>CM037915.1:2232953-2919949 GCA_021346845.1 Apeltes quadracus | reverse complement strand
CAGAAATAAATCATACATTTCAGCTGAAGTCGTGGTACAACGGCATTGACCTGTAATTTAATTTGTCCAGCAGATGGCAGTATTCACCGTTTTCATTGAGCCCTCGATGAGTGAACCTTTTGGTGAAGCAATGGGCTGGAAAGCCTCAGTGATTCACGGGGCTTCATTTGTCCATCACTAGTCACGGACACACGTTCTGGCGTTTTACAAAGCTTTTTATTTTGCCACTGCACATATAAATTACTCTCTCTGGCGGCGTCCTGCTCGCTCGTGCCGTCTCCCTGTGCTCAAATAGAGGGCGGAAATGATTACCAAATCCCCGACAGTTGAGGCCTAATTGCCTCCACCGGGCACCGTTCCCCGAGCCCCTCCCCCTCACACCTCCCTGCAGCCGAGCCAAACCACGCCCGCCACCACACTCCCTTATGAGTTAAATACCTGAAAGACAGAACATTGAGTCAGTAAACCTGTGAGATTTAACAAAGTACATATGAGGTTTAATTGAATCAAAAATCAGTTGATGTTGGAATTTCTTGTGTCCCGTTTATATTTTTATACTGTTACTACTTGCAATACTTCCGCTTTACCAGGTTTCACTGTGAATTTTGTAATTGGTACATGACACTACATTTACTCAACTGTATTGTTATTGAATAGTATTTCAATATAATATTTAGTTATAAACATGTTCTTTTATAGATTTACGCATTATAAATGTGATCAAATTATCAGCATCAAAATAACCCCCAAATTTATATTTTGCAGGAGGCCCTTCTTAAATAAAATTATTATACTATAACTGTTCTTACTGCATTTCTAAAAGATTTTGTAAATACAACGTGAACTGAAGTATCACAGCGAGCGCTATCTGGACCTTTTCTGTTGTGCTGATAATGTTTTCAAATACATACATGAGCCCCGAAGAGCCTGCTTTGGTGATGGGAGCAAGTTAGACTGACCAGAATGGGGAGATATACTTTATGACTGTGGCATCAAAACCATAAACTCTGAAACACTTTTTTGATAAAGTTATACAATTAAGGAATCCAACTCCATTTCCATCTCCCCTGGTGACAACTCTATCAACATGCTCATCTTTCTGGACCTCAGTGCAGCCTTTAACACCATCAATCACTCTCCCGCCTTGAGCCCTCCCTTCACATTACGGGTACAACCTTCTGGTTTAATTCGTACCTCTCCAACAGTTCATTAGCGTTCAAATCCAACTTGCTGTCGTGTCTCATAGTGTCTCTTTACGTTGAAATGCTTAATCAAGGCAAGAAGCCTACTGAAAATTTTTTGTTTTAATACAGTTAAGGGGAACGTGTGAGCTGAAGCTAAAGAAGACGAATGACCATGAAGACAACATCTTTTCTAAGGCTGCACCGCCCCATCTTACTTGTTCTGGCTCTCTTTGCCTTAATCTTTGTGCTGTATCACATGAATATTCTGCAGGTAAGAAGTTGTTTTTATTTGGAATCATTTAAAGGGTGGACTTTGTTTTAAAAGTGATGGATCATAAAGTCTTTCTCCTGCATTGTCTGTCAGATGTATCTATTAAAATAAATATCCCAAAACATGAATCTAACTTTGTTGGCTTGTGGCCTTTTTACGTTATCTTTAGTTTATTTGTTTGATGTATTTTGACACCTTCTCTCTCTTGACCCATGCCAGTTTCAGCCTAAAGTGAACTCCAACATCATCATGCCGAGAGTCTCCCCTCATCATATCGTTAATCAAAGCTTCTGCACCTTCCAGCCGCTGTCCCCCCAGGACGCTTTGGAGGAACGCCTCATACTAGACTCCATTGCTTGGCCTGAAACTCCACTTTTACCATCTCCTGTTTCCTTGGAGCAGACCACTGATCCAGCCCACAGCACCTTCACCATTCTCCCAGGAAGGAAAGGGGGGCAGTGGCATGTAGGGGACCAGCTGGAGGTTATAATACAAACTTTTGACTTCCAGGGTCGCCCCAAGAAATCTGGGGGGGACTTCATAACCGCCCGTCTGCACAACCGGAAGCTTGAAGCAGGTGTTGCTGGGCAAGTTGTGGATCATCTGAATGGGAGCTACTCTGCTGTATTCTCTTTGCTCTGGGAAGGAGACGCGCAGGTCGAGGTGATGCAAAAAACTAACATTAAAGCAGTGGTTCTCACTCAATGACATAATATAAAATTCAGAGAGAGTGAGAGAGAGACTTACTGTTTTGTAAAAAAAAAGTCTTTTGAAGAAGTGTGTTATTTCTTAATATTTCTTCAGTTCTGAACTTCGGATGAAGTAATGCTCCCTTTAACCTCGCCTGAGATGCAGTCAAGTCAAAAAGATAGAAGTTTAAAAGTTATGACTGTGGACCATTAATATTGGTCCACAGGAACATTGAGGTGCTGTGGGACTATGGGGCGAGGTGGTTTCTTCTTAGCCCCATTCAATCTGTGTTCGGGTTCTCTGCAGTAAGATGTAGCTATTTCCGGTGGGGGTTGGCCTCGCCAGGGCTGCCACTCTCCCCGAATCCTGTTTGTGATATATATGTTTAGGCTGTTGAGGCGTATTCTGGGAGAGGAGGTTTTAGAGTCCAGGGTGCTGCGGTTCTCATCGTAGCTTTTTTCATATTATGTTTTTCTGGCCTCTTCAGTCTGGGACCTCATGAACAGAGCGTTTCGCAGCGGACTGTAAAATGGTCGGGACGAGGATCTTCACCTCTAAATCTGAGGCCATCGTTCTCTATGGGAAACCGTTCGAGAGTGAGGATGTAGTGTGAGTTTGGCCTGAAAATAGGAGTAGCGATACCTCAATACCACACCGTCTCGATCTGCCGAGTCAATCTCTATTCCTACTCTCACCTATGGTTCGCAAAAGATGGTTCATGACCGAAAGAACCTGGTTGTGGACAAAAGCGGCCAAAATGGGTTTTAAGAGATAGGGATGACTGAGCTTCTCCACCTTAAGGAGCTCGAAGTTCAGCTTTCGCTTTTTGAGGTCAGTTGAGATGTCTGGTAAGAAAGACCCAGGACTAGGTGGAGAGATGATCTCTCCGCATTGGCCTGGGAATGCATTAGAACAGGGGTGTCAAACTCATTCTGGTCTGGGGGCCGCATACAACTTAATCGGTCTCAAGGGGGCCAAACTCATGCCAAAATAAGTCCACTTTTTTCTTTGTATTAGTTCAAAGATAAAGTAAATTATAAAAATCTTTATATGCAATGAATTGTCCTTTTACTAAATATATTATGAACAACCTAAGTGTTTTTAAGAAAAGTATGTGCAATTTCAACATTTTCACCCAGTTTAACATTTATTTAAGTGCATTATGCATAAAAACGGATCACAGTGATTGTACACTTCCACAATACATTGACAGTTTTGTGGAAGTTAAAACACTGTCCTGCATGTTAAAATACATCAAACACCTCAAAATGTATATATGATTTAAAATCCATTTTCCACAAAAATCCAATTCGCTTCTGGGAAGCAATCTCCTTAAGTCGTGACGTCACCACGCTCCAATAATAAAGTCCGGGTCCTCTCTACCTATTTACCGCTTTCGCCCGAGTTTTAACATACCGCAGTGCTGTGTCCCGTGTTGTTTAAATGGATCGGAGTTTAAAAAAACAAGTGACACTCAACTGTCATTTTATCGCTTTCCCTGTGACGAGAAAGATACGAGAAAATGGCTGCAGTTGATAACGCCGATGCTATGGGCTAACCCAGCTAACAGGTCCCCAGAACGTTTGTTTTTGGTTACGCTAACGTTTGGTTCGCAAACGTTGCCTGAAGGTTAGTTTGTAGTTCGGTGTTGGTTTTTCGGGAAGGTAACGTTCCGGTACGTTAACGTACGTAGGTTTCACGTGTTCACACAATGGTGACCGCAGCTAGCATACACACTGACACCTGTTCATCAGTAACTAATATTCATAGCCAGGAGGACATGGATTAGCGGAGCCGAGGATCGAACTGTGCTCTACTGCTAAGGCACTCCGTTGTTTCAAGCGGCTGTTTTCATAGATATTAGCCATGTTTACATTGTATATTTTTTAATCTTTGTTTAGTTACGTTCACAGTTATAGTAAAAATTCAGTCAAAGTCAGACTTAACAAGCGGATTCTGAACACATGAACTGACTACACACACAGCGCCACAAGCGGACTAGCGGCCAATATAGGAACTGCAGATTTTATAGAAATTGAAGGGTTTTTTTCTTTTTTTTTTCAATAATGCAGATTTATCCCGCGGGCCAGACTAAACCACCGTGCGGACCGGTTCCGGCCCGCGGGCCGTACGTTTGACACCCCTGCATTAGAACCTCCAGTCATAGCTGGTAGCATGTGGCATGGAAAAGGGAAGTTTGTGTACCCTGCTGGAAAATGTCTCCCCTGTGACCCGACCAGTTGAAGATAAAGAGAGCGATTAAGTTGACATAGCAAAAAAATCATTGATCACAAAGTCTACCCTCCTAATGTTACTGTTGATATCCCATTTAATGTTCACTTTTTGTACTGTTAATATTCAGCTTGTAATTAAAACTAGTCCATTTGTAGAAGACTAGACTTTTTAATTTCATACAAAAGCAATGTTTAATTTCTAGTCATGAATTGTAGATTTCTATTGAGCACTCTGGTTCTTTTTCCAAACAGGTGACTCTGGTTCACTCTAGTGAAGCAGTCACAGTGCTGAAAAGGCTAAACAGAGAACAGCCTGACAGGGCTTACTTCAAGAGCCTCTACCGCTCAGGCTCACTCTCTGAAACCACCATCTGTAACGTCTGCCTACGGCCAACCCAACAGCCGCTGTGTAACTACACTGACCTCCGAACAGGCGAGCCGTGGTTCTGTTACAAGCCAAAGAACCTGAGCTGTGATACCAGGATCAACCACTTCAGGGTAGCATTCAAAGAAAACCTCCCAGCTACGGAGGAGAAGCTCTTTCAGAGGTGAGTGAACAGAGTATCATGAGAGGAAGAGGTTTGTGACCTAAGGGACATAACATTGACCCTATATTATTTGTATTAAAAATAATGCAATTAACACTTAGTTTTTCTCGATTGTTTACCCATATTTTCTTGAAGCATGCCTCATACTCTCAGAACTCTACACACATTTTCTAAAAACACACACACACACAATGGGCAAAACCCCTCAATAGTCCTGCAAAATGAAACTTTACATTCAAAACAATGTTATTTCTTCTCAAAATGTGTTTTTGTTTTCAAATGACACACACAGACCATCATATGAGTAGACATTTTTAACAGTTAAACACTGATGTGCTCAATGTAAAACACTATGATGAATGGAAAACACTTCTCCATTTATCATAATGACCTAGACCTTTTGTTTGTTCAGTGTTACACTTACTAGGGATCGGATAAACATTACATACGTGTGTTGTAAAATATTTTAGAATATTGTTTTTATACTCGCAACACACAAATACACGGTAACAAATATATTTTATTTTCTCAACAAAAACAATGTACACAGTGTATGTACATCCCAACCAACACAGATTTGCACATAAAGTGGTCTACATACAAAACAACAGAAGAATTTACTCTATTCCGTTACAGAAAAAAAAAAGCATCAACTGCTACATCTCCACATGTGTCTTCCACAGCTTGGAGAAGGGCTGTGTGCGTTTGTGGACTCGGTCACACACTTTCCATCTCCGATCTCTGATTGCGAATTGTAACACTGTGGGACAGGTGATGAGTCAGTGTGCATAGTAGGGCAATTGACTTTAGAATTTTGAATGACAGTGTGTTCCTTGTGAAAACAAGATTTTCCTTCATGAAAATTGTGCCGCAGAGAATTGTGTGTAGTGTTTTGAAAAAAGTGTAATTTAGAACGGCAATTTGAGTATAAAGCAGGAATTGTGCTTGTAGTTTAGCAGAATTTATTCAGGGGGTTGGTGCGCGAGAATACGTACCATTCGTTCATTCGTTTTTCAAAATAAAACCAAAACTCGAAAAAACGATTAATTACTTGTTTCCTCAATATTCGTTTCCAAAACCAAAAGGAAATAACGGATAACAACTCGTTTTTCCCATTTGCAATTGTGTGCTCAAAGGAAAAATGGAAAAAACGGATAACAAGCCTTTCACCCCGTTTCACCCAGTTTTTATATTAATATTTTGCGTGCGCACACGCGCTGCCTCCCCGGCACGGGCCGGCTCTCACTTTCATCGCGCCACGGGGTTTCGTACCGAGCCCTCTGACTCGCGCACGCGTTAGACTCCTTGGTCCGTGTTTCAAGACGGGTCGTGTGGGTTGCGGACATCGCCGCTGACCGCTGATGCCTTTTACAAGAGCCGGCCCGCCCTGGCGACGCTATTCGCGTTTGGAGCGCACTACGGAGCCCGAGCTTCGGGCAGCCCATGCCCGCCCGTAACGTAAGCTCACTGGGGTACTTTTTGGCGTCACAGAGGGCAAAGGAACCGTCATTTTTTTCGGTTTAGTGACTTTTTCCGCACCAGGCCGAATGGAACAGAGCTGGGACAAGGGCTTCGGTGCAGCGTCTCCCCCGGATAAAGTGATCGATTTTCGGACACTTTGGCAACCTTGCAAGCTTTTTTTTTTTTTCTTGGGGAATTTTGTCCCTGACCGATGTGCAATCATGACCCGCCATGACCCCAGCCCCCTCTCGGAGTCCCCCCAATGAATAAATAAATGAATATGCATTTGAAATACATCGTAAAATAAATAAATGAGGCAATAAATACGTTAATATTAAATCAATTTAACTACTTCATGGTACTTTTTTTTTTTCTTGGACAATTTCGTCCCTGACCGATGCGCAATCCTGACCCGCCATCCGGGCGCCCCCGCCAGCCCCCTCTCGGAGACCCCCCCTCCGAGAAGATCGGACCCCGGTGCGACGGGTGCCAAATCAATCACTTTATCCGGGGGAGACGCCGCACCAGCACACCTGCCATTGCTTACCACTGCCTCATGAGGTTCAAGGACCAATGTTTTGAAACGGCTCCAGGCAGGAACTGGACGGGCGCAGGTTAGTAAGGTGAGAACCTGGTCGGGAGACATGGGGACGAAAGAGGAAAGTGGAGATGTAGTGGATGGATATGTAGTCACAGAATCTGTGCCGGTGTTGCACCGAAATCTGTGACCCATCAGGAATTGTGACCCTAGAGGGCACTGTTGCACATCGTCTGCTCGTGCGTGCCAGAAATGGAGGGCGAAGAAGAGCGCATACGCAAACGGGGTCACACATTCTGACGAGTATCAGCCGTCAGAATGTGTGACCCCACTGTAACTGCTGAATTAATGAATCAAACTTCATAATATTTTCTGATGTTGTTATATCATGTCTTCACACTAATCTTGACCCATGTTTTCTTATTTGGAGTAAACATGAGTAAAGCGTCTAACTTTGGAAATATTTCTGAGATGATAGAAAGCGGTCTTGGAGTTATTCCTTTGTAGGTGGTGGTTGGTTGGTTGGTTGGGGGGGGGCACCACCAAACATTTGTGCTTAGCGCACCCAAATGGCTAGCGCCGGCCCTGAATGTATACACGAAATAAAATAGAATAAAGGAGTATAAAAAAATCTTGATAAGTGCAGCATAACTCGCAATGTTGAATCAGTTTCAAGCTTTTGTTCTATTGGTTGGTTGTTTTGTTTTTTATTTAACTTTATTTAAATGATTTCATTGCATTTTATTTGACCTTCACACATTTTTTATTTTTGCATTCTTTTTCAGTGGTGTTAACCTTAAAGTCTCCATTCAGGCTAGAGGACCTTCCAATGTCACTGTGTTCCCAGAAGAGGATGGTATAGAAAGCTTTTACTAATAGCTATCTTTTAGTTTAGCAATATATCTCACGGGTACATATCTTCAATCTTAGTTTTGTTTTTTAATGGGATAAAGCAAGCCTTATTATGTTCCTCTCAGGTCAGCCGAAGATGAAGAGCAGCTCTGTGACATCTCTACCATCGGGTTATTACTACCAGGGGGTGTGGCGAGCAATAGGAGGCACCACAGTCTCCCTATTCAACAAGTCTGCCATCACTCAGTGTCTGAAAGGCAAAGCAGTTCACATGTATGGAGACTCCACAGTCAGGCAGTGGTTTGAATTTCTTAACGCTGTTCTACCAGGTAGCTGATCCAATGGGATTTCAGTCATTGTTTTGTTTTGTTTTGACTGCAGTTTAATATTTTACCCATGTCATGCTTTCAGGTCTTAAGGAATTTGACTTACACAGCCGGAGCCAAGTAGGACCTTTTATGTCCTTAGACTATGAAAACAACATCTTTGTGACATACCGCTGCCACGGTCCTCCTATCCATTGGCTCACTATCGCAACCAGAGAGCTTCGTTACATTGCCAATGAGCTAGATGACTTGAACGCAGGCCTCAACAACGTTGTAGTCCTTGGCATCTGGGCTCACTTTGGCACTTTCCCCATGGAGATCTACATCAGGAGGCTACAGAGCATCCGTAGGGCGGTGGTGCAGCTGCTGGACACAAATCCCGACACGGTGGTTATCATCCGGACTGCAAACTCTAGAGCTTTGAGCCTTCGAGTGTCCCTAACCAACAGCGACTGGTATTCGCTGCAGTGTGATAAGCTGCTCAAAGCCACGTTCAAAGGACTGAAAGTTCATCTGATCGACGCCTGGGAAATGACCCTGGCCCACCACCTCCCACACAATATCCACCCACCACCTCCCATTATTAAGAATATGATAAACTGTCTTTTGTCCTATATATGTCCTCAAAAGCACGGTTAGATGCTTGTGTTTTTGGGGCTAAAAGGCCATTTAAATCTCCACACAAACAACATTGATTGGAAGAAACCCTTTTCCAGGATGGACAGATTGCAATAATTTAATTCATGCATAATCACCTGCATAAGAAAGTTGCAACACATTAAATGCAAAAGAATTAAATGATTTGTACAAATAGAAAATGTATTTCCTTCTAAAAATGCTGAAAGCTTAAAAAAAAATGTAATTGCTGAAAATACCTAGACTAAATGGTCTATATTCTAACATCAATCGGTTGCATGTTATAATAATCTAGAAAAGCTTCACATGCTTCATCTTGTGTTTAATGAATACAATCTGTTGGGAGGGTCAGCTATGGCAAATAGCATCACACGTTTTTCTTTATTTCTCTGTTGCCGTCTCTGAATGTTAGTAACAAGCTACTTGCTCTCTTACTTCCCTGAACCGGGGACGCCCACAGGTCTCCAGCCGATCCTCTCGTCAGCCATCCTTCTCATGTGCATGGGAGTGAGCCACCCCCGTTGCTATGGGTGGGCCACAGGCTGCCGGGCCCGCCACCAAAAAATATTGTGCCCCCCTACCTGAGGCACAGATCTCTTCATTTTTTTAAATATATATTACATTATTATAGTTGCTAATTGTGTGTTTGTATTGATGTTTCATTCTTTATCATTAAAACGTAAAAAATATAAAAAAGCAATGGTGTAATTTTGTTTGATTGATGGGAATCTACGCTGTAACAGCCTATCAAGGCGTTACTAAAAATAAAGTTAGCTTTGAAAGCTGGCAAGATGATTCTTCGCGTCTATTCAACATGGATATCGTAAGTGGTTGAAAAGCCCACCAACAGTTTCCTCTACCAACTCAGAGCATCGGCGCAGTATGCTGCACAAACGCAAGGCCCCGCTGATTCAGCTTGCTTTTGAAAAGGACCTCACTCACAAGAATACTTTGATGAAGAGGTTCTGCTCGGAGAAACGTCGCCTCCCGCTGTACTGACAGGAGGGACTGGAGAGAGGACAGCGCGGCCTCCACTCAATACCGGGAGGTTTAAAATCTCTGTGCGATTATTATAAATATTGTGATGGAACATTTTTGCTCAATCGTAGAATAAGAAACAAAGGCTCTGAATCAAATATGTCTTTCTTCGTTTAATTCCTTGCAAGGGAAAAAGGTCACAACAGCTACGTGCTCAGTAGACAGTCACCACATCTGTCCACCGTTCAGTGACACGTCAGTTACTCAAAACCCTTCGTTGTTCCAACAAAGAATTGTTTCAGTCTTCTGTTTGTGGTAAAGAATGCCTGTGCATTTCTTATCTCTGACCTTGAGTCTCTGTAGAAACATTTCAGTGCACGTCACCATTTTTTATTCTCTCAGACAGATTGAGGAGTCACTACATACATTTCCTTTAGGCTGTGTGTAACCAATTAATTACCTCTTGTAGTAAAACCAAAATTGCTTGTTGAGTTAAATTCTTTCACATCAGTCACTCATGCTTCATCCCAACGGCTTTCATTCATTTTGACAAAACAGGCTAAACAATTATTTCATGATTGTCTCGTTTGTAAACCTGTTTCTGGATCTATGATCCCTAATTGCACTGACAGATATTCCGTGTGCTGGTATTTGTTTGTAGTCTTATGCTCCTAGTGACATTTTATCAATTGATAAACCCATACATTCACTTTTTTAGAAGAAAAAAAATAAGAATTCATCCTGAGGTTAAAATAACAGAATTGCGTGCTTCTGGAATCGCACAAAAACAGTACCTTACAATTAATTTATTTATTTTATCTCGCATTTGTTGTACTTCTCTCCTGTCCCCCATCAGCCTATGGCTGTGTGTTTGTTTGTGTATGACCTGTTGAAGAGAAATCCATCCAACGAGGCAAGCCTGGGCCCAATCAAGCCATTAAGAGCAGAAGGATAAAAGGAGAAGGGAAAAGCACAAACGGGGCAAAAGTACCGTGAGGGAAACGCGGGTGGTGGAGAGTGAGTGAGAGCGAACAGTATCTGTGTGAGTACCTGTTGTGACCCGGACTGTCTGACAAACCCCGCTGTGTACCGAACCGGTTTGGCTGAGGACTTGGATGATTTGGATATCCCCGGATTACGGAAAAGGACAACGAGAACGGATTGTGGACTTTGGATTGGTTGCTGAATTTCCCCTTCCCCTCCTTGTGTAAATTTTCCCTAAATAAATCCCCCCCTATTTCACTCCAGTTGTGTTTTGTGTGAGTGTTTGGTTATTGAATTGGTGACGTGGAAACCCCACACCTGTGAGCCTGCCACAGTATGTTATACCTTTTGTATGCTTCTGTCATTGTATTCATCGTTTTATTGTTAATAATCAAAACATCCATCCCCCACACTTTTGATAAGTTTGCTACGCCCCTGCCCACAAGCCCTTCGGTCCACAAGCCTACAGCTACGTGCAGCGCCGGCGCTCCACACACGCACATCACGCACTGCGCGTAGGGCACCAAATGCCTGGGGGGCATCAAAAAATCTGGGACGTGAAGAATCCCCACAGAAGGCTACTAGTATAAATAACAAATAAAATATGTTTAAAACCTGTTACTTTTGTATTGGTTTTGCATATTAATAGGCCATCACTCACAGCAGCCCCGCGCTTAAAGAGCTGGGTCCTGGGCTACGGACACTCCCCCCAGCGCATGTCGTTTCACCCGATGGTATCCAACTGGCTTGATGCTCACTTTTACGAGCATGGACGCTTTGGCTACGAGGAGGAAGCAGAAGCACCGAGCGGGAGGGGAATCGGTTTAAACCGATCCGCGTCAGCCACGAGCTCAGGTGAACCTCCGCAGCCCGGACACGCGCAGAACCGGTCAACCTCAGTACGACCAGGATGTCTCCAAAAGGAGCTCCACCGACTCGGGGTGGAGTCTCCAATCCCCGGGCCTCAACAGGGCGTCTGCCCCCTGTTGGTTCCCCCTCGGGGAGAACCCTCTAAGCCACCACTGCAGCGGTCTCATATACAGCAGGCCGCAGGTAATCACATTGGATGCAGCTGACAGCAGACCCAACAGTCTCTTTAAACTGTCTGACAGTGAGGGACTGGCCTAGCTTGGCCTGTTTAACGGCTAAAAGGACCGAAGCTACCCGAGACAAAACGTGCCCGCACCATGGTCGAGTGCCAGATCACGTCCAGGAAAGTGGTCCTATGCAGCGGCGACAATACACTTTTCCTGGCGTTGAGTCTCAATCCCAGACGGTTGATGTGAGCGAGAACGACATCTCGATGTTGAACCGCTAGCTGCTCCAAAAAGGAGCCCAAAATCAATCAGTCATTGATGTAGTTTTACAATGCGGATGCCCTGGAGATGCAACGGCGCCAGGGCTGCCTCCACGCATTTCTTAAACGTACGGGGAGAGAGAGCTAGGCTTCGTCCCCGAAAGCGAACCTCAGGAACTTCCTGTGTTGTGGGCTTCTCGTCGGGAAGACACATGAAAGTAAATGTCCTTGAGATCGATCGTGATAAACCAGTCCTCGGATCTGATCTGTGACACGATCCGTTTAAGCGTGAGCATCTTGAAGCTAAGCTTAGCTACTGTGTGATTCAACAGACGTAAATCTAGTATAGGACGCAGCCCTTCAAGTCTCCAATCCCCGCTTCCCTCTCTTTTGGGGAAACCGGGCCTGCAGACACAGTGCCCTGTAGCAGCGCACTGGCAGGGAGACTCTGGTCTGGCAGCCCTGGACTCCTCCTCAGAGGCGGCGCGCGGCCTTCGGGCCCACGCTTGCTGGGAATGGCTACGTAGCTCTGGTTTGCGTAGCTCTCTGTGGAGGAGACTAGTGGCGGGGACAGTAGCCGGAACCGTAGAGTACTGAGCGAGTACCGTATAATGCGGTGGCTACCTCGCCTGAGAGCGCCGCGGCCACGCAATGCTCTCTCGCTGTGCAGCCAAGTGAGCCGGCTCATCGACGGCCGACGCTGCACCCCGGCAGCCCTGGGGACGCGGCGTCGACGGGGAAGAAACTAACTGGCTCAACGCGGCACGCAGAGCCAAAATCTGCAGTCTGAAGCAGTTCTCGAACCACGTCAGGATTTATTTCCTTCCCCTCAGCCACGTCCGAAAGCAGCTCCGCCTGATACGCCGTAGTAGCGACATAGTATGCAGGCAGGAAGCCGCCTGCTGCCGCCGGATAAGCATTTACCCATGAGCCGTAGGCTGGTGGGCAATGCCGGTATCCTAAATGACGCTGCCGCGGGTGATAAATGGCTCGCCAGTATCTCCTCCGCGACAGGTGTAGCAGGTGGCACCATGGGGTGGCGCTGTGGGGTCAAGGTGGTGCACCTATAAAAAGGTTGGAAGTGGCACTTTGCCGTGAAGTGGCAGTTCCCTGTTGGGTGGCCAGGGTATGGTTGGACCCACAGCAGTGGTGAGAAATCCCCATTATCTTTGATTTGTAAATATATTTCTGTTTATTCTTTCATATGTAAGAGTGGTAGATTTGAATGGATTTTGCATGACAGGATTGGGAGGACAGGCACCGATCCGGGCAAAAGAAGAATAAATGGGTGTGAGAGTTTGACACAGCAGGTATGTTGGGTTTTTAAGTATTTAAAGAATGAATTAAAGTTTTATGTTGGTATTTATGTAATCTTGTGTTTGTTATTATCCCGCTACCTGCTGTCCTTTGTTTTGTTTTTTGTTTTCTGCGGTTAGTCCGCTCCTGGTCCATCGTATTTTTGTTTCTAGCGTGTTTTAGATGCAAGAGCGGACTAACCACTTTAAATTTTGTTTTGTTTGTTTGTTTGTCTGATCACTTCCCCTACATCCCAAGCTAGGAGTAAGAACTCCTGCAGAGGTCCTTTATATTGTTCCATATTCAGCTGTGGACCAGACTCAGCGGAGCAAACAAACTTCTGTCAGTTAATCATTAACTAAACATGAAAAGCAGCTTTCAGTTGTTCTGCACTAAACAAACTCAAACATAGTTGCAGGTCCAAGACTCCAAGGCTTCAAATTACGACTTTCCTGTTTGCTTTTCTGAGCCATCTATCATTTTTTAAGCTGTAATTAAACGAGAGGGCAGGTCCAGCAATGTGGAGGGCAGTCAGACTGCAAAACCACTCATCTAAATACGCAGCAAAGTAAATGCAGACAGGTTGCTGCAGCTACAGATCAGACACCTCTGCTCATCTGTGAAGTGACTGCTTGTGGTTCAGGGTGACAATCCAGAACAGTTCAGGCACAGGTGGTTTGATCTTTAGCAATACATTGTTTTATAAGCTTTATTTCAAATTATTTCAATCAGGAGGGACTCATTTAATAGTAAAACAATAATTTATTACACATCCATCAAATATGAATTGTTCAAAGTCTTCAGTAATTGGACTCCATCATGAAATATATAACAGTGAGAACCAACCATAGGAAAACAAGTTACATTTAATATATGGTTTAATGTGAAGTTAGAACAATTATTTCACACGAAAACATTTCCCACTGCTCATCACAAAGCTCTAAACGGACACACCGGTGTTTTTCACGTTCAGTTCAAAATGGTCGAGTCACGGTCCTCCACGTGTATTAAACTGTTCCCAAAATGCACATTACCGTCCCGGACACTTTGCTGCTCGTTGGCAATGTGGAGTCACGCGTGGCAGGGTAATACTCACGAACCACCCCATCATCAGTGGCGTGGGAGAGGGAGGGTTGGGCAAATGAGCGACGGGCACATGAAGAGCGGTAGAGGCGGGACGAGACGGCTGGCCGTCCTTGTTCGCTGGCGTGGTGGAGCCTCCGACGTTGGGGACACGCTAATAAACGTTATTAAAAGTGTAACCACCCTTCACTAACTAGCGAGGACATTCCGCCTTACGCTACAACAATCTAAAGCCTAATCTTTAACAGCGACCGCAGGTGATCTTCAGAGTTGGAGGTGTAGACTCTTTCTTCCTCCACACGGCCACTAAACCTAACAAACTTGGAACTAACTAACTGACTTATCCTACCGTCACTCTTTCTCCATCACCTGTGAGCTCTCCGGGCGCCGCCATCTTCCTTCGCGTCGTTCTCCGTCCTCTTCTTGTCCCGCCCCCTACGCTCTCTCGATTCGCCAGCGCACCAACTCTCCAGTTACTGATTAGCTGGACCTATGGCCAAATCGCAAGGGCTGTATCGCAAGGGCTGTATATAAAGAAAAATGTCCCCGTTGGCAGAGATGCTAAGGGCTAATAGGTCTAATCTCCTATCACCTACACCACAGACAACCACCAGGGGTGATAGATATTTTGCCTCAACTCAATTAACTTTACTTACAGAGCACTTAAAAAGCAAACACCAAGGAAGTGACAGGAAACGGTCTCTTAACTTAAAATGCAAAGTTGATATTGAAAACAGGTCCTTCAATGATAACTGGACTGAGAAGTACGCATTTATCGTGCCAACCTTCCGAAATGCATCACTAGTATGCCTAACTAGCAACGAAACTGTTGCTGTTGCAAAAGAACACAATCTGCGGCGTCACCCCGACACTAAACATTCAAACTTCAAGATTTCATATCCTGAGCAGTCAGAGGCGCATCAGAAAAATCACATTGATATCTGCCTACTCACGTGCAAGTGGCATTATTATTATTATTATTATTATTCAAACTTCAACTGATCAATCGATCTTTCAATCGATTAAAACGCACCAGAAGAACCGGCTGTCAACAGTCTTTGGAGGACTGTTTGCGCATAAGTTTGACAGCGGCCAAGGCTGATGTGAAAAAGTTGGTGTCAGAGGGGAAGTCTCGTGATTAGATTTCGTTACAGCACTTAACATTTTATTTGAGACCTGTTTTATTCTGGTTCCGTGCGGTTTTAAGTTGTGCCTAATCGTTTATCCTACTTTTTTATTACTGAGGCGTCTGCTCCAGGCATGTTGTTGAGACTTTGAAAAAAAACCAGTAAGGGGATGAGGAAAAGTTATATTTAAAAAAAATAGTGTGAAACAATAAATATTAAACAGTGTAACGAGTCTGTCCTCATTTCAGAGTGTAGCCTAAATTGAGTCATAAATGGTGGTGATTACTGATAAGAGACTAAGTTGTTGCTGTTTTTAGTTGCTTTAATAGTGTGGAATAGGCCTACATATTTTCTCTATGATCCTCACAATTTTGGAATCCAGTCGCGGGCCGGATCGAACGCCTGAGCGGGCCGCATTCGGCCTACGGGCTTCCAGCAAATGAGCAGATACAGTGCATCATAACCACAGACCTTTTGCCAAACAACGTTTCCCTCTCCGTGGAGAAAATCTGGACGTGCGCAGGGGGCAGACTGACCGGGGATGCGCATCCTTGCAGAAGCTGAAGAAAACGACAGTTTTGTATACATACACACACTTTTACTAAAGCTCCTACAAACAAGTGTTTTGTTCACATTAGGCCCTTCATGGCCAGAGAATGTAGGTGGAAACACCCCCGCGGGACACAACTGATCCAGGTTGCCGGGTAACTGCAGCAACTGCACGATACGGTTTGTCTGCCACCCGCAACCATGAGCGATACCTCTATATCCAGCGAGTCTTCTGTCTGGGAAGACAGCACATAACACATCAAGATAAACGCCATTAACTGTCCAATCGACAGATCTCTAAGCAGCCGTGAATCTGCCGATTTAAACACTGCAGCAATGTTAGCACTAACTAACTAACTAACTAACTAACTAACTAACTAACTAACTAACTAACTAACTCTAACCTCTAACTCCGGCTTTACCATTAATTATAAAACTGATCGCGGATCGGTTTCCCCTTTGTGCCAAATCATCCGTGCGCGTGAAAGTGAGCACCAACTTAATTGCGCTGAGGGGGGGGGGCTCCGTAGCAGAGAATAGGAACCAGCTCTTTAATAATAAGAGCACCGCGGAGCTGCATTACTGTGAGTGATGGCATATTACTTTTGTATTGGTTTTGCATATTAACATGCTTTAGACATATTATTTGTTATTATACTAGTAGCCTACTTTGATTGGTTTCCATGTCCCAGATTTTTTGGTGCCCCCCAGGCACGCAGTGCGTGATGTGCGTGTGCGGAGCGCCGACTTACTTACCTTACAGGACCCAATTATAAAACAACAAGGTGGCTTATGTCATTACCCAGCTGTCCGGACAAGCAAGAGAGTGGGGAACCGCCCTCTGGGATGCCCCCCTGCAACAACTTCAAAGACTTCTCAGAAGAGATAAGGGTATTCGATCTTTCCAAACATGGCCAATATCCTCTGGCTGAAATGCCACTTTTGAACGGGCTGTCGGAGAGGTACTGGTGTGCGTGACCCCCTTCTGCCCTCCTTAGAACAACATACTTCTCTTTCCGTCATCCTGAAATGGGGGGGGGGGGGGGTCCGAGAACAAGAAGTGGTGGCGTTTAGTGACTAAACGCCACCTCTCCTCTGTTTAGTGACAGAGGAGAATTTCATCAACTCCTGCTTTGTGGCTCAGTGGGGATTAGCCACCAGGCAGCTCGAGACTCGAGGCCATGGTGGCCAAGGCGCTGAATGGCCAGAGGTTGGCCAACATCACTCACGTCAGCGCTCCGGTGCTTCTGGTGGCCGTCCATGAGGGAGGAGGTTCACAAGTTTGTCCATTCCACGTCCAGTCTGCGCTTAGAACAAAACATCTACCTGACTGCCTGCTGCAACCCCTGCTTGCCCAAGAAGACCGTGGTCCCACATATTACTCAACTTTATTACTGGTCTAGCCCTATCCGATGGTAACACCACGATCCTCACGATGGTCGATCGTTTTTCTAAGGCTGTCCATTTCATTCCCCTCCCCAAGCTTCCACTGAGGCATTCATCCGTCGCTGCCGGAGATGCACACGCTCAGTGCTCCTGCGCTCCTCTGCCAGGATGAGTATCCAGACAGATAAACATCACTCCCAACTCCCACGTTATCGCCAGGGGCAACGGGTGTGGCTCTCAACCCAAAACCTCCCCCTCAAGAATGAGTCTCGAAAGCTCTCTTCCCGCTTCCCATGGACCGTTTCCCATCGCCAGAGTCATCAGCCGCACCGCTGTTCTGATCAACCTCCCTGGAGCCCTTCGCCGCATCTACCCTACCTTCCACGTTTCCCGAATCAAGCCATTTATTTCTAGCCCCTTGCACCCGATCAACTCAAAGGAATCATTCACCACCAAAGTTTTGGGAAGTCGTGGCATGGAATTGGACAACCGATATCACCCTCTGAGCAGCTTCTAGTGCGGTGCATGATTTAGAATATTTTTAACATCATTTAACCGTTGTATACAAATGCATTTAATTTACAATCACTCTCACAAGTTCACAGGTTGATGGATTGACTACTGTTTTATTTGTAGTAGTTGACCAATCCTCTAAAACATTCTAAATGCCTAGAGTGCTGTTCCTGGGTTCTTGAGAAAAACCATAACCCTGCAGGATTATCCATACATATACTTATTTATTATTATTATTATTATTATTTGTTGTCAGATTACTATTGCGGAGGCCATTACTGTTTGTTTTATCATTGTTACCATACTATATCCAGTGATGCTGTTATTATATTATCAGTTTTTCCATTATTATTCTGCTTATTACTCTCAATGTATGACATGAATTGAATGTATTGCAAATGTTGTTCATTCTGTGCATGACATTTACTGACTTCTGTCTATCCTTATATAGGGGTCCTCCCTTGCCACTCTCCCTTAAGGTTTCTATCTTTTGTTTGTGCAGATGTCTGAGCCAAGAAAAAACCTGACTTGAATAATTTGTATAGTCAAGTGTAGCTTTTTCCAATACGTGTGCAAACATGGGGGATGAGGAGGGGATCACCATTTTTTTTGGTGATGTCATATTATAGTTAATTAAACTATTGTTTCTCACATAATAAGTTATTTGTATAGGGGGCCATTTAGGACGTAACTATTGAGATACTCTTGCAGGGCGCAAGATTGGTGCTTTCCGCTCTTCAAAACCGTCCCTCTTTGCTTCCGCCTGGAAGCAACATGGAACATACAAATACATGGAATATGGAAATACATGCAACAACCGACAGCAACATCCAAATATGATGCAGGTGCAGGTGATTGGACACGGAAACGATCATGACATAGCAGACAACCACAGGGGAAGACAGGACAAGGCAGGAAGTGAAGTTACCCCGGGGACACGAGAGACATGAAACTACAAAATAAAACAGGACATGGACCAAAACCGGCAAAAACACTTGCATATGTATCTGAACTTTTTATATCATATACAAATATACATTTATATATAAGTATAGGAGATTCCGTTTAGAATATGTATAAGTGTTCAACAGTATGAATACCATTTTTTCATGTGTGTTTCATAAACAAAGACTTTAAAACTTTCAAGGTAGAGGTTGTTATCTTAAATCTGGCAAATAGTTCAAATTCCATCAGGAAAACATGACTGATGATTATTAAATATTAGCATTAAAATAAAGATTAATGATGCTTATTGTGATTTTTATACCAGCTGTTTTGAAATGCGCAGACATGTTCATCCTCTTGGTTTAAGTAAGAAGTTACAGATGTCTATGTCTTATATGAAAATAGTGACTCCAAGCAGTCATTTCTGATCATGATGCAACGACACACGCTCATGTCCACCGACGCTCAACAGTGAGTCAGAATGAACAACCACACAAGTGATGTCCTGTTTACTAGCCCCATTTGCAGCGTACCTGCGGATCCGGAGGACAGGCGGGTCGCGATGACGCGGTGAGGACTGCGGCTCCCCGGACAGACGCGCATCACCTCTTCTTGACATTGCAAACAGATGACCTGGTTCTCGGGATTTTCACCGATGTTGCTGCAGCCCACGTGCTCTCCCGGGATCTGGATTGTCATACCTGCGCTCATCCGACGGACCAGTCGCATGTCTGCCACTGCGTCGTGCTCCAGCATCCTTCTCACCGCTGTCTGCCACACTCTTAAATACGCATGGCTTCGTCATGTAGAGGCTACGCTTTCTCACGCACCCACCAAATGCATCGATAGACTCCACCCACTGCACTTGAATCCAGGCGATATTTGTTCCAAGGTTGCCGTCTGCACTAGCCTACGCACGGTTCCATGCAAGCCTCCCTTGGTCATGCAGTCTGGGTCATGCAGTCTCTTCTTTACGCACGAATGCAGGCGTGGCTGCTTCACGTGGTTGATGAGACAAAATAAGCCGTGGCGGCTGGTGGAAAATGTTCCATGCTCATTCAATGTTAAACAATTACAAGAGGACAAAGGAGAATAGAAAGGGAAGTAACCCTACAATGTATAATTTATAATTTACAAGAACATAGAACAATGCATCCAAAAAATATCATAAAACATGTATTCATTTAAAAATGTTACAATTTTAAGGGGTGACATTCAAATTCAGTAAAATGACATTGGAGGAAGCGTTGCTTGTTGGCCAAGTTGTAAATGAAATACAAGTTTTAAAATGTTTGTTCTTAATTGAAGCTGTCTCTTTTCTTGCAGAGAAATCAAAAGAACTCAATGATGAGATGTCATTTCACTATCAACGCACCATATGTTTTAGTGAAACATCAGTTTATACCAAATAATATCTTCAATTTAACTTTTCATTTTATTCATTTAGTCTTTTGTGACTTTCTATTGTTTGCGGCCATCTAGCGAAGTATCAATGTCAACACAAACAGCTACTTACCAACACTTATCAACGCATATTGTAGGAGAAATGCGACAATTTTAGAAAATACGTATGTAAAATCCCCAAAACGATTACTTAGTAATTACAAACTAATTTACTCGCTTCATTGATTTTCTAACTGACGCCTTGCCTAAACAAACACTGTAAAGTACCTATTTGCTTCCCTGATGTGTGAGTTGAATGAATGAGGCTCAAAACCCACGCAACAATGTACAATATGGCTTCCAACCTTTGCTTTACACTACAGAGTACTCTGAGGTTTTAAGTAAGAACATACTTCACTTAAGGAAGGACCTTTGGCTGCAGGGAAATATCCCAGATTGGTCGAGTAAGAACTCCTGCAGAGGTCCTTTATATTGTTCCATATTCAGCTGTGGACCAGACTCAGCTGAGCAAACAAACTTCTGTCAGTTAATCATTAACTAAACATGAAAAGCAGCTTACAGTTGTTCTGCACTAAGCAAACTCAAACATAGTTGCAGGTCCAAGACTCCAAGGCTTCAAATTACGACTTTCCTGTTTGCTTTTCTGAGCCATCTGTCATTTTTTAAGCTGTAATTAAACGAGAGGGCAGGTCCAGCAATGTGGAGGGCAGTCAGACTGCAAAACCACTCATCTAAATACGCAGCAAAGTAAATGCAGACAGGTTGCTGCAGCTACAGATCAGACGCCTCTGCTCATCTGTGAAGTGACTGCTTTTGGTTCAGGGTGACAATCCAGAACAGTTCAGGCACAGGTGGTTTGATCTTTAGCAATACATTGTTTTATAAGCTTTATTTCACATTATTTCAATCAGGAGGGACTCATTTAATAGTAAAACAATAATTTACTACACATCCATCAAATATGAATTGTTCAAAGTCTTCAGTAATTGGACTCCATCATGAAATATATAACCGTGAGAACCAACCATAGGAAAACAAGTTACATTTAATATATGGTTTAATGTGAGCTTAGAACAATTATTTCAAACGAAAACATTTCCCACTGCTCATCACAAAGCTCTAAACGGAAACACCGGTGTTTTTCACGTTCAGTTCAAAATGGTCGAGTCACGGTCATGCAGAGGTGCGCGCTAGCCGACCGGCGGCAACCCCCCCCACCCCCGGTCAGCACGGCCCCCGCGACAGAGGAGGACAGAGGTTATGCGGTTTTGGGGACCACTGATATATGCCTTCTACTCTCATGTTTGCCTTGCACAAACGGCAATAGTCGCTGAATCGTCAGTTTTGTATACATACATACACACACTTTTACTAAAGCTCCTACAAACAAGTGTTTTGTTCACATTAGGCCCTTCATGGCCAGAGAATGTAGGTGGAAACACGGCAGCGGGACACAACTGATCCAGGTTGTCGGGTTAGGGTTAGGGTTAACAGCACGATACGGCTTGTGTGCCACCCGCAACCATGAGCGATGGGCTACCTCTATATCCAGCACGAACCAGTTCACCCAGGAGCTGTATTGCGTGATGTACAGGGCGGCTTTGCTGTAAAATGCCTTACGGTACTGGTAAAATACGTTCTTCCCAGATTTCAGATGTAGATCACAGATCAGTGCTGTGTATACTCCTGTCTCTCTCAAATCTCTAAGCAGCCGTGAATCTGCCGATTTAAACACTGCAGCAATGTAACCACCTCTAGAACTCTAACTCCGGCTTTACCATTAATTATAAAACGTGGCGATTCGGCGCGCTCAGGTACATGGTGTGCTGTATGCGTAAATCTCAGGGCAAAACCAACTTGCATCCATTTTTTATAAAGTTATACAATTAGTCCACATTAGGTTCACCTGAGTAAACTGCGCGCACGGAATAAGTTTTCTTTGCTAAAATATAGTTCCCTACGCGCAGTGCGTGATGTGCGTGTGCGGAGCGCCGGCACTGAGCCTATCGTCTTGTCAACTAATTTTAATTAACATTAAAAGTTTTGTCATGTTGTGATGGGGACTAATCCACGGACCCGAAAAAGGTGCCGGTCTACTCTTTGCGTTCTTCCCCCTAGTTATGCAAGCTAAAAGTCCAACGTCCAAAAAAAAAAAACATACCCCCCTTTGCTTTTTTGCAGAGGGGGGATGTCTATAAGAAAAAGGACACATCATGAGACTCCATTGTTTTGTTGTTGTTTTTGATTGACGTTGAACCAGGAAAAAAAAGTGTATGTGTATGTGAATGTTTTCTTTAAAGATTCATGCATTATAAATGTGATCAAATTAACAGCATCAAAATATACCCAAAAATGTATATTTTGCAGGAGGCCCTCCTTATATACTATTATACTATAACTGTTCTTACTGCATTTCTAAAAGATTTTGTAAATACAACGTGAACTGAAGTATCACAGCGAGCGCTATCTGGACCTTTTCTGTTGTGCTGATAATGTTTTCAAATACATACATGAGCCCCGAAGAGCCTGCTTTGGTGATGGGAGCAAGTTAGACTGACCAGAATGGGGAGATATACTTTATGACTGTGGCTTCAAAACTATAAACTCTGAAACGGTCCTAAATTATTGTCTGTAGTTCAAGAAGCCCAACATTCTGCTCTCGTTCTCTTTGGAGTGTAAAAGTGAAAACGACCAATGAGAATCAGAACTTCATTTGAGAGTCTGTTTATCAAAGAATAGGTGTGGGTGTTTTTGCTGTGGCGTTTCAAACAAGAAGGCCAACATTCTGGTCTCTTTGTCTCTGTGGGTGTCACCTTTATTACTCCAAAGACAATTTAAACAACCAGTGACAAGTTAGGCTAGAACGGATTTAGAGATTAAATCTGGGTACCTCCCCTATGAGTTAAATTCCTGAAAGACAGAACATTGAGTCAGTAAACGTGCGATGAAGTGACGGATCACGATCTGATGTTTAGAGTCTCCAAACAAATCTTTGCTCAGGTAAGTCACATGAAACATTAAACATTAGCATCAATTTTTGATAAAGTTATACAATTAAGGAATCTATTTTCATTTCCCCTGATGACAACTCTATCAACATGCTCATCTTTCTGGGCCTCAGTGCAGCTTTTAACACCATCAATCACTCTCCTGCCTTGAGCCCTCCCTTCACATTACGGGTACAGCCTTCTGGTTTAATTCGTACCTCTCCAACAGTTCATTAGCGTTAATAAATGCAACTTGCAGTCGTGTCTCATAGTGTCTCTTTACATTAAAATGCTTAATCACTGCAACCGGTTCTTTTACAAATTAGACACACATTTGCCCCGACTTTCAGGGAAAAAGTATAGAACCCGTCATCTTCCACCTAACCCTCTCCTTCAAACCTCACGTCAAGCACATCACAAAAAGCGCCTCCTTCCATCTGAAAAGCATTGCAAGTCTACGCCCCTGCCTCTAGTAAATTGTTTGATTGCATAATCAAATTAATGAAGTTCATGCTGCTTGTGTAACACTGTTTATTTTTTGTTAAATTTGTAGATGTGAGAAGCCTACTACTTTTACTTTGAAGAGCCAGGAACTAGCATGGTACGGTTCCTTGACTTAAAAAGAAGATGATGATACATAGAAAAACCTTACGGCGAGTTCAGCTCACGGTTGTAATACTGGAGTTCCAACAATGACAGTCCTGATCCTCATCAGAAGCTCACCTTCAAAACACAACACCTCCTCCACCAACGCCAGCCCCCCCAGTGCCCCCCCCCCCCCACACTGAGTAAAAACACTGGACCTGGGGGGGACAGGGCCTTTTCCAATGCTGCATCCATCTGCTGGAACTGTCCCGAGCACCTCAAACACCCTCCATAACTCGCCATCTTCGAAAATGCAACTCATCTTTTTAAATCTGCTTTTCAACTGTGATGCTCATTTAATATATTTTTCTGTTTGGTTAATTGTGCTTTTTTATTTTAACCATGAAGCGCTATATTACTATTTAAGATTGAAAGCTAACTATAAAGAATAAAGGAAGGATTTCAAAACTTAAGTTCAAGTCTAAAGTATTAATATTCTTCAACATAACAAGGCATTGATACCTCTCTCTCTCTGTATTAAAAAGATATATATCTTTTTAATACAGTTAAGGGGAACGTGTGAGCTGAAGCTAAAGAAGACAAATGACCTTGAAGACATCTTTTCTAAGGCTGCACTGCCCCATCTTCCTTGTTCTGCCTCTCTTTGCCTTAATCTTTGTGCTGTATCATATTGTTTTTATTTGGAATCCTGTAAAGGCTGGACTTTGTTTTAAAATCAGTCTGCAAAGGGATGGATCATAAAGTATTTCTCCTGCATTATCTGTCAGATTTATCTATTGTAATATCCCAAAACATGAATCGAACTTCTCTTTCTTTTTACTTTGTTTGATGTATCTTTGACACCTTCTCTCTCGTGACCCCTGCCAGTTTCTGCACAAAGTCAACTCCACCATCATCATGCCGAGAGTCTCCCCTCATCATATCGTTAATCAAAGCTTCTGCACCTTCCAGCCGCTGTCCCCCCAGGACGCTTTGGAGGAACGCCTCATACTAGACTCCATTGCTTGGCCTGAAACTCCACTTTTACCATCTCCTGTTTCCTTGGAGCAGACCACTGATCCAGCCCACAGCACCTTCACCATTCTCCCAGGAAGGAAAGGGGGGCAGTGGCATGTAGGGGACCAGCTGGAGGTTATAATACAAACCTTTGACTTCCAGGGTCGCCCCAAGAAGTCTGGGGGGGACTTCATAACCGCCCGTCTGCACAACCGGAAGCTTGAAGCAGGTGTTGTTGGGCAAGTTGTGGATAATCTGAATGGGAGCTACTCTGCTGTATTCTCTTTACTCTGGGAAGGAGACGCGCAGGTTGAGGTGATGCTTAAACCATGATGTTCAATGTATTGGTACATAAAGTGTTTTTACTATCATAATATATTGTCCATCAAACCCTGCCCCTTATAATTTTCAATTCCTGCAGAGACATTATGGAGTTTGATAAGGTAACAATTTATCAATTTGAGGCTTTTCATATGTTCATATATTCATATGTGTAGATAGTTTTCAGCAGCAAACTGTTGAAGATGTATAACTGCTAGCCAGTTAGTCTTAGTGTTATTAGCTTCAAAATAAGATAATTATACTGGCAACAAAATGCTGTTTGGCTGATTCAGATCTTGGGTTTAGTCAGGGTTTTAAATCCGATGAAACAGACAGTACTGCCAACGTTATCAGTCCTTCGCACTCAACCTGTAAAACAATACATCAGGTCTATGGTATTAGGATTGAACATTTGACAGTCTTAGAACCCCCTCTTGTCGGATCATTGTCTAATTTTTGGTGATGGAGCTGATGCAGCTCCTACTTAAGGTCCTGGGTGATGATGGAGTCCAGGAAACGGAAGGAGTCCACAGCGGTTACGGGGAGTCACACAGCGTGATGGAGGGAGGTGGGGCTGTGGTCTTCCTAAAATCTACAACTATCTCCACTGTCTTCAGAGTGTTGAGCTCCAGGTTGATTTGGCTGCAATCAAATAAAAATTAATCAAATAATCCACATTTCTCTTCTTACTTCCTCCTTGCGCACCTGCGCCGTTCCAACATAAAAACCCCATTTCCTTAGCCACCTTCCATCAACCATATTGGTCTTCCCATTCCCTTAAATGCTTAACATTTCCAACTTCTCCTTTCAAAACCCATCTGTCGTTCACTGTCATAACTTCCATCTTTTGTTGCTGAGCGATGCCATTCTATATTATGTGTATTATTATTTTCCATTAGCCCTTTTATCTAAACTTATTTTCCCAGACTGATTTCAGTTAATAGAAACCTGCTTTTGTTTTTCCTGCTAACAGAAACTCTTGATTCTTATTTGTTTCAGTAGCGCTGAGTAAGAAAGTGGCTTTTTTTTAGAGGGGATGAAAACTTAAAAAACACCAGTCTGGTTTTTCTAGTAAAACAGATGTCGTCACTCTCCTCCAACTCAAGCGGATCCTGGCCTCACAAAACCAAACTAATCCTGTAACGGACTAGGGCAGAGGCCTTTAAGAAGCGTCTTAGACTCCCTGTGCACAGTTTCAGGTCCAAACCTTGAGAGGAAAAAGAGTTCTTGACATCCGGCTCGAAGGCCCAATTGTGGTAGAAAAAGAGAAGACACGTCTGCCACTCAATTTCTGACCTTTTTATTTATTTATATTTAAACTACAAAATGTGTAGCCCCTGAATAAAAAAACATGATAAAGTTCTCCTTGAAACCCTTGGTGATGGGCCTATTTTTGAATTATTTTCCTGAAAATGTTGCATGTGTGTGTTTGAGTAAAAGCTTTTGTTGTGCTTCCCATTGCTCTATAATGTTCATGAGAGCTTGTTGTTGATCCGTGTGTGTGTGTGTGTGAGAGAGAGAGAGTGCGCGGGCATGCAGTTAGTGCAGAAAGCGTTTCTTCGTTGCAGGCGGCAGTGTGAGAGTGTTCCTTATCATGTGATGTCTCAGCATGGACGCCGTCTCCCCCTCACATGCAGACTGCTGCTTCCTCTACTCACGTCAACCAGGTTGTGTGTTGAGCCTGGTTCTTTCTGCGGATCGGCATGTGGGGCAGGGTGCAGTCTAGGCGAACATGTGATGAGAAGAGGGCCTCCAGCATCTATTGGACTCGGCCACATGGCAGAAAAACAAACCCACACTGGTCATCTTGTCCAGAAACCTTTTCAATCTGGTTCGTGAGACACTCTCACGCACAATAATTCTTCAGCTATTCATTTTCCTTCCCTAAACATTCAATCCATCCAAAACATTTAAACGCTTTAATTTGTTTCTCAATCTCCTCCTAGTCTTTGCCTTTTATCACCTTCTGAGTTTTTATACCCTTTTTTCTTCCTCTAAGTCAGTTCATAACATGTTCAGTTTTATTCTACTGAAAGAACCATTTGCAGGAAACCCAAAATATTTTGACCACTCAGGCAAAAACTCAAGAGATTGACTTCCATATTTCTGTCTCATCAGATCCGCAATGGGTCCCTCCGGAGGACTCATTTTCTTTTTACACTGCGCACCACCCATTCATTCAGGCGTGGTGAAGTATACTTATTTCTTTAAAATATAGTCGTCACTATAAGTCTTGTTTATCTTTTACCCTGTTAAAAACAAGTTAAAACCTATACATATAGGTCAAGGGCGCAAATACCTTTTTTCAGATTATTATCCGAAACACAATATTGTTCCTATTGTAAGCGACGTGGGTGTATGCTTGTGAAATTATTCAGTCCCACACGTTTCTTCTGCTCAACCTTTTAATCACACTTGTCTTTTTCCGTTTAACCCCAACACCAACCTTTTCTTCACTCTCTTCTCTCTCCCCCTCTTGGACGCCCGAACAGCGCCCACTAGCATTTCAGAATTAACTCTTACACATAAGTAGTTGAATTCTTTTTTTTTTTTACATTTACCAACCTATATGCCACATCACCATAACCAGGTGTTAGTAATAAAACAGAACAGTCCGGATAACAACAAACATTAATCAAACAGCATTTTTTTTCTTTCTCTGAACAGTTTATCACCATCTGTGTTAACACATTACATTACGCATGTTAACCCACCAGTAAAGAAGTAAATGCTCAGTCAACAGGTTCTACAGGTAAGGGCGGATCATTTCCAGCTGACCAGGCAGAGCGATAAGACTTCAGGCGGTTGAAGTGGATGACCTTAGGCTTAGCTCTAGGGTCCCGCTGGTCCAGCAGTTCATAGACCACCCCAATCGCACTACTGCCTGAATCTAACCTTTTCAGCACTTTGAACGGGCCTGACCCCTTTGGTGACAGCTTTTGTCTAGCAAGGGCTGGAAGGTCAACCCACACCAGGTCACCTGGCTCATAGGCCGTGTGTTTCATCTGACGATCATAATAGTGCCTTTGTCGAGCACCTGCCACCTCAATGTTTTGTGTAACAGAGTGAAACGCAGCACACAGTCTCTTTAATAAAGAATTGGAGTATTCACCCAGAGTACCTGGCGTGGCGTTTGAAACCCCTAAAGAGTCTCCAAGCAGGACATCAGCCGGCAGACGAGCTTCCCTACCATGGGCGAGCGAGAAAGGCGTGTGTTTAGTGGATGAGTGAACACTGGTGTTGTATGCAAATTCCACCTGTTTCAGATGGTCATCCCATTCACCACCTATGGTGTATAGATATTTTGCCAACTGGTCCTTGATGGTTCTATTGGCCCGTTCAACCATGCCATCAGACATTGGATGATAAGGGGATGTTCGTGTTTTGTGAATTCCCAGGCGGGAGCACAGGTCTTTGACAAGATCTGAGTCAAACTGACGACCCTGGTCAGTGTGCAAACTCTGAGGGACACCGCGGTGGCTGATGTAATCCTCAAACAAACATTTAGCCACAGTAGTTGCCCGAAGTTGAGGTACTTAATAAAATAGTCCATCACAACAAGAACATAGCGATTCCCACGGCGAGTAAGTGGCAACTCTGTCAAGTCCGCTGCAATCTTCTCAAAAGGCCTAGATGTGATTATGGTTTGCTTAGAGGCCTGAAGGTGTGGTGTCCGTGGTCACCGTTCTTCACAGGCTGTACATTCAAGACACCATTGGGTTATGTCACGTGTTATGTGAGGCCAATAGCATCTGACATGTGCCACTTGCAATGTCTTCTGCGCACTGAAGTGTCCTGAGAGGGAATGACCATGCAATGTTTGAAATATTTCCCTTTGTAATTTACTGGGGACTACAGTCTGTAAACAAGATCTTCGGTGGAGGTCTGACCCTCCACCAGTAAGAAAACTTAGTTGGATTCTAATAACGAGTTTGTTACTCGCGTTACTCTCGAACTGAGCATGAAAAGCCTCCCCGTCCGACTTCCCCGCATATTCCGGCGTCTTTATGCCTACCGGCACTTGCTCTCCATGGGCGCTGCCATCTTTGTTTACGTTATGTTCATACACGTTCCCGGGCGGCAGTTTTCCGCGAGCCGTGTAGCTAGCTTCAGCGCTAGCAGTCGCTTAGCCAGGACCCCCAGCGGATGTTGGTGGCTGTAATCTTTTTTATCTCCCCTCCTAGACTGTCCACGGAAAAACGTTGTCCTCCCAGCACTTGAACCGAACGAGAATATCCGTACTCGTTGCCCTTCTCCTCCTTCTTGACATAAAAACCTCTGCCAAAAGAACGCTCCATCTCCACCAGAAAAAGCGTCCTCCAAACGGTAGTCCGTCAATGCCCGAGCGGTCGACTACGTTATTCCGACTAAGTTTTCTTCTGACACCAGTTGTAACAATCTGTGCCAATAAAGTACACCAAAAACTACACACATTACCCCGGAAGGGGCGGTACACCAACCATGGCCCAAGTAATAGAGTAATTAGAACTATATATACATTTAGGAACCTAAGACAAGCTACAGTATTTTCAAGGTGGAGATTGTAACCACTTGTGACGTAGTGCCCTTGCAGCCCTTGCACACACATGATATTTGCGGCCAGGACTCACTGAGATTTTCCTTCGGATGAGGTGCAGTCAACAAACAGCGCTCAGGATGTGATAAATCATCAAGTGAGACAGAAAATCTGCTACCAAGTTCTGTTTGCCCGTACGGAATCGCACTTCAAATCTGTAGGGCTGTAATGCTTAAAACCAAAGTGTTATCCGTGTATTAGTGTCCTTCATCTTGCCCAGCCACTTTAAGGCCTGGTGGTCTGTTTCAAGAACAAAGTCTCTACCTAACAGGTAGTACCTAAAAGTGTCCAGTGCCCACTTCACCGCCAGGCATTCCAGCTCCACCGCTGAATATCGGGTCTTCCGGGGAAACGGCTTACAAAAGCCACCGGTCGTTGATGATCCCCCTCACCCTGGAGTAGTACTGCCCCCAGACCAATTCCAATTTGCCTTGATGTACGCCTCCATCGCTTGCTGTTTTGGCTTGGAAATGCTGTAGAGCCTCCCCTTAGGATATGGTGAGCCTGGTAGCAGCTCAATGGCGCAATCGTACGGTCTGTGAGGAGGTAAGGATTGAGCCCGTTGCTTGTTGAATACCTCTCCAAGGTCATGGTACTCACGGGGAACCAGTGATAGGTCCGCTGCGATGCGATCATTCCCCCTCCGTGGCCCTGACTGAGGAGAGGCGGACCGAAGGCAGTTGGCATGGCAGTGGTCGCTCCAACCAGAGATCCGATCTGACCTCCAGTCGATGGTCGGGTTGTGGGTTGTGAGCCAGGTGTGGCCCAAGACCACCGGAGCCTGTGGGGACTTGATGACAAAAAAACGGATAGTTTGGAGTGGTTACCTGAGATAAACAGGCAAGCAGGCTCCGTGCAATCGGTGATGCGGGCAATGAGGCTCCCGTCCAGGGCATGGTCCAAAGTAACCGTGGAGAGCCCCAGTTGCTCCACCAGCGATGGGTCCATGAAGCTTTCATCAGCCCCGGAGTCAATGAAGACCTGGAGGTTGACTGACTGACAGTTGTGTGACAGAGTGGCGGGGAACAATGTACGAGGGCGGGTAGTGGAGGCGGTCAGGATACGACTCACTAGAGGCCTCCCATTTTCTAACGAGCCTGCCGGTTTCCCTGGCGTTGTGGACCGTCTGCTCGTCTATTGCCCCCCCGCTCGTGGTCCAGGTAGTCCTCCGTGGGCCGCCTTTGCCAATGTACCTCATCGCCAACCCGGAACCGACCCAGTTGCATGGGCTCTGGGTCAGGACCGCCCTCTCCGGTGTTCCGGCGGTGGGTTGGACTAGCCTCCACTCGGTCTCCACAAGGCCGCCTGAAAGCTTGAGTCGCTTCGCGCTGTCTCCCGGTTTCGTTCACGGCTCCGGTTGTCCACTCGGATCGCTACGGCCACTAGCTCCTCCAGGCCGTCCGGTTCAGGGTAGGAGATCAGCTTGTCCTTTATCTCGTCGGACAACCCATTATAGAAGGCCGCCTGTAGAGCCTCCTGGATCAGCGCTTGGCGAACAGGGTCGGGTTCCGCTGGGTCCATGGTGGCCGGATCGTTCCGTCAGGGGGGTAAGGTCCGGACCCAAAAGCAGACTAGACTCGACGTAGGCAAGAATACAATGTTTATTAGACGCTCTCTGAGTGTGCACACACAACGACGGACGTACTCCTCCTCCGGGTACCTTTCCCTCCGATGTCGGCAAGTCCAAGAATCCAGGGGAGAGGCGGAGGTCGAAAGCGGGAGACACTGGGGAGAGCGGAGAGCAGTTTTAAAGCAGGAGCGATAAGACACATGAGAGTTATGGCTTCACGATTTGCCAGGCCTTGGTTTCCATATGCGACAGGGGTCTAACGATCCGGCGATGACCCACCAGAGGGCGGCAGAGTGGCAGACCAGGTCATGGTGGGTGAACCGTGACAGTTTGGGGTTAGGCTACACTAGCCTGTTCTCAATACAGTAATGAAAGTGCAATAACCAAGTTAACATCTCAGTTCTCAAACAGCTTTTTTTTCAAGTTCAAAGGCGACAACCCACTATCCCAAAATGCTTTATGTAAAAGGAGTCTCACTCCTACAGTCCCATGCAAACAAAATCAACATTTGCACAGAGCTGCATACATACTGTTGATAAGCATGGCTTTGTATGAAACACAAAACCATGCAAATAAAAACCATGTATAGAATTATTGTATTGTAAGCAAAACTAATTAAACCAGCAGTGACTCAAACCCTCCCCAGGCTGCTCACTGCAGAAACCTACAGACAGCTCAACGGGGAAAGTGAGGAACTGGGCGGGACCCGATTCTAATGACATGAAATGGTGAACCACACAGCAAACATGCCTCCCCTTGCACATTACAATGAGACCTACCAAAACCTGGTAATATGAAGGGAGAGAGAAACATTTTTCTTATTGTCCAACATATATTCATGTCATAGGTCAGAGGTAGAGAAATTGGGTAGGTAGGGATGCAATGATATTAATATATCCCTGTAGATGAGTTAAGATAAGGGAGAAGCTAAAAGGAAGCCTGTGGACAGATGTTGTGAGACGCGAACTAGGCACACTAATGGCAAAAAGTTTAGGACAAGATTGTGTAAAGACACCACCTAGGGGACAACAGCTCATGTGTGTGTATGTAGACGCTAAAGGCCGGCGCATGCTTCTGCGTCGGCGTCTCCGTTGCGTTTGCGTGTTGCGCGTTTCAATTCATGGTTCAAAAAGGCTTGCGTGTGTTTCAAAGGAATTCACAGCCAGAACACCGCTGTTTTTCTTCGTCTCTTTTCGCAGACATATTTGTCCCGTATTTCCTCCACAACTTTAACGCCCCCTTGACCGACAAAACCGACGTTTGCGGAGATCTACGTCCATGAATTGGAGCCCATCCGCGCGTCTTTATAGTCCGCCAATGACGCGTGTGTTTCTAAGTGGTCATATTTACGGATTTCTTCAGACTATTCAAGCTATTAGATCTGATTCATTCTCTTGTCAAATATATTTGTTTTAATAATGGCGGAATTACGCTATGAAACCGGAAATCCGAGACTCTGGCAAGGATGTAGTAAGCAGACCAATCACAGCCCTGCAGCTTGCCTTTCCTTGCGGAGCTTGCGTATCCATAGACGCAAGGGTTGGAAAAATTGGTCGACACCCGCAAGGACGCAAGGGGGGGGGGGGGCGGGACTCTACGCAAGGGACACGCAAGAGGCGCTTGCGCTTGCATTTCTCCGAAAACGCAGAAGCATAAACTAGGATTTAGAGGAGAACGGGAGGGCCTGCAAGATCGGGTTAGCCGACCAGACTGAGCCAGTTATTCTAGCATCAAGGCCCAGATAGAGGGGAAAGTGATGGACAAGAAGAAGAATATAGTTGTAATAGTTATTGTTCAAAGAATAAAAGTAGAAATAAAGAAAAAAAAGAAAATGCAGTTAAGAGCCATTTGTTGAGCCAAAACAATCTACTGAATCTCTCAGCTCCTCTCCCGGTCGGGGGCAGAGGACCACTGATAAACACCTCAGCATTCACAGAGCTGACTGTTTCTAGGAGATTATCAAAGTGCTCTTTCAACTTTTCTGATTGTTGTTTTTCAATGTCATTAGAACCAATGTGCAGAATGATATTTTTCACAGTTGGGTGTGCAGCCACAATTTCCAAAATTCTTTCTTCCAAGTCAGACACCATATCCTTCGGAAAGCAGAGTACTTTGGTGTCATTACTACTTTTCATATACTTTACAGAAAAATCACCCACAATCAGATTTTCAGGCCCCGTCGTTAGCTTTCTCTGTGGCTTTAAGTTAGCAGGTCTTACCCTGCTGCGTGGTGGTGGAGGGTTATCCAGAAATTTAGAAGGGGATCCATGGTCCTGCAACAGTGGAGCAAACCTGTTTTGTAGCTGTACACCTGTTTGCTGGGGAGGTTTCTTGGTAGTTCCCCTCTTCTCAGTTGTCTGCGGTTGAGGAGGCGTTATGCCTGGATGGTAACGCAGGCCAATCGGCCAGATCACAGATATCGGGCCGCTGGGTCCTGCCAGTTATCCGTTCTCCCTTGTCGCAGGAAGGTGGTCTTCTCTTTGGCTTTGCACCAAGTGTGTTCCAGGGAGGATTATCGCTGGTAGATTTATTAGCCTGTACAGAGTCCTCCCATTTCTTCATAGTTCCATCATTGCTAGTTAGCTGGGTTCTAGCATGCTCTTGTCCACCGTTTTGAGTCAGTGCTAGAGTGGTGTTGTTCCCACATAGTCCATTTACTTCTACATTTACTTCTAATCGATTAACTTTTGTTTCCAACAATAAAATCTTCTGTAGGAGTTTGTGATAATCGTCCGTAGAGAAGGGAGGCATCTTCTGCCAATTACCTTTAGCACTGTAGCACAGGCTCAGGTTTATCTTGTTTGGTAGGCCTCCTCGCGTAGCGTTGAGGAAGTCGTAAAAATATTGAAAAAATGCCCGTTTTATCTAAAAGAAAATATAATCTCACTGGTTTTGTAGGTATCCAGGAGCTGCTGCTCTTTGTTTGTTATTGAGGAAAAGCAGATAATAGCAAAAAATGCAAGCAGAGGGGAGAGCAGGGCAGATCAAGCGTCTACCCATCAGCGAAGCAGGAAGCAATGGTGATGGTTTAGGTGTGTTTTTCCAAATCAATCATGGATCTAGGTGCTGGCAAAATTGACAATGGCGCTTGTGGAGTTGCTCCACTGAGAGTATTACGTGTAAACATAATTATATATAACTATAAAGCCAAGAGCTTCAAACTGGGGATATACTTGCAGCAAATGGTAAGCCAAGGAAGGGGTCAGCTCTTTCTGACAAATGTCCCCTCCCTTATTTTTGCCGACGCCGATGTAGGTCTCCCCAGACCTGCAATAGGTAATGACATCCAAAAGGTCTCAAGGCCCAACTCCGTACCTTGAGGAAGAGGAACGAGGGGAGGCACCCATGACGTGCTCCAAGGGAGTGCGGAGGGTGGGTGGTATACGAGTCTCCATCTGCTGGTGAACAAGAGGTATCAGCACATGACTAGGCTCAGGCTCCCCGGAGGCCTGAGTACCCATTTAGTGAACAACAAGACGGTGGATTGTACAATGACAAAAATAACAATGACACCCAAGTGACAACTATGGCACAAGAAAGTACCTGACCAAATAACCATGAACCAACTGATGGGAATGACCAGAGACGACGAGGGGCCCCTATTGTGTTGGGTTATGCTCTGCTGAATGACTTTCCAAACACAAAACGTTCCACCGATGGGGGCTATATGGCCTCGGCTGGGCAGTTGGTGATCCAGCTCAAACCTAAGGCCACAGTAGCCTGTTTTCCTGGTTCATAATAAAACCCGAAGAAGAACGCGTTTCCACAGCTTCATTAGCGACTATTTCCACTGTATTGCACTTCTTAATTGAACGCAGTTGCCAAAACTGTCAACATAAGTCGGGCACGAAGGATTTAGCACAGAGAATTAAGCGTTCCTCTCTCATGCTGAATACTGGAGTTGCTCTACATTGTGAGGTGCGCAGGCTCAGACGAGGTGCAGTGGGTTTATTCCCTGAGATCAAATATCGACACGTTTTTGTAGACCTCTGCAAAGAGCAGCTGGTCCCGCAGCTGAATGCGCACATGAAACATTCTGTGCGAAGCTCCGTCTTCGAGTTAAAACTGAAAGTTCAACCTAGCGCACTTCCCTGCTGTGACCGTAATCAAATGCGTGTTTCCAAACGCAAGCTCTCTGCTAAAACGGGAGAATATGTGTCTCTTATGAAAGTATTCAGTCAGCGTTTTTTTCTGTCATTTAGAAGGAAATCACAACCGTTTGCACCTCCGTTTTCGCTGGATGCAGCGGAGGAGAGTCTGCAAGTACAACTGATCAAAATACAGTGTGATGATTCTCTGCATCAGCATCAGCTTCTCTCCCTTCGTGACTTCTACCAGAGCTTTGAAAAGACCTTTGATGAGACGCCACGCAAAACAATGATGAGTCTGTTGTTGATGTAGCCGCACATACTCGTGGCGTATGGGGCAAGTTAAAGGATTTTAGTGGTTGCCAGACAACGCCACCCTGGGAATTTCACCCAGGGAATTTATTTAACCCCTTCGACCTGACAATGACAAGGAAGGGGGGAAGGCACTCAAGTTCGTAAATAATAAAGCAGAAACGTAGTATACCCTGAGGCTATGACTGGCGATGGTGATGGGCTGTCCAACTAAAGGGAGGGGGGGGGGGGGGGCAGAGAAACAACATCACCAAAGTAAAACAAACAAACAAACAAAATAACAATTATACAACAAATAATAAGTCCAGCCTGACTCGTGCAATTAGCGGGTTTGGCCCAGTGCACAGGCGGCAGTTGGTACACACGCAGAGCCATACGGAGAGGCCCACAACAGGACAAAGGACACACGGCGAGTTGACTTTATGCCTAGGCAAAACAACAGTGGTTGGTGGCAGGGTTGCTGATGTCTTGCTGCTCGGAACGCCTTGCCCTGAAGTATAAAACAGAAAAAAAAACAACCAAAACAACATAAACCAAACAGAAAGGCCTTCCCATGGCTGGAGGAGAAAGCGGACGCCACATACCGTTTGTTCAGGTCGTTGGACACTCAGCGTGAGTCCGAGTGATCAGCGCTAGTGATGGGACAAATTAACTGAGGCATCAAGGCTTCTCTCGAGTAAAAGTGGGCGTGTCAAATGAAGCTGCGTTTCGAGGCCTGTATCACTTCCGGAAAATGACGTAAGCGATGACAAACGAGGCCTCGGTTTGGACAGATCACGTCATTGGTTCGTTTACCGTGTCACTTCCGATCGCTTCCCGATAAAACGCTTCAAACCTCGAGGCACGATGTAGGTGTAGGCGTTTGCATGCATTGCATGCATTGATTCTGTTGCTGACATGCAAGCTACACAACCATGGCCTTTTTCGGGTCCGTGGATTAGTCTCCATCACAACATGGCAAAACTTTTATTGTTAATTTAGTTATTTTATTATTGGGTCCTGTAAAGTAAGATGATATACTCAGTGTCGGCGCTCCGTACACGCACATCGCGCACTGCGCGTAGGGAACCAAATGCCAGGGGGGGCTCTTATTATTAAAAAGCTGGTTCCTTTTCTCTGCTACGGAGACCCCCCTTTCCCCCCCTCAGCACAATTAATGGGATCCAAAGTCCAACTGGCTTGATGCTCACTTTCACGCGCACGGACGGTTTGGCTACGAAGAGGAAGCAGAAAAGCGTTTTTGTTTTTGTGTTCGATGACGTTCAGAAATATGCGCCGTTTGCCAGAAGGTGAAGGTGAAAATGCATTGTAACGCGCGTTACTGACCTTTGTACCGAGTAAATATTACCCATTTTCTTTTGTGGAATTCCTCACATTACTACGTTACAGCAGAAAGCAATACATTACAGTAATTACATTACTTTTGTAACGCGATACTCCCAACATTGCCTGTGACTGAACCAAAGTATTAGAACGTCTTCACTTGATGAGACAAGAAAAAAGAGAGTTCATGACAGTCTGCAGAGCACGTAGCTGTTGTGACCTCTTTCTTTTTTATTGATCAGGTCTCTTACGATGATAACTTGTCTTTTTCCGGATATTTGAATATGTGTATTTAATTGTGCATATAATTATGAAAGTATTTCAGTTTCATCAGCATCCGACTTTTAACCTGGGGAAGACAAAGACAATTTACGGATTAAGAAGTGTATTCGGACTAACACTGAGATCGTAGAATTGTGACCTTTGACCAAGGTGGAAGACAGGGACAACTAATAATTGTGACCCTTGACCGAGAGGGGGAAGATAGGAAGTGATTTTGCGAACTATGGATTGTATTAAGACAAACACTGAAATCATTTTAAGAGATCATAATACCAGCCCTTGACCGAACAGGAAGATAGGAACAATATTTTGTTTCTAACATAATAATCTGAAAACAGATATTTGCGCCCTTGACCTAATGTATTAACCGATGTTTTCGGTTAGGTTTTAACTTGTTTTTACCAGGGTAAAAGATAATCGAGACTTATTGTGACGGCTATTTAAAAGGAATAAGTATACTTCATCACCAAAGAATGGGTGGTGCACAGGGTAAAAACACACACACACACATGGGAGCAACAACAAGCTCTCATGAACATTATAGAGCAATCGGAAGCACAACAAAAGCTTTCACTTAAAAAAAACTTTAAAAAGAAAAAAGGCCCACTACTGACTGAGTCAGTCTGGGAAAATAAGTTTAGATAAGAGCGCTAAGAGATAATAATAATACATATACATATAATATAGAATGGGTTCACTCAGGAGCAAAAGATGGAAGTTATGACAGTGGACGACAGATGGGTTTTGAAATGGAAGTTTGAAAATTCTGAAAGTTGAAAATAGAAATGTTAAGCATTTAAGGGAATGGGATAACCATTATGGTTAATGGAAGGTGACTAAGGAAAAGGGTTTTTTATGTTGAAGCGGCGCAGGTGCGCAAGGAGGAAGTAAGAATAGATGGTGAAAAGTGAATAAGAAGAGCTGTGTTAACTCGTGATTAATTCTCCTGATTTTTTTTTCATTTTAATAAGTGATATATGGGAGTACGAAAAGTGAAAGAAATGAACAAATGGGGTGAAATTACTGCTCAATGTTTTTGCTACACAGAAGCTGCCTTATCGGGCCATGAAGGCCACAGAGCGCCTGACATGAACCGAGCACACCAACAAGCAGAGAGAGAGAACACTGGATCCACCTCATGCAGGATCAGAATTAGGAGCCATTTATTGCCACATATGCTACACACATAGAGTAATTTGTCTTAAGGGTTTGTGCAATTTATGGACATCATTATCGCTATCATGGGGGGGGGGGGATCCTTGTCCCCCCGGAGATAAAAAAAAACCAGAGGGGGGGAAATCCCCACCATCCCCACATGATTTATTCATGCGATGGTGTATGTATATATTAAGCGTGATTTTACTACAAAGCACTGTAGGAGCATTAACATTCCTGCCAGTTCCATTTTTATTTGTTTTGCAACAAGTCCCGTTTCACAAAGATGGAGCCAGCAAGAAAGAGGAAATCCTCACCTGTATGGGTGTTTATTTGTCTGATCATAATAAGGTTTGTACGTGTAATAATATACATAATATAGTGAATATTCTATACGCGCTATACATTGAACTATCAGTGGTGGCAGATGCCGTTATTGAAGTGGATCGTTACTTGGCAGAGATGAATATTTTAATGGATGAGGATCCACTCGTATATTGGCATGGACATAAAGCCATGTACCCTCACCTTCACAAACGAGCAGTTACCTGGTTATGTTCGCTAGCATCTTCAGTGCCATGTGAGAGGGTTTTTTCGAAGGCTGGAGAAGTGTCAAAAAGAAGGAACCGCCAGAATCCGAAAACATTGGAAAAACCAAACTCTTGAAATGTTGTCATGTTGTATTTTATTAAGAACAGAGCTCCATGTCTGTGTTGTCCACATACTTACACATGATCATACTATATAAATAGCCATGGTTTATTGTTTCTGCACACATAAGTAAATCATACATTTCATGCAGCTCAAGTTGCGGTACAATGGCATTGACTGTAATTTAATTTGTCCAGCAGATGGCAGTATTCACTGTTTGAGGCCTCGGTGAGTGAACCTTTTGGTGAAGCAATCGGCTGAAAAGCCTCAGTGATTCACGGGGCTTCATTTGCCCATCACTACCCATCAGTTGGTAGAGGAGGAACAAAATGTATACACTGACTGGAGCATGGTGAAGTAATTTCCAACTTCTGGGCTGCTTGCCTCTATGGTGCTGACTCCAACTAAAATCAGGCAGTGCAGGGTACATAATGCATTAAAGGATTTCTCTTCTTTTAGATGCAAACTTTCACCTGTGTGGCTTTTAATTGGCTGAAAAGCCCGAAAACGCTGAACTAAGAATGCGTCAAACTGAGCTATCAGTTCTAGAATGCCGAGGTAATTTCCATTTTAAGGTGACCCCAGCAATTCATTATTACCTAGACTAAGCCCTCTCTCCCCGAGAAACATGATCAATTAGGTGAAATATTACGTGAAAGTACACTTAATTAGAGAATGAGTCCCAAATATTATGTATTGATAAGCCTAGACCGCTGATAATAAAAAATTAACAGTCAACCATTAATACAACAACGTTACATGATTTAAAAAGCAACATATCATACAGACATAGATCAGAGGAGCTGGGCTCTAGCTAAATCAGAAAGAAAAATATATATACACATTGGTGGACGCAGATTCGGAAGGCTTCTGCGCTGATTGGGGTATCTATAATAATCAGGGTAATTAGTTGGGAGCTATGGTAGCAGCTTGGGTTGTTCAGACAACACAGAGAAGCTTATTTTAGATTCAAACAACGGAAGCACCATTGGTTAACCATGGTTATTGTGAATGATGAAAAGCATTAGTTATTTGAGAGTTGGAGAGTATTCCTACTCTGAGAGAAAAACAAATTGAAGAAAAATACGTTTTGGTTTTTCTTCGATTAAAAATATGTTTTTCCTTTTTTTCTGATTGACTTTAGTCTGCTCAAAGTATATTTGGTGGAAATGGGCATTACTACACATTCCTCCTCGTGAAAACACAGCCAGCTAACCTCTCTTTTGAGGACATATATATGACAATAGATGGTTTATCATGTTCTTAATAATGGGAGGTGGTGGGTGGAGGTTATGCGGCAGGTGGTGGGCCAGGGTCATCTCCCAGGCATCGATCAGATGAACTTTCAGTCCTTTGAACATGACTCTGAGCACTTTGTTGCACTGCAGCGAGTGCCAGTCGCTGTTAGTTAGGGAAACAAAAAGGTTCAAAAATTTGGGGTTCCCTGTCCGGATGACGACCAGCGTGCCTGGAGCCCGATCCAGCAGCCGTACCACCGCCCTACGGATGCTATGTAGCCTTCTGATGTAGATCTCCATGGGGAAAGTGCCAAAGTGAGCCCAAATGCCAAAGACTACGACAGTGTTGGGGCCTCCGACTAAGCCATCTAGCTCATTAGCAATGTAATGAAGCTCGCTGGTCGAGACAACTACAATCCGAATTGGGGGGCCGTGGAAGCGTGACGTCAGCAAAATGTTGTTTGCAAAGTCCAAGGAGATGTAAGGTCCTGCTTGCTTCGGGCTGTGAAGATCAAACTCCTTAAGACCTGAAAGTATGGCAGAGGAAACATATTAACCTGCTGTGTGAACAAAATCCATCCATTGCCAGATATCCATGTGGATCAGCTACCTGGTAGAGCTGCGTTGAGGAACTCAAACCACTGCCTGACAGTAGAATCTCCATACATGTGCACTGCCTTGCCTTTCAGGCACTGCGTGATGGCAGAGGCGTTGAATTGGTGAATTGCGAGGCCACCTAGTGCTCGCCACACCCCCTGGTAGTAATAGCCAGAGGGTCCAGATGTCACAGTCCTGCTTTTCACCATCAGTTGACCTGAGAGGAGATTTAAGAATAAGCATGAAACAAAACCAAGGTAGGAAGTTATTCTACCATCCTTTGTAGATATACTGCTAACAGATGATGCCACATTTAAAAGGGTCATCTTTGTGCTCCATGCTCTAATAAATCTTTAAAAATTGGGGGAAATATCGTGAACATCTCGTCTGGGATGTTCAGCAATTCCATTTTTTTAATAAACTATTATGCATTTCTTGTGCGGTAATCTCGTTTTTCCTGCACTGATGGAAAAGCTTTGGAAGAGGGGACGTTGAATATGTACACACTATAAAGTCCTGAGGACTCTCCAACAAAGATGTAATATTACTGCGTTGCATGAGAAACTTGTCATTTTAAGTTTATGTTATGCAGTGGCAGTAATCAGGATAAAATGAAGTATCAATTTTTACCTTCTTTTTGTGGCAACAAAGACACAATCGCAGGTCCTGATGCCGGAATTTTGACTTTCAAGTTAACACCACTGAAGAAAAGTACACAAAATATAGCTCTTAAAATATGCTCAAACATTGAGGGCATCAGTGAAAAAGCACAAACATTCAGACTTTTGGCCCTGGTATTGAGCTTAACATGTCATACATGTCGGTTAAGTTGGTGTTTGTGTCCGGTCTTCACGTATGGTTGTGTACTTCCTGTTTTATTTTGGGGCCTAATTCTCCTCTCGTTTGAGGTGCCTTGCCCTTCCTCATGTGCCTCCTGTCGATTGTCTTCCCTGATTCCTAATTGTGTCCACCTGTTCCCTCACCTCCCTCATGGATACGTATTGTCTGCGTCTCCCCTTGTCCTGTGCCGGTGTGTCTTGTTTGGTTACATGTTTACGCCCGCGATACGTGATCGTCTAAATAGAAATCTAGTTAGGAAGTCTCGTTGATCTTATACGTTTTTTGATTATTGAATATAATGGATTATTGAAGCCCAGAGGATTTACCGAATAAATCTTCGGCAGTCAACCATCTCTGCATCCTTGTCCTACTCTAGGTAATGTTAGAATTATGAAATAAACTATTTCTATAGACCATATTCACTGGACCCCTTTCACATCCTAATAAAACATTCAATAAACATTTAAGAGATATTACATAGTCAGCGAATAGGGGCTGTTACGTCCCCTGACGTGACCCCGCCCCCCCCCGGAAGGGGGCGGGGTAATTGTGTCTCAGGTGAGTCAGCTGGAGCTGCACCACCTGAGACGCATTAGGTAGTTGAGGGTATAAAGACTTGCAGACTCTGTGTGTGAGCCCTCCTCTTCTTCTCTCCTTGTGTCTCCCTGGGAGCATGCAGGATTGGGCGTCTGCGTGCCCGTTGACTAGGAAGCGCGTAAGGGTTCTCTGCCATTTTTGTTCTTCTGTTTTCTCCTGTTTTGTGGACAGAGAGGGAGGTCAGAATTGTGTTTTCCTTTTCCCCTGGTAGGTAAGACAAACATTGTTTTCTAGTTAGTGTGGGGGTTTTTATTATTTTGGCCTTTGAGACCCTGATGCTCTTTGCTTTTCCTTTTTCACATCTGTACAAATTGTGCAAAATTAACCATAATCACTGATCACTGTTCGATATTGGCTCATGTAGTGTTTATCCATTGTCCCACCTTTTTGACTGTAACCTTTTTTATTTTTCTACTTTATGTGTTACGCCTGTGCACCCCTAGGCACAATAGGCAGGCCGTAACATAAGTGGGGGCTCGTCCGGGATAATGGCTCTATTTAGTATTGAACATTTTGTGAGCAACCCTACTCTGGAACAGTTCGACAGCTGTAGGAAAGCTTGAGGGAAAGAAATGTGTTTCCCCTAGCAGGTTCAGCGCAACCAGTTTCAACAGAGAAAACTGAGGCCGCTGTTTCAGGAACGCCATATGGGGCTGCCAGACTGCCGGAGGAAAAACTACCCTTATCGATGCCACGGTTTGACCCCTTGTCAAACTCTGCTTGAATTGGAGGCGAAGGACAAGGCACGTAAGGAGGAACTAGAATTCCGGTGGAACTGCCGTAAGCTTGAAGCTGACACCGCGATAAGGATCCGACAACTTGAGTTGCAGTCTCAAAAAGAGGTTAAGGAACCCACTATCTCCCCCCAACCAACAACTCCCTTAACGTTCGACGTTGGCAAAAACATCGCCCTGGTCCCTCCATTTCGAGAAACTGAAATAGAATCCTATTTCAGTGCGTTCGAGAGAATTGCTGCTGCCTTGCATTGGCCCGAGGAGGCCTGGCCTCTACTACTGCAGTGCAAGCTCGTTGGTAAGGCACAGGAGGCATGTGCAACCCTTTCTGTGGAGGACAGCCTTAAATATGATAAAGTAAAAAATGCCATACTTAGGACTTATGAACTCGTGCCGGAAGCGTACAGACAACGTTTTCTCCCCCGCAAACATACGTAGAGTTTGCCAGAGAAAAGGGTATACTCTTTGATAGATGGTGCCTCGCCAGCAAAGCTACAGATTTTAACTCGCTCCAGGAACTGGTACTGTTGGAAGAATTTAGGAACTGTGTTCCAGAGAGAACCATGGTCTACCTTAATGAGCAAAAAGCTACCACCTTGAAGGAAGCTGCCGTCCTGGCAGAAGAGTTCGCGTTGACACACGAGCGTTTTCGTGGGGAAGCGTGAGGTGGTTAGTCGTGACTATAGCCTAAGAAGGGATGACTCTCCTCCCCAGCGTTCAAACGTGCCCGCAAGCTCCAAGCCCGACAAGCAGTGTTTTTATTGTCACAGAGCTGGTCATGTCATCAGTGAGTGCTTAACACTCAAGCGTAAACAGCAGCTTCAACCAGTAGGGCAAGCAAAGGGGGTTGGGTTAGTCAAAACGGTTACTCGTTCGAACCACCTGGTACCACCTGGTATGCCCAAGGAACCGGATGACTGTTTTAAGCCTTTTATCTTTCCTGGTTTTGTGTCGTTGACAGGAGTTGAGGAAGACCAGCGGCCGGTGAAGATCCTGAGAGACACTGGTGGTTCAGTCGTTCATTCTTGCTGACCTACTGCCTTTTAGTACTGAAACCTCATGTGAAGCTAGCGCACTAGTACGCGGCATCGAGATGGGTTCTGTTCCTGCTCCCCTACACCGTATTCACATCAGGTCAAAGTTTATTTCGGGGTTCTTTGAGGTGGCGGTGCGTGAGTCATTCCCTATACCGGGAGTGGAGTTTATAATGGGAAATGATGTAGCAGAGGAAAAGGTACTGCCTATTGCTAAGGTGGTGAACACCCCTGTTACCAATCCAGAGAAGGATGAGGTGTCAAAAAGTCACACTGATGTTTTGCGCCAGTGTCCTCACCAGGTCCCAGGCGCGGAAACGGAGAGAGGAAGCCACCCTGGCTGACTCCAGGCTCGCACTGGCCTTGGCCAAGGACAAGCTGCCCCTCGCTGATCTAGATCCTGCACCTCCCGAACTGGACCTACCGCCTCCCCCCGCCATTCTGCCACAATTGCCTGAAACGCGTGAGTCACTGAAGCCCAGAAGGCGGATGCTGGCCTCGTTAAATGTTTTGAGGCAGTGACTGGGCTAGCCAATGAGAAGATGGCACATTCATTTTACACTGACGATGGGATGTTAATGAGGAGATGGGTCTCCCGGCCTATGCTCAGGCACGAGGGAATGGAGGAAGATTGGGGTACCGTGCGCCAAGTGGTTGTTCCGAGACTGTACCGTCCACAAATTTTACAAGTGGCACATGAACACCCATGGTCGGGTCACCTGGGGGTTACCAAAACCTACGACCGCATCCTCCAGCATTTCTTCTGGCCAGGCCTAAAAGCTGATGTAGCTAAATTCTGTAAAACGTGTAAAGTGTGCCAACTAAGTGGTAAACCGAATCAGACGGTACCACCGGTCCCGCTTAGACCCATACCTGTGGTTGGCGCCCCTTTTGAGCGGCTGATTGTTGATTGTGTGGGGCCACTACCAAGATCGAAGTCCGGTAACCAGTTTCTGCTCACCCTGATGTGTTCCGCGACACGTTTTCCTGAGGCTATTCCCCTCAGGAAGATCCCTGCTCCAAAGGTGACCAAAGCCTTGCTGAAATTTTTCACGACATTTGGCCTCCCAAAATTGGTCCAAATTGACCGCGGCACCAATTTCCAGTCAAACTGTTTCAAACAGACCTTACAGTCCCTGGGTATTAAGCACGTGGTCTCAAGTCCATACCATCCCCAGTCACAAGGTGCACTGGAGCGATGGCACAAGACCCTCAAGGCAATGATGCGCAAATACTGCCTCGAGACTGAGAAAGAATGGGATGATGGCCTCCCGTTTCTACTCTTTGCTGCCCGAGAAGCAAAGCAGGAGTCTCTTGGTTTCAGGACAGCTGAACTAGTGTTTGGCCATAGCGTAAGAGGTCCATTGAAAGTGCTGCAGGACCAATTTGTGAATGCTGATGCATCAGCAATGTGCTTGATTTTGTTACCCGCTTCCGTGAGCGTCTACACCATGCGTGTTCGGTAGCCAAAGCGTTTCTGTCACTCAAGCAGAATAGGATGAAACGGCACTATGACCAGAAAGCTGTGGACCGTACCTTTCAGCCTGGTGATGAGGTGCTTGTACTCACGCCTACACCCAGTCCTGCGCTATCTGCACGGTTTGCGGGGCCATATGTAGTCAAACGGAAAGTAAGTGACACTGACTACATCATTCACACCCCTGACCGAAGACGTCAAACCCGTCTATGTCACGTCAATATGCTTAAGCTGTTTCACTCCAGGGGAGGTTTCCACGACCCGACAGAGAAGCAGCCGGAGAAGCAGCCGGAGCCTACTCAATACCCCTCCATCTCCCTAATGTCCACTGTGGAGGGCGATACTGATGGGTTGAGGTTGCGTGAGGACCTCCAGCAGTGCGGCAGACTGTCTAACTCTAACGTACTGGCTAATCTTGATACTCTCCTCTCCTATCTTCCAGAATCCCAAAAGGAGGATGTGCGAGGGCTAATTCAGTCTCACCTGAAGATGTGCCCTCACGTACAATGATGGTGGAGCACGATGTTGACGTTGGCAATGCATCTCCAATCAAACAACATGCTTACCGTTGTGCCATGCCAAAGAGGGAGCTGATGAAGAAAGAGGTGAAGTATCTACTGGAACATGGCCTGGCAAAGCCCAGCCAGAGCTCGTGGAGCTCTCCCTGCCTATTGACCCCCAAGTCTGATGGTTCCCCGTGTTTCTACACAGATTATCGTAAGGTGAATGCAGTGACTGTAGCAGACTCGTTCCCGTTGCCTCGTATGGAGGACTGTGTAGACAGTATAGGTTCAGCTACCTACATCACCAAGCTGGACTTGCTGAAGGGATACTGGCAGGTTCCACTTACATCCAGAGCTTCTGACATCTCTGCTTTTGTCACACCTGATGACTTTCTTCAGTACACAGTAATGCCTTTTGGGATGCGCAATGCCCCAGTCACCTTCCAGAGACTCATGAATCTAGTACTGGGTGACATTTCCAACTGTAACGTGTACTTAGATGATGTCGTAGTCTACTCCTCCTGCTGGACTGACTACATCAATACCCTAACCACTGTGTCTGACAAGCTAGCTCAAGCATCACTGACTTTGAACCTGGCAAAATGTGAGTTTGGAAAGGCGGTGGTGACCTACCTCGGAAAGCAGGTTGGCCTTGGACAAGTGCGCCCTGTGACAGCAAAGGTGGAGGCCATCCTGTCCTATCCAGCACCATCCACCAGACGGGAACTCCGGCGGTTTCTAGGACTGGTTGGGTATTACCGGTGCTTCTGCAGAAACTTTTCTGTAGTAGTAGCACCCCTCACTCGTTTGTGTAGTCCAAAGCAACCTTTTGCGTGGACTTACGACTGTCAACATGCCTTTGATTGTGCAAAATCTCTCCTCTGTAGTGCTCCTGTACTGGCTGCCCCTGACTTCACAAAACCCTTAAAGATTGAGTGCCACTGGACTCAAGTGCCACTGGAGCGGGAGCAGTGCTGCTTCAAGATGGAGCAGATGACCTCAGCCATCCCGTCTCTTACTACTCGGTCAAGTTCACGCGTCCGCAGCTGAATTACTCCACCATCGAGAAGGAGACCCTGGCAATGCTTCTTGCCTTGCAACACTTCGAAGTGTATGTGGGTTCCAGTGCAACAGCCGTTGTGGTATACACAGACCACAACCCGCTGGTATTCCTTAATCGGATGTATAACCAAAACCAGAGACTAATGTGCTGGGCACTAATGGTCCAAGAATATAATCTTGAGATTGTTCACAAGAAGGGCAGTGACAATATTGTAGCTGATACCTTGTCCAGAGTATGAGCAAGAGATATGTAGAGTGTGACATAACTTGGGAAGTTATGCACATTTTTATGAAAGGGGGTGTTACGTCCCCTGACGTGACTCCGCCCCCCCCGGAAGGGGGCGGGGTAATTGTGTCTCAGGTGAGTCAGCTGGAGCTGCACCACCTGAGACGCATTAGGTAGTTGAGGGCATAAAGACTTTCAGACTCTGTGTGTGAGCCCTCCTCTTCTTCTCTCCTTGTGTCTCCCTGGGAGCATGCAGCATTGGGCGTCTGCGTGCCCGTTGACTAGGAAGCACGTAAGGGTTCTCTGCCATTTTTGTTCTTCTGTTTTCTCCTGTTTTGTGGACAGAGAGGGAGGTCAGAATTGTGTTTTTCTTTTCCCTGGTAGGTAAGACAAACATTGTTTATTAGTTAGTGTGGGGGTTATTGTTTATTATTTTGGCCTTTGAGACCCTGATGCTCTTTGCTTTTCCTTTTTCACATCTGTACAATTGTGCAAAATAAACCATAATCACTGATCACTGTTCGATATTGGCTCATGAATTGTTTAGCCATTGTCCCACCTTTTTGACTGTAACCTTTTTATTTTTCTACTTATGTGTTACGCATGTGCACCCCTAGGCACAATAGGCAGGCCGTAACAGGGGCTAAGTGAAGGGTGTACTACCAACCACCAAACAGACAACTGCTATTGTGTTGAATATATCTGCTAAATGGATAAAGAAAGATATTCCCTTTAGAGTTGAAGAAGACCAATTTAGAGCTAACAAGAAAAAGAAATGAATGCTAATATATCTCAATGTCAATTTCTATTAAATAGCCCCGTGTTTGTCCACCTTTTGGCCTTGTTCACTCTACAAGGTGTTCATATGTCACTATCTTGCGGTGAAAATAAGACTACATCCCAAATAAAAATCACATAAAATTGAATATAAAAACAAATTCAATGCAAATATATTATGCTCCAAACAAATGTCAACCAATAGGACTGTTTGGGCTTATATTTAAATACATCTTACCTGGTGATTGATTTTAGAAGCCGAACAAAAGTCTCTACTCCCTCACCTGTGAAAGAGCTTCTCCTCATTGGCCCTGATGTTTTGTTGCGTTCCGCCCATGGCGTGGTTGATCCTGGTATCACAGCTCAGGTTCTTTGGCTTGAAGCAGAACCAAGGCTCGCCTGTACGGAGGTCAGTGTAGTTGCACAGCGGCTGTTGGGTTGGCCGGAGGCAGACGTCACAAATGGTGGTTTCAGAGAGTGAGCCTGAGCGGAAGAGGCTCTTGAAGTAAATCCTGTCCGGTTGTTCTCTGTTCAGCCTGTTCAGCACTGACAAGGCCTCACCAGGGTGAACCAGAGTCACCTGATTGGAAATAGCACCAGAATCATTTTCACCAAGTTAAATTGCATTAAAGCTCCTCAATGTCACAGCGCTGTCAGTCCTACCCGGTTATTTACACCTTTAACTCTGCCTAATCAGTAGATTCTATATACCTGCAGAATATACCTGAGTCACATTGACTTGGTCAGCCCAGTCACACTCACCTGTCTATCCTACTCACTTCTTTTAGTATTTAAACCAGGGGTGTCCAAACATTATTTGCGGAGTGCCACGAACAGAAAAATATACGATGGACTGGGCCACTCAATAGACATGAGGTGCGCTGCCTCACTTCTAATGCACTAATGTTGGAAAAACCAATCAAATTCAGGTAAATTACGTTTGATAAATTGAACAAAAAGCCATCATAGCGCTCCATTAGTAGATTTTCAGTGTAGTTTTTTACAAAAAGGTTGGCAGGTCATTCTCTCAGTGAGCCTCTGATTGGTTCTTAGGGTGCTGAGCCCCCTTCATTGTCCTTTATGAAGGGAGAGACAAGAAGAGAAATCAGGGATGTGGATATTTCAAGCTTATTACACAAATAAATCATTGGGATTGTTAACGCATCAAATAACGTTTGTTAAAAAATTGTCATCAACTTTAATTGAGTGAATTTATTAAGTAATTGGGCTTTAGACTTTTACGGAGCCCGGGAAGTGACATGAAAAAAAAAAAAAAAAAAAACATGAGAAAAGGTATGTACTTGGGACTAGGTTTGCGTTCGCTCGCAAAACTTTTGCTCCGCGGCGGCGATCGGTGGTCCGGCGGGCGGGGATTCGGCGCACTACCAGTGTCCGATTTAGGCGCTCCGTTTTCGGGCACAATTTGCTAACTGAGGGTTGTCTGGAGGTTGTCTGCTAACCTTGGAGCTTCGTAATGAACCACAGCCTATTCCTGGAGCTCCAGACAACCCTCAAAGTTAGCAAATTGTGCCCGAAAACGGAGCGCCTACATCGGACACTTGTAATGAACCACAGCCTGAAGCTCCAGACAACCCTCAAAGTTACCAAATTGTGCCCGAAAACAGAGCGGGAAGTGCCCAGCGCCAAATCCCCGCCCGGCGGACCACCGATCGCCGCCGCGGAGCAAGTTTTGCGAGCGAACGCAAACCTAGTCCCAAGTACATACCCATTCTCATGTTTTTTTTTTTTTCGTACGTTAATGTTTGTCGTTAATTACGTCAATTTTTTTAACGCGTTTCATGCATGTGCAGTGTGAAAATTATTCAGGTCAGGAAAGTGTCCGAAATGCGGATTTGGTTGGGCTATTATAACAAACAAATCATCCTCCTGGCAACTCTTTTGTCAAAAGCGATTAGAGACAAATCTAGTGACATGTATATCGCATATTTCTCATTTAAACAAGTCTCCTGAAGAGAAACGGTATCGCTCTCTCCCCCCTCCGCCTGCTGCGCTGTGGACGTGTGTGTGCGAGAGAGAGAGTGAGAGAGAGAGGCAGCCGCTCAGCGCACTTTTACCTGAGTTTTACCTGCCAACACTCCCGTTTTTTACCCCTATCACCCGGACACCTCCGGTTTGTTATTTCTCCCTCCTCCTCATCAACAACTCAGAGCAGAAAGCGAGCGAGAAAAATGTCAGCCCCCCCATCCTCGACAATTCCCGCACTCGGATCTCCCGTATTTTCGTAACCTAATGTGTTGGCAGTAGGGATGTCCCGATCCGATATTTGGATCGGATCAGCCGCCGTTATTAGCGGCCTGCACGGGAAAATCCCGACCCGGACTCCCGATCCAATTCTTTTTTTCAAAACTCTGTTTTCCAGCGCACCGATGTAGGTAATCCATTCCAGTTTTTTTCAGCTTTTACCAGCACAACTAGCGCACACCTAGTTGTTCTTAAAAGTAAAACCCTTTTCAACATGAGTATAACAACAAAAATAAGTAAATATCTTTAATCTTTAATACATGCTTGGATTGGCCAATGCTAAAAGATACAATATCGGTATCGGATCGGGACATCCCTAGTTGGCAGGTTTGGTTTAATGAATGGTTTAGTGAAAAGACTAGTTAACCAAAGTTAATTACAGGTTCCCGTTGATCTTATGATGGACATGTGTTGTGAACAAACGAACCATCAACGGCGAAATAAAAGCCTCGTATTAACGACAGCGGTCTTATAGACCTCCAGCTTACAGCGAGGTCTCTGCGCAAGACTGGCCGCCCGACCCTTTTTCTCCGTCTCCTAGCACCTCTTCTATCCCTGGCACTTCCGCCTGCACTCACTCGGGAACAACGTGCAAATAATGATTAATCATGATTAATCCACTGAAAATTCAGATTAATTTGATTAAAGATTTTTATCATTTGATAGCCCTAATGAAAACCATATCTTTCAGGACAAACTCCCAGCTGCACATGCCCGACTCAATCTGCAAGTGTATAAGCGACTTCCTGTCTGATAGGCAGCAGCTCGTGAAGCTGGGGAAACACGTCTCAGCCTCTCGGATCATCAGCACCTAGTTGTTTTACAGGTTGGGTGCGAAGGACTGATAACGTTAGAAGCACTGTCAGTTTGGCCAGGGTTTTATATCAGATAAACAATCTGAATCAGCCAAACAGCATTTTGTTGCCAGTATAATTATCTTAAACGCTTTCTAATCATGCTAAGAACACCAAGACTAACTGGCTAACAGTTATACATCTTCAACAGTTTGCTGCTGAAAACTATCTACACATATGAACCTGCCGTTTGAAAAGCCTCAAATTGATAAATTGTTACCTTATCAAACTCCATAATGTCTCTGCAGGAATTGAAAATTCCTGGGCAGGGTTTGATGGACAATATATTATGATAGTAAAAACATTTTATGTACCAATACATTGAACATCATGGTTTAAGCATCACCTCAACCTGCGCGTCTCCTTCCCAGAGTAAAGAGAATACAGCAGAGTAGCTCGCATTCAGATGATCCACAACTTGCCCAACAACACCTGCTTCAAGCTTCCGGTTGTGCAGACGGGCGGTTATGAAGTCCCCCCCAGATTTCTTGGGGCGACCCTGGAAGTCAAAGGTTTGTATTATAACCTCCAGCTGGTCCCCTACATGCCACTGCCCCCCTTTCCTTCCTGGGAGAATGGTGAAGGTGCTGTGGGCTGGATCAGTGGTCTGCTCCAAGGAAACAGGAGATGGTAAAAGTGGAGTTTCAGGCCAAGCAATGGAGTCTAGTATGAGGCGTTCCTCCAAAGCGTCCTGGGGGGACAGCGGCTGGAAGGTGCAGAAGCTGCGGTTAACGATATGATGAGGAGAGACTCTCGGCATGATGATGGTAGCGTTGACTTTAGGCTGAAACTGGCAGGGGGTTGAGAGAGAGAGAGAGAGAGAGAGAGAGGTGTCAAAATACAAACTAAAGACAACTTAAAAAGGCCACAAGCCAAGAAAGTTAGATTAATGTTTTGGGATATTACGATGGATACATCTGGCAGATAATGCAGGAGAAAGACTTTATGATCCATCACTTTGCAGACTGATTTTAAAACAAAGTCAACCCTTTAAAAGGATTCCAAATAAAAACAACTTCTTACCTGCAGAATATTCATGTGATACAGCACAAAGATTAAGGCAAAGAGAGCCAGAACAAGAAAGATGGGGCGTTGCAGCCATAGAAAAGATGTTGTCCTCATGGTCATTCGTCTTCTTTAGCCTCAGCTCACACGTTCCCCTTAACTGTATTAAAAAGAGATATTAAAAAGAGATTATATATATATATATATATAATCTATTTTTAATACAGAGGGAGAGAGAGGTATAAATGCCTTGTTATGCTGAAGAATATTAATACTTTAGACTTGAACTTAACTTTTGAAATTCTCCCTCTATTCTTTATATTTAGCTTTCAAGCTTAAATAGTAATATAGCGCTTTAAGTGGAATTAAAGGCAATGGTAAAATGTATTTTTAGCGCCTCATGGTTAAAAGATAAACAAGCACAATTAAACCAAACAAACATATATTTAATGAGCATCACAGTTGAAAAGCAGATGTAAAAAGAAGAGTTGCATTTTCAAAAGGTGGCGAGTTATGGAGGGTGTTTGAGGTGCTCGAGACAGTTCCAGCGGATGGATGCAGCATTGGAAAAGGCCTTGTCCCCCCCAGGTCCAGTGTTTTTACTCAGTGTGGGGGGGAACTGGGGGGCTGGCATTGGTGGATGCGGGTTGGAGGGTGTCGGTGGAGGAGGTCTTGTGTTTTGAAGGTGAGCTTCTGATGAGGACCAAGACACTCCTTGTTGGACCTCCAGTATTACAACCGTGAGCTGAACTCGATATAAGGTTTTTCTATGTATCGACATCTCTTTTTGCGTCAAGAAACCATACCGTGCTAGTTCCTGGCTCTTCAAAGTAAAAGCAATAGGCTTCTCACATCTACAAATTTAACAAAAAATAAACAGTGTTACACAAGCAGCATGAACTACATTAATTTGATTATGCAATCAAACATTTTACTAGAGGCAGGGGCGTAGACTAGCAATGCTTTTCAGATGGAAGTAGGCGCTTTTTGTGATGTGCTTGACGTGAGGTTTGAAGGAGAGGGTTGGGTGGAAGATGACAGTTTTTCACTGAAAGTCGAGACAAATGTGTCCCTCTAATTTGGAAAGAGCCGGTTGCCTTAATAAAGCATTTCAACGTAAAGAGACACTATGAGACACGACAGCAAGTTGGATTTGTTAACGCTAATGAACTGTTGGAGAGGTACGAATTAAACCAGAAGGCTGTACCCGTATTGTGAAAGGAGGACTCAAGGCGGGAGAGTGATTGAGCTGCACTGAGGTCCAGAAAGATGAGCATGTTGATAGAGTTGTCATCAGGGGAAATGGAAAAATTGTATAACTTTATCAAAAATTGATGCTAATGTTTAATGTTTCATGTGACTTACCTGAGCAAAGATTTGTTTGGAGACTCTAAACATCAGATCGTGATCAGTCACTTCATCCCACAGGTTTACTGACTCAATGTTCTGTTCCAACTTGTCACCTGTTGTTTGAATTGTCTTTGGAGTAATAAAGGTGACACCCACAGAGACAAAGAGACCAGAATGTTGGCCGTCTGGTTTGAAACGCCACAGCAAAAACACCCACACCTATTTTTTGACAAACAGACTCTCAAATGAAGTTCCAAGTCTCTTTGGAGTGTAAAAGTGAACACGACCAAAGAGAAAGGGCAGAATGTTGGGCTTCTTGAACTACAGTCTAAAATCTAGTACCTTTTCAGAGTTTATAGTTTTTGACACCACAGTCATAGAGTATATCTCTGCAAACAGTCCCTATTTAATCTCCCCATTCTGGTCAGTCTAACTTGCTCCCATCACCAAAGCAGGCTCTCTGGGGCTCGTGTATGTATTTGCAAACATCATTAGCAGCGTAACAGAAAACGTCCAGATAGCGCTCGCTGTGATACTTCAGTTCTTGTTGCATTTACAAAATCTTTTAAAAATGCAGTAAGGGCAGTTAAAAGAGTTTAAGAAGGGCCTCCTGCAAAATATAAATTTGGGGGTATATTTTGATGCTGGTAACTTGATCACATTTTTTATGCGTAAATCTATAAAAAAAACACCATGTTTTTAACGGTATGTAAATCTTATATTGAAAAATACTATTCAATAACAATACAGGTGAATAAATGTAGTGTGATGTACCAATTACACAATTCCCAGTGAAACATGGTGAAGCAGAAGTATTGCAAGTAGTAGAAATAAAAAAATAGAAATTCCAATATGAAGTATAAAGATATAAACGGGACACAAGAAATTCCAATATCAACTGATTTTTGATTCAATTAAACCTCATATTTACTTTGTTTAAGCGTTTCATGTGACTTACCTGAGCAAAGTATTGTTTGGAGATCCGAAACATCAGATCGCAATCCGTCACTTCATCTCACAGGTTTACTGACTCAATGTTCTGTCTTTCAGGTATTTAACTCATAAGGGAGTGTGGTGGCGGGCGTGGTTTGGCTCGGCTGCAGGGAGGTGTGAGGGGGAGTGGCTCGGGGAACGGTGCCCGGTGGAGGCAATTAGGCCTCAGCTGTGGGGGATTTGGTAATCAATTCTGCCCTCTATTTGAGCACAGGGAGTGGCCGCGAGTGGGGTGTTGTGCACGAGCGAGCAGGATGCCGCCAGAGAGAGTAATTTATATGTGCTGTTGCAAAATAAAAAGCATTGTAAAACGTGTGTCCGCGACGTCCTTCCAGAGCCCCCACAACCTGTTGCAGGGAGGTACCCGCACATATTTTTTTCCTTGTTTAACGTCAATCAAAAACAACATAACAATGGAGTCTCATGTTGATGATGTCTCCGTTTTCATAGACGCCAATGTACCAAAATAAAAATAGAATTTAAAATACCTAAATTGAAAGAAATACTATAAAGGTACGAGGCGTTCTTTGTCTTCACTAAGTTTGTCACTTATGTGGACTAATTGTATAACTTTATCAAAAATTGATGCACGTTGGTTGTGCCCCAAGATTTAATCTCTAAATCCGTTCTACCTTAACTTGGCACTGGAGTCTCCCGTTTTTTAGTCCTATCACCCGGACACCTCCCGGTTTGTTATTTCTCCCGGGAAACGTTATTTGGATTGCCCTAACTTGCCAAAAATCGTAACAATATGTTTGTCGAATGCTGACAAGTTGACAGATCTTTTGCAGTTGATTTCTGCACAAGCTTCGCCAACAATTCAAACCAGAAAGCAAGCAAGAAAAATCGCATATGACCCCACCAACCCCGTCAACAATTCAGATCAGAAAGCGAGCGGGAAAAATGTCAGCCCCCCCTCGTCCACATTCATGCACTTGGATCTCCCGTATTTTTGTAACCTAATGTGTTGGCACGTATGGTTTAACTCCGAAAAGACCAGTTAACCAAAGTAACCACAGGTTCCCGTTGATCTTATGATGATTTATATTTGATTTATAGCAGCTTGCTGCTGCTCGTCACGGTAAGCGTGTTGCGTCACTTCCTGCTAGCAGCGTGCCTGATCTCACCTAACTTTTCGTAGCTCTAGCTCAGTTGACTGTGCCGTGGTATTTTTCAGTACAAGCGGCGAATTATCTATTATCTACGTGAAGCGTTTCTAAACGCCTCACTATCTTGCAAGTGTTTTGATCAAAATAGTTGCTTAGACGTTGTTTAGCGTCAACGTTACCTCCATTAGCATTAGCTTAGCAGCTAACCTAGTGATGTCTTCCCTCCCTACCTCTCCTGCTTCTTTGTGTTCGGTGTGTCACATGTTTAGCTATTCCTCTGCCTCCCTTACGGATAATGGTACATGTAAGAAGTGTAGTATATTTGATAGATTAGAGGCGAGGCTTAGTGAGTTAGAAGCACGGCTCCGCACCATGGAAGCTCAGTCGGTAGCTACTGTTAACCTGCCCTCACCCGTAGCCGGTGCGGACCACATAGACGTAGCGTTCGCTCCTGATAGCCGTCCCCCGGCAACCCCCGAGCGGCCGGGAGGGTGGGTGACTGTCCGGAGGAAGCATAAGTCTAAGTCGAAGCCCACGGCTAACCACCAACCACTTCACGTTTCAAACCACTTCTCCCCACTCAGCGACACACCCGCTGAGAAGCCAACTCTGGTGATAGGTAGCTCCATTCTGAGGAACGTGAAGTTAGCGAAACCAGGGACCATAGTTACGTGTATACCGGGGGCCAGAGCGGGCGACATTGAGTCTTATCTTAAACTGCTGGCGAAGGATAAACGTAAATACAGTAAGATTGTAATACACGTCGGCGGTAACGACTCGCGGTTACGCCAGTCGGAAGTCACTAAAGTTAACGTGGAATCGGTGTGTACATACGCTAAAACAATGTCGGACACCGTAGTTTTCTCTGGCCCCCTGCCAAACTTGATCAGTGACGACATGTATAGCCGCATGTCGTCATTCCGCCGCTGGTTGTCGAGGTGGTGCCCAGTAAATAATGTGGGCTTCGTTGATCACTGGAAGACGGTTTGGGGAGAGCCTGGTCTGATTAGGAGGGACGGCATCCATCCTACCCTGGATGGAGCTCAACTCATTTCTAACAATCTGACCCAGTTTCTTAGTGGACTTAATCCATGACCCAGAGTTCAGACCAGGAAGCAGAGTCGCAGTCTTACACACTTCTCTGCGCTTCCACCTGAGCGGTCACTCACCCAAACCATAATTAACCCTATAATTAACCTTATAGAGATCGTATCTGCCCCACGGACACCTTTTGTTAAATTAAAGGTAAACAACCGAGGAGTTATATTAAATAACTTAATTAAAGTTAAAACCATTAATGCAACAGTGCAACAAAATAGGAGAGTTAAAGGGGGACTTTTGAATATTAGATCTCTGTCATCTAAAGCTGTTTTAGTAAATGAACTAATATCTGATCTCCATGTTGATGTATTTTGTCTTACAGAAACATGGATGTCAGATGGGGAATATTTTACCTTAAATGAAGCGACTCCTCCGAGTCATGTTAATACTCATATCCCTCGAGGCACAGGCCGAGGGGGTGGAGTAGCAGCTATTTATGACTCCTGCCTTTTAATAAACTTTCAACCTAAACTAGATTATAACTCATTTGAAAGCCTGGTTCTCAGTCTTTCGCAACCAACCTGGAAAATGTTCCAGCCGGTTCTCTTTGTAATAGTGTACAGGGCGCCAGGTCCTTATTCAGAATTTTTATCTGAATTTTCACAGTTCTTAACGAGTTTGGTCCTTAAAACGGACAAGGTAATTATAGTGGGTGATTTCAACATTCACGTGGATGTCGATAACGACAGCCTTGGTACTTCATTTCTTTCATTATTAGATTCAGTTGGTTTTTGTCAGAGGGTAAATAAACCAACTCATTGCTTTAACCACACACTCGACTTGGTTCTTGTGTATGGTATTGAGATAGAACATTTAACAATCTTTCCACAGAATCCTCTTTTGTCGGACCATTGTCTGATAACCTTCGAATTTCTACTACCGGAACCTCCTCCTGCCAAAGGTTTCTACAGTCGATGCCTATCGGATACCGCTGTAGCTTCATTTAAAGAAGCGATTCCTTCTGCTCTAAGTTCAGTGTCCTGTTTCAAGATACCGGACGACTCCTATGAAAACTTCAGTCCGTCCCAAATCGATAATCTTCTCGATACTGCTACGGACTCTCTGAGAGCGACGCTGGACGCTATTGCTCCTCTGAAAAAAAGAATGGCAACAAGTAGGAAGTTTGCACCTTGGTATAACCCTCAAACCCGCAACTTAAAGCAAACTGTACGGAAGCTTGAACGACTATGGCGTTCCACCAAATCAGAAGGATCTAGGCTAGTCTGGAAAGACAGCCTTAAAACATATAAGAAGGCTCTCCGGAGTGCAAGAGGATCTTACTACTCATCACTAATAGAGAAAAACAAAAACAACTCCAGGTTTCTCTTCAGCACTGTGGCTAGGCTGACAGAGAGTCACAGCTCTGTTGAGCCATGTATTCCTCTGGACCTCAGCAGTAACGACTTCATGAACTTCTTCAATGATAAGATTCTGACTATCAAAGAGAAAATTGATGGTCTCCTGCCCTCAACTAGTGCCGACCCGTCCTCGGATGTAGGAACCCTGGGTGCAGCAGTGGGCCCTGATGCCTACTTAGATGGCTTCTCTTCCATCACCCTGGATCAACTGACTTCTACAATTTCGAAGTCTAAACCTTCTACTTGTCTCTTGGATCCTATTCCAACGAAGCTGCTTAAGGAAGTTTTTCCTTTAATTAGCACGCCTTTACTGGATATTATGTATCTGTCCTTGTTGACAGGACATGTACCACAGTCCTTCAAGATAGCTGTAATTAAGCCTCTTCTTAAGAAACCTACTCTTGCTCCGGAGGTGTTGGCTAACTACAGACCGATCTCTAATCTTCCCTTCCTCTCGAAGATCCTTGAGAAATCCGTCGCAAGTCAACTATGTGACTTTCTTCAGAGCAATGCTTTGTTCGAGGACTTTCAGTCCGGATTTCGAGTGCATCATAGCACAGAAACAGCCCTGGTGAAAATTACGAATGATCTCCTACTTGCATCGGACCAAGGACTTGTCTCTTTTCTTGTCTTGCTGGACCTCAGTGCCGCCTTTGACACCATCGATCATCGTATCTTGCTGCAGAGACTAGAACATTTGATTGGTATTAAAGGAACTGCACTTAGCTGGTTTAAATCCTATTTATCGGATCGATCCCAGTTTGTGCTTGTAAACGGAGAATCCTCGAAGACCACCAATGTTGGTCACGGAGTCCCACAAGGTTCTGTGCTTGGACCCATTTTATTTACCCTTTATATGCTTCCTTTGGGCGACGTTATCAGAAAACACCGCATCAACTTCCATTGTTACGCAGACGATACTCAATTGTATCTGTCGATCAAGCCAGAGGAGACCGAACAGCTCGTTAGACTTCAAGAATGTCTTGGAGACATCAAAACTTGGATGACCTGCAACTTCCTGATGCTAAACTCAGAAAAAACAGAAGTTATCTTGATAGGCCCAGAGCGCCTTCGAAGTCAGCTGTCACGTGATACAGTTTCTATGGATGGAATTTCTCTGGTATCCAGCAGCACCGTCAAGAATCTTGGAGTTCTCTTCGACCAGGATATGTCCTTCAACTCTCACATAAAGAATACTTCAAGGACCGCCTTCTTTCATCTACGTAATATATCGAAAATCAGGAATTTCCTGTCTCAAGATGATGCAGAAAAATTAGTTCATGCATTTGTTTCCTCCAGACTGGACTACTGTAATTCTTTGTTTGCAGGGTGTTCTTGTAAATCTCTTAAGCCTCTTCAGTTGATTCAGAATGCTGCAGCACGTGTATTAACAAGAACTAATAAAAGAGACCATATCACGCCTGTATTGTCTGCTTTGCACTGGCTCCCTGTTAAATCAAGAATAGAATTTACGGTTCTTCTCCTCACCTACAAGGCGCTTGCTGGTAAGGCACCTTCTTATCTTAAAGAGCTTGTAACACCGTACTGCCCTGCAAGGCAGCTGCGTTCTATAGATGCTGGGTTACTTGTTGTTCCTAGAGTTATTAAAAGTAGGATGGGAGGCAGAGCCTTCAGTTATCAAGCTCCTCTTTTGTGGAACCAGCTTCCACTTTCAGTCCGGGGGGCAGATTCAGTCAGCTCCTTTAAGATAAAGCTTAAAACTTTCCTCTTTGATACCGCTTATATTTAGGGCTGGCTTAGGTTTGCCTGGACCAGCTCTTAGTTACGCTGCTATAGGCTTAAACTGCCGGGGGACTTTTTAGGACACACCGAACTCCTCTCTCTCTCTCTCCCTCTCTCCCCTTTTACTAAAATCCACGTTGCATTATTGCACATGACTAATTCAGCTCCTTCCCGGGAGTTCTTTGTGCTTTCTCGCCGAGCAGGTCTCTGCAGATCGTAGTTCGGTCAGGACCCTGGTCCTGACTCTGGCCGTGGCCCTGCTGGCACCTGCTGCTGATGTCATCATCATCATCATCATCATCATCATCATAATTTTAAATATGATTCATATCACTATTACCCTTTCCTAAAATCTTTGCTTTCCCTCCCCACAGTCTTCTGTGGATGGTGGTTCGATCTGACGGTGGTGGCCCCTGCAGTGGTCCTGTCATACATCTGGCCGGCTACTTGGAATTCTTTGATTAATCTCTGTTATAGAAATTGAATGTATTCTACATCTGTATGAGTCATTCTGTACACATGACATCCATTGCAGTCTGTCCATCCCGGGAGAGGGATCCCTCCTCTGACGTTCTCCCTAAGGTTTCTTCCCTTTTTTCCCTGAAAGGGTTTTTTTCATTTTTTGGGGAGTTTTTCCTGTGCCGATGTGAGGGTCTTGGGACGGAGGATGTTGCATGTGTACAGACTGTAAAGCCCTCCGAGGCAAATTTGTAATTTGCGATTTTGGGCTATACAAAATAAAAAATGAATTGAATTGAATATTGTGTGTTGTGATATAAACAAACGAACCATCAACGGCGAAATAAAAGCCTCTTTTTAACGAGAGCGGTCTGAGAGACCTCCAGCTTACAGGCAGATCTCTGCGCAAGACTATCCGACCGATGAGCTTGCAGCCGGGGCAGCGCTAGCTGGCAGTTCGGTAAAGTTGGCAAGATATTGACAGATTCAGACTTCACAGTTGGGATCTTTGCAAGGCAAAGCAGGCTCAGGTCTCATATTAACATCGCCTACCTGCAAGCTTTCCAGCTTGCAAAAGGTTGAGGACCTGAACTTACCCCAGAGACACGAGAGACAGGAAACTACAAAATACCCAAACTGTGACACTTTGAAGGTTGAGATGGGCCGACAACATGACTTTCAAAGTAATCTATGAGTTTCGTGGTGGAAAATAATCCTCCATCTCTTTTACTGAATTTAGTCATAAAACCATTGCGCTTCAGTTGTATATCTTTCTGACCATTTACAATCTTAGCTTGTGCAAAAGAGAACACAAAACCTGTCCTAAAATGTATACATGAGTCAATTATTATTATTTAGTACAAGTGTTATATTTTGACACCTTCTCTCTCTCAACCCCCAGCCTAAAGTCAACGCCAACATCATCATATCGTTAATCGAAGCTTCTGCACCTTCCAGCCGCTGTCCCCCCAGGACGCTTTGGAGCAGGGGTGTCAAAGTCAAATGGACGGAGGGCCAAATAAAAAATTTAGCTACAAGCCGAGGGCCGGACTGTTCGAATGTTCATTGAAAAATTTTTAAATGACGCATATAGTCTAGTGAACCTAATTGAACCTACTGAAAACCTAACAAATATATTCCAATATGATCAGATAAATAAAGCAATATTTTCTTATGGCTCTGTCAGTAATCTTTAATTTTCAACAGACACAAAAGACAAATTTCCTTTATATAAAAATCCCCATAACATGAACATTAAATGAAAGAAACCGGTATTCAAGGCACCATCAGTAGCCTATATTTTCTATTTTAGCAAAAGTGGGCTAAATTTACTTCAAAGAAAAAAACAATAATAGCAATTTCCACTCAACTGAAATATTTTTAAAATATAATTGGATTGTAATACAATAAAATAAAGTGCAAAAATCTATTAATCAAAAACAACACTTTGTTAAAGGAGAAGTAAAATGCAGTGAAAACAAATATTAAACTTTAACTTTTAAACTTGAACTGAGTAAAAACTCTAAATATGTGATTGCACAGTAATGTTCACTTGTTTGAGGTTGAGGGTGATACTTGGTGGTGTCCCATCAATGTTCGGTGTAAGGCTCTGAGCTGAGAAAATCCTCAGAATTGAGTGGAGGTGTTCAGCAGTAAGTCGACTTCTGTGTGATGTTTTGTTCAGGTTCATCAAAGAAAACAGTTGTTCACACAGGTATGTGCTGCCAAACATAGACAACGTTTGAGCAGCCTGGATGCGCAGCTGGGGCATTGTGTCGGGGAGGAAACGGGCGAACTCCGCAGCACCCACTGCCGCATATTTTGCCCTCAGTGCATCATTGCATTGGAGGTCAATCAACTCCATTTGGAGGTTTGGTGGTGAGCTTTCCACGTCAACAGCAAATGGGTTACCGAGCAGTTCCAACCTGCTTTTTTGTGCTTCAAAGTCAGCAAATCGGCGTCGAAAGTCAGCGGCAAGCATACCTATTTTATCAGCCAACTGTGCGCTCGGGAACGCACTGGTAGAGAGCTTCTCTTTCATGGTCTGGCAGCTGGGAAAGTGGCTCCAATTTTCTTTCCGCATCTGCGTCTCCCACAGAGTCAGTTTGGTTTTAAATGCCTTCACTGTACTGTACATATCAGAGATGACACGATCCCGACCCTGCAGCTGCAAGTTCATTGCATTCAGATGACTCGTAATGTCACACAGAAAAGCCATTTCACACAGAAACATTTCGTCTCGGAGTTGTGTTGTGTCTTTCCCTTTGCTGTCCAAGAACAGAAAAATCTCCTCACGAAGCTCGAAACATCTTTGAAGCACCTTTCTCTGGCTTAGCCATCGCACCTCTCTGTGATAAGGCAAATCACCATGCTCCGTTTCTAACTCCGTCAGAAATGCCTTGAACTGGCGGTGATTCAAACCTTTGGCTCTGATAAAGTTAACTGTGCGCGTGATGATGCTCATTACATGCTTCATTTTCAAGGCTTTACCGCACAACGCTTCCTGGTGTATGATACAATGATAAGCTGTCCGCTCACCTGTCTCGTTTTCCTCTTGCATCTTTTCCCGTATCTTCGCCACCAGTCCGCTCCTGTGTCCACACATCGCAGGTGCTCCGTCGGTTGTCAAACCCACGAGTTTTTCCCAAGGCAGCTCCATCTCATTTACACATCTTGACACCTCTTCATACAAATCATGCCCCGTAGTTGTGCCATGCATAGGACGTAAAGCCAAAAACTCCTCTGTCACGCTTAGGCTGGAGTCCACTCCGCGGATGAAAATTGACAACTGGGCATTGTCAGAAATGTCGGTGCTCTCATCCACAGCCAAGGAATATGCAATGAAATCTTTTCCCTTTTTCACAAGCTGCTCTTTTAGATTGATGGACAACTGGTCTACTCTCTCGGCAATGGTGTTTCTGCTCAGACTCACATTTAAAAAGAGTTGCCTTTTTTCTGGGCAAATTTCGTCACAAACTTTAATCATGCAGTTTTTGATGAAATCCCCCTCCGTAAATGGCCGGGCTGATTTAGCGATCTCTTCTGCCAAAATAAAACTGGCCTTGACAGCAGCCTGGCCTTGTGATTTGGCTTTTTTGAACAGAGCCTGTCGAGATTTGAGGCCTCGTTTTAATTCCTCTGCCTTTTGTAGCCTTTGTTCCATGTCCATATTCTTGTTTTTGTCCGCGTGTTTCGTTTCATAATGTCGTCTCAGATTATACTATTTCAGTACCGCCACACTTTCTCCACACAGAAGACACACAGGTTTTCCAGTTACCTCCGTGAACATATACTCCGACTCCCACCTTGTTTGAAACCCCCGGTTCTCAGTGTCCACCTTCCGTTTTGCCATTTTTGATGGGTATCTGAAAGTTAATTTTACTGTGATGCTGACGACTGCTGTGCCAATAAATATTGAAATGAAGCAGCCTACTGCTCGGTGCGTCACCGTTGCATTGTGGGAAATGTAGTATTGGTGCGTGGTAAAGATCTGCGGGCTGCCGGCTTGCTGCGGTCTGCGAGCCGGTTCTAATAATAAATCAAGATCATCCCAGGGGCCGTAAAAAACTTTCTCGCGGGCCGGATGTGGCCCGCGGGCCTTGACTCTGACATATGTGCTTTGGAGGAACGCCTCATACTAGACTCCATTGCTTGGCCTGAAACTCCACTTTTACCATCTCCTGTTTCCTTGGAGCAGACCACTGATCCAGCCCACAGCACCTTCACCATTCTCCCAGGAAGGAAAGGGGGGCAGTGGCATGTAGGGGACCAGCTGGAGGTTATAATACAAACCTTTGACTTCCAGGGTCGCCCCAAGAAATCTGGGGGGGACTTCATAACCGCCCGTCTGCACAACCGGAAGCTTGAAGCAGGTGTTGCTGGGCAAGTTGTGGATAATCTGAATGGGAGCTACTCTGCTGTATTCTCTTTGCTCTGGGAAGGAGACCCGCAGGTTGAGGTACCATGGTGTCCTAATTTTTTTTTCAATTGTTGGCGAAGACATGCTTCTTCACTTTTAATTTAGGGTTTAAGTGAAGGGACAGTACTTCAGAGTTTATTGTTGCAGATTGAACTTGTTCACCACTTGAATACATGGATTATGAAGTGGGTGAAGCTTGATTGGACTTGGCAAAATTATCTCTTTCCAATCAGGTGACTCTGGTTCACCCTGGTGAGGCCTTGTCAGTGCTGAACAGGCTGAACAGAGAACAACCAGACAGGATTTACTTCAAGAGCCTCTTCCGCTCAGGCTCACTCTCTGAAACCACCATTTGTGACGTCTGCCTCCGGCCAACGCAACAGCCGCTGTGCAACTACACTGACCTCCGTACAGGCGAGCCTTGGTTCTGCTTCAAGCCAAAGAACCTGAGCTGTGATACCAGGATCAACCACGCCATGGGCGGAACGCAACAAAACATCAGGGCCAATGAGGAGAAGCTCTTTCACAGGTGAGGGAGTAGAGACTTTTGTTCGGCTTCTAAAATCAATCACCAGGTAAGATGTATTTAAATATAAGCCCAAACAGTCATATTGGTTGACATTTGTTTGGAGCATAATATATTTGCATTGAATTTGTTTTTATATTCAATTTTATGTGATTTTTATTTGGGATGTAGTCTTATTTTCACCGCAAGCTGGTGACATATGAACACCTTGTAGAGTGAACAAGGCCAAAGGTGGACAAACACAGGGCTATTTAATAGAAATTGACATTGAGATATATTAGCATTCATTTCTTTTCCTTGTTAGCTCTAATTTGGTCTTCTTCAATTCTAAAGGGAATATCTTCCTTCATCCATTTAGCCGTTATAGTCAACACACTAGCAGTTGGCTGTTTGGTGGTTGGTAGTGCACCCTTCACTTAGCCCCTATTCGCTGACTATGTAATATCTCTTAAAAAATGTTTATTGAATGTTTTATTAGGATGTGAAAGGGGTCCAGTGAATATGGTCTATAGAAATAGTTTATTTCATAATTCTAACATTACCTAGCGGAAGAGTAGGACAAGGATGCAGAGATGGTTGACTCCCGAAGATTTATTTGGTAAATCCTCTGGGCTTCAATAATCCATTATATTCAATAATCACAAAACATATAATATCAACGAGACTTCTTAACTAGATTTCTATTTAGACGATCACGTATCGCTGGCGTAAACATGTAACCAAACAAGACACACTGGCACAGGACAAGGAGACGCAGACAATACGTATCCATGAGGGAGGTGAGGGAACCGGTGGACACAATTAGGAATCAGGGAAGACGATCGACAGGAGGCACATGAGGAAGGGCAAGGCACCTCAAACGAGAGGAGAATTAGGCCCCAAAATAAAACAGGAAGTACACAACCATACGTGAAGACCGGACACAAACACCAACTTAACCGACATGTATGACATGTTAAGAAATACCAGGGCCAAAAGTCTGAATGTTTGTGCTTTTTCACTGATGCCCTCAATGTTTGAGCAGATTTTAAGAGCTATATTTTGTGTACTTTTCTTCAGTGGTGTTAACTTGAAAGTCAAAGTTCCGGCATCAGGACCTGCGATTGTGACTTTGTTGCCACAAAAAGAAGGTAAAAATTGATACTTCATTTTATCCTGATTACTGCCACTGCATAACATAAACTTAAAATGCCGAGTTTCTCATGCGACGCAGAAATATTACATTTTCTTTTGTGGAATTCCTCACATTACTACGTTACAGCAGAAAGCAATACATTACAGTAATTACATTACTTTTGTAACGCGATACTCCCAACACTGCCTGTAACTGAACCAAAGTATAAGAACGTCTTCACTTGATGAGACAAAAAAAAAAGAGAGTTCATGACAGTCTGCAGAGCACGTAGCTGTTGTGACCTCTTTCTTTTTTATTGATCAGGTCTCTTACGATGATAACTTGTCTTTTTCCGGATATTTGAATATGTGTATTTAATTTTGCATATAATTATGAAAGTATTTCAGTTTCATCAGCATCCGACTTTTAACCTGGGGAAGACAAAGGCAATTTACGGATTAAGAAGTGTATTCGGACTAACACTGAGATCGTAGAATTGTGACCTTTGACCAAGGTGGAAGACAGGGGCAACTAATAATTGTGACCCTTGACCGAGAGGGGGAAGATAGGAAGTGATTTTGCGAACTATGGATTGTATTAAGACAAACACTGAAATCGCATAATACCAGCCCTTGACCGAACAGGAAGATAGAAACAATATTGTGTTTCTAACATAATAATCTGAAAACAGATATTTGCGCCCTTGACCTAATGTATTAACCGATGTTTTCGGTTAGGTTTTAACTTGTTTTTACCAGGGTAAAAGATAATCGAGACTTATTGTGACGGCTATTTAAAAGGAATAAGTATACTTCATCACCAAAGAATGGGTGGTGCACAGGGTAAAAACACACACACACACATGGGAGCAACAACAAGCTCTCATGAACATTATAGAGCAATCGGAAGCACAACAAAAGCTTTCACTTAAAAAAAACTTTAAAAAGAAAAAAGGCCCACTACTGACTGAGTCAGTCTGGGAAAATAAGTTTAGATAAGAGCGCTAAGAGATAATAATAATACATATACATATAATATAGAATGGGTTCACTCAGGAGCAAAAGATGGAAGTTATGACAGTGGACGACAGATGGGTTTTGAAATGGAAATTCTGAAAGTTGAAAATAGAAATGTTAAGCATTTAAGGGAATGGGATAACCATTATGGTTAATGGAAGGTGACTAAGGAAAAGGGTTTTTTATGTTGAAGCGGCGCAGGTGCGCAAGGAGGAAGTAAGAATAGATGGTGAAAAGTGAATAAGAAGAGCTGTGTTAACTCATGATTAATTCTCCTGATTTTTTTTCATTTTAATATGTGATATATGGGAGTACGAAAAGTGAAAGAAATGAACAAATGGGGTGAAATTACTGCTCAATGTTTTTGCTACACAGAAGCTGCCTTATCGGGCCATGAAGGCCACAGAGCGCCTGACATGAACCGAGCACACCAACAAGCAGAGAGAGAGAACACTGGATCCACCTCATGCAGGATCAGAATTAGGAGCCATTTATTGCCACATATGCTACACACATAGAGTAATTTGTCTTAAGGGTTTGTGCAATTTATGGACATCATTATCGCTATCATGGGGGGGGGGGGAATCCTTGTCCCCCCGGAGATAAAAAAAAAACCAGAGGGGGGGAAATCCCCACCATCCCCACATGATTTATTCATGCGATGGTGTATGTATATATTAAGCGTGATTTTACTACAAAGCACTGTAGGAGCATTAACATTCCTGCCAGTTCCATTTTTATTTGTTTTGCCACAAATCCCTTTTCACAAAGATGGAGCCAGCAAGAAAGAGGAAATCCTCACCTGTATGGGTGTTTATTTGTCTGATCATAATAAGGTTTGTACGTGTAATAATATACATAATATAGTGAATATTCTATACGCGCTATACATTGAACTATCAGTGGTGGCAGATGCCGTTATTGAAGTGGATCGTTACTTGGCAGAGATGAATATTTTAATGGATGAGGATCCACTCGTATATTGGCATGGACATAAAGCCATGTACCCTCACCTTCACAAATGAGCAGTAACCTGGTTATGTTCGCTAGCATCTTCAGTGCCATGTGAGAGGGTTTTTTCGAAGGCTGGAGAAGTGTCAAAAAGAAGGAACCGCCAGAATCCGAAAACATTGGAAAAACCAAACTCTTGAAATGTTGTCATGTTGTATTTTATTAAGAACAGAGCTCCATGTCTGTGTTGTCCACATACTTACACATGATCATACTATATAAATAGCCATGGTTTATTGTTTCTGCACACATAAGTAAATCATACATTTCATGCAGCTCAAGTTGCGGTACAATGGCATTGACTGTAATTTAATTTGTCCAGCAGATGGCAGTATTCACTGTTTGAGGCCTCGGTGAGTGAACCTTTTGGTGAAGCAATCGGCTGAAAAGCCTCAGTGATTCACGGGGCTTCATTTGCCCATCACTACCCATCAGTTGGTAGAGGAGGAACAAAATGTATACACTGACTGGAGCATGGTGAAGTAATTTCCAACTTCTGGGCTGCTTGCCTCTATGGTGCTGACTCCAACTAAAATCAGGCAGTGCAGGGTACATAATGCATTAAAGGATTTCTCTTCTTTTAGATGCAAACTTTCACCTGTGTGGCTTTTAATTGGATGAAAAGCCCGAAAACGCTGAACTAAGAATGCGTCAAACTGAGCTATCAGTTCTAGAATGCCGAGGTAATTTCCATTTTAAGGTGACCCCAGCAATTCATTATTACCTAGACAAGCCCTCTCTCCCCGAGAAACATGATCAATTAGGTGAAATATTACGTGAAAGTACACTTAATTAGAGAATGAGTCCCAAATATTATGTATTGATAAGCCTAGACCGCTGATAATAAAAAATTAACAGTCAACCATTAATACAACAACGTTACATGATTTAAAAAGCAACATATCATACAGACATAGATCAGAGGAGCTGGGCTCTAGCTAAATCAGAAAGAAAAATATATATACACATTAAGGTGGGTTGGTGGACGCAGATTCGGAAGGCTTCGGCGCTGATTGGGGTATCTATAATAATCAGGGTTGCTACTTTTGGGAATTAAAATGTGGCGTTTGGAGAACTTCCTTGAATCTGTGATATCGGCACTGCTGCAGTCTTTTTTTGACTGGGAATTTTGTGGGGATTACATTACAACGTAACTGGTGTAGTGACATGCTGCGCAAATATCAAGTAATATCTCAATTCGAATTGGTCCATGTTTGATACTTAATGTAGATGATTAAGGATATAACTTTTTTTTTACATGCAAAGGCCCAACAGAGTTTTGCTTTTTGCGGTACATGTACAAGATTACAGGATTGTTGCGCAAAAAATGTCTAATTATATGGCTGTTCTGATGTTAGCTGTTAAAGTTTATTATACATATACAAAAAAACATGAATCATGAACACCCTGGTTAACAACAGTATCTTGTGTCTATGTTATATTGAGACACAGATACAAAATTTGTGAAACAATATCTGAAAGAGCTAAAATTTGGCTGTACTTAGAAAGCAAAGCATGAAGCCAATATTTCATGTTAATTAGTTGGGAGCTATGGTAGCAGCTTGGGTTGTTCAGACAACACAGAGAAGCTTATTTTAGATTGAAACAATGGAAGCACCTAAGATGGTTATTGTGAATGATGAAAAGCATTAGTTATTTGAGAGTTGGAGAGTATTCCTACACTGAGAGAAAAACAAATTGATGAAAAATACGTTTTGGTTTTTCTTCGATTACAAATATGTTTTTCCTTTTCTTCTGATTGACTTTAGTCTGCTCAAAGTATATTTGGTGGAAATAGGCATTACTACACATTCCTCCTCGTGAAAACACAGCCAGCTAACCTCTCTTTTGAGGACATATATATGACAATAGATGGTTTATCATGTTCTTAATAATGGGAGGTGGTGGGTGGAGGTTATGCGGCAGGTGGTGGGCCAGGGTCATCTCCCAGGCATCGATCAGATGAACTTTCAGTCCTTTGAACATGGCTCTGAGCACTTTGTTGCACTGCAGCGAGTGCCAGTCGCTGTTAGTTAGGGAAACAAAAAGGTTCAAAAATTTGGGGTTCCCTGTCCGGATGACGACCAGCGTGCCTGGAGCCCGATCCAGCAGCCGTACCACCGCCCTACGGATGCTCTGTAGCCTTCTGATGTAGATCTCCATGGGGAAAGTGCCAAAGTGAGCCCAGATGCCAAAGACTACGACAGTGTTGGGGCCTCCGACTAAGCCATCTAGCTCATTAGCAATGTAATGAAGCTCGCTGGTTGAAACAACTACAATCCGAATTGGGGGGCCGTGGAAGCGTGACGTCAGCAAAATGTTGTTTGCAAAGTCCAAGGAGATGTAAGGTCCTGCTCGCTTCGGGCTGTGAAGATCAAACTCCTTAAGACCTGAAAGTATGACAGAGGAAACATATTAACCTGCTGTGTGAACAAAATCCATCCATTGCCAGATATCCATGTGGATCAGCTACCTGGTAGAGCTGCGTTGAGGAACTCAAACCACTGCCTGACAGTTGAATCTCCATACATGTGCACTGCCTTGCCTTTCAGGCACTGTGTGATGGCAGAGGCGTTGAATTGGTGAATTGCGAGGCCACCTAGTGCTCGCCACACCCCCTGGTAGTAATAGCCAGAGGGTCCAGATGTCACAGTCCTGCTTTTCACTATCAGTTGACCTGAGAGGAGATTTAAGAATAAGCATGAAACAAAACCAAGGTAGGAAGTTATTCTACCATCCTTTGTAGATATACTGCTAACAGATGATGCCACATTTAAAAGGGTCATCTTTGTGCTCCATGCTCTAATAAATCTTTAAAAATTGGGGGAAATATCGTGAACATCTCGTCTGGGATGTTCAGCAATTCCATTTTTTTAATAAACTATTATGCATTTCTTGTGCGGTAATCTCGTTTTTTTGGGCGGGCGGGGGATTTTCCTGCACTGATGGAAAAGCTTTGGAAGAGGGAACGTTGAATATGTACACACTATAAAGTCCTGAGGACTCTCCAACAAAGATGTAATATTTCTGCGTCGCATGAGAAACTTGTCATTTTAAGTTTATGTTATGCAGTGGCAGTAATCAGGATAAAATGAAGTATCAATTTTTACCTTCTTTTTGTGGCAACAAAGTCACAATCGCAGGTCCTGATGCCGGAATTTTGACTTTCAAGTTAACACCACTGAAGAAAAGTACACAAAATATAGCTCTTAAAATATGCTAAAACATTGAGGGCATCAGTGAAAAAGCACAAACATTCAGACTTTTGGCCCTGGTATTTCTTAACATGTCATACATGTCGGTTAAGTTGGTGTTTGTGTCCGGTCTTCACGTATGGTTGTGTACTTCCTGTTTTATTTTGGGGCCTAATTCTCCTCTCGTTTGAGGTGCCTTGCCCTTCCTCATGTGCCTCCTGTCGATCGTCTTCCCTGATTCCTAATTGTGTCCACCGGTTCCCTCACCTCCCTCATGGATACGTATTGTCTGCGTCTCCCCTTGTCCTGTGCCAGTGTGTCTTGTTTGGTTACATGTTTACGCCCGCGATACGTGATCGTCTAAATAGAAATCTAGTTAAGAAGTCTCGTTGATATTATATGTTTTGTGATTATTGAATATAATGGATTATTGAAGCCCAGAGGATTTACCGAATAAATCTTCGGCAGTCAACCATCTCTGCATCCTTGTCCTACTCTTCCGCTAGGTAATGTTAGAATTATGAAATAAACTATTTCTATAGACCATATTCACTGGACCCCTTTCACATCCTAATAAAACATTCAATAAACATTTAAGAGATATTACATAGTCAGCGAATAGGGGCTAAGTGAAGGGTGCACTACCAACCACCAAACAGCCAACTGCTAGTGTGTTGAATATATCTGCTAAATGGATAAAGAAAGATATTCCCTTTAGAGTTGAAGAAGACCAAATTAGAGCTAACAAGGAAAAGAAATGAATGCTAATATATCTCAATGTCAATTTCTATTAAATAGCCCTGTGTTTGTCCACCTTTGGCCTTGTTCACTCTACAAGGTGTTCATATGTCACCAGCTTGCGGTGAAAATAAGACTACATCCCAAATAAAAATCACATAAAATTGAATATAAAAACAAATTCAATGCAAATATATTATGCTCCAAACAAATGTCAACCAATATGACTGTTTGGGCTTATATTTAAATACATCTTACCTGGTGATTGATTTTAGAAGCCGAACAAAAGTCTCTACTCCCTCACCTGTGAAAGAGCTTCTCCTCATTGGCCCTGATGTTTTGTTGCGTTCCGCCCATGGCGTGGTTGATCCTGGTATCACAGCTCAGGTTCTTTGGCTTGAAGCAGAACCAAGGCTCGCCTGTACGGAGGTCAGTGTAGTTGCACAGCGGCTGTTGCGTTGGCCGGAGGCAGACGTCACAAATGGTGGTTTCAGAGAGTGAGCCTGAGCGGAAGAGGCTCTTGAAGTAAATCCTGTCTGGTTGTTCTCTGTTCAGCCTGTTCAGCACTGACAAGGCCTCACCAGGGTGAACCAGAGTCACCTGATTGGAAATAGCACCAGAATCATTTTCACCAAGTTAAATTGCATTGAAGCTCTTCAATGTCACAGCGCTGTCAGTCCTACCCGGTTATTTACACCTTTAACTCTGCCTAATCAGTAGATTCTGTATACCTGCAGAATATACCTGAGTCACATTGACTTGGTCAGCCCAGTCACACTCACCTGTCTATCCTACTCACTTCTTTTAGTATTTAAACCAGGGGTGTCCAAACATTTTTTGCGGAGGGCCACGAACAATAAAAATATACGATGGACTGGGCCACTCACTAGACATGAGGTGCGCTGCCTCACTTCTAATGCACTAATGTTGGAAAAACCAATCAAATTCAGGTAAATTACGTTTGATAAATTGAACAAAAAGCCATCATAGCGCTCCATTAGTAGATTTTCAGTGTAGTTTTTTACAAAAAGGTTGGCAGGTCATTCTCTCAGTGAGCCTCTGATTGGTTCTTAGGGTGCTGAGCCCCCTTCATTGTCCTTTATGAAGGGAGAGACAAGAAGAGAAATCAGGGATGTGGATATTTCAAGCTTATTACACAAATAAATCATTGGGATTGTTAACGCATCAAATAACGTTTGTTAAAAAATTGTCATCAACTTTAATTGAGTGACTTTATTAAGTAATTGGGCTTTAGACTTTTACGGAGCCCGGGAAGTGACATGAAAAAAAAAAAAAAAAAACATGAGAAAAGGTATGTACTTGGGACTAGGTTTGCGTTCGCTCGCAAAACTTTTGCTCCGCGGCGGCGATCGGTGGTCCGGCGGGCGGGGATTCGGCGCACTACCAGTGTCCGATTTAGGCGCTCCGTTTTCGGGCACAATTTGCTAACTTTGAGGGTTGTCTGGAGGTTGTCTGCTAACCTTGGAGCTTCGTAATGAACCACAGCCTATTCATGGAGCTCCAGACAACCCTCAAAGTTAGCAAATTGTGCCCGAAAACGGAGCGCCTAAATCGGACACTTGTAATGAACCACAGCCTGGAGCTCCAGACAACCCTCAAAGTTACCAAATTGTGCCCGAAAACAGAGCGGGAAGTGCCCAGCGCCAAATCCCCGCCCGGCGGACCACCGATCGCCGCCGCGGAGCAAGTTTTGCGAGCGAACGCAAACCTAGTCCCAAGTACATACCCTTTCTCATGTTTTTTTTTTTTTTTCATACGTTAATGTTTGTCGTTAATTACCTCAATTTTTTTAACGCGTTTCATGCATGTGCAGTGTGACAAATTATTCAGGTCAGGAAAGTGTCCGAAATGCGGATTTGGTTGGGCTATTATAACAAACAAATCATCCTCCTGGCAACTTTTTTGTCAAAAGCGACTAGAGACAAATCTGGTGACATCGCATATTTCTTATAATTTAAACAAGTCTCCTGAAGAGAAACGGTATCGTTCTCTCCCCCCTCCGCCTGCTGCGCTGTGGACGTGTGTGTGTGTGTGTGTGTGTGTGTGTGTGTGTGTGTGCGAGAGAGAGAGAGAGAGAGAGTGAGAGAGAGAGGCAGCCGCTTAGCGCAATTTTACCTGAGTTTTACCTGCCAACACTCCCGTTTTTTACCCCTATCACCCGGACACCTCCGGTTTGTTATTTCTCCCGGAAAAAGTCGCATATGCGCCCCCTCCTCCCCGTCAACAACTCAGAGCAGAAAGCGAGCGAGAAAAATGTCAGCCCCCCCCATCCTCGACAATTCCCGCACTCGGATCTCCCGTATTTTCGTAACCTAATGTGTTGGCAGTAGGGATGTCCCGATCCGATATTTGTATCGGATCAGCCGCCGATATTAGTGGCCTGCACGGGAAAATCCCGACCCGGACTCCCGATCCACTTCTTTTTTTCAAAACTCTGTTTTCCAGCGCACCGATATAGGTAATCCATTCCAGTTTTTTTCAGCTTTTACCAGCACAACTAGCGCACACCTAGTTGTTCTTAAAAGTAAAACCCTTTTCAACATGAGTATAACAACAAAATAAGTAAATATCTTTAATCTTTAATACATGCTTGGATTGGCCGATGCTAAAAGATATATCGAAAATATCGGTATCGGATCGGAAGTGAAAAAAGCTGGATCGGGACATCCCTAGTTGGCAGGTTTGGTTTAATGAATGGTTTAGTGAAAAGACTAGTTAACCAAAGTTAATCACAGGTTCCCGTTAATCTTATGATGGACATGTGTTGTGAACAAACGAACCATCAACGGCGAAATAAAAGCCTCGTATTAACGACAGCGGTCTTATAGACCTCCAGCTTACAGCGAGGTCTCTGCGCAAGACTGTTCGCCCGACGAGCCAGCGGCCGCGGCTGCACAAGCTGGCTGTCATCGCTTCATGGAGCTTCTCAAGTACCATAATGGAATCATCCTTTTTCTCCGTCTCCTAGCACCTCTTCTATCCCTGGCACTTCCGCCTGCACTCACTCGGGAACAACGTGCAAATAGTGATCAATCATGATTAATCCACTGAAAATTCAGATTAATTTGATTAAAGATTTTTATCATTTGACAGCCCTAATGAAAACCATATCTTTCAGGACAAACTCCCAGCTGCACATGCCCGACTCAATCTGGAAGTGCATAAGTGACTTCCTGTCTTATAGGCAGCAACTCGTGAAGCTGGGGAAACACGTCTCAGCCTCTCAGATCATCAGCACCGTTTCCCCCCACGGCTGCATTCTTTCCCTCTGCTCTTCTCCCTGTACACAAACAGCTGCACCTCCAGCCACCAGTCTGTCAAGGTCCTGTAGTTTGCGGATGACGTCACCCTCATTAGACCAGATCTCTGGTGGGGACGAGTCTGCCTACAGGTGGGGGACTGACCATCTGGTGACATGGTCCATCTGGTGACATGGTGCAGCCAAATCAACCTGGAGCTCAATACTCTGAAGACAGTGGAGATGGTTGTAGATTTTAGGAAGACCACAACCCCAGCTCCCCATCACTCCGTGTGACTCCCCGTAACCGCTGTGGACTCCCATCATCACCCAGGACCTTAAGTAGGAGCTGAACATCAGCTACATCACCAAAAATTAGACAATGGTCCGACAAGAGGGAGTTCTGAGACTGTTAAATGTTCAATCCTAATACCATACACCTGATGTATTGTTTTACAGGTTGAGTGCGAAGGACTGATAACGTTGGAAGCACTGTCTGTTTATCTGATTTAAAACCCTGGCCAAACTCAAGCTCTGAATCAACCAAACAGCATTTTGTTGCCAGTATAATTATCTTAAACGCTTTCTAATCATGCTAATAACACTAAGACTAACTGGCTAACAGTTATACATCTTCAACAGTTTGCTGCTGAAAACTATCTACACATATGAACCTGCCGTTTGAAAAGCCTCAAATTGATAAATTGTTACCTTATCAAACTCCATAATGTCTCTGCAGGAATTGAAAATTCCTGGGCAGGGTTTGATGGACAATATATTATGATAGTAAAAACACTTTATGTACCAATACATTGAACATCATGGATTAAGCATCACCTCAACCTGCGCGTCTCCTTCCCAGAGTAAAGAGAATACAGCAGAGTAGCTCCCATTCAGATGATCCACAACTTGCCCAACAACACCTGCTTCAAGCTCCCGGTTGTGCAGACGGGCGGTTATGAAGTCCCCCCCAGATTTCTTGGGGCGACCCTGGAAGTCAAAGGTTTGTATTATAACCTCCAGCTGGTCCCCTACATGCCACTGCCCCCCTTTCCTTCCTGGGAGAATGGTGAAGGTGCTGTGGGCTGGATCAGTGGTCTGCTCCAAGGAAACAGGAGATGGTAAAAGTGGAGTTTCAGGCCAAGCAATGGAGTCTAGTATGAGGCGTTCCTCCAAAGCGTCCTGGGGGGACAGCGGCTGGAAGGTGCAGAAGCTGCGGTTAACGATATGATGAGGAGAGACTCTCGGCATGATGATGGTAGCGTTGACTTTAGGCTGAAACTGGCAGAGGGTTGAGAGAGAGAGAGAGAGAGAGAGAAGGTGTCAAAATACAAACAAATAAACTAAAGAAAACTTAAAAAGGCCACAAGCCAAGAAAGTTAGATTAATGTTTTGGGATATTACGATAGATACATCTGGCAGATAATGCAGGAGAAAGACTTTATGATCCATCACTTTGCAGACTGATTTTAAAACAAAGTCAACCCTTTAAAGGATTCCAAATAAAAACAACTTCTTACCTGCAGAATGTTCATGTGATACAGCACAAAGATTAAGGCAAAGAGAGCCAGAACAAGTAAGATGGGGTGGAGCAGCCTTAAAAAAGATGTTGTCTTCATGGTCATTCGTCTTCTTTAGCTTCAGCTCACACGTTCCCCTTAGCTGTATTAAAAAGATAAAAAGATATATATATATATATATATATATATATATATATATATATATATATCTTTTTAATACAGAGGGAGAGAGAGGTACCAATGCCTTGTTATGCTGAAGAATATTAATACTAGACTAGACTTGAACTTAAAGTCTAAGTTCATCATATCGTTAACCGCAGCTTCTGGCATTGGTGGATGCGGGTTGGAGGGTGTCGGTGGAGGCTTTCAACGTAAAGAGACACTATGAGACACGACAGCAAGTTGGATTTATTAACGCTAATGAACTGTTGGAGAGGTACGAATTAAACCAGAAGGTAATGTGAAAGGAGGGCTCAAGGCGGGAGAGTGATTGATGGTGTTAAAGGCTGCACTGAGGTCCAGAAAGATGAGCATGTTGATAGAGTTGTCATGAGGGAAGATGGAAATGGAGTTGGATTCCTTAATTGTATAACTTTATCAAAAATGAATGCACGTTGGTTTTGCCCCAAGATTTAGTCTGTAAATCCGTTATAGTTTAACTTGTAACCTGATGTTTGAATTACCTTTGGATTAATAAAGGCGACACACACAGAAAAAGAGAGCAGACTGTTGCGCTTCGCGTTGTACAGACAAAAATGTAGAACTCTTTCAGAGTTTACCATTTTTGGAGTAATAAAAGGTGACACACCTACAAAAAAAAAAAAGAGCAGAATGTTGGCCTTCTGGTTTAAAACCCCACAGCAAAAACACCCACACCTATTTTTTGACAAACAGACTCTCAAATGAAGTTCCAAGTCTCTTTGGAGTGTAAAAGTGAACACGACCAAAGAGAAAGGGCAGAATGTTGGGCTTCTTGAACTACAGTCTAAAATCTAGTACCTTTTCAGAGTTTATAGTTTTTGACACCACAGTCATAGAGTATATCTCTGCAAACAGTCCCTATTTAATCACCCCATTCTGGTCAGTCTAACATGCTCCCATCACCAAAGCAGGCTCTCTGGGGCTTGTGTATGTATTTGCAAACATCATTAGCAGCGTAACAGAAAACGTCCAGATAGCGCACGCTGTGATACTTCAGTTCTTGTTGTATTTACAAAATCTTTTAAAAATGCAGTAAGGGCAGTTAAAAGAGTTTAAGAAGGGCCTCCTGCAAAATATAAATTTGGGGGTATATTTTGATGCTGGTAACTTGATCACATTTTTTATGCGTAAATCTATAAAAAAAACACCATGTTTTTAACGGTATGTAAATGTTGTATTGAAAAATACTATTCAATAACAATACAGGTGAATAAATGTAGTGTGATGTACCAATTACACAATTCCCAGTGAAACATGGTGAAGCAGAAGTATTGCAAGTAGTAGAAATATAAAAATGGAAATTCCAATATGAAGTATAAAGATATAAACGGGACACAAGAAATTCCAATATCAACTGATTTTTGATTCAATTAAACCTCATATTTACTTTGTTTAAGCGTTTCATGTGACTTACCTGAGCAAAGTATTGTTTGGAGATCCGAAACATCAGATCGCAATCCGTCACTTCATCTCACAGGTTTACTGACTCAATGTTCTGTCTTTTCAGGTATTTAACTCATAAGGGAGTGTGGTGGCGGGCGTGGTTTGGCTCGGCTGCAGGGAAGGTGTGAGGGGGAGGGGCTCGGGGAACGGTGCCCGGTGGAGGCAATTGGGCCTCAACTGTGTGGGATTTGGTAATCAATTCTGCCCTCTATTTGAGCACAGGGAGTGGCCGCGAGTGGGGTGTTGTGCACGAGCGAGCAGGATGCCGCCAGAGAGAGTAATTTATATGTGCTGTTGCAAAATAAAAAGCATTGTAAAACGTGTGTCCGCGACGTCCTTCCAGAGCCCCCACAACCTGTTGCAGGGAGGTACCCGCACATATTTTTTTCCTTGTTTAACGTCAATCAAAAACAACATAACAATGGAGTCTCATGTTGATGATGTCTCCGTTTTCATAGACGCCAATGTACCAAAATAAAAATAGAATTTAAAATACCTAAATTGAAAGAAATACTATAAAGGTACGAGGCGTTCTTTGTCTTCACTAAGTTTGTCACTTATGTGGACTAATTGTATAACTTTATCAAAAATTGATGCACGTTGGTTGTGCCCCGAGATTTAATCTCTAAATCCGTTCTTCCTTAACTTGGCACTGGAGTCTCCCGTTTTTTAGTCCTATCACCCGGACACCTCCCGGTTTGTTATTTCTCCCAGGAAACGTTATTTGGATTGCCCTAACTTGCCAGAAATCGTAACAATTATGTGAGCTTGCGGCCGGGGCAGCGCTAGCTGGCAGTTCGGTAAAGTTGGCAAGATATTGACATTCAGACTTCACGGTTGAGATCTTTGCAAGGCAAAGCAGGCTCAGGTCTCATATTAACATCGCCTACCTGCAAGCTTTCCAGCTTGCAAAAGGTTGAGGACCTGAACTTACCCCAGAGACACGAGAGGCAGGACACTACAAAATACCCAAACAGTGACACTTTGAAGGTTGAGATGGGCCGACAACATGACTTTCAAAGTAATTTATGAGTTTCGTGGTGGAAAATAATCCTCCCTCTCTTTTACTGAATTTAGTCATAAAACCATTGCGCTTCAGTTGTATATCTTTCTGACCATTTACAATCTTAGCTTGTGCAAAAGAGAACACAAAACCTGTCCTAAAATGTATACATGAGTCAATTATTATTATTTAGTACAAGTGTTATATTTTGACACCTTCTCTCTCTCTCAACCCCCAGCCTAAAGTCAACGCCAACATCATCATATCGTCAATCGAAGCTTCTGCACCTTCCAGTCGCTGTCCCCCCAGGACGCTTTGGAGGAACGCCTCATACTAGACTCCACTGCTTGGCCTGATCCAGCCCACAGCACCTTCACCATTCTCCCAGGAAGGAAAGGGGGGCAGTGGCATGTAGGGGACCAGCTGGAGGTTATAATACAAACCTTTGACTTCCAGGGTCGCCCCAAGAAGTCTGGGGGGGACTTCATAACCGCCCGTCTGCACAACCGGAAGCTTGAAGCAGGTGTTGCTGGGCAAGTTGTGGATCATCTGAATGGGAGCTACTCTGCTGTATTCTCTTTACTCTGGGAAGGAGACGCACAGGTTGAGGTACCATGGTGTCCTATTTTTTTTTTCAATTGCATGCTTCTTCACTTTTAATTTAGGGTTTAAGTGAAGGGACAGTACTTCAGAGTTTATTGTTGCAGATTGAACTTGTTCACCACTTGAATACATGGATTATGAAGTGGGTGAAGCTTGATTGGACTTGGCAAAATGATCTCTTTCCAATCAGGTGACTCTGGTTCACCCTGGTGAGGCCTTGTCAGTGGTGAACAGGCTGAACCGAGAAAGATTTACTTCAAGAGCCTCTTCCGCTCAGGCTCACTCTCTGAAACCACCATTTGTGACGTCTGCCTCCGGCCAACAAAACAACCGCTGTGTAACTACACTGACCTCCGTACAGGCGAGCCTTGGTTCTGCTTCAAGCCAAAGAACCTGAGCTGTGATACCAGGATCAACCACGCCATGGGCGGAACGCAACAAAACATCAGGGCCAATGAGGAGAAGCTCTTTCACAGGTGAGGGAGCACACACAGCTTATTAATATTTTAATAATATATTATATTACATTTTTCATTTATGCTTTTATCCCAAGAGACTTACAATAAGTACATTCAACTAAGATGGTACAGACCCTAGAACAAGAATTCTTCAATTTTCAATTTCTTCAATAATTAAATCTACAAAGTGTGCTAAGTAAATGCCATCGTAAGTGCTAAAGAATTGCTACCTAGTCCAGATATAGTCGGTAAAGGTAAGCCTTTAGTTTGCGTAGGAAACTATACCGCCGCTCTGCTGTCCAATTTACAAATGTACAATTTTAAGATAAAATTCAAGATAACAACCACATGGCAGGCCACGTGTCGCTAAGAGCTGGCAGTGGTGTTGCTAGGATTGCTAGTGTTCCTAGTGTATAAACCTCTATAAGTAAACCTATATGTGTGGAGGAGCATGTGTATGAATTAGCAAATGATGAACAAAAGAAAGAAGAAAAGACCCAAAGCTGTCACGGTTTGGTCCTTTTTTCCAGTTGTCGTGTTCTTTTGAGAAAACTCAGGACGAAGAGAAGACGGCTGGATCCGAAAGTTTGAAATCAAAAGGGTTTTAATAAAACAAGAACGAGCGCAGCGCTAAAAGGAAACACCTCGATCGAGGATCCGCGACTATCTACTCCACAGGCCACAAAGAGTCCTTTGACCACAACGCGGTTAACTGCAGAACAGCTAGACACGAATCCCGAGCTGATCTTCAAGCTGTATATTTATACGCTTTCAAAAGGTATGCTAACGGAGCTATTGGTCGGAGGGCTGTCCTCCGCGGTAGGAGGAGAGTTGATGCTACAGGCTGTGTCCACGCCTCTGGGCACATGACGTCATCAGGTGTGTTCAAGGTAGCTGGGAATTCGGCGACCTCTATGGCTAAATGGTGTAGTGAGCTCTGAATGCTGCGTTCAATGTAACGGATTCTTAGTGTCTCCTGGTAGATACAGTTTTGGTTCTATCAGGTATTACATGTATGCGTTCGGGCTGATTACAGTACATTAAATACAATCATAGCTGTACATTGATATTCTATTGGTTACAGTTGCAAAGTTACAGTGCAGATTACAATATTGTCATTACTTTATTGATTTCATATTTCTAGAATGATGGCAGTGTACTGTTGCACACTAGATGAATTTTATTAATGTTGGCTTGTGAACCCGGTTGTCTAATTTATTTCTAATATTCTACACTCTCTTAGTGTGAAGTTTCAGGTTTCTGGTTTCCCTGGGTAACTTCACTTCCTGCCTTGTCCTGTCTTCCCCTGTGATTGTCTGATTGTTTCCACCTGTGTCCAATCACCTGCACCTCCCTTGTGTATTTAAGCCCCTGTGTTTGTTAGTTCTGTCGCCCGTGTTCCTGAATAAAGCCTGTTTTCCCGCGATCCTGCGTTTGCGTCTCCTGTCGGCGTACGAGCTGCTCACGATCCGTGACAAAAGCCAAGCAGAGCTCAGCCACCACAGTGAGACATGATATCTTCTAATATGACCACAGTCTCGCAACTTGGAAACTGAATTCCTGCGCTCTTGATAGAAAAAAGTCCCAGGTATCTTGTTTCATCTGTGGTAATCGATCTAACAAACCAACAGAACATTAAAGCAGAAAATACCACAGTTATCACCCAGTGTTTACTGGGCTCTGAAACCTGGGGCCTGTACCATGACGCTTGTTTAGGTGGCTAGCCAGCTAAGTTTCAGCTTACTTTCCACCAACCCCGGATTTTCAGTACCTTGAAAGTAGCTCGGCTTCAAGCGGTATTCGTTGCCATGGTAACTTACGCTGCACGGCTAACCTGCTCCGGGGCAGGTTATGTTCTGGATCCGAGCTCTTAGAAGTTTGACCAATCAGCGGTGAGCAAAGAAACAGCTGACGTAGTTAATTCCTAGCTTCTGTTCTCTGTTGCAATCACTGCGGATTCACCTTTTCTTCCAAATCCTGTGGACATCTCAGCGCAGATTGTTAGAAGAGCACTTCGTAGAGTTTTTAGAGACAGACACAATCCCCTTGACTTTCCTGATACTTCTGTGTATGAAAAATACAGATATTCTGCGGAAGGAATAACTTATCTTTGTGAACTTGTTGAGCCGCAAATAACAAACGTGACTCGTCGAAGCCGCATTTACTCTACCGCAAATGGTTTGAATTATATTTTTATATATTTTTTAACTTGCACATTAACGCTCTCAACAATGTTCCTCTAATATTGTTCTCTTGCTTTGGCAGCAGAGACGGTGTTACTGCGTGCTTGAAAAACATTTTTACATTCTTCATATTGCTGAAGAATAATTTCTTGCTCCTCCGCGGAGAAATATCTCTCTCTCTCTCTCTCTCTCTCTCTCTCTCTCTCTCTCTCTCTCTCTCTCTCTCTCTCTCTCTCTCTCTCTCTCTCTCTCCATATCGAACATGATTGGTTGTTCGGTTGCTCTTTTATGTGCATGCGCGCGCGGAGTAATCAGAGTTTGAGGATCAAAGCCTGGGTTGACAAACTCATTTGATAAGCGGCGTCATGGTACCAATAAAGCCTGATTGGTTTGGTTTTGTCGATTCTGAACCAATTCTGCAACCCTGAGTTTGTTGAACCAGCTTCATGGTACATGCCCCTGGACATATGCCTCGTAGCACATACCCTAGAATTATATGCACAGTATGTAGTGTTCCTGAACACACACAGTTGCTCGTTATACAATACAGTCCTTTCCTGTTGAGCTGGTTGGCCGGGACTGGTGGAGCCGGACCTTTTGGGAGCAATTAGAATGTGGATCCGGGAAGTGTGGGGTTAAAGAGGCCCTGCAGCCGAGTCAAACAGCCATGTAGCCGGTGTAAGGGTTGAAACTTCACAAGGGGGAGAAGTCTCTGTCCTCGTCCCGGCCGGAGACACAGAAGAGACGTCGGCTCAAAGTTTAAAAATCAAAATGTATTTAATAACTAATCAAAATAATAAGGAATACAATTACAAAGTGAAATATGAAACAGTGAATATTTTGCGAAATAGAGAATCTCTCTGGGCAAGTCGGTAAGCAACTTAAAATTGCTGGAAAGAGAAATTCTGTCCTCTCTCTCCAAGTTTGTTGTTATATAGTGTCTTGTCAGATGTTTATTGGAGATGCTCCACGGCCTCGATAGGCCGCTTTCCTCCGATGACCGGTTCTCATCTAGGTGTGAAAACTCCTCCTTGTAACCAAAAACCTCGCTGGCTCATTCTCCCTCTCTCTCTGCACACTCCTTTCAGTTACATTCAATGCAGATATACTGTGGCTTTATGCCTTATAGAGTGGAAGTAACATTGTATACAGTTGATCTTCATCATAGAACTAACACACTTCAATTACAACACAAAGGTTCACGGTTCATATGGTTAAAGGCTTTATGCCACATTCCGGCTTGCCATAAAATTATTAATTATATTTCGCCTGACGGGAGAAAAAACTCCCAAAACCCTCTTTGGGGAAAAGTGTGGGAGAAATTCATCAAGGACGGCATTTGACATTCGTCCCCCAGGTTTTCTAATCATAACATCATAACAGGATATTAATGTGTACAGAAATTATGTTCAAAATGACTATTATCTGTTATTTAATTAAATTGCATTCACTCAAAAAGGAAAGTTTTACAGGAAGTTTGATAGCAAGACGTCAAATTCTAACTCACATAGAGAACCTGGTGGACAGCAGAGAACAATATTTAATTGTACCGAATGAGTGACTGTGACAGCGTGAAACTCAAAAGACTAAGACATTATTTATTTCAGTGACAGTATGAATATCATCTTTTTAATTTACATTAATTCATTTTATTTTGTATAGCCCAAAATCGCAAATTACAAATTTGCCTCAGAGGGTCTCTCCGTCCCAAGACCCTCACATCGGCACAAGAAAAACTCTCCAAAAAAACTAAAAAAAACCCTTCCAGGGAAAAAAGTGGAGAAACCTTAGGGAGAACGTCAGAGGAGGGATCCCTCTCCCGGGATGGACGGACAGAATGACTCATACAGATGTAGAATGCATTCAATTTCTATAACAGAAATTCAGGGTCTCGACGGAACTACGATCTGCAGAGACCTGCTCGGCGAGAAAGCACAAAGAACTCCCGGGAAATGAATTAGTCATGTGCATTAATGCAACGTGGATTTTAGTAAAAGGAGAGAGAGAGAGAGAGAGAGAGAGAGAGAGAGAGAGAGAGAGAGAGAGAGAGAGAGAGAGAGAGAGAGAGAGAGAGAGAGAGAGAGAGAGAGAGAGAGAGAGAGAGAGAGAGAGAGAGAGAGAGAGAGAGAGAGAGAGAGAGAGTTCGGTGTGTCCTAAAAAGTCCCCCGGCAGTTTAAGCCTATAGCAGCGTAACTAAGAGCTGGTCCAGGCAAACCTAAGCCAGCCCTAAATATAAGCGGTATCAAAGAGGAAAGTTTTAAGCTTTATCTTAAAGGAGCTGACTGAATCTGCCCCCCGGACTGAAAGTGGAAGCTGGTTACACAAAAGAGGAGCTTGATAACTGAAGGCTCTGCCTCCCATCCTACTTTTAATGGAGGAAACAAATGCATGAACTCGTTTTTCTGCATCACCTTGAGACAGGAAATTCCTGATTTTCGATATATTACATAGATGAAAAAAGGCATTCCTTGAAGTCTTCTTTATATATATCACTGTTACTAATGAATAATTATGATGAACGCAAGCTCATCTGTTCACGGGGGGCATTCATCGTGTTTACGCTTGTTATTTAAGGTAATCTGAAGTGGCTCCCTCACAAACCCATTAAACAAAACAAAATTTGTCTGCTTTTCCCATTTACGGCAGCATTAACAGCGCAATTAGATGCACAGCAACGCACCAGGCAACCAAAATAATTATGTTTCACCTTATGGTCCACTTAACAGTTTGTAATGGGGATAACATCACAATTCTTCTTCAACTTCCATTCAGGTCAACTAAAGGTGAAGAGCAGCACTGTGAGATCTGGACACTCGTTGTTACTACCAGGGGGTGTGGCGAGCACTAGGTGGCCTCACAATTCATAAATTCAACGCCTCTGCCATCACACAATGTCTGAAAGGCAAGGCAGTGCACATGTATGGAGATTCCACTGTCAGGCAGTGGTTTGAGTTCCTCAACGCAGCTCTACCAGGTAGCTGATCCACATGGATATCTGGCAATGGATGGATTTTGTTCACACAGCAGGTTAATATGTTTCCTCTGTCACACTTTCAGGTCTTAAGGAGTTTGATCGTGATAAACCATCTATTGTCGTATATATGTCCTCAAAAGGGAGGTTAGCTGTTTGTGTTTTCACGGGGAGGAATGTGTAGTAATGCACATTTCCACCAAATATACTTTGAGCAGACTAAAGTTAATCAGAAGAAAAGCAAAAACATATTTTTAATCGAAGAAAAGCCCAAACGTATTTTTCATCAATTTGTTTTTCTCTCAGTGTAGGAATACTCTCCAACTCTCAAATAACTAATTGTTACTTTTCATCATTCACAATAACCATCTTAGGTGCTTCCATTGTTTGAATCTAAAATAAGCTTCTCCGTGTTGTCTGAACAGCACAAGCTACTACCATAGCTCCTTACTAATTAACATTAAATATTGGCTTCATGCTTTGCTTTCTAAGTACAGCCAACTTTTAGCTCTTTCGGATATTGTTTCACAAATTCTGTATCTGTGTCTCAATATACGATAGACACAAGATACTGTTTTTAACCAGGGGGTTCATGATTCATGTTTTTTGTAAATGTATAATCAGGGTGTGATTTGACAAAAAACCAGAGGGGGGGATGTTTTTTTTTTTTATTCATAGACAATAACATTGGACTTTTAGCTTGCATAACTAGGGAGAAGAACGCAAAGGGTAGAGAGGCCCTTTTTTGGGTCCGTGGATTAGTTCCCATCACAACATGGCAAAATCTTTAATGTTAATTTAGTTGTTTTATTATTGGGTCATGTAAAGATGATATGCTCAGTGCCGGCGCTCCGCACACGCACATCATGCACTGCACCAAACGGTTTGGCTACGGTTTGGCTGTAGCGGCGAGCGGCGCCGCACAAAGAGGGGAAACGAGCACACGCGCACCTCTGTGAAGTTCCCGCACTAAAATGTTTCTGTGTTCGATGACGTTCAGAAATATGCGCCGTCCGCCGTCTACGCTACTGAACAGCTACTCTGATGTATCGACACTGAAGATCGTTAGATTTCAATAGTTTAAGTAGGCTAGCAGTTAAGTTGCATTCATCGCTATCAAGGGGGGGGGGAATCCTTGTCCCCCCCAATTTAGCACATGGGGGGATAGGAAAACCAGAGGGGGGGTAAACCTCCCCATACCCCCCCAAAAAATCACACCCTGATGGTACCAATAAAGCCTGATTGCTTCGGTTTGGTTTGGTCAATTCTGAACCAATTCTGGAGTTTGTTCAACCAGCTTCATGGTACAGGCCCCTGGTTTCTTTTGCTCGTCAGACTCCTGTTGTCTCTCATTCAGATCATGGAAGCATTTCGTAATGTTCATTGATGGAGCTGTAGTTGTTGATTCTTCTTCTTCATCCTTGGTGTGGTGTGGTGGGAGGTTGGTGGTACAGAGGGAGATCACAGCGTGTGGCGAAGCGGAGTCCAGTCTGGGATCCACTCGATGTTTCTCGTATGATCAAAACAAACAACAAAATTCTGTCAAACATTATCTATCAATTTTAGACATTCTTCTTTACTGATTGTTCCCTCTTTATCTTTTTATTTAGGAAATGCGTTTTAGTTGAATATATTTGTATGTGTGTGTCTATGACTATTTCTATTTCTGTTACCATTAATCTAACAAAACCTAAATACTTGCAAGTTGAATTTGTGGTCTAGGTGGCACCATTTCTTACCAATCCCTGCTTTGCGGTGCAGTCACCTGCAGGCAATTGGCTCAACTTCTTACATCTTATCCATTCATATTGATTTAATTTTTGCTTGTCTGTGTAGCAAAAACATTGAGCAGTAATTTCATTCCATTTGTTCATTTCTTTCACTTTTCGTACTCCCATATATCACTTATTAAAATGAAGAAGAAAAAAAACAGGAGAATTAATCACAAGTTAACACAGCTCTTGTTATTCATTTTTCACCATCTCTTCTTAATTCCTCCTTGTGCACCTGCGCCGCTTCAACATAAAAAACCCTTTTCCATAGTCACCTTCCATTAACCATATTGGTCTTCCCATTCCCTTAAATGCTTAACATTTCTATTTTCAACTTTCAGAATTTTCAAACTTCCCCTTTCAGAACCCATCTGTCGTCCACTGTCAACTTCCATATTTTGCTCCTGAGTGAACCAATTCTATATTATATGTATATGTATTACTATTATCTCTTAGCGCTCTAATCTAAACTTATTTTCCCGGATTGATTTCAGTCAGTAGTGGGCCTTTTTTCTTTTTTAAGTCTTTTTTAAGTGAAAGCTATTGTTTATATAAATGTACTTACACAAATTGTACTCTTTCTAAATATATGAAAAGTATACTAGCATTACGCTTTCACACTAACACTTTTAACACACTTTAAAATAATGGTACTATATTACACTTTTATAGAAATATATTATACTAAAATATACTTTAAGTGAAAGATATGTGTACTTTCTAAAGTGTACTTATTTGAAAAAAAATGTACACATATTTTGGATATATTTTAAATTGTATGCTCAGAATTGTCATTGTAACATACACTTAAAGCACATTTTAAAAGTACACATTTAAATATCAATACTGTAATATTAAGTTTGAGTGTATTTTAAGTTGCATTTGAGTCTATTTATGAAGTTATTCACACTAGTACTTCAGGACATTCTTTTAGAAAGTGTTCAATAGTATTACTACCAGAGATGTTCCGATACCATTTTTTCCCTCCCGATACCGATTCCGATATACGTCCAGTGGGTATCGGCCGATACCGAGTACCGATACCAGTGTCTCCTTAACTTTAGTAAATTTGTCGTGCTCTTAAGCGTGACGCGTCTTCAGATGTTTGATTAAGTTGCTGTTGTTGAAATTTGCACTCGTGCCACCCCTCGAAATTGTTTCTTTGCACTTGTTGCATGTCGGAGTCTTACTGGTGGGAAAAGCCACTGTAAAGTACTGCCAAACCGCCGACATGATGCGCTAACGTTAGCTCCTGAGCTAATGTGCAAATGACGGAGAAGACAGCCCGAGCAGCACCGAGACCAACGGCCGTTTACAGTAGCGGTTACTGTTGGGATTTCCTATCCCCCCGAGTTGGTTGATGAGAAGAATCCAATACGGCACTCAATTAAAGTTAAAAAAGTTAACATTTTATTTAGAAGAGATAAAGTGCTACATGAGCAATCCTCCGCAGGTATACCTGGAGACCTGAAACACGCTTCGCAAGCTGTCCCTCTCAGAGTCCGCAGGGCGGAAAAAGTACGTAAAAGGGCGGACCTCTTGCTGTATGGAGGTCAGGCCAAACTGAAAATAGGTCTTTTGGGACATGTACATGGCACCTGGGGATCTTTATGTAAAATCCCTTAAACAATTCCCATTCATTCTCTATGGACGGACTTCCGCTCCTGAATGAACTGAATGAACTTCGCAATGTGAGCGGTCCACAGGTAGGAGAAAACGGAGACCGGTCATTTCTGCAATGACTTGATGACGTCACCACCTCAGCTGTCTTGCTAATATCTTTTAAGACAGTTCTTGACTGTGTTTTACTAATATCAAGCTTTAGCTTCGGTTTCATTTAAAATTATAAATGATTATTTTTATATATATATATATATATATATATATATATATATATATGTGTATATATATATATATATATATATATATATATATATATATATATATGTGTATATATATATGTATATAGATGTGTGTATATATACAGGACTGTCTCAGAAAATTAGAATATTGTGATAAAGTTCTTTATTTTCTGTAATGCAATTAAAAAAAACAAAAATGTCATGCATTCTGGATTCATTACAAATCAACTGAAATATTGCAAGCCTTTTATTTTTTTAATATTGCTGATTATGGCTTACAGCTTAAGAAAACTCAAATATCCTATCTCTAAATATTAGAATATTTCCTCAGACCAAGTAAAAAAAAAAGATTTATAACAGCAAAACAAAATCAAGCATTTGAAAATGTCCATTAATGCACTCGGTATTTGGTTGGGAATCCTTTTGCACGGATTACTGCATCAATGCGGCGTGGCATGGAGGCAATCAGCCTGTGGCATTGCTGAGGTTCTATGGATGCCCAGGATGCTTCAATAGCGGCCTTTAGCTCATTTGCATTGTTGGGTCTGGTGTCTTTCAGCTTCTTCTTCACAATACCCCACAAATTCTCTATGGGGTTCAGGTCAGGGGAATTGGCAGGCCAATCGAGGACAGTAATGCCATGGTCAGTACACCAGTTACTGGTGGTTTTGGCACTGTGGGCAGGTGCCAGATCATGCTGGAAAATGAAATCCTCATCTCCATAGAGCTTTTCAGCAGACGGAAGCATGTAGTGCTCTAAAATCTCTTGGTACACAGCTGCATTTACTCTGGACTTGATGAAACACAGTGGACCAACACCAGCAGCTGACATGGCTCCCCAAACCATCACTGACTGTGGGAACTTCACACTGGATTTCAAGCAACTTGGATTTTGCGCCTCTCCAGCCTTTCTCCAGACTCTGGCGCCTTGACTTCCAAATGAAATACAACACTTGCTTTCGTCTGAAAAGAGGACTTTGGACCACTCTGCAACTGTCCAGTGCTTCTTTTCCATAGCCCAAATCAGACGCTTCTCCCGTTGTCTTGAGTTCAGAAGTGGCTTGACCATGGGAATACGGCTATTGTAGCCTATTTCCCGGACACGTCTGTGAACAGTGGCTTTTGATACCTGGACTCCAGCTTCAGTCCACTGTCTTTGAAGCTCCCCCAAATTCTGGAGGCGACTCTTCTTCACAATGCTGTAAGGCTGCGCTCATCTCTCTTGGTTGTGCAGCGTTTCCTGCCACATTTCCCCCTTCCAACAGACTTTTTGTGGATGTGCTTTGAAACTGCACTCTGTGAACAGCTTGCTCTTTGAGAAATGTATTTTTGTGTCTTACCCTCCTGATGGAGGGTGTCAATGATGGTCCTCTGGACAGCAGTCAGATCAGCAGTCTTCCCCATACTTGGGATTTAGTTTACTGAACAAAGCTGAGTGTTTTTCAAGGCTCAGGAAACCCTTGCAGGTGTTTCGAGTTAATTAGACGATTCAAGTGATTAGTTGAATACCCTACTAGTATACTTTTTTATCACAATATTCTAATTTTCTGAGACAGTCCTGTATATATATGTATATATATATATATATGTGTGTATATATATGTATATATATATATATATATATATATATATATATATATACTGTATATATATATATATATATGTATATATATACTGTATATATATATATATATGTATATATATATATATATATATATATATATATATATATATATGTATATAATGAATATTGAAGTCCAGAGTGAAGGCAAACTAACTCAATGGATCAGATCAAAGTTGTTACATTATTTTTAAAGCAGGTGAAGAGGAGCAGCTGTATTACATCACACTGCATTAGCTTTATAAAGGTTTTATAAAGTAAGAGGAGGTTGGATACAGTAACAACAATTAAACAGTTCATATTTTACTGGATAATAACATATTGCACACACACACATACACATCTACCGCTTGTCTTCTTCTTACTCAAACGTCAAGAAGTGGATAATCAGTGTAGTGGTTCTTGTATGGTGAAATGCACAAACATCACAATAAATTAAATTGGCGATCTACCTGTACCTCTTCTATGTCTACATTATTAGTCAGTAACCTCATTGTATATTATGTATATAATATAGTGATCAATGAGGCTACATACCGTAAAATAGGTGACATCATTAGTGATTAACATCAATATCTATGATGCAGAGAGCATTGTTCTAGTTAGATTATTTTATTTATTTAGTTATTTGAAAATACTAAACACTTTATTGCATACACCGCGGCAATGTGTACTCTCTGTCCGAAGTGGAAATGCTGTGTAAATTTCTATTGTTTCCTATTAAATCTAATCTGAAATTGACCAAATGTAGTCTTGTGATAGAGACTTTGGCTCATGAATGTTTTTTTAAAAGAGGCTTTTGTGGCAAGGTAACACAAGGTAGCATGAAATGCAATACAATGGTTTCCCCCTTACGTCACGTGAGCAAGTCACGGCTCCATCCGTGCTCGCTGTCATTTAGGACTGCTTATTGGTTATGACAAAAGCAGTCCAGCATACATTATCTATTTCACTGAGAGCAGGAAAGTGCAAAAGCACAGGTTAGTTAAGTTTCTTTCTAAGACCTGTGTTGAGCAACAGACTCAGACCCGCATTGTAGATGATGATCATGATCTGGAGCAGATGGCCAATATGACCAGGCAGAAAGGGATAGCAAGTCCAGGAAGTGACCAGGTTCCTGTCAAAGAGGAGGAACTGAGTAGCAGTCCTCAGACCCAGATAATTGAAGCTATGCCTGAGCCTAGGGTGAGCAGTGGGGGGTAGATGGGTTTATGCAATCAAGAACAACATAGATGGATCCGAAAAGTGTAAAGCACATTTTGTGGCAAAAGGATACAATCAGAAGAGGGGTGTAGATTATGAGGAGACATTTTCCCCTACAGCTAACTTCGGGTGATAATACAAAAAGCAGCGCAAGAAAACATGATTCTGCACCAAATGGATGTGAAAACTGCTTACCTGAATGCACTAAGACCAAGAAATTTACATAGAACAGCCAGAGGGTTACGAGGTGACATCTGGCACAAATGAAAAATTGGTTTGCAAATTAGAAAGATCATTGTACGGGCTAAAGCCATCTGGCAGAAATTGGAATAAGGTGCTACATGAGTACTTAACCAAAAACCATTTTGCGCAGAATCAAGCTGACCACTGTGTTTACACACGGGAAACAAAAAGTGAAAAAGTGATAATTGTAATATGGGTTGATGATTTAATAATTGCTGCAAGTGATGAAAATCTCAGACATATGAAGGACATGTTCACAGAAAGATTCAAAATGAAGGATTTGGGCAAACAAAGGCATTTTTTGGGTATTGATTTTAACCAGAGTGACAACTGTTAGAATGTCACAAACAAAATATGTGGGAAAAATATTGAAACAGTTGAACATGCAGGATTGCAAACGTAGATTGACACCCTGTGAACAGAAATTAGACTATACTAATGATGCCGAAAAGATGACTGATGTGAAAAAATATGGAGGCAGTGGGAAGCCACAACTATCTCACCATCTGTACTAGACCGGATATAAGTTTTCTGGTTAGCAAACTGGCACAGTATTTCACAGAGCCTACTGTTGAGCAATGTGCCACAGTTAAACATGTACTGAGGTATCTTAAAGGTACAATGGAGAAAGAGCTGTGTTACAGAAAATGTAATGAGACACTGGGAATAAAAGCATACAGTGATGCAGATTGGGCGGCTAGTAATGACAGACGTAGTACAACAGGCTATTGTGTAAGTCTAACCATATGCGGTGCTTTGATTGCATGGAAGGCAAAGAGACAGCCCACGGCCGCACTGTCCACTTGTGAGGCAGAGTATGTAGCCCTAGCCACAACCATACAAGAGTGTCTCTTTCTTAAGCAGCTGTTACAAAATCTTGATAAACGTCAGTACTCACCACCTCAGGTGTACGAAGATAACCAAGGTACAATAGCCTTAGCAAAAAATCCCGTAAGCAGGCAGAGATGCAAGCATATAGACATCAAGTAAGGTTTCTTCCCTTTTTTCCCAGGAAGGGTTTTTTCATTTTTTGGGGAGTTTTTCCTGTGCCGATGTGAGGGTCTTGGGACGGAGGATGTTGCATGTGTACAGACTGTAAAGTCCTCCGAGGCAAATTTGTACTTTGCGATTTTGGGCTATACAAAATAAAATGAATTGAAATTGAATTATTTTTAATTAATTAATGACACGTATGTATTTATTTAATTGTGGCACTATTAGTCCTCCATATTAGCGAGATCGGTTTGTGCCCTTCTGAAGACGGAATGTGTTTCGTTCTAAAAGCCGAACCTGCTTCCTGCTGCTTTATGATTTCGGCGGAATGTACTCACCTGAAATATTAGTGGAAACACTGAAATTCCTGGTTAATATATTTTCTAACAAAACCAGACAAATGAAACAAATTCATAGTACAGACAAAGATTAATGGTTGATTGACCGAATTCATTTTTCAAAAGAATATGACATTTCTTATTTGGCTAATTTTCCTGACAAACACACAAAATATGAAACTATATTCCCTCAATAGTAGCTGGGAAAGAGCTATGACTATATTATATCAAATATCATGTCATTTGGCCATTTCAGACCAAACAAGTGTAGAATATTATAAATAAATTAGACAACCGGGTTCACAAGCTAACATTAATCAAATACATCCAGCAGCATTCTAAAACTATGTAATCAATAAAGTAAAGATAATATTGTAATAGCCACTGTAACTTTGAAACTGTAATTAATAGGATAATATCAATGTATGGCTATGATTGTGTTTAATGTTGTCTGATCAACCGAAATGACTTCACCTGTAGACCACACCCAGGAGGCGTGAACACTGACTTTCTGTTGGGTCTAAAACTCGACTCTCACTTTCTCGCTAAACTTTGTTAACTTTCAAAACCTACAAATAGACCCAGGAAGAGGCATCAAAGAAAAGGCATGACACAGAGATGAAGTTTTACCCGTCTGCAGAGGAGGAGAGGTGGAGAGGAGACGAGACAAACCTGTCACGTCTCACAATCAACTCTAACTTTCCTCCTCTAGCAGCCTGCTTTTATTAGACTGAAGGTTGCTAAGCAATACAAAGATTATGGGATGTATGTCGGTGGTCCAACCGATTTCTGAGGGAACTTTTACACACTGGCAGGGCGCAACCAGTCACGCCCTGCCTTCCTGTTTGGAAGGTGTGGCTCATATCAGCCCTCGGCAATGTGACTGTTTGTGGTCACGTTTCCTGTGGTCAGTTAGAGCGTAACTGCAGCTGGTTACCAAAACACACACTTCACATAGTGTCAGTTGGTTGGTACATTGTGTTTCTCCTCTTGTTATAGCATATACACATGCGAAACTTGCACGAAGCTGCCTGTATTATATTTCAAACTATTGAACATTTATTAGCTTCTACACTTTCACACCTCTACCAAACCTCCATAAAGGTCGGCAGAGTCCATTGTTCTCGAGTGAGACTGGGGCAAGCAACGACACAGGCACAAGGGGATGGGCTAGCCTGAGGCCTGTTAGTTTGGGGAGACCAGCCGCATTAGCTGAGATACGATCTTTTTACCGTAACGTTTGTTCTTTAATAAATATTCTTGATTCGAACTTCATTCTCAGATGTCTCCTGTTCGTCCGCTGCTTGTTCATTATTTGAACACAACACAAGGGACAATAAATGTTCTAGTTTAATTTGTTAAACCGTACTAGTAAAGCAGTTGTGTTACATCTTCATCTACACACGTTTGGCCGCCAAACAAACGGATCTTAACATACATATTAAAAATAAATATCAATCAAATGAAAATAGTCACATGAACAATAAGGAAAATGCCCCGCCCCCCGCTCGTACATTTGACGCATCCGCGAAAAGGCTGCGCATCAATCGCAGCGCTTGTGGGATGAGGGCGCATCTTGTGTTGGTGAGTTCGAGCTGTGCGCTCCTGTTTTTATTCCGTTTTACAGCCTACATTCATTTCCCTCCCCTCGCTCTGAACACGACGATAATGCTGAAGTGTCTAACACTGATAAAATGTCCCCAGTGTCCTGGTACTAGAGACTCAACAAGTTGGTTCACATGTGTTGGATGTAAACGAGTTTTCCTGTTGATACCACCTGTAACTGAACTGAAGCATAAGAACGTTTTTGTCTCGGTGGGGGAGCAGAAAGGGGTTTGTGACAGTCTGCAGAGCACATTGTTGCATTGTAGGACTCCTCAAAGTAACCGAGTAAATCCAACTAGCAGAGTTTGAAGTCTGAGTCTAATCATATAAAATGTGCTATACAAATAATTTGACTTGACTTGAATACTTTCTGCGTTTACAGAAAGTATTCAAGAAATTATTTACCGCTGCCAGCAGCTTCCGCTTCTTACTCGGAATATTCTGTGTGTTTGCAGAGCGCGTCGTTGTCTCGGGGGATTTTTTTTTTCTTCTGTAAATGCGGCTTCTTGGGTGCGTGGGTGTGCGTGCGTGTGGTTGCGCGTGTGTCCGGGCTGTGGAGGTGCGCGTGTGCTCGTGATGCGGATCGGGTTCCACACTTTGTGCTTCTGCTTCCTCCTCGCAGAGAAACCCTTATTTGACATCCGTCCCCCAGGTCTTCTAATCTTAACATCATAACAGGATATTTCTGTGTACAGAAATTATGCTTAACATGACTATTATTTGTTATTTCATTAATTGTATTCACTTCACATTGCATTCAGATGTAATTACTTGTCTAAGATTGCACAGTTATAATACTATATGATTCAATACGCATTATAATTTTTACCACTAGGTGTGCACGTACTTAAAATCCTAACACAGGCAAGCGTGCACCTTGCCTACGCTGACACAATTCAAACATAAAAATGTTTATTACATAATTTTATTTAATAAACTATATATATATATATCTCTTTTATACATTTTTAAAGTTATTGCAATACGATGACAAATCTAGCTGTTACGCATAATAAAATACAAAGAAATGGTTGAATAAGCAGTGCTTTCACCGTCCGTTCAATGCGGACCAAAAGCAAACAATCCTCGTTGCCCTTCTTACAACGGGAGCTACTTTGACAATACAGAGAAGTACAAATGGCTACTTATTTGATGTAAACAAAGTTGCACAGATCAGAAAGTGCAGCATTTTTATTCTCTATAAATGCACAGACATGCACAGACAACCTGTTCATCTTAGCATTAAACACAACAGGAAACACAGAACACAGGACACAGGAAACACAACATTATGGGACGTCTGGGTCCCCTTTGCATGGCTCAGTGAAGCCTACACGCCGGCCGTCATAGGGTGCCCCGTCTGTTGTCACCCACACCAGCTTTTCCAATGGTACCCTTTTCTCCATGAAGAACCTCTTCACTTGCGTTGTGGTGGTCAATTTCCCTCGTTGTTGTTTTCAGGGGAAGACGTGTCAGAGCTTCTTTTTTTGGACTCGGATTCTTCTCATTGTTTACATATGGTGTATAGCAACTATCAACAATGCATTACCTTTCCGTACTGACGACAAAAACATTTGGACAAATAGTATTTTTGAGTTGAATATAGTTTGGATTGAGTGGAATGCAAATGTTTTTTTATTCTACCTATATATATTTCTTGATATTCTCGGTATTATATTTTTCAGTTTGAGATTTTATATTTTCAAATCTTTTTTTCGCTTTCAAATCTTCCCTTCTAACCCTTTTTGGATCGTATTTTTTTAAATTCAGACTTTTGGCCCTGATCCGGCGCAGGATGTGTGGTCTTCACTCGGGGCTTCCTGTCAAACAAAGAATTGACTTTGAAATCCTGCTGTCTGTTTTTAAATCATCATCTTTCTGAAGCCCCCGACTACAGTCCCTGTACAGTAAAACAAATCTGAAAAAAATATTTAGTTAAACCTAAGGAGGAGGGGGAATTTTTTTTTCTTTTAATGTCAGACCATTCAGGTGTTTGTGACACTGTAACATTGTTTTGAAGATCATACTGCGTCACCCTATATAAATGATAATGGTAATTTTATGTTAATATAAATTGGATCCAATTATCTAAATTTATCAGCAATAGCCTACAATCAAACCTTGGTATCAGTACACAGATTCAGATCAATATAATTGACTTACTAGAATAACATGTCAATTATTAATTATAATTATATACAGGGCCGGCGCTAGCCATTTGGGTGCCCTAAGCACAAATGTTTGGTGTGCCCCCCCACCCCCCAACCAACCAACCAACCAACCACCACCAACAAGGGAATAACTCCAAGACTGCTTTCTATCATCTCAGAAATATTTCTAAAATTAGACGCTTTATGTCACAGTCAGACTCTGAAAAGCTTGTTCATGCTTTTGTTACCAGTTAGAATTGATTACTGCAATGCACCTTTTGCTGAACTAACAAAGAAAGTGTTAAATAAACTCCAAATTATTCAGAAGGCTGCAGCCAGAGTCTTAACCAAAACCAAAAGGTTTGAGCACATCACTCCTGTCTTAGCCTCACTTCACTGGCTTCCAGTAAAACAGAGAATTGATTTTAAAATACTTCTTTTTAAAGCTTTGAACGACCTTGCTGCCCCTTATGTTGTTGACATGCTGACAAAATACACGGTGAGATTCCTTAGATCATGTAACAAAGCTCTTCTCACTGTACCAAAAATCCACTCTAAACTAGCTTATGGTTCTTTCAGTCACTATGGTCCTGTGCTCCGGAACGCTTTACCTGTGGAACTGATGTCCATCACAACAGTGTCTTCTTTTAAAATTAGACTTAAGACACATCTTTTTTGACAAGCTTTTAGTTAGATTCTGGTCAGTTTTTATATTTTCTTTTTATACTGACGGCATTATTTTGTATGGTTTTATTATGTATTGTGTATGTATTTCTTGTTGCATTGCCATTAGAAGGAAATCCAACTAAATCAGACTTTGAAGTCTGAGTCTAATATGAAATGTGCTATACAAATAAATTTGACTTTACTTGAATACTTTCTGCGTTTACAGAAAGTATTCAAGAAAGTATTTACCGCTGCCAGCAGCTTCAGCTTCTTACTCGGAATATTATGTGTGTTTGCCGAGCGAGTCGTTGTCTCGGCAGAAAATTATTTTTTTCTGTAAATGTGTGTGCGTGCGTGTGCTTGCGCGTGTGTCCGGGCTGTGGAGGTGCGCGTGTGCTCGTGACGCGGATCGGTTTTGTTATGTCCTTACTTTATCGCGGGTGTTTGTCTAACCCACATAAGCACAGACCACGATGTTGCGTTAACGGTTTATTCAAACATTATGTTACGTTACAGAGGTAGCCAAACGAGACTTCCCGCCAGAATATTACCCAGAATAACCCGGTGCTTCATTACTACAGAAACAGAGTCCGCCCAAAATACACAACAGGTTTCCGCTCTTTGTGCTTCTGCTTCCTCCTCGCAAAGCACGCAGCTGTTGTGACCTTTTTCCCTTTTAAGGAAATAAACGGAGAAAGACATATTTGATTCAGAGCCTTTGTTTCTTATTCTACGATTGTGTTACGGCCTGCCTATTGTGCCTAGGGGTGCACAGGCGTAACACATAAGTAGAAAAATAAAAAGGTTACAGTCAAAAAGGTGGGACAATGGATAAACACTGCATGAGCCAATATCGAACAGTGATTATGGTTTATTTTGCACAATTGTACAGATGTGAAAAAGGAAAAGCAAAGAGCATCAGGGTCTCAAGGGCCAAAATAATAAACAAAAACCCCCACACTAACTAGAAAACAATGTTTGTCTTACCTACCAGGGGAAAAGGAAAAACACAATTCTGACCTCCCTCTCTGTCCACAAAACAGGAGAAAACAGAAGAACAAAAATGGCAGAGAACCCTTACGCGCTTCCTAGTCAACGGGCACGCAGACGCCCAATCCTGCATGCTCCCAGGGAGACACAAGGAGAGAAGAAGAGGAGGGCTCACACACAGAGTCTGCAAGTCTTTATGCCCTCAATTACCTAATGCGTCTCAGGTGGTGCAGCGCAGCTGACTCACCTGAGACACAATTACCCCGCCCCATTCCGGGGGGGCGGAGTCACGTCAGGGGACGTAACAGATTGACTGTGTAAAAATGTTCCATCACAGCATTAAAATCAATTGGCTGTTTAAGTAAAAAATATGCCGTCACCGACATTCCAGTATAGGGAGGACTAAAAGATATCAATTAAATTAATAATACACCATTAAATAATTACTTAAATGTGTCAGTAAATAATTAAAATTAGAATTAAATACATAAATGTGTCATTTAATATGTCCTTAATTAAAATTAGAATTAAATACATAAATGTGTCATTAAATATGTCATTATATCATTAAATATGTCATTAAATACATCATTAAATATATCATTAAATATGTCATTAAATATGTCATTAATTAATTCAAATACCGATTCATTTGATGTAAAATACATGTATAATTATTTCACTATTTACATTTCATGATCCTGCGTTGCAGTGCTTCATGAAATACTTAAACTGTCAAACTGACCCATCAAAGTCAGTGGGCGGGGCTAACGCGAATCTAGTCTGATCCTTTGCTTTGGTCTGAAGTAGAGTACCTGGATAGAAACATGGAGGATCTCCGTGAACTTTCCAGGGAGTTGATGAGAGACCTTTTAAACTTAGCAGAGGAGGTAGATGCAGGACCTGTTGAACCAGAGCATGTAGCTAGTAAAGCAGAGGAACGTATTGAAGTTGTTGGAGTCATTTCCGCACTTTCCGTCGAAGATATCGACCACAGAGTGATTGCAAATCTAGAAGAAGTTGTCCACACACACACAGGGACCGGGTTGTTTGCCGTTTCACATACTGAGTGCAGTTCTGGAGCATCAAGTTCTTTGTGGAGTTCCCGTAGTTCAAATTGACCTATGGCTAAGCCACGCCCTCAGACGCAATGAGTCAATCACAGTGCGTAAAGCCATTCCATACACTCGGACATTCTCTTCACGGACGTCCAATGAAAAGCATTGCAGAAAGTCAGATTTCGTCTGGTTTTGCGAGGTTTTTCTGAGATTTTAAGTTTAAAAATGGTCAAACGGTGTTCATGGGGTACTTGCAACTCCGACACAAGGTATCCTGAGAGGCTGGGCGGCGGCGTTTATTTTTTACCCTTTCCTAAGCCACATCTCAACCGAGAAAAGTGTCTTCTTTGGATGAAGTTGTGCGGTAGACCACAACATCAACTCAACGTGGATAAAATTAACAAGGATGCCTACATCTGTTCTAAGGCAAGTCAACATCGTATTTAAGGCAACATATTGTCACTTTGCTGGAAAGAAATATAAAGTTATCTTTAACATCTCTGCCGTTAGGCTACCGTCAGCATAACGGTAGCCTAACGTTAGCTCCTAGGTGCGTTGTTCATGTCACTTTGTTTGCTGGGAGTTCATTGGCCTATTTTGTTCTAGTTTTTGTACTTTAGTGGTCGTAAATCATTGTTAGCTGTTGTCCAAAAGGCTCTAGTTAAACTCACGTTAACTTCAGAAGAAAGAATCTGCTAATACAGAGCTTTAAGCTAAGTTTACATAAAAAAAATAAGCAAGTAGCAATTAGAATAGCCTATTTTCCAAGTCACGTCAAGTTAGGTTAATTAATTGTAGGTAAATAACACTTCTTACCCTGCAGTGCATGAACAATGCTGATCCTCTATCTTGTTGTCTGAGATGGTGATGGCAACGAGATGCGGTTTATCACGGCTGCACTGGGACCTGTACATTTTGGCTTGTAACTGAAGCTTTTTATCAACCTTCTCAACAATAACATGATTAATATATTCCTCCAATGCGTAGTTGATACCCTATTGGTGACTTCTAGATGATATCTGATCTTTCTGTCTCCAAAAATCATCGATGGCCTCCTGCGAAATGTCTCCTACTGTGACACCTGCCATAGCGCCCGTTAATGAACGTTGATTGTTTGTCCGAGTGAGTGGAGGGGGGCGTGGCTTAGCCATAGGTCAATTGCAGCGATGTTGCAACTTTGACTCGCAATTGCGAGTCAAAGTCTTCATCATCACTGTCCTCAACTGGCCATGCGATTTTTTCTAGGAGCATCTTAAAGAAAAAAATTGTAATCTTTAAAAGGGAGAACTTATTTTGGTGAAAGACTATGCAGATCACATTCTTGGAAAATGGGAAAAAATGCCAGCTTAGTCATAGAAAATAAACGTAAAATTAATCAAGTCACAAATATAACTAAAGTACTAACTTACCTGGAGTGTGAACTGCATTTCAGCCATTTTGGGGAAAAGAAGTGGGACAACATCTGGCCTAGATGTCAGCAGGGGCCATACCATCACATCTTTCAGTCCCTTTCTCAACTGTTTAATTTGGCGCATGGTCCTCCCAACGACCTAAAAGACAGACCGACCCATATTACAGCTCAAATTTAACAAAAGTTGGCCCAGTAGTAAAAATAAAAGCACAATAAAGTGCCTTATAAAATCCATTAAAACTGTAGTACTTAAACTCTTGTGTTAACATAACAAGCCAGGGTTCAGAACACATTCTATAATTTCAGCAAGGACAGCAATGAATTCTATCACTTAACCAGCAGGAACTCACTGCATGGAGTAGAAGTTTGTTATGTAGCCATCTCCGATTTGTTTTGGTGACTGCCGGAAGATCCCAAGACATGGAAAGATCTGAAACTGTGTCTTTCTGTTCTTGTGTAAGACCATACAAGTTATATCTGCCCAAGCAATATTTTTTACATGGCAACGTTTTTTTTAGGTCACATACCAGTTCTATGATGCTCCTGATGTGCAGATCAGGACAGTCCTCTGTAACAACAGTAGCCATTTCAGGGTCCCCATTGAACAGTGCATGAATTATAGCAGGACTTAATCCTGTGACATGGGGACCGTCATGCAGAAAGGTGTGTGCCAACATCCTTCCTGCAACCCGGAAGAGGTTGCTTTCAATAAGTGCCTCTGATACTGCCGGAACAAGATAGTCAGGTTCACCATCAAATAGCAGTGTTCGGCCTATTCCTACTGTAAAGTACCAAGAAAGCAGGGAATAAAGTCACAACAATTAACCTCTTAAATACATAATCTTACTTCATACTACATATACTGTATACTGTATACTACATATACTACATATACGTGCCCGAATATTTTCCTGTTTGGAACAGGTGATAACTTGGCCTGTAGTATTGATGCTTGTAGAATTCACTTAAACCAAAATGTAACCTACTTAAAAATGACCTTCCGAAGGACCCCAAACCACTTCAAATGCAACCCCTCTGTATACCCTACTACTGACTTACTGATTTACCTGACACAAAACATTGCCCACCAGCCCTCTGCTAAATAGCACATATCTGCGTTCATCAACCACCAGAACGTGTGTGTAGAGAGGCCGTGTAGACTGAATCACGACACAAACAGGTGCTCAGTCAACGGTGCATGCAGTGTGAGAGTGGCAAGCGGAAAGAGCCAATGTGTGCTTCTTTTACCCACACACACATATCTCTTTTGCATTTATCTAAATGTCAAACTTGGCACTGCACTTACTCGTGCCCATAGCAAGACACCTGTCAAGTTTGAAATCAATCAGACTAACTGTTCAAGACACATGCGCCTACAAACAGAATTTATAGATGGATTAACCTTCAAAAATTGGTAATACTTACCAAGATCTAGACTGAATTGTTATGTCCTGCAATGCGCCCGTTTCTCCTGTGCTGTAGTGCTGTGTCTGTCTCTATTCTAGGCCGGGTCCTGTGTCCTTAAGGGATGGGATGTGCCAGCGCGCGAGGCGTGTCCCAGTCTGATGGCATAAAGAGGGTCTGGTTATGGCGCGGGGCGGCGGGAGAGAGCGGCTTGCTACGTCGTCAATTTGGCGCTTTAAGTTGTATCTCGTTAATGTAACCTTTTGGCGTGTAAAATAAACCGTTTGGACATTTTGTTGTCGCACTCTCTCCTGCTCGTTGTTACTAATTGAGCCAGTAGTAACATGAATCCAAACTGGAGTTTGGATATGATTGTTGTCATAAAATACCGCATTACTCCCTCTCCGATAGCAACATCACCTGAAACAAAATACTGATAATAACATAGTGGAAAAAAGTGGCGGACCAATACAGTTAACTGGACTAGGTAACATTTATCAAGCAAGAGAGAAAAATAGTCAAAATTCAATTGTAATTCTAGAATAGCATCCTTAATATTGATTATTCCAGATAACAGTATAATATGCACAATATTCACATACATATAACATAATTTTTATCAATTATATAATTTTGTACATTCCATTCTCCCATTTAACAATTCCAAATAAGATACTTGAGTGGTATAAACTGTACTGATGTATTTATATTATAAACTTTATATTACTTACCAACCAGAGTACAATGAAGTGGACATGCCCATTCTTGCTGCTGTTTATAGAATAAGAGAAGCTCCCGTTCCCTGTCCTCTTCAGAGTCCCTTACATCCATCTTCATTCTCAGTGGTTTCCCAGTTGCATGTTCCCATAGCAGATTCTCTTTGAAAACTTTGGCAGCTTGAATGGGTTCTTTAATAAGCTTCCATTCTAAAAACAAACAACAACAAAGTTATCTATTCCATAGAGACAAATTGTGAGTTGGCATGTTACCTGCATATACAGATATCCTCTCACTCTACAGAACAATTCTGAAGAAAAATTCTGTTCAATTCACTGACAAAACGTGAGACCCAACTTCTTCAAAATCTGTCACAACGCTTAGTTGACATAAAAACAGCAGTTTTTCTCAACAAAAACTAAATATTTGAAAAATAGAAAAACCCAGGTGTATGTTTTGAATTGTCTGTAACTATTATCTTATCTAATTATGTCTTACAAGTGTTATCTTCCTATTGACTTATTAGTTACACACAATATTATCGAAACACAACGAGACACAAACCACTGTCTGTGTGATCCAACTCCTCGTTTGCAATCCCTGCACTCCCAGCTGATGTTTCAGTCCTCATTGGAACACTACCACTGATTAGGACTGTCTCGCTGGCATTCTCTTCACTTTGGCCTCCCTCTTGTTCGCTTTCCGATTCCTGCATGGGTGTCCTTAAAGTGAACACAATTGAAATGATGGTCATACTCGCTTACCCCAAAGAAAATGAATAAGGTACCCTTGCATTGCTTTAGGAAGTACATACCCATTGCAGCTCAATCTGTGCAGCTTCATCTCTGAAAAGGGAAATTCCTTTCGGCAAGTGATGCAGGGGATGACTAGACCAGAGGCAGGACGTGAGCTCTCCTAACAACAAATGGCTTTTAATTAATGATTAAAAGTCACCAGTAATCTTTGTTTTGATTATGTATTGATCCAAGTCTCTGTAAATTTATTTACACAATCTAAGGGTAGATCCTGCTGAAGTGGACGGATGTAAATAGTAGACTGTCCAATCATCGTAGATGGATCCTTTAGATAGGCCAGGATGTATCCAGTGCGAGGACACTGAAGCAGTTCAAGATTCAGTGTCCAGTCAGCTAAAACGGCCTCTACTTCTATGTTGGGATGCTCATAGGGTTGCCAACTCTCCCAACCCCAATTCAGAGACACTTTCCGCGGGCCGGCTGACGGGGGGGGGTAGCGGTCGGCGTGGACGTCCGCATAAGTTCACGCGTGCCCAGTCCGGATGCTAGATGCTCAAGCCAGCAACACCATATAGCCGATTAGCGAACTAGCTAGTTGTATGCTTCCCGCCATTAAAAATGAACGTGTCACGCACGAAGCATCATGATACAAATACATTTTCGAGTCGGTCTAATTTACCCCACACGTGTGTCCCGAATCATTAATTAGTAGCACACCTGGCTGACATGAAATTACTTAGCTTACCTTGGACAGAAGTACGTGATTGAGCGGCCGGTATCTGCTGTGACGGAGCCGCTGGAGCCGGCGGACTTCTGCTCAGAGCTTCCTCGATCAAATTCGCTGCTTCTCTCAGCAGCTTCGGGCAACTTTTAGACATTTTGTGTCTGAACGTGGGGGCTAGCAGGACCGAGTCATCTAGTGGATTTTTAGCCGTTGCAGTGAAAGTTCTGTGTATCCAAACCAACGTTGAGGTGAATAGCGCCACCCAGTGGATTGGAATGTCTTCAGTAGCTCTGCATCAATCCATTATCTGGAATTGATTTGTCTTGGCTTGATGCACAGGGTAACCAATCAGGCGTTCCGCCTACCAACTTTTGATGGGTCAGTTTGACAGTTATTTCATGAAGCACTGCAACGCAGAATCATGAAATGTAAATGTAAAAAGTGAAATAATTATATATGTATTTTACATCAAATGAATCGGTATTTCAATTAATTAATGACACATTTGTGCATTTAATTCTAATTTGAATGAATTAAGGACATATTTAATGACACATTTATGTATTTAATTCTAATTTTAATTATTTAATGACACATTTAAGTAATTATTTAATAGTGTATTTATTTATTTAATTGTGGCACTTTTAGTCCTTTTGTCTATTTCGATTCTACATGTTTGCTTTCAGATAAAAAATCCAAAATACACATTAAGTAGTTTATTTAACTACTTTCTCTTTTTTTGTCTCTGGATTTGACAACAATGATAAATACACAATGTCTATGCCTGGTTGTAGTGTGGTTGATTCTCTTGCAGTTTTAACTCTTTGACTTTATCTATATGACTGAGGCTGAGGCAATAAGATCCGTTGGCTGTCCTCGGCCAGATGTTTTAAAGCAGCCTAAAATAACGAAATCTCAAAAGAAAACTGAATTAAAATTAATAGAAAAATGGAACACAACGTATAGACAAATAATATAATGACAATACACAGCAAAAGAGAAGTATACGACAATAGATCAGAGTGTAGTGATATGTGTAAAATAAGCTTAGGAAGGCATAGAATCTTTGGCCGACTTTATCTGTTCCACATTAGCGCAACAGTGAGACTGACTGAGAGCCTCTGATAGCATATACACCTGATCACTCTGCTGTGCATGTCCATCAAACAATACACAGAGCAGAGATAACAAGCTGCAGCAAAACTGATCAAGACCAATGCAAATGTAGGTGAAACAAGCAGGCAAGCGTGCACCTTGCCTACCCTGACAAAATTCAACAATAAAAATGTTTATGACATTGTTACGTTCCCCTTTTATGGGGGGAAGAATGACGCTGACACCCAATGAGAAATTAACTCAGGGACAAAGTAAGGCAGTTAAAGAAAATAGGTTTATTTACAACCCTTGAATATCAAGTACTGAACAGAGATAGGTTTGAAAAAAGGATGGGCGAGGGAGTGAACTCTGGGGGTTGTTACCACAGAAATAAAATTTATACAAATCATTATGTCTGTAAGATTTGTATTTATTTAAACTTCTTAAACTATACAATGACATTGACCAAATACAGTAAAAAACAGAAAATTGAATTGTCACCAAAAATCCTTGTATTTCAACAGCATATTGCACTAGAACAATGCACAGCAGCTTCAGTCCTGTATTGTAGTCACCTCATATTGCAAAACATGGGTATTTTTGGCCTAAACTTTTTTTAAACATGTCATCAATAAAATCCTCACAATCCTCAAATGATCACTTCTGAAAAACTGGTCCAACCTGATAATATAATTGGACTGACTCCATAGAGACTAGTGTGTATGAATGAGTGAGTCAGAGAGAGAGAGAGCTGTGTGGATAGGTGATGAGCAGAGAGTGAGTGTGTGTGCGCATGCGTGGTGTGGACAGGTGGAGGGCGGCCCCCATACAGCATTGCATTTGCAAAAGATCAAATTGGCCAAAAGTCTGTTGACGATGGGGACGAAGAATGATGCCACCATGGCTGGAAACTCGCTCCACTAGAGCACTAGAAGCAGGCACTGCCAAGACTCTGATGGCTACTTGAAAGAGTGAAGGAAGAGTCTTACTGTTCAGTGGCCAGAACAAAAGGGCATTCTGTACTTCTGCCATTTCAATGTAGTGACTTAGCTGTACTGCTGGTGGGGTCCCAACATCCCTTTTATGCCTCTTATGGTATGCAGCAAACGGCCCTTCTCCTTTCATGTCCTCTAGTTCTTCTTCAGCAGCCGCAGACACAGGTTGCTCCGTCTCTGCAGCATCTTGCATGATCAACATAAGAGCCCTTTTTAGTATTACTGATGTTGATGATACTGTGCTAGACGGAAAATTGTTATTATTGTTAAAGTCAGATTAATATCCCATTAGATCCTAGATCAGATTAAGATCAAATTATTGTACGCTGCATTTAAGTTGCATTGCCAGTCAATACTATTTACCTTTAACTCTGCCTTGATGTCACATGGGGCTCAATCCACAGCAGACCAAAGCTGGATCCAAGGCAGCTGCTTTCAGGTAGACTGTGTCTGAAAAGGGGGCAGTGATCCATGAAAAGTATAGCAAAACAAAATAATTGAATAAATTAAATAACTAAATTAAAACTAAAAATAGGCTAAACAATATTCCCATTAGTTAAGAACTGCACTATAATATTCCTTTGCATCTCTGAACATATTATTTGATTATATTGTGGAGTGTAGTAAGCGAGGAGACAAGAGATGGAGATGCGTCAAGTCAGCTTACGCTCCACTTTATTACATTCTTCCAAACTCAACTAACTGTCGAGTAAACTGCCAAACTGAACGAACTGAACAAACTGTTGAGTCAACTGCCAAACGGAACTAACTAGTGAATGTCTGTCATTTGTGGGTCACCACACAGGCCCCCCCCAGAATTCACCCATAATAACAGGAACCCCAAAGAGACCATGACAATATGTGCAAAAACAGAACGTGCTCATAACAGTCAACGCCTAGGGGGGCGGACCAGGCGGCCATAACGGCTGTGCTTAACCGGAGAAGTGCAAGGGGTGAGGGGCAGGGCAGGGGCAGGAGCAGGAGCCGAGGCCGACGCGGGGGGGCGCCCTCGACGCGGGGGCTGGCCCAGCTGAAGCGGTTCGCCAACATCCACATGAGCAGGCTTGAGACGGTCTATAGCTACCCGCTCAGGCCTGCCCCCCCTATCCACAACAAAGTTCTTAGACCCTCCCTCCAGGACACGGAAAGGCCCATCGTAGGGGGGCTGCAGCGGGGCCCGATGGCCATCGTGGCGGATGAAAACATACTTTGCCGACGGCAAATCCTTAGGAACATGCCTTGGCAGGACGTCAGAATAGAAACAAATGCGTCGGCAACGTCCCGGGACACAGCACGATGGGAGGCGACTGACCATGGGGCCGTGGCATCTGGAAGAAACTCCTCTGGGACGCGCAGGGGTTGACCATACACAAGCTCGGCCGACGAGGCGTGAAGATCTTCCTTGGGGGCGGAGCGAAGGCCAAGCATCACCCATGGGAGGCGGTCAGCCCAATCGCCGCCCGTAAGGCTGGCCCTGAGCGCGGGCTTCATGTCCCGATGAAACCGCTCGCAAAGACCGTTGCTTTGTGGGTTATAGGCCGTGGTACGGTGGACCTTTAGCCCCAGGACCTCGGCAACCGCAGTCCAAAGCTCCGATGTGAACTGTGGACCTCTGTCCGAGGAGAGGTCGGACGGTGTGCCAAAACAGGCCACCCAAGCCATGACGAACGCCTGGGCCACCTCAGCTGCTGTAGTGGAGGACAGGGGAACCACTTCCGGCCACCTGGTGGTCCTGTCTACCATGGTGAGGAGGTAGGTGTAACCCCGGGAGGGGGGGAGTGGGCCAACCAGGTCCACATTCACATGATCAAAACGCCTCTCAGGCACTTTGAAAGTTGCCAAAGGGGCCTTAGTATGACGAGTCACTTTTGCACGCTGGCACGCCACACAGGTCGCAGCCCAAACCTTGACGTCCCTCCGCAGGCCTGGCCAAACAAATTTAGCCCCCACCAGCTTGGTAGAGGCCTTCACCCCCGGGTGGGAAAGTCCGTGTATGGCGTCAAAAACCTTACGCCTCCAGCCAGCAGGTACCATGGGGCGCGGCAAGCCAGTGGAGACGTCGCAGAGGAGTGTAGCGTTGGCTGCGTCAAACACCACATCTTCCATGAGCAGCGCCGTGGGGGCCGTCCTGTAGGCTTGTACCTCAGAGTCTCCAGTCTGATCCTTAGCCATGGCTGCGTAGTCAAAGCCCAAGTGGACGGATCCAGTGATGGCTCGGGAGAGGCAGTCGGCGACGAAATTGTCTTTGCCGGCCACGTGCTGAATGTGAGTGGTGTACTCGGAGATGGCAGAAAGCTGGCGCTGCAGTCGACCAGACCATGGCTCCGAAGACTTGGCCATGGCGAACGTCAGCGGCTTGTGGTCAACGAAAGCTGTGAACCTCCGGCCTTCCAAAAGGAAACGGAAATGACGGGTGGCGAGGAAAAGACCCAGTAGCTCCCTGTCAAAGGTGCTGTATTTCCTCTCGTTGTCACGGAGCTTCCTGCTGAAAAAGGCCAGCGGCTGCCAGGCTCCACCCACCCACTGCTCGCACACCGCCCCCACTGCGTAATCCGAGGCGTCGGTAGTAAGAGCAACTGGGGCGGTAGAAGACGGATGTGCCAGCAAAGCAGCGTCGGCCAGCGCAGTTTGGGCAGCATCAAAAGCAGCAGCCATCTCTGTGCACCAGTCCAACTCGTCCACCGGCTTCCGACCCCGCAAGGCGTCGTACAAGGGTTGCATGAGTTGGGCCGCATGGGGGAGGAAACGGTTGTAGAAGTTCACCATGCCCAGGAACTCCTGCAGGGACTTCACGGTGCGCGGGCGTGGGAAACCAGCAACGGCCTCCACCTTGGCAGGGAGAGGGACGGCCCCCTGCGGGGTGACGTGGTGGCCGAGAAAAGTGATGGACGACCGGCCAAACTCGCACTTGGCGGGGTTGATGATGAGACCGTGCTCACTGAGCCGGCCGAACAGCTGTCGGAGAAATGACAGACATTCACCGGAGATAACTGGTGAATGTCTGTCATTTGTGGGTCACCACAATATACTGTATATATCCAAGTGGCGCTGCCTGCTGTTTGCCAAGACATTGTAACTCTCACCCCAAATGCTGCAGCGTTGAATAACGAGGCGATGACAGGCTTGCAACGTCGGTGCATTTATTTAGGCAACACAACTTAACTCCGGTCAGTGTTGACCATGACCACGCCGTTCATTAGCTTTCACACACAGCCCTCCAACGACGGCTGTAACCAAAACACACCCAAAACTCGGGTTGTCTCGCGAGACAATCCCCCACCTCAGCGGGTCACACGGAACTACATTGCCCTCTACTGGTAACAGTGCATAACACAAACGCATGTCGTCCTCCACCGACACCCTCCACCCCGCATCCACCAACGCCAGCCCCCCCAGTGCCACCCCCCCACACTGAGTAAAAACACTGGACCTGGGGGGGACAGGGCCTTTTCCAATGCTGCATCCATCCGCTGCAACTGTCCCGAGCACCTCAAACACCCTCCATAACTCGCCACCTTCGAAAATGCAACTCATCTTTTTACATCTGCTTTTCAACTGTGATTCAACTCGTTAAATATATTTTTCTGTTTGGTTTAATTCTAAAAATACAATTTACTATTGCCTTTAATTACCCCTAAAGCGCTATATTACTATTCAAGATTGAAAGCTAACTATAAAGAATAGAGGGAGGATTTCAAAACTTAAGTAACTTAAGTAATTAACTTAATTATTCAGCATAACAAGGCATTGATACCTTTCTATATATATATATATATATATATCTTTTTTAATACAGTTAAAGGGAACGTGTGAGCTGAAGCTAAAGAAGACGAATGACCATGAAGACAACATCTTTTCTAAGGCTGCACCGCCCCATCTTACTTGTTCTGGCTCTCTTTGCCTTAATCTTTGTGCTGTATCACATGAACATTCTGCAGGTAAGAAGTTGTTTTTTTTGGAATCCTTTGAAGGGTGGACTTTGTTTTAAAAAAATTGTCTGCAAAGTGATGGATCATACAGTCTTTCTCCTGCATTATCTGTCAGATGTATCTATCGTAATATCACAAAACATGAATCTAACTTTCTTGGCTTGTGGCCTTTTTACGTTATCTTTAGTTTATTTGTTTGATGTATCTTTGACACCTTCTCTCTCTCAACCCCCTGCCAGTTTCAGCATAACATCAACTCCACCATCATCATGCCGAGAGTCAACCCTGATCATATCGTTAGCCGCAGCTTCTGCACCTTCCAGCCGCTGTCCCCCCAGGACGCTTTGGAGGAACGCCTCATACTAGACTCCATTGCTTGGCCTGAAACTCCACTTTTACCATCTCCTGTTTCCTTGGAGCAGACCACTGATCCAGCCCACAGCACCTTCACCATTCTCCCAGGAAGGAAAGGGGGGCAGTGGCATGTAGGGGACCAGCTGGAGGTTATAATACAAACCTTTGACTTCCAGGGTCGCCCCAAGAAGTCTGGGGGGGACTTCATAACCGCCCGTCTGCACAACCGGAAGCTTGAAGCAGGTGTTGTTGGGCAAGTTGTGGATCATCTGAATGGGAGCTACTCTGCTGTATTCTCTTTACTCTGGGAAGGAGACGCACAGGTTGAGGTGATGCTTAAACCATGATGTTCAATGTATTGGTACATAAAGTGTTTTTACTATCATAATATATTGTCCATCAAACCCTGCCCCTTCTAATTTTCAATTCCTGCAGAGTCATTATGGAGTTTGATACGGTAACAATTTATCAATTTGAGCTTTTCATATGTTCATATATTCATATGTGTAGATAGTTTTCAGCAGCAAACTGTTGAAGATGTATAACTGCTAGCCAGTTAGTCTTAGTGTTATTAGCTTCATAATAAGATAATTATACTGGCAACAAAAGGGCAGAGGGGAAAGAACGCAGCCGTGGGGGGGAAACTGTGCTGATGATCTGAGAGGCTGAGACGCGTTTCCCCAGCTTCACGAGCTGCTGCCTATCAGACAGGAAGTCACTGATACACTTGCAGATTGAGTCGGGCATGTGCAGCTGGGAGTTTGTCCTGAAAGATAAGGTTTTCATTAGGGCTATCAAATGATTAAAATTTTTAATCAAATTAATCAGAATTTTCAGTAGATTAATCATGATTGATCACTATTTGCACGTTGTTTCCGAGTGAGTGCAGGCGGAAGTGCCAGGGATAGAAGAGGTGCTAGGAGACGGAGAAAAAGGATGATTCCATTATCGGACTTGAGAAGCTCCATGAAGCGATGACAGCCAGCTTGTGCAGCCGCGGCCGCTGGCTCATCGGGCGAACAGTCTTGCGCAGAGACCTCGCTGTAAGCTGGAGGTCTATCAGACCGCTGTCGTTAATACGAGGCTTTTATTTCGCCGTTGATGGTTTGTTTGTTCACAACACATGTCCATCATAAGATCAACGGGAACCTGTGGTTAACTTTGGTTAACTAGTCTTTTCACTAAACCATTCATTAAACCAAACCTGCCATGTTCACTTCCGATCCGATACCGATATTGTAGTTTTTAGCATCGGCCAATCCAAGCATGTATTAAAGATTAAAGATATTTACTTATTTTGTTGTTATACTCATGTTGAAAAGGGTTTGACTTTTAAGAACAACTAGGTGTGCGCTAGTTGTGCTGGGAAAAGCTGAAAAAAACTGGAATGGATTACCGACATCGGTGCGCCGGAGTTTTGAAAAAAGAATTGGATCGGGAGTCCGGATCGGGATTTTTCCGTTCAGGCCGCTAATATCGGCGGGACATCCCTACTGCCAACACATTAGGTTACGAAAATACGGGAGATCCGAGTGCGGGAATTGTCGACAAAGAGGGTCTGACATTTTTCTTGCTCGCTTTCTGGTCTGAGTTGTTGACGGGGAGGAGAAAGAGGGGGCGCATATGCAACACGGAGAAATAACCGGGAGAAATAACAAACCGAAGGTGTCCGGGTGATAGGGGTAAAAAACAGGAAACTGTTTTTTACCTCTGTAAAAACTGTGAGTGTTGGCAGGTAAAACTCCAAAAAAGTGCCCTGAGCGGCTTCCTCTCTCTCTCTCACTCTCTCTCACACACACACACAAACACACACACGTCCACAGCGCAGCAGGCGGAGAGAGTGATACCGTTTCTCTTCAGGAGACTTGTTTAAATTATGAGAAATATGCGATATATGTCACCAGATTTGTCTCTAGTCGCTTTTGACACAAAAGTCGCCAGGAGGAGGATTTGTTTGTTGTAATAGTCCAACCACAACCGCATTTCGGACACTTTCATGACCTGAATAATTTGTCACACTGCGCATGCATGAAATGAGTTTAAAAAATTGACGTAATTAATGACAAACATCTAATTAACGCCGTTAATGCGCTAGTTTTGACAGCCCTAGTTTTCATACTAAAATGATTAATTTAAGGCATTTGTGCTTTGGGATTTTTTAACAAGTTCAAAAACGGCAACCTACTTTTCAAAAATTACTTTTTAAATAAAAGTTTCAGTGCCATGCAAACCACATCAACATTTCTAGCTTGACAGACTTTTATAAATACTGTTATCGAGCTTTGTTGACAAACACTAATCAGAGAAGTATTTAGGTTAATCATTTTCCTGAAATCATTTACTGCTGTCAATCTGGTGAAGAACTTTAAGACGTAAACCTTTTTTTCAAACATTTATTTGATTCGAGTGTAACAGGCAAGGTACGGACCCAGATGCAGTAGTAGTTCCAATCAATATTTCATTTTCCTCAATGCAACCAGTTTAAAGAGTAACTGGGAAAAGACGGGGAACTATCTCGCAGCAAGTGAGTGGGGTTCAAATACTGAAAGAAGTGAGTAGGATAGACAGGTGAGTGTGACTGGGCTGACCAGGTCAATGTGACTCGCAGGTATACAGAATCTACTGATTAGGCAGAGTTAAAGGTGTAAATAACCGGGTAGGACTGACAGCGCTGTGACATTGAAGAGCTTCAATGCAATTTAACTTGGTGAAAATGATTCTGGTGCTATTTCCAATCAGGTGACTCTGGTTCACCCTGGTGAGGCCTTGTCAGTGCTGAACAGGCTGAACAGAGAACAACCGGACAGGATTTACTTCAAGAGCCTCTTCCGCTCAGGCTCACTGTCTGAAACCACCATTTGTGACGTCTGCCTCCGGCCAACCCAACAGCCGCTGTGCAACTACACTGACCTCCGTACAGGCGAGCCTTGGTTCTGCTTCAAGCCAAAGAACCTGAGCTGTGATACCAGGATCAACCACGCCATGGGCGGAACGCAACAAAACATCAGGGCCAATGAGGAGAAGCTCTTTCACAGGTGAGGCAGTAGAGACTTTTGTTCGGCTTCTAAAATCAATCACCAGGTAAGATGTATTTAAATATAAGCCCAAACAGTCATATTGGTTGACATTTGTTTGGAGCATAATATATTTGGATTAAATTTGTTTTTATATTCAATTTTATGTGATTTGTATTTGGGATGTAGTCTTATTTTCACCGCAAGCTGGTGACATATGAACACCTTGTAGAGTGAACAAGGCCAAAGGTGGACAAACACAGGGCTATTTAATAGAAATTGACATTGAGATATATTAGCATTCATTTCTTTTCCTTGTTAGCTCTAATTTGGTCTTCTTCAATTCTAAAGGGAATATCTTCCTTTATCCATTTAGCCGTTATATTCAACACACTAGCAGTTGGCTGTTTGGTGGTTGGTAGTGCACCCTTCACTTAGCCCCTATTCGCTGACTATGTAATATCTCTTAAAAAATGTTTATTGAATGTTTTATTAGGATGTGAAAGCGGTCCAGTGAATATGGTCTATAGAAATAGTTTATTTCATAATTCTAACATTACCTAGCGGAAGAGTAGGACAAGGATGCAGAGATGGTTGACTCCCAAAGATTTATTCGGTAAATCCTCTGGGCTTCAATAATCCATTATATTCAATAATCACAAAACATATAATATCAACGAGACTTCCTAACTAGATTTCTATTTAGACGATCACGTATCGCGGGCGTAAACATGTAACCAAACAAGACACACTGGCACAGGACAAGGGGAGACGCAGACAATACGTATCCATGAGGGAGGTGAGGGAACCGGTGGACACAATTAGGAATCAGGGAAGACGATCGACAGGAGGCACATGAGGAAGGGCAAGGCACCTCAAACGAGAGGAGAATTAGGCCCCAAAATAAAACAGGAAGTACACAACCATACGTGAAGACCGGACACAAACACCAACTTAACCGACATGTATGACATGTTAAGAAATACCAGGGCCAAAAGTCTGAATGTTTGTGCTTTTTCACTGATGCCCTCAACGTTTGAGCAGATTTTAAGAGCTATATTTTGTGTACTTTTCTTCAGTGGTGTTAACTTGAAAGTCAAAATTCCGGCATCAGGACCTGCGATTGTGACTTTGTTGCCACAAAAAGAAGGTAAAAATTGATACTTCATTTTATCCTGATTACTGCCACTGCATAACATAAACTTAAAATGACAAGTTTCTCATGCGACGCAGAAATATTACATCTTTGTTGGAGAGTCCTCAGGACTTTATAGTGTGTACATATTCAACGTCCCCTCTTCCAAAGCTTTTCCATCAGTGCAGGAAAATCCCCCGCCCGCCCAAAAAAACGAGATTACCGAACAAGAAATGCATAATAGTTTATTAAAAAAATGGAATTGCTGAACATCCCAGACGAGATGTTCAGCACAAAGATAACCCTTTTAAATGTGGCATCATCTGTTAGCAGTATATCTACAAAGGATGGTAGAATAACTTCCTACCTTGGTTTTGTTTCATGCTTATTCTTAAATCTCCTCTCAGGTCAACTGATAGTGAAAAGCAGGACTGTGACATCTGGACCCTCTGGCTATTACTACCAGGGGGTGTGGCGAGCACTAGGTGGCCTCACAATTCACCAATTCAACGCCTCTGCCATCACGCAGTGCCTGAAAGGCAAGGCAGTGCACATGTATGGAGATTCCACTGTCAGGCAGTGGTTTGAGTTCCTCAACGCAGCTCTACCAGGTAGCTGATCCACATCCATTGTCCATCCATTGGTAGCTCCATTGCCACATCTGGCAATGGATGGATTTTGTTCACACAGCAGGTTAATATCTTTCCTCTGTCATACTTTCAGGTCTTAAGGAGTTTGATCTTCACAGCCCGAAGCAAGCAGGACCTTACATCTCATTGGACTTTGCAAACAACATTTTACTGACATCACGCTTCCACGGCCCCCCAATTCGGATTGTAGTTGTTTCAACCAGCGAGCTTCGTTACATTGCTAATGAGCTAGATGGCTTAGTCGGAGGCCCCAACACTGTCGTAGTCTTTGGCATCTGGGCTCACTTTGGCACTTTCCCCATGGAGATCTACATCAGAAGGCTACAGAGCATCCGTAGGGCAGTGGTACGGCTGCTGGATCGGGCTCCAGGCACGCTGGTCGTCATCCGGACAGGGAACCCCAAAGACTTAAACCTTCTTGTTTCCCTAACTAACAGCGACTGGCACTCGCTGCAGTGCAACAAAGTGCTCAGAGCCATGTTCAAAGGACTGAAAGTTCATCTGATCGATGCCTGGGAGATGACCCTGGCCCACCACCTGCCGCATAACCTCCACCCACCACCTCCCATTATTAAGAACATGATAAACCATCTATTGTCGTATATATGTCCTCATAAGGGTGTATAGATTTTATTCAATTCCATTTTTACAACCCAAAATAACTGCATCTTGTCTATCGCCATAAAACAGGAAGGTTGTTGTACATCAACCGTTCATGGTCTAATCTCCTCCAAATTTCTCTTACATTATATTATCTGGACCCTGAAGATAATTTGGAATACTCTTAATATAGCCAGCTAGTGGCAATAGGAAGGCATAAGTTATACTCTTACATGTGTTTACGTATCTAAATGGCAATTTGTAATCAGTCATAGCGCCAGCTATGTAGTAAAGGAAATGGTTGTCTCTCTATACGTTTACCTATTTATCTTGGTTGACATTGAAAAATAACATAATATGGTACACAAATGTAACAACCAAAATATTTTTCCTTCTTTCTATTAAAAACAAAAGTGAAAAGCTCCGATGGAAAATGTTCTCCAAGGTCCTCCTCTCAGTTGTGCAGCTCCTGAAGAGTTTCCTGACCATGAGAATTATGATTTCTCCATCAAATTGCATCTTGCGACAGCAATCACCTGCAACAAGTCAGTCTCTCAGCGCTTCATTATTCTGCAGTGAAGAATAACCTGTTCTCCCCGTCAGCCCTACCGTCAATCATCTACTATTGTCTTGCTTTTGTACTGCAAAGAGTTGATCATTTCTTACCACTTCTTTGCTTTCTCGGTCAGTAAAGGAACCGTTCTCACATTTTGTTACAGTCCATTTAGTGATGTTACACATGAATTAATTAAAACACACGTCATCTCTACCTTTTGTTACTATATGTGCACTGCATTTGTTTACACCTGATAGAAGCGGTCACTTAAGGTATACTCCCTCTTGTGGCTAAATGGGTTAAATAACTTGTTTTCAAATTTCTGTATACCCAAACATCCACCACAAGGACAATTTGCTTACCAATTTATGAAAAGCCGAACTGAGCTGGCCATTTGAAGATATGCAGGTATGTTTCGAGTCATTGGCTTGCTGTTGAACAAATCCATGACCCATATATACGGAATATACGGAAATTGCCGCGGCACTTCTCCCCTTCAGCCGAGGCACCGGTCCTTTAAACCCCTACAACAGCCCAGGCAGCTGCCGTAAACTCGATGCAGCTGTCGCAAAGTCGCAGTGGCACCTCAGCTTGCAACAGGAAGTTCCTCAATGAGCTTCCTGTGCCGCAATTTGAGCTTGCCCATTCTCTAAACACATTTTCAACAAAGCTGAGAGAAGATGGACTCAAGTGAATTCACAGCCGTTTCTGAAGGTTGGTTTTATGACAAACCGAGAACGGTTATCTCGGTTGGCTAGGCCAATCTGTTGTCAAACTGGAGCTGGTGATATTTCACATAACGTTAACGTTCACTTTATCAATGGTCCACTCAGTTCGACGCTTAATAACCATTAACTTAACGCTACAGTCGGATAACAAAGAGACCGTGACGTGTTTCTTTAAATGAATGTTATGCATCGCAGATCATTTTGCGACACAAGGGAGCGCGGTATCTACAAACCGTTTCAACGTGTCAAATGGCAAACTGTCTAAGCACTGTGGTGGCTGTTGAACATGTCCTCAGTGTTTCTCGTGAAGTCCCATTCAAAATGCCTCGCTGCGCATCCGTGGCGTTTAGGCGATACACAAAAGCACGGGCAACATAGCTGTCTTCATTATTCACCACGTTGTTGTGTTTTAAAAACAAATAACGTTTTCCTAGAATGACCCGAAGAAAAGCTGCACTGTAATACGTCTGACTTCCCATTGTTTTATAGTCTGATCATTTATTGGACAAATGTTCTTCTCCCTTTATGCCAGGCTAATAACATATCAGATAGTTGAATTAGGATAAATGGGATGGAAAAGTCAGCTGCATTCACTTTCTGTCTGAATGCTTCTCTACTTTAAGGAAACACCTTACCTCAGGCGTCGCTGCGCCTCCTGGTCCCGCCTTTGCAGTTTATGGCAGCCTCCATGTTGCAGGTTCTGAGGAAACAAGATGTTTTGAACTACTGGAATGTGGCAGAGTTTGTCTCTCTGGTGATGGACATGGTCCCAGAGCTGCTAATGTACAAGCACAGGACGCAACTTAATCTGGGATTAAGAGCTAGGGTGGGTACCAGTGGAGGATACCAGGCATTAATTGCTAAACATTTTTTATGATAAAGGCAGTTATAGAAGTTACAGACAGTAAAAGAAGTGTTAACGGTATTGTGAACGCTATCTCCTCATCAGTATATACTTCAGTTGTGCCGAAGTGAACAGCTCGTGGAGCCTGACTTCATCTTGTCCATCCTGAACCAGATTAAACCACAACACCTCATTCTGAATGATGTGAGTGTCCCAAATGAAGATTTTTTTTCCCCTTCAATTTTTTTGTAAAATTTAGTAAAAAAAAGCGTATTAACAATTTAATTTAGGTTTTTGTCGTGAATTTGTAATATGTCTTTGCCTTTCTTTAATTGCAGATTAAAGAATCGCAAGATGAGGAAGTAGTGGTTAACTTTCTTGAGTTGATCCAGACTCTGCTCAAAGATCCCAAAGAGAGAGAACGCTTTTTCTTGGTGGGCGGTTTCACTTACAGGAAAAGAACCAAAAATGGTTCTTTTTATGTTTTTGTATGTGCAAGGAAGAAAAATGAACTCTTTGTGTATTTCAAAGGAGGTTTTCCCTGCTGAGTATGGACCTCAGTATGACAGCGACTTGCAGATGCTCTTTTCGGAGTTCCTCTGTCGACTGGCTAAGCTGTTGCCAATTCCAGATCTCGAGCAGGTGAGTGGTGTCATTTTGTCAATTTTTTTATAAAAAGTTAAATGGCTCCCTGTGTAAATTGTATCGTACTACTGCTAAATTCAATAACGGCAAGAATTACATCTATTGTACCCTAGTCATGCTGGGAGAGGGATCTCCCCTCTGCCACTCTCCCTAAGGTGTCTTCCCTTTTCTCCCATTCCAAGGAAGTTTTTCCTGTGGCGATGAGAAGGTCCTCTTCCGATGTGCAAAGACTGTATAGCCCAAAATCACAATCAATTTGTGATTTTGTATTTAAAATGACTAGAATTGAATTGAAATAACCCTTGCAGAACTGGTAGATTTCAAAAGTCCCCGATGGTATGCTCTGTTCTCGTGGATACGTATGTATAAGCTGGTTGAGTGGAAACAACAATAACAATTCAAAGTCTAGTTAGATATATTATTACACTAAAACAAGAGTACACAATGGTGTACTCTTGTGCATGTTGGTGCTCACCTTAAGCACTGACCGACAGGGATTTGGTTATTTTGCTATGAGTTCCGATAAAAACGAAGTTACTAATTAAGGATCAATATTAATGTCTATTGTTCTGTGGAACATGACATTGTCTTACTGATAATCAAATAAACCCATGTATGGGGAGCCTCCAATAGTTTGTATAAAGACCAGAAAGGACCAAACACAGCAGTACTAAAAGGCTGAAATTTGAGTAACGGGTACCATCGTGGTCAATCAATGAGAAATCAATGCTACATAATCGACACCTTCCAACTGTTCGGGAAGTGCTGCTGCAATGAGGAGCAGTGCTACACAAACGCTTTGTTTTTATTCTGCAAATCAAATGTCTTTGTGTCTAGTTAAAAAATATGTTTGTGTGTTTTCATGCATTCCCCACAGACTGTTTCCTGGCTTGGAGCCGAAAGCTCTGTGTTGGCTGACTGTGTGCATTCAATCTCGGAGCCTACGGACCTGAAAATGTTGCTCCAGCACCACAAACGGCTCGGACATTTAAAGCAGCATGGTAAATCGCTTCCCTTATCCACTTGTGCTGTATTTCTCCGACGGAGGCTATTCGACCGTAACGTCTGTGCCTCCCTTGTCCTTTTCTGTGCAGTTCCACCGCCCAGCATGGGCGACAGCATCCTGTCCTCTCTTTCTGCAGCTCCGTCTAGCAGAGCGGCCAGACCTACGGAAATACCCGACCGATCGAATACACTGCAAGGCGGCTGGGGGGACGCACGCACCGTGTCATACGTGGATGACGTAGCCGTTGATGTCATCGCGGTGACGGATTACGTAGAGGTGGAGATAGATGCGAGCACCGGCATCGCGGTGGCAGAACACTGCGCTGAAGGAACAGACGCCGGCGAAGAGGCTGGCGATTCGCTGGTAGAACAAGAGGTGGGTGAAGCAGGGGAAGAGGCATCGCGGGACAGATCTGTGGGTGCTTCTGGAGACATCAACCGTCCACTGGTTAACAAGGATGGCGTGGCGTCCTCCCAAGACAAAGTCTCCGCGGGGCCTCATGACTGCCCGGACTGCGAGAAGAAATTCAAGTTCGCCTCCTCACTAATCGCCCATAGGGTCATCCACTCTGGGGAACGCCCCCACCGGTGCAACGACTGCGGCCGCTGCTTCTCGTTCAGGCAGTCCCTCGACAGGCACAGACACACGCACCGAACCGGACGCAAGTACGACTCTGTCGTCTGCAGCGGAGACTTCCACTCCCTGTCCAACCGCACAGAGCGCGAAGCTCACGCACATGGCAGAGGGGGTTTACGAGTGTCATCGCTGCGGCAAAAGATTTAACTGGGAGGTGGCACTCGCAAGGCACCTGAAAACCCACGCTGATGATCACAACGCAAACAAGCCCACAGCAAGCCGTGAGGATGGACAAGAGGCGGCTGTATATGATGAAAATATCCGCGAAGCTGCCGTTGCACCCGCTGACTCTGACGGCGGCGGCGGTCGAGGCCTGGAGGTCGCGGCGGCTCAGAGCAGTGAGCGGGCCACACCTGAGCCCAAATGCACCGCACGTGAACCTGACACGGAGGTCGTTACCCCGGCAAAGGTCCGCACGAGTGGACGCAAACGCAAACCGACCATGAAGATCCAAGTGATAAATTTACAGAAGCGCATGGCCAGTAAACAAAGGAGGAGAGTCAATAACGCCGACCCTCTAGAGCTGCGACCATTGCCTTTAAATTGGTAAAGACATCCAATTCTTGTTTTACATTTTTTTTTAATTATTTATGCTTCTTTTATTCTGGTTATTAGGTTACTACATAGAAATATGTTATGACATTATGTTCAGTCAAATGTATAATTCTATTGTGGGACCTCAAACAATCAAGCACCTCGTGTTGATTTCTGCTTTCTGTTTAACAGTGCAGAGCACTCTTATGGGTCGCTTGTGGTGTCTGCAAAGGACGCTGAAGACAGTGAGTTCACTTTTATTATTTAAGTTATTTATTTATTATTTATCTTTAATTTATCTTTATTTATTTATCTTTATTATAATCTTTTTCACCACACGTAAAGAATAGGAGAGAAAAGGGGAAATATCTATTATATATATTATATATATATATACAATCTCTTTATATATCAGAATCAGAAAAGAAAATGTATAAAAGAAAAGTTCAGCTAAAAAAGCTGATCCAAATCACAGGCCAGAAAAGATTTAAATAATTACAGCAAAGTGGCAATGAGTATTATGAAATAGTTCACTGGAATCCGGCACCAACCATAAATGCTTCAATATGCAGCTTAATTCTTCTTCTATGATGGAGATATTACATAAGTCAAGGCAGTTATTTTGAACTAAATTCATAGTGATATCCATGTTTTCTTTGAGAAAGTTCTTAAAACTCAATTGTTTACAATTGAATAACGGTTATGGGTGTCAAACTTGTGATTAGGAGGGTTAAGGAGTAAACCCACATTATGAATCTTGAAAATGTAAAGGTCCAAAAGGCAAGCACAAGTTTTTAGCATTTCTTCAAACGTTATAAATGTTTTGCTGCAGTCTCAGATATGCCGTTTGTTTCTCCCTGAAGGTTCTGTTGCACATGGCTCATCGGCTGCTTTCTCCAGTCCCAAGTGCTCCTTCCATGACTTGAAGGAATCCCGGGTCCAGCACTCCCTGGAGCCGCACACTCGGCCCCTCGCGGATGAAGAGGGCTTCAGTTGTCCGGACTGTGAGAAGAGCTTCAAGTTCCAGTCCTTACTAAAAGCCCACCAGCGCATCCACACGGGCGAACAGCCCTTCCTGTGTTCTCAGTGCGGGCGGCGGTTCTCCTTCAAGCAGTCGCTGGAGAGGCACAGGCAGACGCACAAAACCGGACGCAAGTACGAGTGTCTGATCTGCGGGGAGTTCTTCAAGTCCCTGGTGGCTCAGAGGGAGCACAAGAGCACCCACATGGAGAACGGCGAGTACCTGTGTTCGGAGTGTGGCCGGGCGTTTGCCTGGAAGTCGGCCCTGGTTAGGCACCTGAAGACCCACGGCGAGGATGCGGAGCGGGTGGGGCGTCCCTACAAATGCCCCCGCTGTGACCTGGGCTTCAGCTGTGTCAGCTACCTCAACAGACACCTCCAGACTCACCAGGAAGAGAGAGTGCACACGTGCAACTGCGGAAAGAGCTTCGCCTACCAAGCGGCCCTCACCGCGCACCAACGCATCCACCGGAAGGAGCGGCCGCACACTTGTGCGCAGTGCGGCAAGGGATTCCTCTATAAGGGGGGTTTGCTGAGCCACATGAAGATCCACTCCGAGGAGATGCCCTTCATGTGTTCCTTCTGCGGCAAGAGCTTTAAGAGGGAACGCAACATGAAGAAGCACGAGCGCTGCCACACCCGGGAAGACGTCTTCAGCTGCTCGCAGTGCGACAAGAGCTTCGTCTACAAGGCCACCCTGATCCGCCACGAGCTGACTCACTCGGGCGAGCGGCCCTACCTCTGCTCCGACTGCGGGAAGGCCTTCTTCTCCCACGCCGAGCTCCTGAAGCACGAGCGTTTCCACACGGGCCACAAGCCTTTCCAGTGCCCCCACTGTGGGAAGAGGTTCACGCAGTCCTGCTATCTAACCATCCACCTGCGCTACCACACAGGCGTCCGGCCGTACTCCTGCAGCGAGTGCGACAAGAGCTTCCTCAGCGCCAACCGCCTGAAGAGACACCAGAGGACACATTCAGGGGAAAAACCCTACCTCTGCGTGGAATGCGGCAAGGGATTCCGGCAGTCCTATAATCTCAAAATACATCAAAGGACACACATCATGAAGAGGAAATAGTAAAGCCATTTCACTGTTAATGGAGAGGATGTTTGAGAGTTTATAGTGTGGGATAAAATCTATTGTGATTTACATCTCCTGTGCAATTGTAGTGCTCTGCTTGTAGGATATAAAACTTGCTTTAAGAAGTCTGTTATGTTTTACATTACTCAGAATTTACTTCATTTATAAGTTGTTAAAGCACACTGAGGAGAGGGTTTTTACATGCATAGGTCTTTCTCTCGTCTCATCTTCAAATAATTCAAAAAAGGAACATAAATTCAGCCTTTTATTGGGGACATTTTCTATAACCATTTTGTTGGAAAAGAAGCTTAAAACACACACCGTTTCTTATTAACAGCAGTTTTAAATTGAGACAGTGACACATTGCAGGCTCTTTGGCACAGAGCCTTTTCTCAGATCAGCTATAGTACAGAAAAACTAACATCGCGGATCATTGTTGAAACTGGTGTTTGACACAAACATTGACTATGAAGACGATAAAGGGACATTATGTGTTGTGCTCGTCATAAATTGAAACGACATGTACGTTTTATTGGAAAACTGAAGAAAAAAAAAAAAGTTATAAGTACTAGACAAAAACTACACCACTGAAGAGCTGGAAAGTTAACACTACGAAACCAGCAGGGATGTGGAGAGCTGTAACCTGCTCACACAGCGATGTGCAGCGTGATGGGGCAGTGGTCGCTTCCCAGGGCTTTGTTGCGGATCTTGCTGTCACACAGGCCTGGCAGCAGGCTAGACGACAACAGGAAGTAATCAAGCCTCCAGCCCACGTTCTTTCCCCGAGAGTTCATCATGTAGGTCCAGAAGGTGTAGGCGTTGGCCTGCTCGGGGTAGAGCTCGCGGAAGCTGTCAGTGAAACCGGATTCCAGCAGCTGGCTGATGCCCTCGCGCTCCTCAGGGGTAAATCCGGCGTTTTTCTTGTTCCCCTTAGGGTTCTTCAGGTCGATCTCCTGGTGTGCCACGTTGAGGTCACCGCACAGCACCAGGGGCTTCTGCATGTCCAGCTCGCTCAGGTACGCCCGGAAGTCCACATCCCACGTTTTGCGGTAATCTAGGCGCACAAGGCCTCTGCCGGAGTTTGGCACGTAGGCGGTGACCAGGTAGAAGTTGGGGAACTCTGCGGTGATGACACGGCCCTCCTTGTCATGCTCCTCTTTGCCTGGGGTGTTGCAAAGTGATGAGCAGTTAAGAAAGGAACTTTTACAATGATTCAAAAGTTCATGTCTTTATTGTGTAGACTTGTGTAGGCATGAACTTTTGAATATTTGTGTAACTTGCATGTCAGCAATAGTTCCAGCAGTTTTCGAAATACTGGTCACCTTGCATAGTCTGTACAGTAATTGTCAATCTGCGGTCAGCAGGCACTTAGCATAAAAAAAATGGAACATGTTAGCCTGCCTCTGCCTAAAAGTTGGCTAAATGTGCAGCTAAGTAATTACCACGTTATGTTGTTTATTTAGTCCACACAAAAACCAATGGGTAAGAGATGCCCCGGAAGCTAAACTTAAAAAGGCACACTATGCAACATTTTTCAGTTAATTAATGTGTTCCATATCGTTTTGGATGATTGAATGAGTCATTTCAGGTCGAACAAAGGTTTTCTCGGCCGCCCAGGGGGTCTGTAGGGGAAACACTGCAGCAACAAAACAGCGAAAGCCCACGTCGGAGCAGGCAAGAAAGAGGAAAAGGAACGAATCACCAGAAGACATGGTGATTCGTTGCAGTTCGCCTGTCTGCTGAGCTCAGAACGAACGCGCCTGGCGTGACTCCGGAGAAACGAGGAAAACAGCTGAGCGTCTTTACGACAATGCACTTTTATTTTCGGCCTCTGGGGGGAGCCTCGCTGGAAAATCAACCCCGGTTGCATAGTGGGCCTTTAAGAAAATACAATCAGTGTAGACTCATCAATAGAGGTCTGCTATATAAACACTACTCACCGATGCCATAGGTGACTTTTATGGGTTCAGTCTTGCACAGCATGGCCACACCACTATAACCCTCCTTCTCATCTGACGCTGCCCAATACTTGTGAGGGTACTCGGGCATTGAGGTAATGTCAGCGGGGAGGGATTTCTCTGCACACTTTGTCTCTTGCAGGCACAAAACATCTGGATTCTCCTCACGCACCCACTGGGAGGAAGAAAAACATTAGGTTAGAATTAAACTGTTGTCAAAATTGAACATGGAAATCATGCACGTTGCCACTTCAAACATACATCCAGGCCGTTCTTTTTCACCCAGGCCCTCAGGCCGTCGAACGTTCCAGGACGTGATTTTAATGTTGGCGTTGCGGCCGTCTTTGCTCGTCATTTTGTCCGGCGGATCTTCGTACAATATTGGGGCCTCTGGTTCCTTAGCCTTCTTGGTTTTCTTTGCCGAAGCTGTGAGGTGAAAGACGCATACAGAGTGAGGAAAATGGAGTATCCCACATGTTTGAATTTATAAAAGTCATCCATGATGTGCAGTATGAAAGAACGCATCGGTTCCCGGTGTGGTACCGGAGCCAGTCTCATTCTCCCCGTCAGTGGCCGCCTCCTCTGCCTTCTTTCCTCTCTTCATACTTGATGTCGCTCTGACTGCAAACACACCTCGCAGACACACAGCACGCACACACAACACTACACACGCCGCTGGGGGAAAAAAAAAACAGGATTAATTCATGTAATGCGTTTCTCGGAAACTTTAAACAGCAATGTGCATGAGTTTCATATAAGTTTCCCACTCTGCCATTGGGCCTAATCATTTGCATGTTTTACAGTCATACTTGAGCAATGTCACAATTACTGTGTTCCACCAGCCCGTCTAATAAAACAAAAATATATTGGAAGATGTTTCATTGGTTCTGAAAAGTGTTGTGGTGGGATTTCTTTCTGGCAATTTGAAGGCTAACCCAGTTGTTTGAGAAAAATAGTGATAACGACATTGAATGCATTAATTCCATCCAAACAAGATCACACGCTGACACCGTTATGTTGATAACTGATAAAATGAAATTATACAATAATCTTAATAATAGGAAAATAATAAATTTGCTGTTTTGAGCAGAGCCTGTTTTGTATTTCAATTATACTTGTTAGTGCTTTCGGTTGCACGTTGTTACACAACGTTATGGCAAAACATGGCAAATTTGAAAACTTAAAGTGAGAACGTAACCATCGAAAAGATGCATTATAACACTACTCGTGTTACTGGCCGAAATACTATGGCTTCGTCCTAATACAAAATCCTTCCGTTTTATATGGTAAATTGTTTTAGACATATCTAGAATTGAAAGAACTAAGTCTTTTGACAAAGCGGAAGCAGCGCGTATTTTGATGCAAGTCGTTGCTGGATGAGCTTATAGCAAAGTACATCCAATACAAAATGTTATTTCCTCTCTATGCCTCTGACTGCAAAATCAACAGCAGGCATGGAAAAGAAGCAAAAACCCTCAAGAAACATATCTACGCTGTTCTTCGCGTTACACAACAGGTTTCGGGGCCAGCTATGCTAACGCTAGCTTATCCTTTATGACAAAGAGAACAGAAGCAGGCGGCCTGCGTTGAGAAATGAATGGTGGGTAAAGAGTCAGCTAGCTTAGTAAGCTTGATATTCATCTACGAATGCAAATACAGTCAAAGGATGCACTCGTTTTCATTTTAACCAGCAACACGTTTGAGGAAATTGAGATGCAAATAATCTTACTTGCACTTTCACAACGGGATACGAAGACGAGGTAAGTAGTTCTTATGTCCTTCGCCCCAACACACTTACAATACACTGCATAGATTCCATACCACGTGTCTGATGCCCGAGTGCCTCAACCTATGCCTGATAGAAATGAAAAATATTAAAAGATTTTACTGTGTATATTTACATTGGAAAAGAAGAACACCTATATAGCTGCTATGGAGCATATTACAGTATCTTGACGTTTGTGCTGAGTGAAACAATTTTTAGACAAAGGTTTTGAGTGAGGCCATGTATGTAGCTGTCAATGTTGGGGACCATTTAAGACCTCTTTCAATGCATGAGTTTAAGTGAAGAAGTTAGTCAAGTAGATTTTATTATTAGTTTTAGAGTGTAACTGGCATAGATTTGGATCAAATTGAATCTCTGAAAGAAAAAAGGTATACATATTTTGATATCAAATTCAGGGTGAATATATCGTTAACGTAGTTTTAAGGATACGGTACGCCGTCACTGACTTCCATCATAACAGCTACCACACACCTGTGCAATATGCTTTAATTAACGCTAACGTTACGATTAGTTTGCGCTAGCTCGATCTGTCCACTTTGTGTAGTATAATGTTACAATGTTTCGGTTTGAATGTATCGAGAGGTGAGTGTATTGTCTTAATACATTTAAAAGCCCCCGTCTAGAATTCCCTTTTTGTATGTACACCACGTTCATTTCTGTCAGAAAACAAGTTATAATTAGTTCATGGTTGAGGCCGGACCACATTCAAAATATTAGCTGTTATACTTGGCTTCCGTAACAATAACTTTGTTGACCTCCAACCAAAACAACCTTTTTTTTTTAGCTACCATGACCGTCGTTATTGGATTTGAGGGCAGTGCCAATAAGATCGGCATTGGAATTATCAGGGATGGTGAAGTGCTTTCCAACCCTAGAAGGACCTATATTACCCCTCCCGGACAAGGCAAGTCAGTTATCACAATTTTGCTCTATTGCTGATACTTCAAAGTCATAACCATTTTGCATCTGAGGTTCACAACATGTTGTTTCTCTAATCAGGGTTCATGCCAAGTGACACAGCCAGGCACCACCGTGCTGTCATACTGACTGTTTTAAAGGAGGCGCTGGAGCAGGCAGGGCTGGAGCCTGCAGACATTGACTGTGTAGCATACACTAAAGGTAACGTAACCTCCTAGGTGTTTGCCTAGAGAGAGCGTGTCATTTTTTTTAATTTTTTTTTTTAGAACAAGGCATTGCTTGCAAGGGCAACTGTGAGTTAGTGGAGAACAGGGTTGTCGTTCAAGGTTTGGAGGTTAGATCCCCGGCTCCACTTGTCAACATGTCGGTGTGTCCACTTAACTCCAAATTGCTCCAATATCTGTGACTACATTGTTTGAATGGTGAGGGTGTTGCTACTGTGTATGGTAGCTCCTGCTATATGTGTAAATGAGTCAACTATGAAAGGTACTGTTAAAGCGCTTTGAGTGGCCTAAAGACAAAAAAAAAGTAATATACAAGCACAGTCCATTTATAATTTTTTTTCATTTTCAATCTCCCCTACAAGTACTTGATGCATCCCTGCGAACTTGTGGCGTTTCGGAAAATGTGTGATTTTGAAATCAAAAATATGTCATCCACGTGAATCGTGTTGATCTGATGGGTTTTTTTTACTGAGGAGGAGGAGGAGGTGGGGGGGTCAACTGGCCGGCCAGCGTTTCTGAGTTGGAGTGAAACGAGGAGATCAAAATAATATGATGTTCTCTCTTAAGCAATGATGTGATGTATTTCATCACAATAATGTAAGAAACAGTCCTTTGTCTCACGCTCACTTAATCTTCATTCTTCTCATCCAGGTCCTGGTATGGGGGCCCCCTTGGTGACGGTGGCTCTGGTGGCTCGTACAGTCGCACAGCTTTGGGGGAAGCCGCTCCTCGGTGTCAACCACTGTATTGGACACATTGAGATGGGCCGACTCATCACACAAGCCAATAACCCCACCGTGCTTTATGTCAGTGGAGGGAACACACAGGTTGGTTTTGTGAAAGCCTTGCACCTGAGGTAGAGCTATGAGTCTGCATGTATTCATATCCCGAAGATCAGCAATCACACAGTGTTTGCAGATCTGCAATTTCAATGTACACAGTAAGTGAACAGTTTTAACTTCATCATGTAAAATTGTTTGTTCTTCCTGTGCAGGTTATTGCATACTCAGAGAGGCGATACAGAATATTTGGGGAGACCATTGACATCGCTGTTGGCAACTGTCTTGACAGGTTTGCCAGAGTAATAAAGGTCTGCGCTTTTCTGGTCTTTATACAAACAACCTTTTGCTTGTTACTTTTTGTGATGGGTGTAAATTCTTTGCGGAACTATTTCTTCACTCAGATTTCGAATGACCCCAGTCCAGGCTACAACATAGAGCAGATGGCCAAAAAGTGAGTGAGAACCACTGAGCAGCTTCACTGCTGTGTGCTTAGTGTTTTCTTTTACTCTACAATTATTTACTAGTTAACTTTACTTTTTGTCAATGGTGTTAGAGGGACTCAGTATGTGGAGCTGCCATATACAGTAAAAGGAATGGACGTCTCATTTTCTGGGATTTTATCTCATATTGAGGTGAGTGCTTGTCTAATAACTATTTATTAAGATTAGACATTTTTTTCCTTTTTTGATATGATTTTAAATAATAAGACAAATCCCAAAGCTGAATTTTTTTTTTTTTTTTACACGTAGGAAGCTTCTCATAAGATGCTGAACTCTGGTCAGTGTGCTGCAGAGGACCTGTGTTTCTCCCTTCAGGTACAAAGAACTACTTTTCGTGGAACCCATCAGCTGTTGTTCTGAAGATGATTTAGTCTCTAGGGAAAATGGGCAGTTTTTTGGCACACCAGAAGTGTTGTTCAAGACTTCCACTTTTATGTGGCGTTTAATTACTCCCATTTTAATCAGCGGCTTGAGACGTGAGAATAAGGTTGGGCTTAGGGGACGACGTGTTACACTGGAATATTTAACGACTAGCAAGTCAGTTATTTTAGATAAATTATCTTTTGATGACTGTCCCAAGATTATATTTCATTAAAGCGTGAGGACTCTTTCACTGTTTACCTCCTCCTCCTCCTCCTCCTCCGACTACAAACAGTCTGTTTTGTGGTACTCAGATTGATGGATAGATATAGTTACTTTATTAATCCCTCAAGGGGAAATGGTTTTTCCCACAGTGTAATGTATATATACAGGTCAAGAAACAAAGTGAAAGATCCACTAAATATTCAAATCAAATAATATTTAACTGACTTAACCAATTAAGGCACAGGCGTCAGTTTGGCTCAACGGATGACTTTGCTAATGTGAGAATTACAAAGACATACATTTCTATAAAAGCAGCTGCTGTTCCTAATCAGTCCACTGTGGGTCGCACTCTGTGTGTGAGTGCATACTCGATTCTGAGATTTCCGGCACTCAACCGTCATTATTTGGGCAAGTATTGCTCGGAGAACCGCAGGGTTGTCGGTTTGAACCCCGGCGGCTCCACATCCCATGTCAAAGTATCCCTGAGCAAGAAACCTAACCCCAGGCGCCTTTACGGCAGCACATCCACTGTGTGGGATGGGTTAAATGCAGGGAATCATTTCCCCACGGGGATCAACAAAGGATATTCAATGTTAATCTTAATCATCATCAGCATAGAACTTCTTGCGGAGCTCCAGTATTACTCACCATGGTAACAGACAGCCCAGTAGTCAGTGATCCAGGAGACACGGGATACATCAACCACACCACCAACAGCTTTTCACCCAACAGCAGTGGTTAGATGGTGTTGAATGCACTGGAGAAATCAAAGAAAGTGGTTCTACCAGAGCAACCATCTCCCTTAAGGTGCAACTGAGCTTGTTGCAGCAGGTAAATGATGGCGTCGTCCATGTCTCACGCAAGTCTGGTGTGCAAATTGCAGGTGGGCCAAGACCAGCCTGTGCAGGAATTTAATCACATGAAATGTGGGGGAAAGCAGGTGGTAATCATTGAGGCCAGAGGGAGTCAATGTTTTTAGAAGGGGCACGACTTCCTCCTGCTTTAGGCTCATGTTGAAGGGCCCCTGACCGCTTGCTTGCCAGGTCTTCCTGGCCCTTGGGCTCGTGCTGTCAGGTCATGTCCTGTCAATGTGTAGCTCAGTTAAAAATCTCAATCAAGCAATTTTAGGTTTTATTAGAATTCCCTCATACTTATGCCTCCCTCTTTGCAGGAAACCGTGTTCTCCATGCTGGTAGAGATCACAGAGAGGGCCATGGCCCACTGCGGCTCCCAAGAGGTCCTCATTGTGGGGGGCGTTGGCTGTGAGTACTTCAGACTTTTGTTTCATTGTACGTGTGCGAACGCTTTTTACATAAATGTAATGGTTTGTTATATGGCGGTGTGGTGGTTAGCACTGTGTCGCCTCACAGCAAGACGTTCATGGGTTCGACCCCACCTTCTATGTGGCGTCTGCATGTTCTCCCCGTGTCCTCCTACAGCCAAAGACATGCTCTGGTGGTTAGGTTGATTGGTAACTCTAAATTGCCTGTAGGTGTGTTGCTGTGAATGTGTATGGTCCTTTGTCTCCATGTAAGCCTTGCGATTGGCTGGCGACCGGCCCAGCGTGTACCCGGTCCCTCAGCTTATTTTAACCATTTTAACCCCCCCAAGATTAATGGCTGGATAGTTAAACATCAGCTAGCTACAACAATGGGTGTTACAACAGTAGTGGGTGTTATTGGGCTACTTATTTGTTACATTATATTAAAGTAAGGAAATGCTTTTGTACTATGCTTTTATTACATTGTACTACTTTTATACATGAACGTAGAATATTAAGTGGGTATAGTACATTTTATTGATGATATTCTAGCATACTTTTATACACAAAAAAATCATGGTTTTATATGTTAAAAAAAGTTGTATGTTGAGTAAAATGTAATGGCTATGACTTTTGGCTGTACTATACCTTTTTTTTAAATAATATATGTAGAGTATGTCAAAAAGGGTATAAAAGTCAATAGTATATCATTTTGAAAAATAGATCCTTTTTATTAAACTAACAAATTCTTTAAAAATCTGAGGATTCATTTCCTGAAAATGTCATAGTATGTTTTTATCTACTGCTTTTAAAGAACTCTCAGCATTTTATATTGAAAAAGTGATTAATTGTAAAGTATGTTGGAGTATGTCAAACATTTGTGTATCAGAAGTGATCGTATTTATAGTTTGTAGGAAACAGATCAGTATAGGATGTTGAGAAGAAAAGTGTATAGTATGATGATGTAACATTAATGAGTAACCAGACAAGAGTGAGTAATGACATTTGTCAGCATCTTTGCATGTTCACTAGTGATGGCGAGATGAAGCTTTATAACGCATTGAAGCTTCATGTTGCTACATTCACTGCGCCATCAGGTGGACAATAAGTGAAATTACACCATGGCTTTGGTGTGTGTGTGTGAAGCAATGAATGAATGAATGCTTGCATGAATGACGCATGATATATAACTTAACGTATTGAAATGGTGTCTGTCTTTTATGATACAATGGTGGGGTCAAAAGGGAAAGTGGAAACAAATTGGGGAGAGGGTTGTGATGTAAAAAGTTTTCAAAAATTGCACGCCAGACTCATGAACCATTTCCTGAATCAGTCACGTGGTGCGGCTGGTTCGCGAGGCTTCAAATGTCACCACATACATCAACACAAGCCTCGATACGTGCTTCATAAAAATCTTCCTGGATTACTCGACAGAAGCTTCGACACAAACGTGACATCACTAATGTTCGCGTGGTGCGTCTCGAACCACACTGCGCTGTGTGTGACACATCGGCTGATCAACCCCCTCAAACAGAAGAGCCAGTAAACAGGAAAGGAGGGGTTGTATGTGTTTGGAAAAAGTAATTTAAATGTACTATAGGATTCACATTGGGTGATCTTGTCCAAATAGTGACTCAAGGAAACCTCACATCCTTTATTCACCAGGCGGTTTGACCTTTTAGGTAACATGCGCTTGCAGGAAATGATGGGGGTGATGTGTAAGGAGAGAGGAGCCAAGCTGTTTGCCACAGATGAACGGTAAGCCGGCCAATCCTCACAAACCATAGTCATGTCCACAATATGTTGGAATTCTTGAGACCAAATCACAAGCATTGCTCATTTTTTTTTTTTTTTTAACGCATGCTTTTAGACTGAGCTTGGTCTTTTCATTACCCGTGACTACGATTTTCTTTCAGTGAGCCCTCTCCAATGCTTCTTACTGAATCGACTGAATCTGGTTGATTCAAACTTTTTTCCTCTTCGGGGGGGCATGAGGGAGATTATACATGATATGCGGAATAAAGAGGTTTTGATGAAATAGGCATTAAGATTTTGTTGCTTTTAAGAAAAGGTGTTTATGGGCAGTTTGAAAAGTACCGCTTCTGGCTATAGTCAAATGTAAAAACTAATAAATGCAGTTTTGGGAGTTGAAAGAAAATGCAGGGTTATGCAGTTTGGGTATAAGATAAGTGAGATTCTTAGTACATTGGCTGGACATGAAAAATCATAAATTCCCCTATATCAAATTGTATCATTTCATGGGCCCTCACTGCTAAATTCCTAAAGTATTGGTTACAACCCATGTCCACTTTGCCACAGATTCTGCATTGACAACGGGGCAATGATTGCTCAAGCAGGCTGGGAGATGTTTAGGGCCGGTCAAGTGACGGACCTGGAAGACTCATGGATTACCCAAAGGTATTACGTTGCTAGTTCTTTGTCATGTACACACTGTGCTGCATTAGGCTTCCTTATTGTGCAGTCCTTCCTTGCTATATTATGCTCTTCCTGTCATAGGTACAGAACTGATGAAGTGGAGGTGACGTGGAGAGACTGAACAATACCATGTTGTTGCAGCAGGTATCTAGGGAAATTGTTTTGCAGGTGAACTGCTCCTTCCTAAATCCTTCTGGTCAGTTGGGTTGAAGAAATGTTTTGGCAAATCAAGCTACTGAGACTTTGCTTATTGTTGGAATGCAGTAATAAAATTTAAAGAGGGAACTGTTCAAGTTCATTCATTTTTATTAATCAATACTGTTCACTTACATTTCTCCTCCAGTGTACATTTTTTAATAATTCAATACATTTTCTTTTCAAGATCCCGTATGGTTTAGTAATATTCACCCAATTGGGGAACCAAATAAAAACAAAAGGACACAGCATTAAGAAAAAGGGTGAACTCTGTGCCTTAGACTACCCCCTTCTGTAAACCGAGGACACAAGATACACTAGTCCTCTGCATACATTTACCATAAAACTAGTAGGTACAAGACATTCTGTTTCTTTAGGTTTGAGATGGGAAGGGGGGGGGGTGGATTGCTCCAATGAGGGTTTGTCACAGATTGGTCAGATTTTTTTTTGTTGACAAAAGTGCTTGATTGACCACTCGCTTTACAGAAGACAAACAGCGATAAAACTGACTGCAAATTTCAAGGGAGGGGGGGGGGGGAGGGGGAGGGGGGAATACAGCTCAGCAAAGATTGTTTTAAAAAATATATAAGTGACCAGTTCTACACATACATGCTAAAAACAGTGATGAGGCGATGAAAACAGGTCTGAATAATTAAGGCAGGCTTTCTTTAAGGCATTAAAAAAGTCCATTGCTGTAAGATCAAGAGTTAGTCCAAAGTGTCTCAGTGTGGCTTTGCGTGAAGACATCATTGTGTGTGTGAGTAAGAGAACGTGACTCGTACAATTGTCCATCCTTACACTGTGTGTGTGTGTGTGTGTGTGTCACACTGCTAGGAGGCAGGGTGCTCCTAGGTGTCCTTGTACCAGATGACTTGTTTTGGAACTGCAAAACAAGAGAACAATGTCAGAAAACAAACCAGAAAAGAAAAATTAAATGTATAAAACCTTGTTCGAACTACCACTAGGCATTTTATTTTAAAATCCAACTTACCGACATGGTAAAGTCACAATTATACACAACGGGCATTGCTGAAAACAGAATTGCCACCGGCTATATATATTTATCATGAACATGCATGATATACCTATTAATATACCTACTCGTTACAAAAGTTTCACAGCACTCAGGGTAAGAGTAAATCAACGTATGAATACACCTGTTCCAACAAACAATAATGTTGTAGACTCATTAATCTGCTGCTCCTTTACACCAACAAGCTTATACGTAAATGTTACAAGTGTACGTTATTTAGTGGGGCTGCCTCACAGTAATGACTTTGAATGACTAAACTCCCTCAAGTAAGCAGTGTTACAGGGATTTTCCAGTGAACATGGTTGTTGGTTTGGCGCAATAGGGTTGTGTTGTGTTGTGTTCTCCTCGGTGCAGACTATGTAGCCTCTAATTTTATTACCGTCATAAAATATAACCATATCAGAAGGACTGATCAATCACACTCAGGAAAATTAGCTTCCAGTAAGATACATGACTTTAACAAGGCGTGACAATGTAGCAGACACATGGGCTAAAAATGCAAAAGATTGACACCAAATCGAAGTTTCCAAAATATACTTAACTAATTAATGACATGAAAACACATTTTGAAAATGGGAGTTAAAGCAAATAGACCACGCCCCTCAAAACTTAAATAGTTTTGACTTGACTTACCTTTTTTCTGTTTGTTGCAGATAGCATTCCATTCTGAGCGGACAAAAAGAGGGCAATCGTTAGAATGAATGGTCAAAAAGGATTAAAAAAAAAAAAAAAAACTCTTGACCAGTCTCACATAATTCTCACCTTTACTGTGATAGTGCAGCGCCTCCACTAGATGACGACAACTAAGCAGCAGCTTCCCGTTGCTCAATTCCACATCTGGGCGTGTGGTGGGGGTGATGGAGGTAGTGACTGGAATAGGCCCGTCTTCCGGAGGCTGGCCTGTGCGGACTGTCTCAAACGGTTGGCCTGCTGACTGTTCGGAGTCTGTGGGCTGAGGAGGGACGGCGTTGGTAGCGGGTCGAAGCCCGGAGGCCTCTGTAGAGGGCCTCACTTCGCTGATAAAACTGAGACCCCACTGGTTCTGTAGCAGCACACCAATTGCAGGGCGGTCTTCCTCCAGTCCTCCGCACGGTGCTCCCGCCTTCACCTTGGATGCGTAGCTGACTGCAGGCTGCAGCTTGGCGGGGCTGTCCTGCACTGGGAAGGCGGGTGGGGGCTTGAGCAGCGACAGACTGTCCTCCACCCACTTCTCTTGGTTAGCCTTTTGTGGTCGCTCGCTTACTCGGCCAACCCCCTTCTGACTCTCCCTGCGCAGGCTGCGGCCTTTGTGCTGATGGCCCTTGCGCTCCTTTTCCCTGCGGAAGATGATCGTGTGCGGGTGGCCGGTTCCGAATAGGTCACCGTCAGCCAAAAGCTGCTGGGGCTGTTGGTCACCACCAGAGATGCAGCCTCCGCCTCCACCACCTCCACAGTTGCCCGAGCCAGGAGATAGGCGGCGGTTGCGAATGTGGGGATCGGAGTTGGTGGCTGCTACAAGGACTGCTGGATCACACAGGGGATCGGACTCACACACGGTGTTGCTGGCTTCCCATGTACCTGAAAGACGTCATCAAGTTCAATATCTGCTTTAAATCGCAAAAGGCTGATCCATTGAGTTGGCCGGTTGAAATAAACAATTACCATATAACAGTATAATATAGAGACAATATACGTTCATGGATTTTTTTTTAATCGACTAAACTAAACAAAATGTTTCAGACAGTAGGTGGAGGAACCGCCAGCCCCACACTGCAGATTCAGACCAGAGTACAGAATGAAAGAGTATTGCTGCATGCACGCAACCATCATACACTGTGTTTAGCCTGCATAAACTGCAGCCAAGTTCTGGAATTAAGGTCGGAGTGCAGCCGACTGCTGCTTGGGAAAGTACTGAGAAAAAGTATGACTGGCAGTTTAGTCATTAATCATATTTCAGAAACAGTAAATTTGGTAATGATATATACACATATATACATACACAAAACGTGTTAGAAGAAAGTGAGCCCGATTGAAGGCCATCAGCGGCCCTAGACAAACGGCAGAGCCAAAAAGGACCAGACATGGCTTGAAGAGGCATGTGCTTGAGGCACTGCATGAGAAAGCAAAAGCAGGTGGTGAAGCAAAATTACAGAGGCACTGATCCACTTATGTAGGACATACCCGCTGTTTCTACAAGACAGTAGAAATAGAGAGCATGTCTCTAAATACATAGGCCGACAAGTTTTACCAACCAACAAGTTTTATCAACCTACCATATGCTTTATGCTCATTTTTACTATGTGTGCACAAGAAATAGTTTTATACTCTGCAACAGTTTCCTGCATTCCGATATATTCATCTGATACAATTGTCAATTGGTTTATAGTGATATTCCCCTTGCGGTCTGGCTTTTGTTTTACTTTTAAACCATCTTCTATATATTACAACTAATATGGATTCTTCGGATTAATAAAAAAGTAAAGGCGAGTGGTGAACCGTAAAACAACGCAATTTGTTGCGATACCTTTCACTGGACTAGAGCCAGGAATAGCGTCCAATCTCAGTCACCAAACCACAGTTGGTGATGGGGTACCAATGTTACACAACGGCCTATGTGTCATTCACAAACTAACGTTTATTTACATTACTACTTGCGTGGCCATCCTCTGTTAATGTGACACACGGCAACCAAGACATGTCGACGGGTGATTTGTGTGGTTACTGAACTTGAGATCCAACACGCCAATACCATCACGTAAAGGAAATACACGGCCCGAAACGGTGCTGAAACCAAGGTCTTCCAATGCAAAAAAAAACTCCTGATCAACTAGCCGACTGTTTACCGGCCGCTGACTGTGCAGTCAATTGAACACTAAGTATTATAAGTATTGTTTCGATGAAATTACATCATTTGATTCGTGTGCTGTATTGGCCGCTAAAAAGACATCAAAAGCTGCGAGCCAGCACCGATGATAGCTAACGTTAAGTTTAAATCAGCAGTGTCATGATGTGGCGGTGTTAACTCGACGGGTTTTATTACTCTGTCGTTATAATGTCGTTAATTGAGTAAGAAATTATCCCAACAACACGACCAGCGCACAAGAGGTCTTTAATTCCTTACCATAAAATTAAATTAGCAGCAAGCTAGCCTGATAGCCGAAGTCAAAGTTTCGTAACCCTCATTCAAAGCCGCGAGCAGGCTGCTATACCGCTAGCATACTTGCTAACACCGTCGACAGGACAACAAAATCGCCTCCGAAAGTGAGGAATTTTGGAAAGATATATCAGAAAGTTGTACAAACTTACCTGTTTTGATATGCATGTCTTTTAGTTTCACGTGTTGTAGAAGCTTAACCGTTTCCTAACTTTTGTTTACAGCGTTAATATAACCACGGCTTGCTAGTTGACGCTTGTTGGGCCACCCGGAAGCGACACGAGAATGTGGGTGGGACAGGAAGTCCTTGCAGATAAGGTATCCGGCGGGAAACCTGGAGGGAATTTTGTATTGAAACCGGAGTATGACGACAACCCATGTGATAACCACGTGATGTCATCCAGACTTCAGTGATAGGTACTTAATTATTGTTAATTATGGTGTAATGCAGATGCAAGTAAATACAATTGTAAGCATCTGTTTGAGGAAAGATACTTTACCATTGTAGAAGTACCATTGTAGAAATTAAATGTATTTCATATTTATGTATTTATTGCCTCATTTATTTATTTCACAATGTATTTCAAATGCATATTTATTTATTTATTCATGTATTTATTCATTTATTTAATTATGGCTAAAACGGCTTTCTATAACTTACTAGCTGCTGCATATTCACTGTATAAGCGAGACAGTAAACACACGTCTGCGACATAAGAAGTTGCAAATGATGAATAGAAAGTAGATATATCTAATTATTTTTTTATTCTTGAAAATATTTTTGAGTCTTTATTTATAAATGAAGGGAACCAGACGGCCATCACTGTAGAAACTGCTCGCAATTTGTTAAAGTTTCGGGAAAAAAAACAGGAAAAAAAACGTAGAAATACCAATATTTTTTCCCACATCACAATTACCAAACTACTACAAAAGCTATAAATTGTTCCATAAAACCTCTAATTTTCCAGCAGTGTGGTGACACCGGCTGCTCCCTAATGGGGGAACCGTTCAGCAGTGGGGCGGCGCTTTGCTCCTGGTTGGGGGAGGAGGCGCTACTGCCGGGCGCTTTGCTCTCCTCCTCTAACAGCAAAGCCTGATTACCTTTTGGTCACAGACAAATACTGACACTTTTGTTTATTAGGGATGGTACAAAGGTTGATTACACTTAAACCTTTTTTAACACAAGCATCTTATAAGTGAATGTAATCTAATGTAAGTTTCTGTTTATTGATTATATTGTACATATAATCAAGAAACAGACATCTACTTTTTTGACAAAACTAGAAAGCTATCTTTCCAGACATAAAGTTCCCATGTATCATATATTCATCACATGAAAAAAATGGATTACATTGACATATTGGCTCTGGCTTTAGAATTCCTTATGCATAAGAAATTCTAATAATCTGTAAAAGTCATGCATCAGATCGACATGGGATCCTGCTATGGTGTAGTCATGGCACAGGGAGTTCTAATATGTAGACGGGGAGCTGGATTGCGTTTGCAAGCAGTCCCTCAGTACGGGGCAGACGTCAGCCAAGACAGTCTGTTTATGGACAGCAAGGTGGGCTTTAAGCCGGAATGAGCAGATCGTATGGTCAGTTCAAGGGAAAATGGGACACATGACTCCTTAACATAACACTGCGAGCTGAAAACGCTAATCATCAGTATTGACGCTGATAGTGACCATGACTGAGGTTTGATACCGGCAGGAGTTTCTCTAGTTTACACAGTAACTCCCACTCTGGGAATCCACCTCAGCATCGGCACTCTAAAGGAAACAATATGCCTTATTTCACCCCAAAATACAACCATGTAATTTGACCAATCATAACAAGCTTCAGGCCATTGTGCTGTACAATGACGTAATCGGTTTAACCCTGTGATTCTATATGCGAAAACACAGCTCTCCCTTACTCCTCTGTACGAACAACTGAGGAGAAAAATATGTCGGTATGAAGAGAAAGGCCTCCCTTCAGCACCACTGAATCCATGAAGTACAACAACATTGTCTGATGACATTTTTTTGACTTGAGTGATGACAACGGCTAAAGTAGCTTCAGACAGGATCAAATACATTTAGGGTGTAATGCCGCCACACTACTGTAACGTATCCGTAACGATACATATATGTTACATTCCTCACGCACACCGTGTGCCCACAACAGAACTCCCTTTGACCGTTTCATTTAGCTTTAAAGAAGTAGTAGCTAAATTAGCCAAAACAGTAAGACACGTTAAAAGTGACAGAATAGCAGTTTGTTAAAATCACAAACATACCTTCACTGTCTTATACTCCAAAGGGGTTCACTTAAGGGTGTCTACATTGTGTTTTCTCCGTTAGCTCTGTAATAATGTGTTGTTATTACACAATAGAAAAAGAAAATGGTAATTGTCACTCCCTCCAGGAGATACACAAGACCACGAATCGTGGTCTTGTGCATTTATCCACGTCGTCCACATTGGTATCCACCGTCGAACTAAAACCTGAGTGAACTTTTCCCGACCTGCTCGTCAAGACGAATCACAGAAAAGCAACTGAAGCGTTAATGGACACGCTGTGTTTTCTACCCGGCAGGAGCCGCCAGTCATTTCCATGTTTAAGGGAACGTCTTTTCTGTGTTAATGGGGGGTATTTGAAGCACTAAACAAGAAAGAAATTGTCAGTATTTAGCAGGGTGGTGATATGTTTCATTTACAGTGTATTGCATTTCAATATTTAAATGCTGTGGGATCTAAATACAGTCTTAATAGAATAGACTAGAATGTGTCCTTATAGTGTGTCAGAATTTTCTTTCTGCCATCAGAGCACATTCACTGTGTCATTGGGTCATCAGTTTTCTTTTTTATAAAAAAAGAAAAAGCCATGGCAACTTGGGATGTGACATGCAATTATGTGCTGTTCAATTTCAGTCAAAGCTAGGTTTTCTTCCTAACAGCAGTAAAGGACCAACACTCCCGGGCTTCAGGCTCCGAAAGTCCAAGGGACAAACATTTAACAAAGAAACAAAAGGACACTTGATATAAAGTGATTTGACTTTTTGAAAAATAACTTTTTGTGTTCAAGATGTATTAAAATGGCTCATATGTAGCACTCATGAGCGTTGTGGCGGTCTGATTCAATACAACCACTTTCCACCAACATGAATAAAATTCATAGCAGTGTATTTTCCCTCTTTGTCTCATTAAAACACACATTTTAAATACGACTCATACATCTACATTGGTTGCATTTTTGGAGGCAGTGTCCTAGTCCTTCCAGCAGAGGGCATTTTTGGACCAACTCTGTGATAACCTGTCACCCTTGAACTTTTCGATTTTCGATCGTTTTTTTTTTTTTTAATTTATAATTTTGTGGAACACAATCATGAAGTGGAACGAAATGTATTGGATATTTCAAACCTTTTTAACAAATAAAAAACTGAAAAATTCAAGGGGGCCGAATACTTAGGCACAGTAATACCATCAATTCCTATAACAGAAATGATTCAAATAATTGCAAGTGCGACACTGGCGGTTAGAAGGTGTTCAAAGTGTTCTGTAGTTTGTTGTTACTTGCAGGCTTCTCCAAACTGAGGAGGGGTTATTGTTTAAAATCAGGTTTTGCAATTGTACCGTATCACTCCGCCTTTCAACCTGTAGGCATGTTCGGTATTTGTTTGTCACAAACGGCTCTTCATTGACATGGCTGAAGTTGATCAGTCACAAAACCTGTTCTCAAACCTTGCCGTCTCTTGTCAATGGGTTTCTCGACCGGTTGTACAGGACCCTGCGTTCATGTCTGTGGATCTCCTCTATAGCCCGACCAAGGTGCCATGGTTTTTCAGTAAACCAGAGCTTATTATTGTTTGATGTGCGGACGGTTTCAGTCTCCACATGTCCTTACAGAAAATGAGTCACAGTATCAGTGGCTCAGCATCAGCCTCAATAACGCTCCATAGTTTATTTAAGTACTTTCTCTTTTTGTGTTTCGGGATTTGACAACAATCACTATACATATCTGAATTCCCACATATACATCTGTATGCACGATGTCTGTGCCTGGTTGTAGTGTGGTTGATTCTCTTGCAGTTTTAACTCTTTGACTTTATCTATATGACTGAGGCTGAGGCAACAAACCCTCACTGACCAGGAACTTCAGTAAAGCAAACACACATAGAACACACTCGAGTATAAATAATGACAATACACATCAAAAGAGAAGTATACGACAATAGATCAGAGTGTAGTGATATGTGTAAAATAAGCTTAGGAAGGCATAGAATCTTTGGCCGACTTTATCAGTTCCACATTAGCGCAACAGTGAGACTGACTGAGAGCCTCTGATAGCATATACACCTGATCACTCTGCTGTGCATGTCCATCAAACATTACACAGAGCAGAGATAACAAGCTGCAGCAAAACTGATCCAGATAAATGGAAATGTAGGTGAAACAAGCAGGCAAGCGTGCACCTTGCCTACCCTGACAAAATTCAAACATATTTAATTCTAATTTTAATTAATAATGACACGTATGTATTTATTTAATTGTGGCACTATTAGTCCTCCATATTAGCGAGATCGGTTTGTGCCCTTCTGAAGACGGAATGTGTTTCGTTCTAAAAGCCGAACCTGCTTCCTGCTGCTTTATGATTTCGGCGGAATGTACTCACCTGAAATATTAGTGGAAACACTGAAATTCCTGGTTAATATATTTTCTAACAAAACCAGACAAATGAAACAAATTCATAGTACAGACAAAGATTAATGGTTGATTGACCGAATTCATTTTTCAAAAGAATATGACATTTCTTATTTGGCTAATTTTCCTGACAAACACACAAAATATGAAACTATATTCCCTCAATAGTAGCTGGGAAAGAGCTATGACTATATTATATCAAATATCATGTCATTTGGCCATTTCAGACCAAACAAGTGTAGAATATTATAAATAAATTAGACAACCGGGTTCACAAGCTAACATTAATCAAATACATCCAGCAGCATTCTAAAACTATGTAATCAATAAAGTAAAGATAATATTGTAATAGCCACTGTAACTTTGAAACTGTAATTAATAGGATAATATCAATGTATGGCTATGATTGTGTTTAATGTTGTCTGATCAACCGAAATGACTTCACCTGTAGACCACACCCAGGAGGCGTGAACACTGACTTTCTGTTGGGTCTAAAACTCGACTCTCACTTTCTCGCTAAACTTTGTTAACTTTCAAAACCTACAAATAGACCCAGGAAGAGGCATCAAAGAAAAGGCATGACACAGAGATGAAGTTTTACCCGTCTGCAGAGGAGGAGAGGTGGAGAGGAGACGAGACAAACCTGTCACGTCTCACAATCAACTCTAACTTTCCTCCTCTAGCAGCCTGCTTTTATTAGACTGAAGGTTGCTAAGCAATACAAAGATTATGGGATGTATGTCGGTGGTCCAACCGATTTCTGAGGGAACTTTTACACACTGGCAGGGCGCAACCAGTCACGCCCTGCCTTCCTGTTTGGAAGGTGTGGCTCATATCAGCCCTCGGCAATGTGACTGTTTGTGGTCACGTTTCCTGTGGTCAGTTAGAGCGTGACTGCAGCTGGTTACCAAAACACACACTTCACATAGTGTCAGTTGGTTGGTACATTGTGTTTCTCCTCTTGTTATAGCATATACACATGCGAAACTTGCACGAAGCTGCCTGTATTATATTTCAAACTATTGAACATTTATTAGCTTCTACACTTTCACACCTCTACCAAACCTCCATAAAGGTCGGCAGAGTCCATTGTTCTCGAGTGAGACTGGGGCAAGCAACGACACAGGCACAAGGGGATGGGCTAGCCTGAGGCCTGTTAGTTTGGGGAGACCAGCCGCATTAGCTGAGATACGATCTTTTTACCGTAACGTTTGTTCTTTAATAAATATTCTTGATTCGAACTTCATTCTCAGATGTCTCCTGTTCGTCCGCTGCTTGTTCATTATTTGAACACAACACAAGGGACAATAAATGTTCTAGTTTAATTTGTTAAACCGTACTAGTAAAGCAGTTGTGTTACATCTTCATCTACACACGTTTGGCCGCCAAACAAACGGATCTTAACATACATATTAAAAATAAATATCAATCAAATGAAAATAGTCACATGAACAATAAGGAAAATGCCCCGCCCCCCGCTCGTACATTTGACGCATCCGCGAAAAGGCTGCGCATCAATCGCAGCGCTTGTGGGATGAGGGCGCATCTTGTGTTGGTGAGTTCGAGCTGTGCGCTCCTGTTTTTATTCCGTTTTACAGCCTACATTCATTTCCCTCCCCTCGCTCTGAACACGACGATAATGCTGAAGTGTCTAACACTGATAAAATGTCCCCAGTGTCCTGGTACTAGAGACTCAACAAGTTGGTTCACATGTGTTGGATGTAAACGAGTTTTCCTGTTGATACCACCTGTAACTGAACTGAAGTATAAGAACAGTTTTTGTCTCGGTGGGGGAGCAGAAAGGGGTTTGTGACAGTCTGCAGAGCACATTGTTGCATTGTAGGACTCCTCAAAGTAACCGAGTAAATCCAACTAGCAGAGTTTGAAGTCTGAGTCTAATCATATAAAATGTGCTATACAAATAATTTGACTTGACTTGAATACTTTCTGCGTTTACAGAAAGTATTCAAGAAATTATTTACCGCTGCCAGCAGCTTCCGCTTCTTACTCGAATATTCTGTGTGTTTGCAGAGCGCGTCGTTGTCTCGGGGGATTTTTTTTTTCTTCTGTAAATGCGGCTTCTTGGGTGCGTGGGTGTGCGTGCGTGTGGTTGCGCGTGTGTCCGGGCTGTGGAGGTGCGCGTGTGCTCGTGATGCGGATCGGGTTCCACACTTTGTGCTTCTGCTTCCTCCTCGCAGAGAAACCCTTATTTGACATCCGTCCCCCAGGTCTTCTAATCTTAACATCATAACAGGATATTTCTGTGTACAGAAATTATGCTTAACATGACTATTATTTGTTATTTCATTAATTGTATTCACTTCACATTGCATTCAGATGTAATTACTTGTCTAAGATTGCACAGTTATAATACTATATGATTCAATACGCATTATAATTTTTACCACTAGGTGTGCACGTACTTAAAATCCTAACACAGGCAAGCGTGCACCTTGCCTACGCTGACACAATTCAAACATAAAAATGTTTATTACATAATTTTATTTAATAAACTATATATATATCTCTTTTATACATTTTTAAAGTTATTGCAATACGATGACAAATCTAGCCGTTACGCATAATAAAATACAAAGAAATGGTTGAATAAGCAGTGCTTTCACCGTCCGTTCAATGCGGACCAAAAGCAAACAATCCTCGTTGCCCTTCTTACAACGGGAGCTACTTTGACAATACAGAGAAGTACAAATGGCTACTTATTTGATGTAAACAAAGTTGCACAGATCAGAAAGTGCAGCATTTTTATTCTCTATAAATGCACAGACATGCACAGACAACCTGTTCATCTTAGCATTAAACACAACAGGAAACACAGAACACAGGACACAGGAAACACAACATTATGGGACGTCTGGGTCCCCTTTGCATGGCTCAGTGAAGCCTACACGCCGGCCGTCATAGGGTGCCCCGTCTGTTGTCACCCACACCAGCTTTTCCAATGGTACCCTTTTCTCCATGAAGAACCTCTTCACTTGCGTTGTGGTGGTCAATTTCCCTCGTTGTTGTTTTCAGGGGAAGACGTGTCAGAGCTTCTTTTTTTGGACTCGGATTCTTCTCATTGTTTACATATGGTGTATAGCAACTATCAACAATGCATTACCTTTCCGTACTGACGACAAAAACATTTGGACAAATAGTATTTTTGAGTTGAATATAGTTTGGATTGAGTGGAATGCAAATGTTTTTTTATTCTACCTATATATATTTCTTGATATTCTCGGTATTATATTTTTCAGTTTGAGATTTTATATTTTCAAATCTTTTTTTCGCTTTCAAATCTTCCCTTCTAACCCTTTTTGGATCGTATTTTTTTAAATTCAGACTTTTGGCCCTGATCCGGCGCAGGATGTGTGGTCTTCACTCGGGGCTTCCTGTCAAACAAAGAATTGACTTTGAAATCCTGCTGTCTGTTTTTAAATCATCATCTTTCTGAAGCCCCCGACTACAGTCCCTGTACAGTAAAACAAATCTGAAAAAAATATTTAGTTAAACCTAAGGAGGAGGGGGAATTTTTTTTTTTTTTTTAAATGTCAGACCATTCAGGTGTTTGTGACACTGTGTAACATTGTTTTGAAGATCATACTGCATCACCCTATATAAATGATAATGGTAATTTTATGTTAATATAAATTGGATCCAAATTATCTGAATTTATCAGCAATAGCCTACAATAAAACCTTAGTATCGGTCCACGAATTACTTCAAAAGAATGGTGTGGCAGAAATATTGCTGAAACAGATGAGCGGATTGTGGCTAATGCTTCAGGTAAATATTTAAAATGAAATCATCTATCATTGAATTGAAGACACACCTATGGCATAACAGGTTTTTCCTCCTCAGTTATATAAAGATGTATACTTTCGGTATGACCTGCCATAACATGTTTTTCATGCATACCTAGGAGAAATGAACTCTCAAAGAGCAAAGGTGGTGCTGTCACTTGGTGCTGAAGCAGTGTGCTCACTCAAAGAAGGAGTCAACTTCAAGAAAAACCCACAAGATGGGAAATGTTACATCATATTCAAGAGCAACAATGGCTTCAAAGCGTGCAAGAACCAATGCAAACACCAAGGAGGGGTGTTCATCAAAGACATCGAAGACCTGGGTGGCATGTGAGAGCAATTTGGATTTGGCACACAATGTGAAATGTGATGTGTTGAAGGAACCTTTCTGTACAGACAAGCTGCTCTGTTTCAACAGGACTGTAAAGTGCACCAAGCACAACTGGAAGTTAAATGTGTCCACGATGAAATATGTCAATCCACCAGACAGCTTTTTGCAGGACGAACTCGGTGAGTCTGCTAAAATTATATTTTTCTATTTGAGATGCTCATTTCATTACTGTTGCACCAAAGAGTTCTGACTGGTGAGACAGTGGAGACCATCTAAGCACCCCTACTTTTAGGATATATAGTATAATATTGTATACATATCACTATAATGTGTCTGGCTGCTACATATCCAGCTCAGCATATGTAATCTGTCACTTGCAGAGGTAGAGCTTTCTGAAGATGGGGGCCTTCAGTTGATTGAGTTGAGCCCCATCGACCCCTGGCTGGCTGACCCTCGAGAGGCTGTGCAGCTCCAGGATGGAGAGGTGGAAGTATGTGTCCTGCTCTTCCCATGATGAAGATGACTAACTGAATACCTCTTATTCATATACATATACAATATATATCCTTATAAGTACTGGACAACTACAATTTTGAATCACGTAATCTCATTGTTATATGCAATATCGTGTATTATTCATTTAAAGTATTGTATTGCGCACATAACCCTCCACGTTCATAATATATTGTCACGGGGGAAGTCAGGACGCATTGAGACAGAGCGAGTGCACGAGGCCCAGAAGGCGGTTTAATCCAAAAATATAATATACAACGCAGGGCAAAACACAAGTGGTCCAAACAAAGGGCGGGCCTTGGGGTGCTCCTTCCGTGCGTGGGGCGGGCTGAGGCTCAGGCACTGGTCTCTGCAGGCAGAACAACAGACAAACGTCAGCGGATGCCTCCTCTACTCACACGGGGCCCCTCTGGTGCTGCGTGTCGGCTGCCTAAGTGTCGTCTGCTGATTGGCCCCAGCTGCCGGTGATCAGCCCGTGATATATATATATATATTATATATAATAATATATATATAAGAACAGTATAAGATTATATATATATATATTGCGCCTCTCTAGTATTTATGACTATATGAGAGAAGCTAGCCTGAGTTCTTATACTGTTATTATAATGTGTGTGTTTCCCCTATGAAAAGGTGACTTGTAAAGTAACCTGATAATTGTGTGTCTACCACTGAAAAAATATATTACCCCCTGTAATACAAGTGTTACCTTTAATATATGACAAGTTTACTCGGGTAACTTCATGTGCAATAACACCTACAGAATAAACCTCGGACAGATTTAACATTGAATGACACATTCACGATGTCTGACCCACGTACATCTCACGTATCACTTCCTCCCCTTTGACCTGTCTCGTGATTGGTTTATCATAGATTATACAGAAAAAAAATACATTGAAAACAAATACAGACTTCGTTTCACATACTTCTATGCAAAAATAAGCATTTTAACAAGTGTCCATACAAAGGAAATATAAGAAAAATAACATGGCATATTAAATAAACATGCCTGTTTCCCACATCTATGTTTCTTATAGAAACATAGCCATAATGACCTCATTGCTGGCCAATGCATTTTAACCTTCTTCAACTTATCAATATTTATTGTCATGAACTAGAATACCTTTTAAGCTATTTATAACCTTATGAAATGCCTTCACAGATACTTTTAAATTCTTAATTTCGAATTCCAACCGGGTTACACCCTCCCCCTTTTAAATGTCTGTGTGTCTGTGTGCGTTTATCAGGGTTGTCAGATTTTTCTTTTGTGACACTACACAATTGCTAACTTCCTACTCAGGTGACGTACTTGACCCACGCCTGCATGGAGCTGAAGCTGGGAAAGAGGCGGTTCATGTTCGACCCGTGGCTGAAGGGTCCTGCGTTTGCCAGAGGCTGGTGGCTTCTCCATGAGCCTCCAGCAGACTCCCTGGACAGACTGTGTGCAGCTGATCTCATCTACATCAGCCATATGCACTCCGACCATCTCAGGTTGACTTTGCTGTCTCTTCTCCTGCAATGACGACACATGACAAAAAGGCCTTATCTGTAGAGTGGGACATTTAGAGAAGTCTAAAATCCACCTCCTGTTCTGTTTGTGTAAAACATGGGCCTTACTGTAACACAAGCCTTCCCAGAAATCCCAATAAAGGCTTGAATGCATATTAGGGCTGTCAAATGATTAACATTTTTAATCAAATTAATCCGAATTTTCAGTGGATTAATCATGATTAATCACTATTTGCATGTTGTTCCCGAGTGAGTGCAGGCAGAAGTGATAGAAGAGGGATAGAAGAGGTGCTAGGAGACCGAGAAAAAGGAAAAAGGATTCCATTATCGGACTTGAGAAGCTCCATCAAGCGATGACAGCCAGCTTGTGCAGCCGCGGCCGCTGGCTCGTCGGGCGGACAGTCTTGCGCAAAGACTTCGCTGTAAGCTGGAGGTCTCTGGAGGACTGCTCTCGTTAATACAAGGCTTTTATTTCGCCATTGATGGTTTGTTTGTTCACAACACACGTCCATCATAATATCAACGGGAACCTGTGGTTAACTTTGGTTAACTAGTCTTTTCAGAGTTAAACCAAACCTGCCAACAATTTGTCTCTAGTCGCTTTTGACACAAAAGTCGCCAGGTGGATGATTTGTTTGTTATAATAGTCCAACCACAACCGCATCTCAACATGCGCGGGGGGTGCGGACACCGGTTGAGAACCACTGCCCGAGGAAGAGGACGTACTGAATAATTTGTCACACTGCGCATGCGTATACCGGGGGCCAGAGCGGGCAACATTGAGTCTTATCTTAAACTGCTGGCGAAGGATAAACGTAAATACAGTAAGATTGTAATACACGTTGGCGGTAACGACTCGCGGTTACGCCAGTCGCAAGTCACTAAAGTTAACGTGGAATCGGTGTGTACATACGCTAAAACAATGTCGGACACCGTAGTTTTCTCTGGCCCCCTCCCAAACTTGATCAGTGACGACATGTATAGCCGCATGTCGTCATTCCGCCGCTGGTTGTCGAGGTGGTGCCCAGTAAATAATGTGGGCTTCGTTGATCACTGGAAGACGGTTTGGGGAGAGCCTGGTCTGATTAGGAGGGACGGCATCCATCCTACCCTGGATGGAGCTCAACTCATTTCTAACAATCTGACCCAGTTTCTTAGTGGACTTAATCCATGACCCAGAGTTCAGACCAGGAAGCAGAGTCGCAGTCTTACACACTGCGCTTCCATCTGAGCAGTCACTCACCCAAACCATAATTAACCCTACAGAGACCGTCTCTGCCCCACGGACATAGTTTGTTAAATCAAAGGTAAACAACCGAGGCGTTATATTAAATAACTTAATTAAAGTTAGAACCAGTAATGCAACAGTGCAACAAAATAGTAGGGTTAAAGGGGGACTTTTTAATATTAGATCTCTGTCATCTAAAGCTGTACCAGACCGCAGTGCCTGTGAAGCACCATGTCTGCGAGATGTAGTGGTTAATACGTCCTCTGTGCATTTAAGTAAGACTAAAGAAAAGGTCACTGTATTCCTGCCACTATGCACATTAGTTGAGCTCTAGGAGAATGTGATCTCTGCAGAGCCTTCTTTCTGATTCTAATGTTTGCATGGAACGGTCATTTTACCTTGCTGATTCAGATTGAAACTAATGTTTTAAATAATTTAGTGTATCTTTTTTACATAACATTTGCCATAGCTAATGGCATACACAGTAATCTAGCATACTTAAATTAAATAAATCAATACAAGCTAAAATGTAAGTCTATAATTAGGCCTGATCTATTTGTACCAGAGATTTTCTTACCTTTTAAAAAAATGTCACCTGGGCTAAAACTCCCTCTGCAGCCCTGATTTGCATTTGTATAGCTCACAGCATTTTCATTTACATGTCAAAGCCTCCCCTAGAATTAGGAGGAGGGGGGTCATGGGGGCCCAACTGCCAAGGGAGGCCCACGTCAATTTCCGACAATTTCCGGCAGTTTTCGGCTTTGCCCGCAAATTGCCGAAAATTGCCGCAAACCTGAAATTCCACGACAATTTACGGTGCCGGAAATTGTCGGAAATCCCACTTTTCATGCAGTGTTCCCGGGAGTTCTTTGTGCTTTCTCGCCGAGCAGGTCTCTGCAGATCGTAGTTCCGTCAGGACCCTGGTCCTGACTCTGGCCGTGGCCCTGCTGGCACCTGCTGCTGCCGCCATCATCATCATTATCATCATCATTTTAAATATGATTCATATCACTATTGCCCTTTCCTGGAAATCTTTGTTTTCCCACCCCACAGTCTTCTGTGGATGGTGGTTCGATCTGATGGTGCTGGCCCCTGCAGTGGTTCTGCCGTACACCTGGCTTGCTACTTTCTGTTATAGAAATTGTATGTATTCTACATCTGTATGAGTCATTCTGTACACATGACATCCATTGCAGTCCGTCCATCCCGGGAGAGGGATCCCTCCTCTGACGTTCTCCCTAAGGTTTCTTCCCTTTTTTCCCTGGAAGGGTTTTTTCATTTTTTTGGGGAGTTTTTCCTGTGCCGATGTGAGGGTCTCGGGACGGAGGATGTTGCATGTGTACAGACTGTAAAGCCCTCTGAGGCAAATTTGTAATTTGCGATTTTGGGCTATACAAAATAAAATGAATTGAATTGAATGCGTGAAATGCGTTAAAAGAATTGACGTAATTAACGACAAACATCTAATTAACCCCTTTAACGCGCTATTTTTGACAGCCCTAATGCATATGTAATTGTTGCATCTTTGCCGATAGCACATTTGAGGTGGTGGCTTCTTCTAGCTAGGTTGGTAATGTTTTGGGAATTACATTAGACTTTTAAGGTGAACAATATTCAGACATTTAAAGAAAAATAATGTATATTGCCCCTTTTTACTTTAGTTACCCGACGCTGAAAGTCTTGTCAGAGCGGAGACCAGATATCCCAATTTATGTTGGTGATACATCCAGACCTGTCTTTTGGTTAGTAAAGTGATGGAGCAAAGTTTAATCCATGTTATTCTTATATGATTTTTGCATTAATCATTGTTCCCCTGTCTCTCCATGCAACAGGTATATGGAGCAAAGCCAAGTCAAGCTGACAAACATCCATGTTGTTCCTTTTGGTGTCTGGAATAATGTAAGCACTGCTGCTCACATGTCATACAAATATTAGAAAGTTTTAGAAAGTGTTATAATTGAATAAAAAAAATACAATTATTTGCTACTATGAAATCTTGTGACATAGTAATAATTACAATAATAACATTGTGATTTCCATTGCCTAACCATTGTTCTCAATAAGGTTGACGAAGACCTAAGGTTTATGATCCTGATGGATGGAGTTCACCCTGAAATGGACACTTGTATCATTGTTGAATACAAAGGTGCATAAGTTTCAAGGTTTTTTGTATACTGAATACCAGTTGCCGCTCTAAACGTACATACAATTCAATTGTTAAATGCATTTGTCGCAGGCCACACAATCCTGAACACTGTGGACTGCACCAGGCCAAACGGGGGCAGATTACCACAGAATGTGGACTTGATGATGAGCGACTTCGCTGGGGGGGCATCTGGATTCCCCATGACTTTCTGTGGCGGGAAATACAGTGGTGAGGCTCAAGTCAGTGTTTGGGAAAGTCTCTTCTCTGCCAACTTGAATATAGTTTGAATGGCTACTCCGGAAAGAGAAAGTGATGGTCCGATGATTAAGGCTTCTTCTTTGAGTTTCTAGGCACATTTTGTGACAGGTTTAAAGTGGAATCATTGAAACCCACGGAGCTTGATAAAAAGCTCCAGGGGTGATATGCTGATATCCTAGATCTTGCCATTAAAAGCATCAGAGACTACACATCGGTAACTCCCCGTTTCAGGTTATATTGTACACCCAATTAAAGATAAATGTTTTTATGTTTTATGTTTGATATTTGCTATTTAAGTTTAAACTGAAATATAAACAAAAAAACATTACTAAATACACGTGCAGTACACCCAATGTCAGAGTGGACCCTCCTGCTGACATTATATATACTATATAGTAACACAAACGTCTTTTGTGCCCAGACTCCTGGAAGGCAGAGTTTATCAAGAACGAAAGGAAGAAGTTGCTAAATTACAAAGCTCTGCTGGTGAAGTCCTTGCAGCCGGCGATTTACTGCCCATTCGCTGGCTACTTTGTGGAGGCCCATCCATCAGACAGGTACTTTGTTCACAGGGGTTGGCCAGGATCTGTACAAGAACCCCAGATAATAAAATGTACAGCAAAGATGAATAAGTATGAATGATCTTTATATTTCCCTCATGTCACAGTTGATGCAACTGCTATTACTTTTAGCTCAGAGTTGATATGCAGTTTAACTTTGAATAAACCGGCACCCTGCTTAGTGGTATTGTTGGGTAATAGTTGTTGTTTGTCTGTCTCCACTTTATGTGTGTGTGTGTGTCCAGATACATCAGGGAAACAAATGTTAAGAACAGTCCCGAGGACCTCAATGCTCTCATCAATAAGTCTGCACCAGACATCAAGACATGGACGCCTAAGCCAGGCGCCGTGCTGGACCTTGGCCTGGCTCTGAGAGACCCCACTAACAGGTACACAAGCACTCAAGCAGTCTGCAGTCTGCAGACTGGGTCGATCCAAACGGACCAGTACTCTGAGGCCCTACTCGGATCAGGCACTGCGCAAGTCGTTTTTTTGTAGGGTGACAGGTTATTTTAGAATTGCTCATATTTTACCTCAATGTTGTGTATACAGCTATTGTTTTTTGCCTTTTTTTGTAAAAACCAAACGATAGTGCTATCCAGCCCAGTTAGGTAGCAAGCTACAGCAAATACTACTAGATAGTGTTTTAACTAGCATAGTTCACATTTTCCAGCCGGACTTACAAGCGTCTTTCGTGAATCAATGCAGTGTTGAAAACATTAGACTTGGTAAACTTGACAGATTTAGTAACTAAGGAGGGCAGATAAATTGGTATCAATGCTTTTATTACCCACAGTAATGAATGCAAAACTACAAAAAACTTGAAATTATTGTCCATCCATCCATCTTCAACGGCTTATCCGGGGTCGGGTCGCGGGGGCAGAAGCTCCTACAGGGGCCCTCAAACTTCCCTCTGCCTTATTATTGTCTAAAATGCAAATACATAAAGACTAATATGTTTCATTTTAATTTCTTGTGAACATTTCCTTTAATTCATGACCAAACACAGTCGGGCCATCGTCAATCCCTCAGAAGGTACAAAAATCTACAAGGACAGTTGGGATTTGGATCTGTATGTGGATGAACTGAACAGAGCAATCAGCTGTGAGATATTTAAACATGAACGCTGGATCCAGTTTTATTACACCTGGGCAGCCTTCCAAAACTACAACCTTGTTGTGAGGGTAAATACACTTGACAGATCTTTTCTCCTGCACTCTAGTTGGGTCTTCTTTCATAAGAATGTGGTCTGATTCTGGTGTTCTACCTAAGAGTTGTGATGTGGAAGAGTCTTTTACACGCCATGCCTCTTTTCTGCGCTTATTACCTGTCACACTGTTTCGCCTTCTTTCTTGACCTCAAACACTCGTAAAAGCTTAAATGGAGATTTGGCAACCCTGACCTCCAGGTTTGACACATCTTCTCCAAGCAGCTATTTTGACAATTGGATGTTGGAGAGGACATAGTAGCTTTGAATGGGTTGAGTTGGGGATCAAAAAAGGTTACAGAATCATTTTCTTCATGCCTCTGCACAATTCTGTAGAAGTCCTGAGTCTAAAAAGTTGTTGAACCATTTCATTCTGGTGGTGGACCGACCCTCATTGCTATCCCCATGGGGGGGTTGGAATCAAGATACACTAAGATTTTAAGCGCTTTGCTCGGTTTTCTCATCCCTTTTTTCTTCTACTTCTGTGATAATCCGTTTTTCATGAACTGGTCCCACTGGCTGACCCTACGTTGCTTTCTTTCTGTTGATTTTCTTTTCAAAATGGTTATGATTAAATGATTAAAAGCACATGTCCTAACATTATTACAACATATTTTTCAAGATGATTGAGACAGATGACAGCTTTGACTCCCATGCTGACGGCAGTGACTACCTGGTGGACTTCTTGGATCTGACGTTCCCCACAAAGAGACCTGAGCGGGAGCACGCCTACATAGAGGTGAGAGTCCATCGAGACAACACGGAACAGCATAACAAGTCCAAAATCATACCAGATACTGAGGGAACAAGAGAGGTACAATAACTGTGCGCCAATGCTTTTTTTTAACTCAAATTGGGCTGCCTAGAGAAAGAAAAAAAAATCCGGAGCGCTCCACCTTTTATTGAGCGGCCATTGCGCAAACTACTGGTGGCGTTGCCATGGTAACTGGAGGAGAAGCTTGGGTGTGTCCGATGATCCTAAACTTAATATTTCAGACACAGCTTTTTTTTTTATACATACATGATATTTGTTTTCCTGAGAGCAGAATGATGATGGATACAGCTAGAAGTTCTACAGCACTGACATTGTTGTGGATACAAGTCTTTGCCTTCTTTAGAAAAAATAAATTGATGAATATCTTTGAGAAATACTTAGTCTTTCAAGGAGTGAATTGAGAAGCTTCTTCCTTTGACACAGTACTAAACTGGATGTTTCATCGTTTCTTCCTTCAAGATTAAAAACAGGATTGGTGTGATGAGATATGTGGTACAGCAGGGTCTTCTCTGGGATGATCTGTACATCGGCTTCCAGAACCGCATACGCCGAGACCCGGATGTCTACCACCACAAGTACAGCCACTTTAATATCAAAACATCAAGTTCATTGACAAACAGCAAACAATGCCAGAAATGTGCAACAACAGCTTCATTATTTATGATCAGTTATGTTATAATGAAACATACACATCAGCGATGCCCTCATCGCTCTTCTCAAACAACTCTTTCCATGCTTACACTTCAACTAACACTTTTAAGAGACTTGGTAAATTAACAATGCATTTTTTCATTTGATTCAAATTTACCTGACAGCACGATAAACATTGTTTACTCAACTTGAATCTGTCTGGTTGGTCTCCAGGTTCTGGAACCACTTCCAGACGCAGCTCCCAGTTCGCAGGCCAGACTGGGACCAGTTCCTGCAGGAGATTTCCCTCCAGGAGCCTGACACACCAGCTGGGAGCCAAGGAGCTAATTGTGTAATGTCTTGAAAGACAGATGTGGTGTGTTTTTCTGGAGATTATTGGTCTTCTATTACTGGCAAGTAATCATTTAAGAGCTGGACATATTTTGTGTGCTACTCTGTAATCAATTATCCATGAAAGTAAGAAGAAGTCTTAATGACCACTTAATCTTTCTTTTAATTTGCTTATATTTTATCCAGCGTTTCCTCCAAACATGTAGTATGTATAGAATCCACTAACTAGAATGGGCACTCGGTAGAGCGCATACCTTCGCCGCAGCTACTTTTTAGCAAATATCTAACTTTTATGCGAAGGTAATAAATGAGACCTGAGGTGTTTTATGGCTAAATGACATTCTCAGGTAAAGAAGGATTTTTATTTTTAAATGTGTCTTGCAAAGTCACACATGGGGGATTGGGGTGTGATTTTTCTGAAATGATTTGAGTTTATAATTCTGGTAGAAGTAATTTAGTGGGCGTCTAGTTTTATTGAAAGGGGATATGTTTTTTGTATAACGTATAATCAATCATTAGTGTATTCAGTAGTTTCAGTAATAAATTGAATGATTACCACTTTTTGTTTTAATTGCTTATATTCTCGATATGCGGTGATTTACTAAAGGCCTGAACCACTTCTGTGTTTTGTCCCAGCAGGAATGCTGATAACATGGAGCGCCTGTTTTTTTCTTTTATTTTTGTTTTGTCATTTTCAAAAAATGTGATATTCTCAGAGTTCCAAAATGTGGTTTGGCTGAAAACCAAAGTTGGCCGTAATTACGGGGAGTAGTGTCACGAAAAGTCGAACCCAAAACCGGACAAGATGCGGAAGGTTGCAGAAAGTTTCCAATAAAAGAGTTGACTGGACTTAGATTAACGGATTGTCTGAGGTGAACTTGATCAGTAACTCAGCGTTTTCACACCATGGATGTATAAAGAGAAGTGGTACACAGAGTTGGAGGCTGAGTTTGTTTCATCCCGATACCCACTGGCAGTCAGACTGCCTTTTTCTAGCGTGTGGAGGGGAGTGCGTCCCTCCGTAGACATGCTGCCAGACCAACGCTGGCCCACCAGTCATGCTGGACAATGTTGCGGGAGCTCTTCTCCATGGCTTCTCCTGACTCCTATTGACTTAGACCTTAAATTAATTGGATGTAAAACAAAATAAATCCGCTTTAGTGGTGTTTCATTGACATTTACAACTGAGCCCCCCCTCCTAACCGTATCAACTACGCGACTGTTCTGGTGGCCCGACCCATTACCCATACCTTCATTGCAGCATGTGCAGTTTGTCACAATAATCTCAGCGTTTAAGGTCAATAAACCACCGTTTTAATTTTTACAAAAAAAAAATGGACAAAAAACCATGAATATTGACTGACTCTTTATCATGTACCCAACAGCAAGCCAAGAACTTTTACTATAAGTTTATTTGTTATAATCAAAAGGATTTACAGCAAACCTAAAGTCCAGGTTGTTAAAAAATTGGCCATTAATTTTACAATTTCATCTGAGGCGGCCTCTGAGGAAGGACGACAACAACAACATACGACGAAAACCTATAAATACTGACCTTTGAAAACAAGGACAATAGTTAAATGACAAATGAAGCAAAGCAGAAGACAATGTATAACATTGCTCACTGGTGTCCCACTGGTCTCCAGATAGAGAATCTCACACACACACACACACAATATGAACATGAAATCCTTATTACACGTGGTTGAATAAAAGCCTCTTCTCTGTGTGTCTGATGTCCCAACTGCCGGGGTCCTGACAGAGCCGTCCAACAAGCACCAGACCACATGGTCCACAACACAAGTACCACGGGGACAGTCTGTGGTTAGCCTTTGTTTTTGTTCTTTTTCTTTTTGCCCCTGGTGGTGCTGGTGGGGGGAGCCGGGTTCACTGGAGGAGCCCCCAGTCTCTTGGTTTTGGCCCTTTTCACTTTCTCCTTAATGGCTTCGATGTCCAGCTTGTTTTCTGTAGGAGCTGGGAAGGAAACAAGCGTTGGGTGGAGGTTAGCTGCACCACTGCGGCACACAGGTTCACACATATCTGCTTTGTCGCCGGAGGGAGATTTGCGCTCTTGTTTCTACCTTTGTTGGTCTTCTTCATCAGAGGCTTCTCTTTAGGAGGAATGAAAGCTCTGTTCCGCTCTTCCTGCTTCTTGGTCAGAGCTTCTGCTTGTTTCACCTGTAAAAGAGAAATAATGACGGTCACACTTTTCGCTGTTCTTAAGAAGAGGATGGACCTCCTTTTATAGAGACTACACCAATTCCAGAATGTTAATTAGTCAATCTGCTTCTCAATGAAACCGTAACCAAGCAACAGAAGCAAAGGGTTTGTCTTTTTGTTTTAACTCACCCACACCCTGAATTGTGCAAGTTTTCATTTTCTTTTCATGTCTGGGTATACATTAACTCTGTGCACACATTGTAAACACTGGTTTATCAGCCTTGTACTCAAATTGGTGTTTAACCATTTAATACTGGTTTACTTATTAGTTCTGTAGGAGGGACAGTTTTTAGTTTCTCAAGCACAAGCAAAGAAAAGTATAGTACCTATAAGCACTTATCAGATCAGCGGGATCAGATAGCTGTTCTGCAAAGAGGATTTACTGCAGCTAAACTAGTTATTGTAAGACACTGAAAAATTCTAAAAATTATGAAAAGGCATCTGATGTACATTTTGGTTTTAATGACACATAATGTTGTTCTAGGCATTTCCTAAAGCAGTTCATCCAAAGAAGTATCCCACAGTAGTTAGTGCACATTTTGTGAAAGATAGGAACCTGCCACCTGAGATTTAAGTGTAATTCAAAAAGTGAGCCAATGTAAATAAACAAACTTCACATTATGGCAAACCCTGCTGCCACACCGCATCCACGTCGCTTGATGAACCCTCAAGCTTTTATTTCCACAGCCTTTTGATTGCTCTGAACAAAATGTCAGATGCTGGTATGCATTACTGTAATTGTATGTGAACAGGCACAGCAGCCATGCTGGAGGTGGATCCACTCAGTTCTCACCTTTATCTCCTCCATCTTCTTCCTCTTTTTTACACTTTCACGCAGGAAAAATTCTCCCGTGGCCAGCTCCTTGTCGACCTAGAAGATGATGTGCAGAGTGAAACTCAAAGTTAGAAACGATCCCTGACTAGTTTTTTTTAATAGACCATCATGTTTCCTCAAGCTAACCCATTGAAGCTAGTAAGCCAACATCACAGTGGACGAGACTAGTGATGTTGAGATACCATTTTCCCCCTTCCGATACCGATTCCGATACACGTCCTGTGGGTATCGGCCGATCCCGAGTACCGATACCAGCGTTTGTGCTCTTTAGCGTGACGCGTCTTCAGATGTTTGATTAAGTTGCTAGTGTTGCAACACTCGTTTCACCCCTCGAAATTGCTTCTTTGCATATGTTGCCGTCTTACTCGTGGGAAAAGCCACTGCAAAGTACTGCCAAACCGCCGACATGATGCGCTAACGTTAGCTCCTTTTTAAGGAGGCGCCAGGTGAACAATTGTTCTTCGCCCCTCTAAAACAGCAGCTGCTGATGGCAGCACTTTTTTTAAAGCGGCGAAAAAGAACTGTGTCGGAGATGTCGGAGCTTTATATATACGTCAATGGAGCTAACCAGTAAATGGATTCCTATTTCTATAAAAGTACGTGGTATCGGATCGGAGCCTGGACTCCAGCACTCGCAGCATATTCGGCAGTATCGAGGTAACGAGGCAGTTATCACCAGCTAGGAAGGTTAGCATAAACACGGCTAAAGCAAGCTTCTGACCGTGCTCTCCGGCTGTGACGGAGGGAATGGTGTGTACTCCTTCTTCAAGCTCTTCTTCTTGGGCTCCCTGCGCTTTGCCAGGTTCTTGTGGCGGAACTTGGGCAGAAAGCGCTCCCAGCTCTGCATTCGCAGGTCGGGGTCTTTGGACAGCTCCTGTTTGATCATCAGCGTCTGACGGATCCGGCCGTTTGAAGGGAGTGGCGGGGAGTACAAGTAACAAAGATGTGATACTTTGCCGATCAAAAGGTTGTTTTATTACCATTGCATGTTTATACTCTATTTAGCAAGTCTCCAAAATTGAAGGCAGTTTTTGCAATCCAAGCCTAAGAATCACAGGATACGGGGACACCGTTTATGGAAACATATACTTTGATGTTCTTTAGCTTTTTTTTGCAGAAAAAACAATTAGATCCATTTCATGGATGGAATGAGTTATTGTTACATCTCTGAGCCCCAGGTGATGAGAAGCACATGGGGCTCTATCATGCCCTCAGCTCCAGGTTGAGCCAGCCTTGGCGAACAAACCCAGAGGGCTTTATTTCAGTCAGGAGATCAAGAACAAGGATGGAGATATCTTCATTGGGCATGCTCGCAGTCAGTCCAAACGCTTAAATCTATCCAGTAAAGCTGCTGTCAGCAACCTAAACGTACCTTAATGTTGTAGATGGGATGAATGTTCTTCATCGTGTCCATCACGACTTTGCGTACCTAAAAGATGCGTATTATCATTTTTATTAGTTTTCAACATATACTTTTTGGAATCCCATTTTTCCCTGGCAGTGATACCGATAGTTTAAAGCAAAGGCTGTAGTAAGTGACTATTAATTGCATTTATCATTTTCCTCATGATCACCTGCTGCAGTTCAGTTCTCCCCTCTATAACAACCGGTAGACTCCTGAGGAGAGAAAGAAGTTCTTACCTCCTTTAAGCCATTAAAAGGCCCCAAGGCTGATACCGTGTTGCCCTGCACCATCACGTAGCAGTTGGTCAACAACTCTAAAGCCTGGGGAAAAGGTGGACAGAAAAGTATTTAAATTGGGTCTAGGGTATTACTTTTTATACTAAAAAAAAGCAATGAGATGTTCATAGCAATAACGATTCAGACAAAATGTGTGGCTGAGCAATGCTTCCCCCTAGTGGCCTGTTTACCCCCAATACACTTGGAATGAAGTATTTTTTTTTTTCATTTGCCCAAGGCAGATGTTAAACATCTGCCTTGGGCATAAATGAAATAGGACGTGAGAAGAGGAGGCCAGGAAAGTTAAGAGCTCAAGTCCCGTAAGCATTAAAGTATTTTGACCGCATGGTGTATGCAGCTGAAGAGTATCTGGGCCTCTGGTGCGAGACTCACTTTTAGGGTGGAACCCTTGGGGCCAATCAACCGCTGTCTTCGCTTCACAAACCGCTCTCTGTTTCTCACCAGGGTGCCGACTTTGATGATGTCACACGCCATGTCATCCTGTAAGATCCGCACAGCCTGAAGGAAAAAAAATAGTACGAACAGAGCAACACAGCGTTAGAAATTATCACCCAGCTTTCATTTTTCCTAAAAGCACAAAGAGCAATCTTCACTCTTCAGGAAGCAAAATCTTTTGCGTGTGCAACAAGACAGACAGCGTTCTACAGAGGACAACGCTGCACGACAGGACAGCAGTGTCCTCAGACCGTTACCTGCTCGAATGGGACACTCCTGGCCAGCAGCTTGATTAGATCTCTGGCTCTCACGATGGCGTAAGGGTCGTAAGTCTTCTTAGTGGTGCAAACCGAGATGCTTCCCTCAATCAGGTCCAGAGTGGCTTTGATGTGCTGGAAAGAACAGATATCCACGTTAGATAAGGTCTCAGCACCACCAGATGACCAGCAACTCCGACAGTTATAAAAGTAATGCAGTCGGGATCATTTCCATGTGCATACCAAGGGGTCAATGGTACAGAAAAGGCTCATTCAACTCATTTCCGCTTCGGTCTTACTTTCCTTCATCATACCGTCATCATGCCCCCTTACGGCCACATAAAGTTGCTGAAAGTATTCATTGATGAGAAAAGAAAATTATAATTGAATCAAGTAATTGTAGTATAGAAACAATAGTACAATTAGGGTTGCAAAGGGGCAAAAGTTTTCAGAGAACTTTCCATCGAAAGTGGACCCTTTTTTTTTGTTAAAGCATATAACGGAGAACTTGAATGTAGTTTAGAAAAAGACTACGCAAGTCTAGCTCAGCTGGACCCTGGAAGCATATTATTGCAATTCTCAGACCATTTTATGCCACTGATGACATAATGACAATGTAATAGCATTACAAAAAACATTTTATTTGTCAGAATAGTTAAGACGCCGGCAGGGCGACGCGCTGCGAGGCTGCAGGGAGAGACGGAACAATCCGGTGCCTGCTAACAATCGGCCGGCCAAGTAGTTCAGGTCAAAGACGGGCGGATGGTTGTTTTAGGGGAGCTGTCAGCTTAGTTGTGTCGCCTGTTTTTGCTGCCAATGTTTCCAAACCGAAGCCGAACATTGTGCCTTTGTAATCAAGTCCATTGGGACTTGTTTAGCTTACCGGGTTCGGCTGTAGGTGTTATCAAAAAGAACCCTTAATAACACTGTGGGTTCATTGCTCCTATTCACCGGTCCAATCAACTTAAATGTTGGTGCCGCTAAATTATATGTAAAATGATTATCGCAGCACTAGAAATTATTGCAGACTATTTCAGAGAGTTTTCGATATGACAATTTATCGCATATTGCGACAGGCCTATACATATATCCACACAAAAGTACCCCATCTCCTCCAGTGTTTGCCCTGCCAAGAATGTTTTTGTTTTTTCATTTTTAATTCTCCAATGATCTATGCTCTGACGGGCACAAACAGAGACACGTGCACGCTAGGGTTGGGTACCGAAATTCGGTTCCATATCGGCACCGGTTATTATGCAACCGGTACCTCAAACGAAAGCCATCCATAGTGCACGCACACATGTTCTAGCATATTAGAACACTTAGAATTATGAATAGTTGAAGCTACGATCGCACAAATGTGTTTTCTCATTGTACTTATGTCTATATGAAATTTAAAGAAAGCTCATGGACTGGTTTAACTTACTACATCGCCTACGGCCTTCTCCACAAGAGGCCAGCACTCCTTCAGGTAAGCCTCTCTGTATTTGGGGAAGAGGGTCGCAAAGCTGCTCTCCTCCAACAGACCGCGCGGGTTGTCGTCTTTGGTGAAAGACGCCTCTTTCCACCCATCAGGAACAGTGAGGAGGTCAGATTCCTCCACTGCATGACAGATGTCACAAACACGCAAGGTGTGTTAAAGTTGGTTTTCCCCGACACACACAATCAAGTCAAATACTATTTAATCCGTAACAATGGAAACTGACATTATCATAGAAATTGTCCAAGATACCAATGTATAGACGGCACCATGTTCAGGCAACCATTAAAAGGATGAGGGCTTTCTGTATATAGAAAAGTCATCAATGAAACAAAATCGACTTTTCTATATTATTTTTCGTTACTTCGAAAAGTGAAAGGAGACCCTGGTGAGTGGGTCATGTGCTACAGCCCCCATGTCTGCAACGTCTGACAGTTTCCCAATCTACCAAAGAAGAGAGCGAATAGCGTTGTTGTTTCGGGGTTGAGTTGCCGAGATGAACAATTACTTTTAAATTGCCATTTTACGCTTGCAATGAGTTAGCGTAAACAGCTCTGGCATAAAATGTTTTATTTTCCTTCACCCTGGTGTGAAAGTCTAACAGGGGGAAATGTGGAAGGGTGTCGTTTTTATAAGTGGGGTTAACGCATGTTTCCAACGCACGACGTCTCACTTGCCACCTTAAAGCTAATTCATGCGTGTTTCAGAACTGACATGTACACACTAATCATAATTCAGCTTCACTGGGTGTCATATATGTTTGTTCATCTCGCCATCATCATTTACTCACCCTGGTGTTTAGTCTTTTTCATTTTCTTCCCTGTTTGTGTTTCACTCATGCCGTCTCTCGTCTTGGAGGACGCCATTTTGTAGGAGGGTCCAATTTCTTCTTCTTCGTAGGAGTATCACGGTTGCTTGCACCCTTAGAGCTGCAACACCGCCATCTCCTGGAGTGGACTAACCCTGCAGCTTCAGGCATTTTCTGACGTGCCCTTTGAACGCTGATTCACCTCATGGTCAGAAACCCTTCCTCAAACCAAGTCAGTTCTCTGAGGGGAATCATCAGAGCAGAAAAGGTCAGATACAACTTTTCACTCAATCCTGGGTTTCAGGTCCCCTGTAGCAGCTGGATGTGAACAATGGTTGTTATCATTAATTATATGCAGTCTTTAAAATAGACTGCATGGTACAAGGCAATATCTATAGTGTTGCCAATGTCCTATGTTTCCAGTATGTATATGATATACAACAGGAACAAGACAAAGCGTCCAATGTTCTTCTGCTCTATAAAAGCACACAGTGGGGACCTGAAACAGAGGCATGGGCTATTTGGGGAACTCATCAAAAGGCGGTTTCTGTTGTCCCAGCACTGCTGTTATTCCAGGCCTAAAGTAAAAGGAACTTTTGAAATGGACAATATAGATAATATTCATGAAATATTCTAACTAATTTGACCCCAGGAGAGTTAATGTGTTAAAAAGTATTCAAGTGGGGAACATGCATGCAAAGCGTTTGAGCCTAAGAGACACCGCTGCAGAAACAATGTTGTTGATTCACACAATCTAACACTAGCGCTACATAGAACAATGCAAAAAAATATCTATCACTTTGGATAAAAGCGTCTGCTAAATGACATGTGATGTGGGCACATGATGCACAGCTATGGAACTGAAACTGTTGATCTTGCCTCCCATTGAATATTTTCCTTTAATGAAAAGGCTTATTGGTTAATTTGTTGTGCATCGGCTCCATTTGTAAAAACTAAAGAATTGAGATCATTTCTGTCACAGCTCTCAATTAGGAATACTGTTCAGCATCATAACTGTTAACCATCTTGATGAGTCACACAAATGGGGATCCAAACACTTTATTGCAACTGAAGACGTTCATAGTACGACATGACAGCTTTGGTTGCACTGACTAACAGTACGGCTCCTCCCAAAAAGCCTACTGATCCGGCCACAATAGAGATCATAGTCATGTGCTCCGTCCCTGCAACGAGAGGCATACAGGTCAGTTAACTAAGCAGAGTTTCATGTATACGCCTCACACTGAGCGCCAAGACTTTCTATACTAAAAATACAAACAAAACTTCATCCAAATTACAACTTGTCAAAAAGATACAAATTGATTTCACAAAACAGCATCATAACGTCCAAATATTAACTACAGATGCAGGCTGATGTGATCATGTGCTCCTCGACATGAACCCACAGTCAGATGGGACTCCTGTCGTTCTCTTCCTGTTGATGATCACCACAGGTCCAGCCGACACAACAGCAGCTCGTTTCCCCTCTCTGCCCGTCTGGCTCACTGACCTCTGGGGCCGCTGCTGGCTGGTACAATTCTAGTGCAAAATAAGGCAGTTGATGACTTTCATTCCCCCACCGTGCAGTTAGGTTGGTATTTGTCATAATGACACGTTGTCACAGCAGTGTTTGGTAATCAAACCCCTTTAGACATTATGCATACATTTCCCAACTGAACTTTTCAAGTATTTCCAAATTTAATCGGAACCTTGATGTATGAACTGCTTTTGGTTAAAATACTTTGAATGATAGCGAAGCCATTGAATATTGCTTAACTATCCATTTTCCGCATTGTCTCTGCGACAGCCGCTCGGCAGCCCAATCCCAGACCCAGGCCCAATCCCAATCCCAATCTACGGATTTACAGACATTGAGCTGACTCCTTGAGGGTTTAGTTCTGTACCATTGTCAAATTGTTGAGCGCTTGAGGGTTCTCTGTCAGACATTTCGAGCCCGTTATAAACCCTTTTCGTAAAAATCAGCATTAGATGCTGACTTTTCCCAAGGGAATTACCCACAAGTCATTGCAATGTGATGTTGTAAACAGGATAACCAGTGATAGCATGGGGGTATAAAACAAGGTAAACGAAGAGGACAGGACATGTGTCGTATTAACATGTTAAAATTAAAAATAGACTATCAAATTAAAATATATACATTCAAGATATTGCAGATTAAAGATGGAAAAACCCCACATGGAATCAGACGATATGTAGTACTTTGTTAATATGTAATATTATCTTTGACGACTTTTACTAATAAACTAATTACTACTAATAAATACTACTGAATTGCAATCCATTTTTTGACGTGGCATTGTGACGTGACATGTGTCCCATTTATATTTAGATTTTTCAAGCCCCCTCGGATGTCAGTCAATTCCCCCGATGGTTCAGGCAGGGCATTGGGATGGGGCCATTGACCAATGTTAGTCGTCAAGCATTTTATAACTTCACCATACTTAGTGATAGGTAACTTAGCTTAGTATCATTTAAAATATAAAACTCATGGACTTTGGTAAGTTAACGTGAAATGCAATTATTAGTGAGAAATAAAAATTCAAGCCACATTATCACAAGACTAATTTAAGATAGCTCGCTGCCGTTACGTTAGCCTAGCCACTTCCGCAGCCGCCCTCTCTGCTAAGACATCACGTACGAAAGAAAGCGTTCCCCACGTACCTTTCTATGGGACTATGTAATACATTACGAGGAAAAACGCGATGTCAAACAGCACGAACAACCAGACGTCGTACCAATAAGAGTGTTTCGGTAAATATATCGACGCTCCACTAGTTTTAAGCAGTTTGAGGTCTTTTCCCGACTCGGTCACGGGAGTAGCACCTTGCCCCATGTTTGCTTTGGGGACAGCTGTGAGCAAGCCGGAAACCAACACTAATGTGAAGAAGTCCTTCAAAATAAAACCATTTTTCCCCCTCAAAACTGTTAAATTAAAATTAATACTGACTTTTTTTCTTGACTATTGTATCCTGTAAAAATATAATCCCGTTTTAGCTCATTTGTGCTTGTAATGTCAACAGATGTACGAACATCAATTACATATAATAATAATGAATAATAATAATTTACATAAATTCACTGGCAACTATTACCTTAGATTTCAGTTATTGCTTTCACATTTTAAATATTGCATTATTCATTATACTTGAAATAAATTAGATTGGGGCATTCAAATTAACATTTTTTATGAAACTTACTGTAATTTTGTCAAACTGCTGGTAGGAGCAGATTAGTTTCTTCGTGGGCTCTTGTATAATTAAAAGTAAAACCAACTGAGATGAATCCATAAATCCACAGTCACTTCGGCAGAAATATTATTACATGGGATCATTTAACATATGATTTGGAATTATCTCAAGTTAAAAGGACACTGTAACATCTTGACAGTCTTAATATTCACACAAAATACTCACACACGCACACAAACAAAAAAGACCACCCTACTGTTAGCTCATGTGACACCAAATACCATTTATTAGGGCTTTACAAAGACTACAAAATCCTCCAGATGAGTTAAATCACTGTCTCTGTCTATTTACATGATATGTTACATACAAATGTACAAAATATAAAACATTTAAGCACAAATGTTTCCTTCCCTCTCTCCCCCGAAAAGAAAAAAAACATTCCCTCAAACAAGAGTAAATGCTATGGGTTTTCAACTGAGCTGTAACTGCAAAGTGTTGTGTAGGAAACTCGACCAGCTGATCATTAACACTATGGCGTCCACTGTTAACGCTGTCAGTGCTCTGCTAGCTCAGGAACTCATGGCCCACACCAGGAGTGTAGAGTAGCTGGGAGGGTGATTTGTGGGAGGTCTAAGCTCAGGTGTGATACATGAGAGCAACTGTAAGGAAAGGTAAGGAAACACTGGTCAGCCCTGTAACTACCCCTGTATCATGCAAGGACACACCCTTGCAAGTATATGTGGGACTGTGAGAGGCTTGGTCCTAGATACGCTTGTGAAGCTGAGCACAGGTAGGATGGTAGAGGGTATTATTGTCCTGAGGTTGTGACAACACAACTTCTTGGTCTCCGGTGGGCTTTGACTGACCAGTAGCACCTGTTGGTTGTTGGTAAATGTATACAGTCAGTTCAGCTTCAACGCCTCGGACAGCCAGAGGAAAACGAGCTAACATCAGTGAAAAATGTCCACAGAGGAAGAGCATCTAAGGAACAACAAGGATTCCTAAAGACGGAGAGGATCAAGATCATTTTACAGCTGAGGGAGGCAGGGGGGAGTAGGATATTGGAAAAGTGCCTTTTTTCCCTTCTTAGTCTGTGATTTTTAGTGAGTTAAAACATTTTTTTTTACTGTACACTTTATGCCTCCTGCATAGGCAAAAACATCCAATGACAACAAGACACACCCGTTTCTGATAGAGTATTGAGTTTTTTCGTTTTCATTCTGTTCTCAAAGTACAATAATTTACTCAGCGAGTTAAGCATGTTGTTAGATCAACAGGGCTGAATGCATCTTTGATTCCCTTTGCAAGACTGAAGTATATACAGTACAACTTCAAAGTGTGCAAAACCAACCCGCTCTTTAAACAAAGACAAAATTCTAAATGGCTTCCGTCCATTACACGCATATATAACGGTAAAGGTCTCTTCTCAATGCCTCAATGCATCCCCCTTTAAAAAGCTTTAAAACATGCTCATTAAGCTAGAAAACCCCCAAACTCTTGGGTTGTGCTCCTGTCAGTTCAAGTGAGCCCAGCTCAACTGGGTGAGAAAACAACTAAAAAACACCCCGACCCCTTTTTAAATGTTTTTTTTTTTTACAATATTGGTTTTGAATTAAAATACATAATCAATTATTTTAAACTTTGTCAAAAACAAAAGAGGCTGTTCTTCCGACTACAAGCAGCTTCTTTGACGTAGCAGGAAGCAGATCCTCGTCGGCCAACATCAACGTCTCTTCTTCTCATCCAGGAGCTGAGGATGCTTCCTGAACTTTTGCACATCTAAGGCAGTGAGAAAGCACCAGTATCACAGTTCCCCCATTTAGCTCTTGGGCCAATTGTGTTAACTTGCATTTCAAACCACTTTGGATTTCTTTTTTGGTACCTCATGGATCCCAGATGGGTGCAGATAGTTAACAAGACAAGTCAAACGAGTGACGGAGTTCCACAGGACACTGTCAGCTTGCATCATTCAATCTCATATTACTGATACCTTGTTGAAGGTTTAGTTCTGATTTGTATTTACTGGAGCTAAAGTCCAGTTTCTCGTTACTTTCGGTATTGCCCCGTTGCAGTGAAAGCCCCGCCCACTTGGTTCTTCATGCAGGGTAATGCAAATGTCTTGCTAAGCCACGCTCCCTTTGGCAAATAATGCCATGCCTGGCAAGCTTTCCGTTCCGGTCCGTGTGCAGTGCAGTGACAAAGATTGCATATTTGCCACTCACATTTGATCAACTGTAACTCGATAGCAACTTGAATGTTACACAATACATTTTTTCTTATATGTGCACTTGCTGCCTACGTGCATGATTTCCGGCTAAAATATGAACAAACATGTCCTGGGCAAACACTCAGCATCCAATCAGGTGCAGTCCACGTGGAAGTAAAGAAAAAGCATTGTCGCTGTCCCTAGTGAGGGTAGATAACTCTGTTTGGCTGCTTAGCTTGCATACTTTTTCATATATGTTTATTCTCACTTTTTAACATTGGGAAAGGCATTTAGGATGACGAATAATCTATGTGTTTTGCTAACGCTATCTCACTACTAAGTGGTAATCTTGTGAGGAAATTGTTGTAACATTTGCATGTGAGACCTTCTAGACTCTTAAAACACCTCTCTAACTCCATCTCTATGTGCAGGGTTGCAGAGTAATGGGTGCTTCTGATTGGACAATCGCTGTTCGAGAGAGGGGTTTAATTAAGAAAGTTCTGTGAGGACCCACAAAAGTGCTGCTGCCTGATAAAGTGATTATTAGCAATGGAGTGACGGGAAATCTAAGTTGACAATCATGGACATATATATATATATATATATATATGTATGCTGCTGTGTGTGTGTCTGTTTGGCTGTAAATGAAAGGGAAACATTGGCACTTTTCCATTTTCTTTTTCCTCCACGGTAGGACTGTGGACGCACAAGGACCACGGCGCTTTTCGTTGTGCTTGTCGTTTGCGTGCAAGGGGATGGCGAGCGAGTGGCTGCTTGGCAGGGCCCGACACCAAGGAGGCTCGCAGGGGGAGACCAGCACACCTCAACCGAAGGCGGGGGCAAGACACGCAACCGTTTCCTAACTGCCCACATCGCCCACGTCGCGATGCCGAATCGTCTCGGTGTCCAGAAAAGGAGGCTCCTAAATGGATTACGTAGTGATGCGAGGTCCCTCAGCTCGACAATGAAACCCAAATGGCCTGTGAAAAGCCACTTGGGCTGAATGGCTGTTTGGTGACGTTTTTGAGTAACACAATCAATCTGTGTGGCCACCAGGGGGCACTGCATCACTTGTAAACACGCCACAGTATTTTCTTGACTGCCCATCATTAGCAGAGTTAAAGATGAGGGTCCCGAGGTGGAATAAATAGTGCCTTGCTCAGAGGAAACAGGCAGGCTGGATTGATGCCAACACGTAGGGGGAGAGTGGGGGGATAGTGTCCTCCTGCTGCCTGTGTCTAAGCATGTGTGTGTTTGTACGAGAAGCACCTTTGTAAACAAGGAAAGTTATAAACAACTGAACTGCCTCTCGCCCCTCACCATTGTAAACATTTGAAGATATATCTAAAAAAAAGGAAAAGAACAATAATCCAGTTCAAACTTTGGGCTTTTCTATCACGCCTGCGATCTGTTGCTTGTCATGGCTGGGCATGAATTCAATTCACTCCTTGAAAGTCAACTTCAAAGGAATACTGTTCTTATCAGACCTGTCATGCCTACACATGTGTGAAAGGTTGTATTCTAAAATGCTGTACATACATTAAAAAATAACCAGCTGACCTTCATATCTGAGTTGGATGCGGTTCTTCAAATTATATCATAATTCAATTTTAATATTGCACCATAGCAATGAAAAAATATGTGATTTTTTTTCAAATGGCGGGTATATCACTTTTCATACATCCTACATCTGTGCGCTATAGGAGGTGTCAGGCGGCGATTTAAAAGGTTCCCCTGAAGGCTCGGCCTGCCGACACAGCTGTGGGTCTCATAGCGCCGACTCCAGTGAGGAGTCCAGCTGGTCGTCATGGTGACTGGTGCTGTCGCTGTCGCAGCTCTGCGTGCTGGAGTAATTGGCTGCCTCCTGCAGCCGTAGCAACATGTTCATCTGAAAACGCAACACAGAGGCAGAGCCTTGATACAGAGGGATCGATAGGTACGAGCGTTATCAGGTATGCAGTATTTCAGATAATGCATGCACTTAGTTTAGCCTTGAAAGGAATTCATAGTTTTAGCTGGAATGTTTTTTCATTTGTCATCTTGTCTGTCTATCTGCTATCGGCCAGAACCAGCGACTTTTATTCCAACACTGTACACATCAGCTAATAGTGGCTTACACAGAATGCAAGCACAGAATAAATGCAGGACACAAGAGAGTTTAACAACAGAGCCAAACAGTGGGGCCAAACAAAAGCGAGAGAAGCCTATGGAACTGGTGTGATCTTTAAGCCACCCATCATAAGCGTAGCTCTAATGATGCATAGACTCTGCCTCCTTACTTTACATGTGGTAAAAGGGACTTTTTAATGCATGTATGACCACCATAAACCTGCAGAACTTCTCATCCCTAATAGCTAATGAACTAGTTCCCACCTGTATGAACAACACACACACATTCACAGACCAAATCGAGCTACTTGTTTGGATGATTACCCGTTATTTTGGCCTGCAATAACCCATCACATGGAAAGTCTCTCTCTCGTGTGTGTGTGTGTGTGCCAAGGTTGTACTTAGGGGCTTACACCACACAGCTATATTCCTACCTTGCCTTGTATTGAACTTTGTGTTGATAATTCATATGGGGGAGAACGTTCCGTTTTGAGAGGTGAAACACTCTGCTTTGAAACCCACCATGAATATACAATTATATGAAAATCTTTCTGTTTTGTTACCGCTCTTAAATGCCACATATGAACTTCATGACAGAATAAGAACTCCAGTGTTTTGTGCACATCTTCCTCACCAGTGGGTCTCCCTCGGTGTCACTCTGGGACACCTGCTTGGACGAGGCTCCCTCCTTGGACGAGCTGTAGCCATCGTAGCCTACGTCCTCCGGCCTCAGCTGGAGGAGCGACTGGCCGTCCAGTTGCAGCGAGGCAGCGCTCCATGGATACGTGTCGTTCACCCACTTGGATGGATCTTCCCAGGCTGCTCTTTTGCCGTACAGCTGGGGGCGGATCGCAGAGGGAGGGGTATGAATGATGTAATGAGCGGACTCCTAGCTCACCGGCTGTTAGTTTTCATACATACAGATACCGGCTTTCCTTAAACGATTATACTACATTCCCATTATTTTCCTATTTAACATTTGAGTCACTATGGCTGACCAAATAAAGGTAGTCTGCTGCAAAGTACAATATTTTCATCAGTGCCCTAGATCTTTTTTTAAATATGAAAATCAATTTTTCTTTGCTTTGATTTTTGCCTAAAGGTTAGATTAGATTAGAAAAGCTTTATTAATCCCAAAACAATTGATACACACAATAGATGTTAGAAATAAGAAGAAAAGACAACCAATAAATAAAACCTGAAAATGCCATAAGGTAGACAATAACATCAGAAAGATGGTGAGATCTAAAACTGTGGTTTCGAACAGAGGTTTAAATGTCGCAGCAACGTAGGCTGCGGATGGACGCGGCGCATATCATCGGTTGCTAGGACGTACCTGCAGCCCTTCCCTGACAGCCTCCAGCAGGTAGGGCACCAGCGAGTAGTTCCACAGGTCGGTGAACCAAACCCGAGAGCCTTCTACGTCCATTGGACAGGACAGGAAGAGACGGGGACCTGCCGAGGACCAAAGTGTCCAAGGGATCAGTGTTTGTTGGCCGGAAGGTGGGAAAGACAGCAGAAACACAGAGCGGACTCTGAAGTGGGTTCCTACTCTCACTTACTGGCTTTGGTGTCGGCTAGAGAGACAGAGCGAGCGTGCGAGACTGACCTATGGTGACATCCGAGGAGCTGTGTGCCTCCAGGAAGCCGTTCAGGTGCTGCCAGGTCTTTGGAATCCAGTCGATGATCTTAATCAGGTCATTGCTGCGCATGCTCTTATTGATCTCCGTCTCTATCAGCTTCCGGCGCAGGAAGCGGCCCAGGAAGCCTCTGACCGGCTCGGTGTGGTTGGTGCACAGCACCCACCTGGGATTGGGCAGAAGCAGAGGAGCAAACAAAGCTGTTGAAGTGTAACCCACATTTCTCATCAAAACGACTAATCGGCAAATATAAAGTCATTCCTGTTGAAGTCATTCCTATTTGCTGAATCATCGGCTGGTCAAATATGCTGGGCAGAAATGACTTTGAACCTTCATTATGATCATATTCATTTAAGTAAATCTCAGAGAGATGTAATTACAGCGCTCATGGTGGAAGGATGCTTTAAAGTTTACATCCTGTGAGAAATAATACTTTGATTAAAGGCAACTCAACATAATTATTATCATTAAAACTATCTGACAGGTGAGACGTCATTATTAGAGTTCTGAGTAAGTGTGGCTTGTTGTTGAAGTGTGTGTCCCCCAACCTGAAGTTGTGGTGTAGCTCAAGGTTAGGAGAAGAGGAGACCCCCTGGTTCATGGTCCCAATAACATAAGGGCTGGATGGAGACCAAAACAACAACGCATCATTATTAACATCCACAACCCACACACTAAAGGTAGCTCAGCTAGCAGATAAACAGTACTCCTGACCCACCATTTGTAGTACTTGCAGTTGAGGAAGCCGTTGAATATGTCGCTGAGGGAGCCGATATGGTGGAGGTTGTCCAGGATCACCACAGTGGGGAGCTCCGTGTCCGTCTCCTCAGAGTTACACTGCTCCGCCAAGTTGGACAGATACTGACGCAGGTCCTGGGCAAGACAGCGCCAACAGACAGGTTGGACACACAAAACGAACAGTCCCTTCCCTCCGTTCCAAGTCTAGTTATTTATACTAACTCAAAGAACACTGCATGTTCCATTCTGAAGCCCATCTCCTAAATGCTACGATAGTCTACTGCTGCTGAGGAGAATGTCAGGCTGTAGAGTCGGAGAAACCATGTTTACATCTTGCAGATTGGTTAGGAGGGTTTGGGTTATCTGCAAGCGGGGCATTACCTAAAGTAGGTTGAGTTCTAGATGGCTAGCTAGCTACTGTAGCTATACAAACGATAGGCTATTATCACAAGCTGCCAGGACTGAGTCATCAGAGTAGTGTAAACTTTCAAGTATTTCAATCGGCTCAGGCACCGAAAGGAAGCAACGAAATCTGAGTTGCGTTTCGTTCAATGAGGAACCAATATGGCACCAAAGAAGAACCGCTGAATTGTTTGAGTTCCCCGTCCTACCTTGCTGGAATTCTGGTCCACGTTAAAGCTGGCCACGTTGTGCTCCGTCACCGGCCGCCCCATCTGGGAAATGATGTACTCGGCCAGCTTGGCGGCCAGAAAGGATTTGCCGGTGCCGCTGGGTCCTGAGAGGATTATGCGCCGATGCTCCATCAGCAGGTTGAGGTACCGCTGGACGACTGGTTTCGGGATCAGCGTGTCAAACACCAGGCTATCTATACTGTTCTCCTTCACTCCTAGGGCGAGGATGAGAGGAAAGAAGGAAAGGAAGGAGGGAATAGGTTGGATAGAAGGAAGAGAAATAATGAAAACAATTTTAGTCGCATTTCTTTACACATTCAAAGCTGGCTGAAATGGAAACTCCTCGTCTCTTTGGCTGCTGTACCTTTGAGGTTGACCTTGATGACGTTGTTTTCTCCCACCAGGTAGCCGCAGGGCAGCAGCTCAGGCACTTCGGAGGTGTGGGAGCGGACCACCTCGCCTATCCTGTAGGAGACGATGCTGTCCGAGCTGAGACCCAGGCTGGTATGAGGGTCCACCCGAAACACATATTCCTGCACGGAGGGAGGAGGGACAGCAGGAAATAAAGAACTGCGCTATTGATTTTGCTTGAATGTAGGCTGGGATTCTTTGTGACCAACTCATCCTTTGTGCGCCTGTGACTCCGTAACCACAGCAACAGAGACAGCGAACAGGCTCGCCAGTTTGAATTATTATGGTTACGACGCACCGGCCACACACATTGAAGTTTGCAGATTCTTTACACTTTCAGATAGTTTGCTAATGTTTAAAGATTTACTAGGTAGGATTTAGCAAACTAAATACCCTTCTGTGCAATCTGTGGATTCAGAATTCTTCAACGAATGTTGCCCAATACAGCATTTGTATTAACACGCGTACACAAGATGAGCCATCATGGAGGAGTCAGTTGCTTTCCATTAGGTTTCTTTTCTTTCTCCCAGTAAAGCTTTTTAGGGGGGGGCTTCTTTTCCGACTCCCACAAGAGACAATGTATGTTTGCAGATCGTGAAGCCCTCTGAGTGAAATGTGTGATGAATTGAATTGAAATCAGTTCATTCATGACTCTCTCTTTTTCATTTGGTTCCATTGCAAAAAGCTTTTGCATCTTAAGTTGAATTGATTCATTATTTCCTGTGAAACACCTTATTAGAAAAGGCACATGACAAATTCTATTTTCACCACATTTGAACTGTCACTCGCCATAAAATGATTGAATAAACATTATTTTGTGGCAGACATTTTGACAAACTACACCGTTAGCTTAACTCGTCAGTTTTGTGCTCATGCCGCTACGACAAATCAAAGTGTGAGCGGTGTGGATAAATAACTGACCAATGGGCGCGTTTACCTTGAAGAGGCGTCGGATGACCCCATCCAGGACGTCCCACTTGGTTTTCCCGCTCACACCTATGGACCCGATCAGGTGCGCCTGGCCAGCCGCACCCTGTAGAGTTGCCAGATGAATGGAAGGAATAAAAACCAATGAGACCCATACAGTGATTTTACTTAATGGAAAAGGGGAACGTCCACTCCTCGCTGCTAACCTTGGTGGTATACGGCCCGCTGCAGATGGTGACCACTATTCGCACACTGCGGCCCTCTTTGCGTAAATTGCCCTCGTAGCTTTCATCCAGCAGAATATCTGAAAAACATTAGGAACAAACTCTCAGGTCTGCCCGCTGGCAAATTGGAGCTGGAAATGAACAAACGGACTCCAAAGCACAAAAAGATGATAGATAATGGGTTTCTTTGGTGTGGTAATTACTTTTGCATCCAATCGATCCCATACAGAACCTTTTCTGGTGAGTGCATGGAATACTAATGACGACTGCGTGTCAGCAAATTACACAGACAGCCATCTTGCCTCACGGAGCGGGTTCAGGTAAGAACATATTTTGCGGACCTGTCTTGAAGGTGCGGCGGATAAACCAGCAACATTTGTTTTTAACCTTTTAAAACCTGTATTTGGCCTCTCCTCCGAAAATATCAATGCCCATTATAAAATGGGTTTGTCCCAATGAGCAGCTTAACTTAAAAGAAGCATGTGATCCATTGTTAATCAAAAGCAAATCTTATAGCAGCTTTAGTTGGCTGAGACCACTATAGCAGTGAGTGGACAATAACAAACAATACAGAACTGGAGAAATTTGTTTGCAACTCTGCTTTCAACGCTGTGCCAGTTTCCTGCCACCTCTGACCTCTGACAGCACGACCCGGCTGCTAACGCTTCTCTTCTTCGTCTTTTTTAATCAGGCTCCATTTTTGGGAAGGGGCAAAGGTACTTTGTATTCGGATGGCTTCCCTTAGCTGAGGGCTGTGGGCTCTGAGCAGGGAGTGATAACAGCCCATTGGCCTACTTATCTTCCATGCGCCACCGCTCTCGGCTATTCCCCCCCCCCCATCAATTAACGGAGGCAGCAGCGCCTTCTATGTTAATTACCGGGCAAGTGAGGGAGGGACAGAACTCTTTCTCTGCTGCAATGGATCAGGCCTGGACGGACTTTTTCTGCATGTGACTCCTATCGCCTAACTGGATGAAAGAGCATAGCACTGACATTGCTAAAGCATAATCACTCTACAGCCGTACACACCGGCTGACAATTTTGAAATAAAAATAAAAAAATGGACTCTCAAAGTCTATTTGGCTCACCGCAGCCACCCTCACACCTCGGAGAGACCACGGCAGGCCTGTGGAGCTGACGCACACAAACACTGAACCCACCTGACATGAAGGTGTCGGTGATGTTGAGGTTGTTGAGCGACAGCCCCAGGGACTGGCGGGAGGAGGACGAGGACGTGCTGGAGGTCTCGGAGGGCGGCCGGGCCGTCTTGGCGGGGGTGGCCGTCGGCGTGGCGTTGCCGCTGGACTTGAGGCGATCGTTCTCCGCCTTCAGCGCCTCGATCTCGTTCTGTTTGTGGATAAACAGATGGAAACGTTGCTGTTGACAGAGTCAAACCCAATGCTGCCCTACAAATGAAATGAATATTTACAAGTTAAACATGGCAACAGGAAAACAACTTTCCAACATTAGAGTATGGGTCAGATTTGGGGATGATGTAAGTGGACGGCGAGGCGAGGCTCACCCAGTCTGACTCTGAAGAGTCCATTAATTGGAAATGATGTTATGCTTGTAGGTTTGTAGGTTTGCTGATGAACAGTTGCACTACTGTCATGTTAAATATTTGCATGTGTAATAATAAATAGCTGATGCACGAATACAGGGACAAAAAAACCTAGAGGCTGAAAATACACACTAAGTTGGCTGAAATGATCAAAAATCAAAAAGATCTTCATTAATCAGTGTTGTGTATTGTGTGAAGCCACAGTATCTGCAGATACTCAGCTTTTTCCCAAGTGCAATATTGATAAATACATAAAAGGTAAGGGTACTACTTGTTGCATTTTAACTGTGCACAACAGGATTCATGCACACATATCCCTGCACTCAGGATTGTCCCTGTTCTTATATCGAGTCAGTATTATTGGAGTTATGGGCTGCACAAAGCTTGTATTGGTCTTCGAGGCTCTCTTTGTAGTGACGGGTAAATCTCACATGAGGAGCCTTACACGATCCCCAGATCTGAGAGGAGACCAAGGGCTTCTGCAGACGATGCAATCCACGTCCACAAAGAGACACTTCACAGTGGAGACGTTTATGGCTCCTGTTTAGAATATGAAATCATGCATCACCCCTGAACAGCGTGCTTGAAGCGATGAGTGCCGTCCCGCAGCAACACTTCAGTGGCAATGACAGATTAAATGTGTTCTCTTATCTTGTTCTCCACAGGGATTTGAAACCGTTGTTCTACGGCCCTCTGAGGCGTGTTTACTGTGACAGCTTTTTCAAAAAAGACACGTCATTTATTAATTGCTAGTTTTAAAAGTATGAATGTAGAATGTCAGATGGCTGTATTTGTAATGGATGGAAAGCAGAGGTATCCAATGTAGCCCGTGTTTTAGATTCCCATATATTGTTCTTTTTAAAATGTTTAGATCTGTTAGATCATCGTTCCGTGGGAATGAAGCAATGCTATGATTTATTAGGGAACCTGTTGTGTTGTGTGTGTTGTGTATAGGGGTGTATAGGTATAGTAGAGTTGGAGAGGCTCGGTTGTTGTGCGTGTCAGATCCAGCTGTCCTTGTCACCTAGTAGCTGTCCTGCTGTTAGAGAACAGAATTGGATTTTTTTTGATTGGAGTCACCCAGCACAGAATTGAGCTGCCATTTGCCCCGGCGGGACCTCACCTGCATGCGGTTCATGGCCTCTCGTATCTGGTCGAGGTGGTGTGCGGAGCTGAGCGCCTCCAGGCGAATGTCCGTCAGCTTGAGCTCCTTCTCCCTCAGCTCGTTCTTCAGCAGGAGGATGGTTTCTGCCTCGGCCTCGGTGCACTCACACAGCCTGCAGCCAGGGTTACACAGAGGGAGGAGGAAGGGTTACACCAAACACATACTCACCTCCTCTGGAGAGAAATACACACTCCAGAAGGAGATTCTAAGGGAAGCTGAAGTCAATGACAGAGAGATGGGACGCCTGGGAAAGCGTGCGTCCCCCCCCCCCCCCTCCCCTATTGATCATACTCCGCAATAACCAGCACACTAAGCTGCTAAAATGTTGCAGTTATACTGAAGAGGCTCTTCAGCTAGTGAAGTGGTAGTTGTCTCACCATGAGACAAAAGACATCGTCATTCGCAAAAACACCAGGCAGAGCTCTAATATGCAGTTAGATGCAATTTGCTCAAAATCAAAAAACACAACAAGAATGAGACACACTTGAGTCGTTAACTGCGTGAAAATGACATCCCTGGCACCAGCACATGCTTTAGCCCGTTAGAAAAGCAAGTAATCTCACCAGCTGGTGCACAGGCGCACCGGCCCTACATGCCGGTTGCTGGGCAGCAAACACAGAGCCACCACGCTCATCTTTCTCACCCGTTATTTCAGCCTACTGACACACAAGTGAGAGCCTGACCCGGGACACGGCACTGAGATGCAGGGGGAAAAATCACGGCAATGAAAGCCCACCGCACGCACACCCACTGCCCAGCTCCTATTACCGGGACCGGTGCTTGTAGACCACAGAACCGTTTGGCCTTCTCTTTGCCGTCCAAACGGGGGAGGACCTTCTTTCGCAAACACACTTACTACAGTGGGAAGGCGTTCAAGAAAGAGGAAGAGAGAGGCCAAAAACAAGATGGGGTGTGGTGAGGATTCACAGGCATTTGCGAGAAAGAAACACAACAGTGAAAATCATTTGCACTGGTTGGCAACGGAGCGCGGACGAGCGGAGAGAGAAAACGACCTGCGCATTGCGTACGTGTGCGTGAAAGACTCACTCGGTGGTGGAGGGCGAAGAATGCAGCGTGGCGATGCTGCCTTGCCGGTTGTTGTGCTGCAGTTTGGGCGAGGACGGCAGCGAGTCGATCGTCTCCTCCATCTCGTCGTGCGCTCGACTGCGATTTGGTTTTCTTCTTGCTGAACGCGTGCTTGAAGGAGCTGCGCAACTGCAAAAGGACATAAAAAAAAAAAAAAACAGACACACCAGCATCAGGGGCCTGTGACATCACACGTGGCCATAGGAAGTCACTCGGTGTCGTTTCCCAAGCAGTGGGCACGGTCTGGTTTCGGTGCAGAAGGAGGCAAAAAGCAAGACCGTGAGTTGAGATGGAATGAGAGTGGAGGGGACCCAACACATCGGGGCTGAACAGGCAATCCAAACGAACAAGGGAGCAGAGGGCTGTGGGGGAGGTGAGGGGAGGGGGGGGGGGGGGTTGCTGTATCCATGCCGACGATTCCAGAGAAGAAGTGAAAGAAGAGGTTTCTCTCAGGGGGGAAGGAGGAACAAACATGGGGGGCGAGGAGAATACGGGGAACAATCTCAGCACGCGCACACACACACACACACACACACACAGACGGATGACACGCTGGGAGCCACTGACCTGAGCCGGGATAGAATCGGCCACCTGGAGATGCAGAACACACCCAAAGTTAAGCAAACACCCACTCATGCCCCGCCTCCACCCTCGGTTGCCTTGATAAGAGATGAACACTGTTGGTGCATCTGAGCACATGTAGTCAATGTTGATGGGAGGGACGCCGGCAGAGCCACTCCATTCAAGTAACTAAACATTTTGCAAAAAGGCCCAGTGCATTCTGGGGAAGGCTCCAGCTCCCCTGTTACCCTTGTAGGATGAGAAAAAAAAGACATTTCCATATACATGGCAGGGGATGTTAGCCAATGCACAGTGCTGATGTTTGCTTGCCACCTCCCACAAGGATCCTCGTGTCCTGCTTGAAGCTGAATGAACGGCCTAAGCATGATCTGCCGCCTATTTACAAATCCCACGTATCCACAGAGGCAACATTGATGCAAATTAAAAATGAATTGCTGCTGAACTAAGGAGGTGGTGTCTCACCTAGCCCTTCTCAAAAGTACTGTGGGAAGAGAAAGTGTTTCTCAGTTTGGCTCACTTGACTCTTCTCTAACCGGGGGGCGGCCGTCACCGTGGTTTGAAGCTGAACTTCAGTAACCACTTTGCCTCGTTACCAAGCTAAGCTGCAGGTCGTCCGCGTCTGGGAAATTCTAAGTGCGTCTTCAACAACCCCTTCTGTTCGCCCTCACCATCAGCCACCCAGCGGACATCATCTCCACTATGTAACCAAGCAGCAAAGGGGATGTGTCGTTTTTGCATATCACCAAAAGAAAATCTACCTCTAAAATCGGGGCGAGGCTCTGATTGGAAGAATTCTTTAGCTGACTCACTTAGGCAGATGTGCAAAGTTCACAAGGAATGGAGAACTACTGTAGAAATAACTTTGGAATCACATTCAAACTCAGTCATTCTTAGCTCCTGGTTAGGTCGAGCGATTTGCAGGTGTATCCAGATTATTAGCTTATTTTGAAGCTCTTTCAATGGGTGAAACAGTACAATTAGCCTTATTCCACAAAGGGGCCTTAATCCATGTGAGAAAGACAATCTTTTAATGCAGACTACAAAAGTATATATGGAATAGATTAACTGCCACTGAAGTCACCTCACTAGTAAACTAAATGTAAAACATCATATCGTTTTGTGTAGAAGAGCAGCTGAGCCTGATATTTGACTTGTTGACAGCATTCGCGCTGAACCTTTCTTGGCCCCTTCTGTCTCTCAGTGACAACACTTTTTTTTCCACCTACCCAGCTCTTCTTCTTCTTCTTTTTGTCTTCGGCGTCCTTCCCCATGCTGCCCATGCTGGAGTGACTGGCTGCACTGTTGATACTGGACATGCTCTCTGACGAGTGCTGCCGTCGCATGCGCAGCTCTGCAAATGACGGGCAAATCACCATGATGAGGGCTTTCCAAAACTGACATGCACAAAACACAATGCCCAATTTATTAACGGCTGAATTCCTCCTGCGGCCAATCAGGCCCAAAACAGGAACAGCATCGACTCGTGGATCACTAAGGCAGCCATCAGCGGGTTCCCTCGTTACCTTTGTGCAGGTGGTCGGGGCCGTTGAGCGCCACCTGGATGGCGGTCTGCGCGTCGGTGTTCTGGGTCTTCAGCGTCTCTATCGTTTCCCTCAACTCCACCAACTCGGACTCCTGGAGAGAGACACGGTTGTTTGAACAAAGGATGACGCAAGCTGTTCAACCAAAATGCGAGGAGCCTCATAGCTGAAAATACATTCTTAGATCAGGCATTGGAAGAAAAAAAGTCTCCCTGCGGATCTTCCCCAACCCTGCACCACCTGGTTATTATACAATAAAAAAATAAAAAAACATGAAACCCCTTTGAACCAACACAATCTGATATAAGGAGTCACCGATTCTGCCATGAAAAAAGTCCCCACTAAGGGCTGCAGATAGAGTTTCCGCCTTAATTAAAAGTTGTGACAGCCTGGTTTAACAAAGACATCCCACCATACCCCAGTCTGCTTTAATTTATAGAGGATTAAAAAAAGCTGCCAGGACTCGTCAGCATTCTGTGTGTGTGTGTGGGTGTGGGTGTGTTGGAACAGAAGGAAGTATTCATAACTTGTGGTGGGGATTTATGTTTGAGCATATTACCGCTGCCGCTGCTGCTGCTGCTGTATGATCAGTGTTTCGTTGCAATTCAAGCCCTTTTTTGAAACCTCCCGTTAGTTTTGAATGGCCTCAGAATCAGGGAATATGCTGAACCCTTACCTTTTGTTCGGCCGTCATGGTGAGGCTCTGCAGGCGGCAGGTCATGTTACTCAGACTCTTCTCGAAGGCCGCCACCAGATGAGCCTGCAGACACACATTACAGGCCTAATGCAAACTATAAGAACTCTATTTACACTGTTTAACGCTCTTTTGGTCTGAATGTGTAGCTGGATTTGCTTGAGCTTTTGCATGTATGAGTGGATGCTTGCATGTGAATCTCTGGTGAAGCCTTATGCTCACGACTGCGCAAAAATGGGCGTGAGTTCTGCCAGCTCATCTTCCCAGCCTTAGCCAGAGACACCTGTCAGGCCTGGTGTGGCACATGGAGGTGGGCAGTGAGCCCAGACAGATCAGGCAATCTCTGCTTCACACACACACACACACACACACACACGCTCTGTGCTGCCTCCTCCACTCCTCCCTAGCCGAATCAGCAAAGGTCTTGACCTTTTTGAAATACCACCTGCTCCAACTCATCTCTGAACTCCACATCTCTTTCCAACTCCGCCTGAGAGCACCCCCCCCCCCCCCGCCCCCACCCCCCAAATCCCAAATGTCATCAGCCACGAAGGAGGCGCTGATCACAACTCGGACGCGTCCCGTGGCTGAACCATCTGTTCTGCTCCTGGGCGCGGCCCCGCTTGACCAGCTTGCGACGCGTCTAACCAGCCGTCTGGATGAAGACAAGTCTGCGGCGCACGTACATCACTGCCTCGCCGTTGTCCGTTTTAAAAAGGACGTGTTTAAAGTGTTCTCCATCCAACGTGATCACGCTGGAACTTGTGCTTTTAATACGAGAGTCGGTATTTGGGGCCGAGGGTATAAGCCCCACCCTTAAATCCTATTGAAGATCCAAATTCAAGTTTCTGCGAAACACACACAAAATTATAATTATAATCATGCATTAGAGTGGCACAGCTCACAAAGAAAGGCCAACGACCAAATGACCTCAATCATGGAAAAATACCCTTTTTGAAACCTCCCGTTAGACTTTCCGATGAGCTAAAAGGATGCAGGATACAATCCAAATACATATACGGTTTGTTTCTTTTTCAACATTTTGGAAATGCCAGTATTTCTCGGTGTAGACATAATAGGTGAAAAAAAGTGTATTTCCTGCAGTTTACCATGTATTGGGACACGTGTTCCAGGAATGTACATGATTAAGCGGCATCTCTTGTAAATGGCCCAGTCAGTGTTTCGCTTTGGACAGCGGAGGCTGACGCATCAGTCGGGTCACACTGCACGTTGGGGTGAGACGAGACCGAAGCCGGGAGGAGGATCCATGGTTAATACAGTTCATTAGTTCCCATTCTATAGGACCCCAGGTTTAGCTTCATGTTCAATACCCAACGTGGTCCGAGAGGACTCGTAATGGAAGCAGCAAGCAGCTCTGCTGGCCGCAAAGCGTTTCTCTAGGGGTCGGAGGTCATTCTCATTATAGGAATCAAGCGATGTGACATTGGCAGCAACGGCCACCAGAATTCTCCCCGTTATAGTTATTAAGTGAAAACAAGTCAACTTTATTATGCAACCAAGCTGCGAAGATGATGCTGAACGAGTCCTGACCTCCGCCTACGGCGATGACAGCAAGTGGGCAATTAAGACGTGAAAAGGAATGGAACAGCCAATCAGTGACCAACCGGCTGGGCTGAGGGGACAGGGCTCTTGGGTAATGTTACAGAACTGAGCTTTGTTTAACTTGATCATGGCAACGATAAATGATTTCACTCACGCTATGTTGCAAATGCAAAGTTTCATCCATCAAGTACTTTCACACACCCCAAACAAACCAGCGGTGTTCTGACTGTCCCTCCATAACCCTCTCATGAAGTCATGCCTCCCTGCTGTTCAGCCCTTAGTTTCAGCTCGGCACAACTTTGTGATCAAAGCTTCAGACCGAGGCGAGGAACCCGTCCGCCTCCACGCCTGAGCAGGCGCTCGGCATTGAGGGTGGCACAAAGACAGCTGCGTCTGGGGGGGTTGGAGGTCTCTGCATCTCCCTCTTCCTTCACCCGAGCGTGACGTCTAGATTCCGTTATCCTCGCTCTCTCTCCCCCGCGCCTGTCCATCTCCGTTTGATCCCTCCTGCTCCTTGGAATCTGGGAGCGGCTCCTGTCCCCGCTTGAACCCCCCCCCCTCCACCCCTCCGCCGGCTGAAACAAAGGCAAGGAGGCCATCCATCGCGGGTACACAAACACGCACAAGACACATTCCGTCTGCGGGACAAGCGCACAAAAAACACACTAAAAGAGGAAAAGCCTAAATACAGGCATCCTGGCTTCCAAACAGAGATAAGGACGTTTTTGACGTCCCTCACAGAGCTTCGATGGGCAACGCTCCCCGCTAAAGCTCTGCAGTCACCAAGTGAACAGACTCACATTGGTAGACAGCTGGGACGTCAGCGTCGCCACCTTCTCCTGAGAGGCGTCCAGCTCCCGACGCAGCTTTCTGATTTGCTGTTTGAGGGCGAGAGAGAAGAGACATAGTTAATGCTCCCAGCGAAAAAAACACAAGACAGACCTTGAACTTTGCAACTCCCGTGCTGGTAAACTTTGATGTACAAAATGTGTAGTTGTAGAAATACTGTGCAAAACAAGCACCGGGGTAAAGTGTGGACACAAGGTGTGGGGGATTACCGTGGAATTTTGGACTGTTTGGCCCTTGATTGAAAAGAGAAGAGTAAACATTAACACTATGTTGCATGCCTTCATCAAATAGCATGTAGTGACGTGGCCGCAGAGACAGGGGTTATCACAAGCCACAGCACTGGCTTCCTCATGGCACCACTCTAAGCAGCGCACCCGGACAATGTGTCCCGAGACGTAATAGGCCAAAGGGCAGCGCGTGCACTACTTGTAATATGCAAAGCCAATACGCTTTGTAGCAGTACATGGTTGATGAAAATGAAATAAATTCAAAACATTTACTGATGCAAAAAGCAATGCAGCAGAGGGTTAAACTGCTTTGGTGTAGAATTTGATATTATTTGATCCACGTTAACATATATTTTTTAGCTCAGTTATTCATCAACAACAGGCCAAGTTTAGTTGAGTAAGTATCCCTGTTTGTGCTTTAATGGACTGACTCTCTGATTGTACACGCAGTGCAACAGTAAAACACCAATGCAAAGACATGTGATGATGTGCAGAAAAGCTTAAAGCAGCAAAAAAAAAAAGCAAAAACAGTAATGAAATCAAAACAATATAAGAAAGTTATTTTTTTCTTCCTCCCAGTTCGTTCAGCAGAGCTCTAAAGTTTGACTATTCGACTGTATGAATGTGAAGCAGCGAGGCGCTGAGGAGAAGCGGACATCCTCACCTCTGAGTGGGCCTTCTCCTCCGTCTGTAAGGGAAAATATCAGAAAGATTATTGGCTCGGTGTGGTCTGTTCGATGGAGCACGCTGCATGAGGAGCATTGTGATGGCACAAACACAGCAGAAGAGAATCCAACCCGAATTTCAAATAATGAGATAAATAGCCGAAAAGAATCGCCCCCATCCTTCCAGGCCTTTCATCTGCAACCTTTGCGTGTAATTGGAAGCAGGTGGGGGTGTGTGGTTATTGATTTGTGCATCATTAATTCCAGTTTGAAAGGACACAGTGCAGATCTGCACTCGTTCTTTGGCCATTTGGGGGCAGCGAGGTATTAAACACTGCCACATTGTATAGAGGTTTTACGGTAAACTCGCAGACCCTAAGCAACACCAGCCTTCATTTGGAGATGTTTGTCTGGCCACCTGGCAAAGAAATGTAAAATATTTAGATTTCGAAGACCAAATCAAAAAGGCTGAACTCAACAGGGGTGAGTGCAACTGTCAGCTGAAGTTAGAAGCCCATCGGCGTTTGTCACTACCAACCTAGTAAAAAGTAGTTATACAGGCAGATCTCCCAACGTTTTAAAAGTACTATTTGAAATAAATTGCAATTTAAATTACAATGTATTTATTTATTACTAATACAGTACTGTAATATGATAACAAATATGATAAAATGATGTAATCAATAGAAATTGCCATTAAAAATCATTGGCGGAGAATACTTTTCGATCCAAGACGTCCTTTGTTCTTCCGTTATTTCATTTTTTTTAACACAACAGTACCACATTTGCATTATAGTTAGCACAAGTTTGTTTATCACAGCACAACAACATTTAAATCTCCAGTGGGTGTGAAATTTCATTCCATCCTCATTATAAAGAACCATGCCAAAGTCACTTAAATCCTAAATGCATCAAGTGATTGTCTGATTAGCAATTTGTGTTAACAAGCAATCGGGGTTCGTAATGAATTGGGCGGTGAGTATTTATGTATTTGTACTCGGAAAAGGGACCACTATCCTTTCATAAACACTCACATCCAACCATACTAAGCTTCTACTAATCAGGCTCATCAGCAATAAACAATGAGTGAGAGCCAATCTGATGATTTAACAATCAACAAATACGCCCTTGGAATACTATGCTGTGCCGTTAGTTGAGCCACTGCACGCCGTTTAAGGTGGCCTATTTCCAGTTTACATCATGTTTCACTAGTTTTAGACTTTAATGCTAGCTCTGAAAGCCCAGCATTTCCGAGTAGAAGTTGGTAGGAAACTTACCGCAGAGTACAATGACGACGTGCTGGAGACCAGAGACAATGACGAGCCGTGGACTGCAAGCACACACGTGGAGAAATGAGGAGCAAAATGATTAAAAAAGAGACTTTAAAGAATGATTATAAGAGCATACAATATTTAAAGATTTTATGTTGAAATGGACCAGATGGCAGTTTTGTAACAATCAACTCAATAGCCCTTGATCACAAGTCATTCAGATGATGGGCTCAGTAAATCGTTATACTAATAGACGACAAAAAAATCCTGATTTGGCTGATAAACAACTGATCTTTATATGGATGCAACCACAGCCTCTTATAGCACTTACAAGAGACTCAAACATGGCATCGGACAACAGCTGTAATCTGGTACCTAAGTCCTCGGTGACTGACTGGACTTTTCTTTGCTGCGTGTGGCCCTTTAATCCGTAATAATACATATAACCTTTTGGCACACAGTGCATGCACAGAGTGCACACCACCTTCGTCGGTGCTGTCCCTGAAGGAGCCGGAGCGGCTGATTCCGCGTCCAGGCCGGTCCTCTAAGGAGGTGGCGCTGCCCCCTAGTGGAAGGCCCTCCCCGTAGAGGTCGAAGGAGTCCTGGGCAGGGATGCTGTTGGAGCGACTCATGTTGGTGCTGCCTGGTTGTAGGTTGTACTGGCAGATGTTGGTTGGACTCACTGCACGCAGCGGAAAAACACACCAAGAAAAGGTTCTAAGGATTTGTGTCGATAACATTGCATTTTCCCACCGTAACATTTTTGCATGTGTTAAAAGCATCGATGATCAATTATTTATGCAGGAAATAAGGACATAGTATACACAGCTGGATATGATCGAGCAATCCCGCTGTTTTGTGTGACAGAATCTGTTTCCAAGGCAATGTGCCTGCTGTCACATGCCGCATCATATGCAATATTTTGACACATTTTAGGAGCATAGAAACCTTTTTACTAAAGACCTTCACAAAGATTCTTGCAGCAATTTAAAATTATAAGAAAAAAACAAACGCGAAAAAGATTATCACGCCATAATAAAGAACGAGACTGCATGAACTAGTGTATGAGGCACATCAGCAACGGCTGGAGGGAAGTTATACGAGCCAAGGAAGAATCTTGGCTTGGGATTTTTACACATTAAAATAACTCTGAGCAAATACAAAAAAACAGTAGACGCTCGCTACCCATGAACGTGCAATAACTCCGATCTATTTTGGATGTGCTGCAATGAGTTTGTCCTACAGACTTACACAGGTTGGAGTAGTGGTATTTCCCAGTGTTGGTGCAGGACACTCCGGGAGGGGACAGTGGGGAGTGGCTCCCTGTGTCCTGAAGCCCCCCTGTTGAATGGGACCTCAGCCACTCCATCCCTTCCTCATGGGACGTCTGCCTGGAGGACGGAGGGTACCTGGGTCCCACAAAGACACAGAAACACTGTGAGAGTCCCAGTCGGGTATTTCTGTGGCTGGCAGGTGGCCAAAAGAAACAACAACCATGCAGCCACACACACACACACACACACACAGATACTCGCCTGCATGCCGCTCCACACATTCAGTCGTTTATACACACAGTGCGCCAAAGCTGGCAAACACACGGACACTGCCGTTCATCTCCTCCCTCCCCAGCTCCAAAGTGGCTCAGCAACAGAAGGCCCCCTTATCGCCGCAGTAACAATCGGCCATATTTAATCCTTCAAGGATGATAATTGAGTCTGCACTCATCCCTTTTCAGAGCCGCCTTCCGTCCAACGCCCCCATCACTACGCTCCCGCTGCAGTCCTCCACGCCTGCGCTCCGTCTGGGTCGGCTTTCTGAGCACACGTCTGGTTTCGTTGCTCGATGGTGCGTCAATGGAGCGGACTGGAATGTCCAAGGGTCAATGTTTGACACAGCGTACTGTGTCAAAGGCCCATGAGCAGGACTAAACATGCTCATTGATATGGCTAAAGTGGTCAATTACTTGCATAAGCCGTCTCGCAGGTCATGTAAAGATCAGGAAAAAAAAAACGCAGCCTGGTTCAAAATGAGAACAGAAGACAACATAAAAAAAATGTTGACACGGGGCCGAAGTACCCAAAGCCCTCCAAATGGTTTAAAACCAGAAGGCCACATTCAACCCCTGTGCAGCAGGGCTGTATAACTGGATAGAGAAGGCAATATGTGATGAATGGGCTGTGGTATTTCTGTCTCAGGCTGAAATCCAAGTGCTGCTGCTCCCCTTTGGCCAGCATTGCAAATGTTACGAGGAGGTTGGGGCCACATTAGGGAGCTGAGGAAGAAGCGCAGAACTGCTCTGTCACGGTGGCTGTGTCGGCCGCATCTCTAAACTATGGCAATCGGATGAGGACACACACAAGAAGCAGACATAGAAATGGCAGGACGCTTGCCTGATCTCCCGAGGCAGCATTTACACTGCAGCTGATAAGGTTAACCTTCTCAAAGTAGTTATAATCCAATATGGACTACGGATCTGGGATGTGTATTTCCTCGCTGCATTGGATTAGAAACTATTTTGCAAATCCACAACAAGCCTGATTTGTGCTGGAACATAGTCCTGCAGTGCACATGCTGCGTGAGACAATCACAAAATGTTCTAATCTGTGGTGTTTCAATTGCGCTTCATATTTATAACTAAATATTTTACCCGACTCATTGTTCTAAGCTAACTGTTCATGACATTGATATAAGCGATTCCTTCAGTGGCACACCATGCAACTCAGACATACAGACATTTGATATCAGAATGATTATTTTCATTAAAATGTATAATAATAATCTCTGTGGGTGAAGCAATGAGGATGCAGATGTCTTGTACCTCAGTCCCTTTTTAGGAAGCGTGTTTCTGTCAAGGGGCATGCTGTTAAAACACAAAAGATGCGTGAATTAGATGAACAATAAGGCACATTTCTGTTTGTGATACATCAGAAAAAGACTTTTTACAAACGTAACCGTTAACACGTACACGCACATATACAATTAAAATATGAATCAATTGTTATGAATCCATTTTTTGAGACATTCAGCTAAGCTAGTAAGGGAAAATAAACCTGTGCTTCTGGTATATATTGATTGCATGCACAGTATGTGGACAAAACAATGGAAAACTGATTGACTTGTCGTGGGAATGAGGGTCTGCGATGGTCTTTATTGATGGGGGACGTTTCCAGCATGGCTTCAGACTCATTCCACAACTAATGCTGTGTTGATTGTTGACTTTAAATGATGATCTAAGAACTACTAAGATTGGTACCTCTTCAATGCGATAGACTAACTTGGAGAGGTTGCCATGGTCATTTGGTTCAGCAAGCATTAAAAGGGTTAGATGGTGGAAATCATGAACCAAAACCAAGTCGTAACAAGAAACTAAGCCGAGTTTTCGATTGGTCAAGTTATTCTTTTACTTCCTCTGTATTACTCCTTATATCTAAGGATGAAGAGATACACCTCTGGTCTCTATTCTCAAATGAAACAATGAATACAATTCAGCCCAATCGGGTTCCCTGTTACTCACCCCTCAGACAGGGTGGACTTGACACTGCCGGTCCGTGTCACCTTGGACCCGTGGTGGCCCAGCGGGAGATCAATGGACTCAGAGCTGGTGTGCAGACTGGTCATGCTTTGGCAGCTCAGTGTGTCCTTGCTGCCGGCCGACGAGCTACACGCCGGCCAGGGCCGCGCGTTGGAGGGCAGGGAGAGGCCAGAGGCCGGGCTGGAGGCCGGGGAGTCGGTGCACAGGTCTGGGGTTTTACCGTACAGCGGGCTGCTGCCGCCACTCAGGCCGCCAGCGCTGCCCAGGCTCCCCGTGCCAGAGGAGGGCGAGTCCAGACTGGCCTGCCTCGCCAGCGTGCCGTGGGGGCTGCCCAGTACTGAGGGGCACTTGCCAGAGTCGGGAGTGCCCGGAGAGCTGGCCTTGCTGCTGGCTTTGGTGCCAAACAATCTGAAGGGTAGAGAGGTGGGTCATTCAGAAACGCTCAAAGGACAAGGGATGAGCTTCTGCAAGATCCGTGCTACAAAGTGGGTTACACTGAGGATGCCTAATGGGTGTTACATTTGAAATTACCGCAGTGGTCAAACAGAGCAAGAAACTCCAACTACGTCCTCAAACTGTAACTTGAACGTGAAGCTGGATAAAACCCTGAGAACACTCAACACATTTTATCCCTGGCAGGAAAACTCCACCTCATTTCAGCGGCGGATCCTGATCATCAACAGCTTTGCCCACTTTTAAAAAACGAACATGTCAGGCCACTCAACCCCGTTTGTCACCCACATATGCTCCGACAGCCTGCTACTCATACTGCGCCTGTCCCAGTCCCAGTCGTATTACCATAAACTATAAAGGTGCAAAAAAAAAAAATGGCAAGCTTGATGTCATGCAGATGAAAGGGGTTGGCTTGACGGATCACATTTGGACAGATGTCAGGGATCGGCCGTCTCCTGTGTGTGTCCTGTCTAATCAAGACTGCTGAGCTGGCTTTGCCCAACACCGATGAAATGCCATCGCCCCTTCGTCTGCGGGGTAAACATGTTTCCTCTGCATCCGCTTATCACCTACACACCAAGTAACACTCTATGATTACTTGGTGCATGGATCGGATTTATTAAATGTCATACGTTCTCTAAATCAGAGTATTTTTGACAAGACAGCTACAGACAATGTCCTCCAGAATCACCCAAATCCAAAGCACAATCTAAGTACTGCAAGACATAAACTTGCATTGCAGCTTCCTGCACTGAAAGAAAACCCGCACAGCATGTGATGAAATGCTCAAGTGACATAGAAACACACACGGCGAGAGACAAAGACAGAGCGGAAGCCGCAAGCATGTGTCGTGTCTCTGACCTGCGGAACGTAGGCGAAGCAATATCGGGGTACTTGGAGCCCGGCTGCCTGAGGCCTGATTGGCCGGTCGCACTGGAGGAGGTGGGGCTGGACTTTGGGGAGGTGGACAGCCCTGAAGCGGCATCTTGGTCCGACACCGCCACTTTCTCCTTGTCCGTCTGGTTGATGGTGATGGGGCTGGAGCGGTCAGAGCCCACCTTTCCGTCCCTGCGCTTGGCTCCCGCTTGTGTCCCCGCCGCCGCCGCCGGCGCCCCGGCTGGCTTGCTGCTGACGTTGGAGTCGATGCTGCTGGAGCTGGAGCGGTGTCCGCTGCGGCCCGCTGCCGCCCCGCTCGGGGCTTTGGCCGGTCTGGGCAGAGAGCGGTACTGCAGGGTGACTTTGGAGGCGCTGCAGCTGAGCAGGACGCCGTCGTCCTGAGGCTGCGTGCCGTCCAAGCTGGTCTTGCGCACACCGCCGATGCCGGCGCCTTTGCCGAGGGCAGCGGAGGATTTGGGCGCCTTGCCCAGGGTGGCTGAGCCGCTGGCCAGTGTCGCCCCGCTCGAGGTGATAAGGGTACCGCTGGAACCCGGGATCTTCTTGTAGCCAAAAGACGCCGTGGTGGGTGGGCGTCCAATGCCGGAGGGAGGTTTCTTACCTTCATCTCCACTACTCTTTCCGGCATCAGAGGGTGAGCGCTGGATGGCAGCTGAACCCTTGGAAGGCGCCTTGCCCTTCTCCGAGGCCTTAGCGTCGTCAGTTTTGCCTGTCAATTGGCATGAAGACATTTTAGCACAAATACAAAAAACATCTCCGCCAGCAGATTCTTGGCCCCCTGCTTCAGAGCAGCTCAGCTGCAGTGATAAGCAATGCTTATCTACAATAAAGCTGCCAAACATGTTGAGTGCACTAAAATGTAAAAGGATCGGCACAGTCTCCAAGCACAGGTATCCGGGATTTTTTTTTGGGGTGGGCAAAGGCAACAAATCCTTGACAAAACATCTTCTACCAAAATCACTATTTGAAAGTGAGTGAAACATGTCATGAACAAATGAACTCCTACCCGGCGTTTTGTGAGCAGCAGAGGTACCCTTTGTCCTGGGCGGCGTGATGCCCACCTGGGCCGTCATGCCCCGCCTCCACGAGCCCGTCTGGGCGGCCTTTGGCCCGGCGTCCTCGTACTGACTCTGGGCTTGAGCGGAAGAGGGGGACGAGGAGGCCTTCCAGCGTGAGGAGCCGCTGCCGGGGTCCATGCTAGCATCCAGCTCTTCCTCCACCTTCTTCAGGTCCTCGGCTCCGGCCCAGCTGCTGCTCACCTCTTGCTCTGCATGTTTGGACCTGCTTCCTTTTTGGGACTGGTGGTTGTGGTGGTGGGGATGGGTTTTGAAGAAAGCATAAATAAATAAAATAGTGAATGTGCTACCTAAAATCTCCAATGTTGTTGCGTCCTTAAATGTACCAGTGGGAAAGTCTCAAAGAGTCAACAGAAAGAAGACGAGACGTCAATGACGTGAAGAACTAGTTATTTCTGGTTCATACTCATACTGTTATTTTAAGATTGTATTGAAAGACGCCATAACAACGTATTGGAAGTCCCTGCACCGACGGAGCGGCGGGTTGTTTGCATGTGTGAAGTCATAGCCATCTCTTTAGGGACACACACACACACAGCAGGGATAACTAGCCTACCTTGACAGATGGCCAGTCGCCCTAGCAACACCAGAGTCTCTAAAGAGCCGGTCTGTTGTGTATTTCATGAGAGGCCAAAGACACTTGGCAGATGAGAGATGAGCCGTGGCCTTGGGTTCACAGTTAATTCCCTTAGCTGTTTTTTCAGAGCTAAAGCAGCATGCTAGCAGCTCCGCATTAGATGAAGATATGTCATTTTTACAAGCTATCTTTTACAAAAGATATTGTAATTCTTGAGTGTATATCATACCTAAAGACACTTCTTAAAACAAATCTTAAATACAGACGGATCAAAACTAAATAAAAGAAAAAAAGAAAGGAGGAAACAAAACGGGAGAAACTGCAAGGAAAGTGGGCGTGGCCTCACCTGCACGCCCTTGGTTTTCCGCGACGAGCTGGCGGCGGAGTAGGTCGGCGTGTTCAGATCGTCGGTGCTGATGTTGTCTAGTGTGTCACTCAGGCCGCTGCTCACAGAGCTGCTGTCGTCCCAGCTGCAAGACGAGAAGAGCACAGGTCGCCGAGTTCATTTTTATAGTTTGTTTTATCATTTCAGAGACCACGCGATACACATGCCATCTTCACCTTCCCATGTTGTGACTTTGAAATGTTTCTGACCAATAAAAGACCCGTTAGAACGATGCCCAACTGTAATTTCCCCCACTAATTTTAGGGAATGATTTTGGGAATTCCGAATTCGAATTGTTCGGCTTTTGCTTAACTTTGGTTTTATATAAATACAGAAGGAAAATGACTGAGAAGCCCAGCCGACACACACTGAGAGGGCGAGTGAGAGAGATGACAAAAGGGACGCATTACAGACAGATAACAAAAGAGCCAACCACTTTTTGTTAATAACAGATGCTTTCATCTGATGGGAATTTCCAAGATGACAGATCGCAAACAGCTCCAGTTTGAAACTGCCTTTTTTAACAAAAAACCCCCCACAAACTACTTGCAGAAGCTAATTACACTCATATCAACCAGTCAATTCAACTCTCGTCATTTATAATTCATCCCAGGCGAGGATGGGACCCTAAGGCAGGCGTAAAACAAGGGAATAATCACTCAGTCTTTACAAAGGCTCACAGAAGAAGAAGGACGCCGATATGTGTGAACGTGGGCGAGCTGGAGACATTCGGTCCTGCTCAGCAGGGACGTGATTCATTTTCTGAATATTGTCTCTGAAAATCAATAAGAGTGACGCCAACCATCACTATTGTATATTACATCCTTCACGTTAATGACCGTTTAATCCGTCAGGAAATAAAACGGCCTGTTGAACATGAATATAAGCTCTACATTGACCAGCCACCTATAAAAAGTAATGAAAGTGCAACCTAGCTGTCCGCCGGTGTAAAATGTATCTGCTCTTATGACAGATTCAGAATGAGCAGCATTTACCTTAACAAATCTATATTAACACCTTTGACCTCCGATTTGCAGCTACAGCTCTATATATTAAGTTCCTACTGAGAGTTTTAGGCTGATCTGCGTTATGTGTGGCTATCACAGCTTTGGTGCAGTTAGTCAGTGCGACTGAAAAAGGCCTCTGCTGAGCGCTGAGAGAGGAGCTCTGATATCACAGTCGAGTGCGTTGGAGTAAGTGTTTCTACACATGCCGAGCTTTAGCAAACAAAGCCTTTGGAGCAATCGATGGCGTTGACACGTTCATGGGTTGTTTCCCTTTAATCGGTTCCTCTCATCTGAACTGAAGACTGTCTGCGGATAACGTGCCTGTGTTTGGAGCGGAGAGAAGCGTCGTCTGACCGACTGAGAGCCGAGTAAAGCCGAGTAAATACAGAGTCCTTTGCTGGGGAGGTGGGGGGGGGGGGGGGTCTTTGAGCTTCGGTGGCCGACGGTGCCTGCGGGTCACCTTGACGAGTCCTCTGAGACCGGAAAGGAAACGGGGCCCAATTTAAAGCTGGATGAAGCAGACCAAAGTAATATGGCTTCGCTCCAAAACATAAATAAAGCCTTAAATCTCTAAACTGTCATATTCATCTGCGGTAAGATGAAAATTAGAAGAGATCAAAGACACAGATGGTCTTTTCACAAACGCCGGTCGCCCCTTCTGCCAAACTGCACTTCTCAAATACCATTCAGGCGACTTTCAAAGTGAGAAAATGTTCACTTTTTCCCACATCGCCAATAATTCCCCCCAAACTGAGACAAATTGGACAAAGGGGCAGTCGGTTTGGAGGGTGGGGGGGGGGCACCGGATGGCTGTGAAGCAGCTCACTTACTTCCAGTCCTTATCTAAACAGGAGTGTCGCCTTCTTCCCAGGGCGGTCCCTCTACAACTTTATTTCAAACGCTCTTTCTGGCAAATTAGCAGGACAACTGTGGTGGCGGCCAACTCCTGATTCGTTGTTACACAATAAGCCAAAGATGAGGGCTCTCGGAGTCATCCTCACAAAGGAAGCATTTGCATTGGAATTATTCAGCCGAGTTTGGGTTAATTAACAGACTTGTACTGTCACTTTCATGGAGCTGAAATGCAAGAGGTTAACATATGAGCACATGGCTGGCGTCTCACAACCCACGAACTATTGAGGTGCAATGCAAGGAGCTTATGTTTTTGCTTCTGTTTCTAATGATCACCTGTTTTTTTATTAATATGGTATTGTCCACCGACCTATCAAGACGGAGAAGGGTGTGCGTTTAATGTGTGATGTTAACACATCGCATTCCTTAAGGACAATATAAAGGTTAAGGAGGAGGAGCCTTCTTGCTCTGAAGATTTTTCCTGATACAATTATAAGAGCAACAAAAAAAGAAGACCTCCTCATCCTGAGAAACCCGGCTGACTGTAACGCGCTGAATATTTCATCGTGCCGACTCTGCGCATCACTGCTCTGACGGAGCGGCACCGTGGCTGCACCAGCTCCTCCCCCCAGACCCACGCGGGACGCGTCCTCAAGAAAAGGCACAAACAAACTCAATAACCCAACAGCATGGGCGGGCGCGTTATGACGCCTTAAATTAACAATGAGCGACGCTGTACGGAGCAGAGGGCTGGAGAGGAGGCCGCTAAGGGGAATGTTGCCTTCAGTCCCATATTCATAGGCGATTTTTTCACAACATAAACTTGTGCTGCCTTGCGTCGTGACGTAGGGCTGTGCGGTATTACCGATATTCCGGTATGACGGTATGAAATTTCCGTAAGGTATGAAATCCATACCGTCATACCGGGGTTACTAACAGCTGACCTGCTCGTTGGCAGGCAGCGGATTTTATTTGTACACGTCGTCATCACAGCGATGGTTACAACTTTAAAACAACAATGAATAACCCACAACACAACGGCTTGGGACATTTTGTAATACTAATAAATTATTAGTATTACAAAATGTTGTAATAAATTATAAATGTACAAAATTGTACATTTTACCGATCACGGTCCTCGGATTCGGTCTCGAGACCGTCAACCAGTCACGGCGGAGCGAGTGAAGCGGGGAAGCGGAAGGTCAGACGTCGCTTAAAGAGGCATTTGCTCGAGGCGATGCTTATGACAAAAAAAGCAAGCGATGGAGTGACATTACGGAGGCAATAACGTTCCACCTCTGCAAGGACGTAGTCCCGCTACGGACCGTAGATAAAGACGGGTCAAAGCATTGGATCCATGGTACATTTTACCGGGGCGAAAGTATTTCAGACAAATTGCCGTCCCTCATTTGTAGAGCAACGCCGAAGCGAGCTGCGTACAGTCGGCCACTTTTCAACAACAACGGACCTGCGGTCGAGTCGCACAATGGAGCCAAACCTCAGCATAACGGTGCGCTTCATCGGTGATGACTGGGAGTTGCGCAATCACTGTTTGCAAGCGTCATATTTCCCTGACGACCACACCGGAGAAATAATGTTAATAAAACGACTATAAAATATTTGTTAAATATAAATATAAATATATATATATATATATATGTGTATATATATATATATAAAAGATGTTTATATTCTGATTCCTTTATATATAAAATACCGTGATATACCATCATACCGTCAGAATGATTTTTAATACCGTGATATGGATTTTTGGCCATACCGCACAGCCCTATCGTGACGCCCAACCAAACTAAAAAACCAGAAAGCTGGAGCGCAGCTTCTTCTTCTCACCGGCCAAAGGCAGCTCTCTGGTAGCTACATGAGGACGTCTGCTCGTCTAAATGTTTGCATTTCTTTGCAGATTTAATTGCCAATCCCGGATTTGCGCCCGATGCTTCCGTGTGGCTCCACCCAACCGCGCAAACATCCCTTCATACAATATTCAACAGACTTGATTTTGACCCAGAGGACAAAAATCGGCAGGACAAAAGAAAAGAAACATCTGTAATGACTCTGTGTAATTTAGATGAATGAGATTATGAAGAGTGTTTTTGGGGCGGGATGAGGCTAAAGTGAGTGGAGATGGGACGTCTGCAGATGAGGGAAGGCAACGCGTACTCATAGGACTTCTTACGTAACGAAACACAGGGGGGGAAAAAGCTCATATGCAGCGATATTTGAGGACGACGGGATAAATTAGCGGCTACCACTTTAAACAAAATAAGGATCCTTATTTTGAAAATTGTAACACTTTGGATGTTTGCATGTTTTAGCTAATGCACAGTATTCAACACTTTTGTCTGAAAAAACAACATGTAGAATTGAGGAATCACTCTTGTCTCCTAGCAGCAGCAGCTTGTTAGTTGGTCTAATGTACAGACGGCCGCCAAAAAAATCAGGCCTTCAATCTCAACTTGTTACAGCAGTTGATTGTGTTCGCCGGGTGCTCCAAAATGAATCCGTAACTGCACACAGAGAGCGAGAAGCACAACACAGAGAAGCCCCAACAAAGACGTCTCCCACAACCACCATGACAACTATCTGTGTCACAAGCAGAACTTTGATTTGAAATGCCGGTTTTTCCCTTTCTCACGCACACACACACACACACACACACACACACACACACACTTACAGAGAGAGAGCAGGGCTCTGCAATCCTTCATTTGCCTGTGCCGTAATCCCAGTTAATGCCTCTGAGCCTCTGCAATTAAACATGAGGAAACACCAAGACGTCCACCCAAACGACTCCTCTTCTCTGTGGGCTGCCAAAGCTGCGCTCCGATGGGGAGCACAAAGAGCCGGCCTATCAGAGCACACTAGGCGGTCGGACCAAGCCGCATCAACGGGCTGTTTTACAGGTCACACGTGTGTTGTGTTGTTTCCAGCTGTGCCGCCAACTCACCTCTGGTGGGACGGACGCTGCCGGTCCCCTTGCTGCAGAGCCTTCCCCACCACAACGGGAGGGAAAACCCCACCTGACGGAGAGGCCAGAAGCTGTGAGGCGGAGTCCGGGGAGGAAATGGGAAGGAAAGCACTGGCTCACTCCTCCACTTTCACCCTGGTGCTTTATGCTGCCTGCTGGCTCCTCCCTCCTTCCCTCCCTCCTTACCCTGAGGATGGGCCTGTCAGCGCCTAAGGATGCTGTCTGACATGTCCTCAGCAGCGGGACTACCGAAGGTCAACCGAAGCGGGATTTCAGTGCAAAAAGTAGAAGAAGGGCTTTGTGCCGAGCCGTGGCCGAAACCCCTTTGACTGGAAGTGATCTCATGCATTATACGTGAGATGCTCACGTGTGTTGGGACATTATTCATGATCCGCGAGCAGCAGGATGGAGGGCAGCGCGGCAGGAGGAGAGGGGAATGGAGATGGTACTTTTATTTTTGTTTCATCCAAAACGACTCACATCCGTGCAACAAAGTCTTTTGTCAGACATCCGGACCTCTCAGCCAAGAGATGCCGTATGAGAAACCGTGCTTCCTCTTGTCTTTTGGGAATTCTGGTCACTTCTCATGCCATCAAAACAATTCTTATTTATATCGCAATAAAACATGTTGTTTCTGAAGCTACAGGAGGGATCCTACAGAGGAAAGAGCTCAAACGGTCTGGATGCAAGTTGAATCGCCTCTATGAAATGAGACCAGGCGATAGAAAAAGCAAAGCAGGATTATTAAGGTAAAAGTATTTGATGAGACTGATTCAGCTCGGCACAACTCCATTAAACAAAAGGGACAGAGCGACCTTGGGATGCAGACCAATCCGTTGCCAAGCAGTGACGGGCAGCCGGGCGCTTTAAAAGCAAACGCTTCCTACCGCATTGCAGTCAAACACCATTGCAAACCATTGCAAACAACCAGCCAGTACAAAGCTGTAAGAGCCGTATTATCTTAGAACATGTGAGGAACAACAAGCTGTTCCATAACGGAGGGTTATCGGCCACTTTAAAGCAGATGAGCTTGAAAGAGTCGAAACGGTAAAATCGGACTCGTCTGTGACGATAAGAGAGGAATTCCTGTGCAGCTGGGACCCGATATCGGCCGGCGTCTCCCTGGGAAACGCTTGATGGAGTGGTAAAAGTCATCAGCGGCTCAGATCTGTCAAATTGACTGCGCTTCCCGTGACTGAAAGATAACCAATGACGATGAGATGACGTACTGTGTGTATATGATATACACACAGTTTTTATACGTTTTCTCAAAAAACACAAAAACAGCGTTGCAGTGCAGCTTTGTAAATGCTCATCTGCCATAATTACACCATAACGGCCATCATCTAACACAATTACATTTTCATAATCCACAACAGACTCGGGCTCCACAGCGCTGAAGTGAATGAGCAGTGATGGGAACTTTGTCGATTCTTATCTCACAAACTCACTCGGCCTGTCAGATGACGAATGGCTTCATATCCTCTGCAGATTTTCCACCACATGCCGGCGCGCGGCTACTTATCCTTCTATCTATTTTACGTTGGCTCTAGATGAAGACAGATATTTCACGTTCCCCATTGTCTGCGTATTCTGAGACCATCCTGAAACCCTCCTGCTGGCCGAATGGAGTCAACGGAAGATGCTCAATGCTCCGTGTCATGAATTAAATGGGATGGATATTGTAAGAAATGACACACGGTAAGGTGATAACTACAGCTCTAATCTCACGGGTTATTTCTAACATTGCATCATCCACATACAGACGGGCATTCACACATGGGAGTTCACAACATGCTGTCTGTTTCCTTTCAAACTGAAAAGATCAAATGAATATGACTGAATAGCATGGACAATAAGCACATGGATTACTGTTTGCACTATGGAGGGATATAAATGTCTTATTACCGTCTTGTCACTTGTTCAAGAAGGAAACAACGTAATGGTTCCTGGCTCCATATTGTGGGAATAACACCTTCTCCTCTATTCGGTAAAAAGTTAAATACGAGTAAAATGGTTGAGGAAACGGGGGACTAATAGAAAATTGTTGGTTGGGGAGTTTATTTGTTTATTTCCTGGATCCCCATCAGCTGACACCTTAGCTGCCGCGAATCTTCCTTTGGTACAAGTTGAGAGGGGGCACCATCCTAAAAGGAATGATCCTCCATGAAACCACTGAGGGCCATGCCGTCCTCCACCTGGAAGTCAGAAGGGCGTATCGCCCAAAGGATCATCGTGCTGAGTCGGCTCAGAGAAGCACGAGCTGCCACAACCGAATACACCAACAGTCACTCAATAAACATCTTGCGGATACAGACCAAAGTCTGTACAAAGTCAGTTTCTTTAAAAGACATGTGATTTAAGAGAACGTAAAGGAGATGTTTAAGCTTGCGGAGAACAATAAGTATAAGTGAAGTTGTGTAAAAACATATTGAATAAATAGGGCACCCATCTAAGGTTGAAATCCAACAATAATGGAAACAGGATTGTTAAACTGGACGGTCAGTATTTAGACAACAAAACGACACCTGTGGACTTTTGGGCCTTGAAAGGGGAATACTAATAATAATTTCATTTCATTCATCCGAGAGTGAGAACTACAGAACACATAAGCAGACAACGGAAGTGATGCGCTGTGTCTTCTGGTTTCATCAAAGACTTCACTGATTCATTCAGTGAGTAGAGTGATTAACGAGGATACCCTGCTTCCCCTGCAGGAAGGTAAGACAAATATTCAGATCGCTGACTAGTAGAGGGAGAAGCCTCCAGAATGAACCAACGCCAGGCAATGAGAAACAAAAAAAGGAAAGCTTTCCCTCGAGCTACTCTGCATGATTAGATGTTAATTAGTGAGTGTTTGTGTGGGCTGCAATTTGCGTTTTTGGAGAGGAAATATATCTGTACGCATGCACCTGAGGACACACACTTGCTTGAACACACGCACACACAGAGGCATGGCATAGCTGGGCTATAGAACTTCCTCCAATTACCATCACAGTGGGCTGAGTTGTGTCTGAGCTCGTCATTAAGGGGGGAAAGACAAGTGTGTGAGAGACTGACGAGGGCCCGAAAACTCAGAGACAGCCGAGACGTTGAGGCGCTGCACTTCCAGGTGTGACGTGAGGGGATATTTTCATCCTGAGCAGAGACCAACTACACAGCAAGTTGCATAACGACTGTCATTGATGGGAAGAAAAACACACAAAAAAACCCTCCTCCTTTCAAATCTTTTGGCTGCTTACGGCAGCACCGAGGAGCTGTGCAGCCTCAACCACGCCTGTCACCGAGCGACAGCTGGGATCCACACACACACACACACACACACACCAGAACAAACACACAGTCATGCTCTTTTTTTTGTCAAGCATGGACAACACAACCACGGCACATTCACACACACACACACACACACACAAACTGGTCTCCAATCCCCCAAAAGATTTGAATGACAACAACGACAGCAGAGCAAGCTGCTGTAGTTCAGCCCTCAAACAAGATGCTGAGAGAAAAGGAGAGATACAGTGACACACACACACACACACACACACACACACACACACACCGGGATGCTAAAAGCGAGGCCCGGTTAGTTATTCATGACTCTGCTGAGGATGGGAAGCCTGTCGGCGTCAAAACCCTCTCCTTGGGCGTCTTTTCTCGACAGCAGGGCCACGAGCGCGCGCTCATCTATGTTGGATGACAGCGGGGTATTTTTAGAGCGCGGCTTTGGGCCGAGGACGATTCCCCATTGTTTTAAAGTGAACTGGTCAGAATACCGGTCTGGGCCTTTGCTGCTCTGTTCTGCTCAGCTATAAATACACCGTTTGTGTGAATTCTCTATACACATTGCTAGGAAAATGGAAGTAGACGTATGTGGACTGAGGACGAGGGGGAGTTGGACATGGCGTCATTTTAACCTATCGGGCGATTAAAAAGGCCAGGGAAACATTGGCAGACTCTGCGATGGTGGATAACAGGGTTCCTCAACATGGCGTTCCTTAAAGAACGTCCAATCTATCAAAACGGCTAATCTTTCTCCTCTTTCATACCTAAGTGGAGACCTTACACCTGAGCTATTATTCATGCTTGTCAATACATGCACGTGAGCCGGGTGTTTCCGCCGACTCGCGGCTCGCGGTTCGCCGGCAGCTCGCCGGCAGCTTGGGCCGGCTCGCGGCTCGCCGGCAGCTTGGGCCGGCTCGCGGCTCGCCGGCAGCTTGGGCCGGCTCGCGGCTCGCCGGCAGCTTGGGCCGGCTCGCGGCTCGCCGGCAGCTTGGGCCGGCTCGCGGCTCGCTGCTCGCTGGCTGCTTGGGGCCCCCTGGTGGCCAGAGGGGGCCCCAAGCAGCCGCTTAGTTCGCTTATGCCTCGGGCCGGCTCTGCTCATAGACCACCCTGTTCCTCTCAGTCACCTGCAGGCTGTGAGTCTTGGCAAGTGGTCTCAGCGAATTTCCTGCGCGGCTCTGTTGGTTCGGGATGAAGGAGCCATGGGGGTTGTTATGGACACGGAAAAGCATAATGAGCCTCGTGGGGGATTAGTTCATGTACACAGTCCCCAAGTCTCTCTACGCTTGCCAGTGTGCTGGGGGAACTAGAGAGAGTGAACGATTGCTGCTTATTAAAAGAGGATGAAGAAAAATGCTCACTTTACTGATAAACAATCATTTTACTGCTGCGTAAGGAAAATAGCATGGGATTTTTCCAAAGCTATTCTAAACTATTTTCATATCTGGCCAACAAAATTCTTACGTGCAAATCCAAGATGGCGAAAGAAAAACACAAAACTCCAAAAACCAATGGGTAAACTCACAGCGTTACATGCGTGTAACCCAACCACCTACATCCCCACAGCAAACTATGGGCTGCTCTACTAGCATATTTTAGACTGCTCTCTGTTGGTGGCCCAGTGCAAATAATGTACTTGTGTTTGCAAAATGCGAGTCATGAATGGTTTGTGGGTAACAAAAGAAAAATACTTTTAACACATTGGATATATCCAGCGGTCAGACTCCCAGCATCCCCAGCTCTAATGACATGCTTCGATGAGACGTTCTTTGGTAATGTTGCTTTCCTTCACCAATTAGTTTTATCACTATGTCCTTGTAGCCGTTAAATTCTCCTAGAGGACAAACGGACGGGACAGAAGGGTCGTGTGTTATAAAATCTCTCCATAATCCGTAGCTGACTGCAACATGTTCCGATAACCCTCCTCCTCTGGGGATGGTTAAAGATATTCAATGAAATTTACATTTAAATGAGCCACTTTGTAATGAATAAAGCAAATAAATTAACTGCAACTTTTCTCAGAAAATCCCTCATGAATATCAGAAATTAAAGACACTATCTACCTTATTCCTTATAGTCAACTATTCACTCCAAACTCAAAGTATCTTTTGGGTAAGGGGGCCAAAAGGAAGCAGTGCTGGAGCGGACACGCAAGAAGAAAAATGGCTACGGTGTAGCCTGCGACACAGTAGTAGATTCAACTCACTTACAATCCAAGAATCAATGCGTCGCTGGAATCTGTCGTTCCTAGAATGGCAGCATGGGCATTTCAGGAGATGGAAAGCCCAAAGTCAGCCGCAGATTGTTTGAACTTGAGCCGTATCTGCTACTCGTCCTCCTTAAAGCCAGGGTGGGGTTTTCATTTGGAACGCTTTGGGATAAACACGGGGGAGCAGGTCCTGTCCTACGGGCGGAGCTAAAGCCGGGCTGAGGTGTGCAATCGCTCTAGGGATGATTCCCCCCGCCCCTCCCCCCCCCCCCCCCCCCAAGCTGTGTTGTGTGTCAGTGGGAAGTGACAGCTCGTCATCCGACAATCACACACGTCAGACAGGCAGTGGGGAAGCATTAAAGCCATGTGTACTTTTGTGCGTTTGTACACTGGCAGAGTTTTATGTGAGGAGAACAAACAGGGTTTCAGGGTTCAAATTGTGCTGCATTCAGGAGTCTGCCGCCTGAAGGCATCTTAAGAGGAACGAGGCTTCAATATTTCCTCGTCACTCCCCGAGTCCCCGAAGCGCTAACAGACATCAGCTGTGAAAAGCCCCCATTTGTTTCACGCCACGGCAAAGTGAGGGAGACTTCAGACACAATATCCAAATACAGCGATGAGATCTGAACAGGGCGAGGAGGCCTATGGGTTCATACTTATTCTAATCCATTCCTTCCCTTCTTCCCCAGAGTGTCAAAGTCTGACAGGCAGACCAGCGCGAGACTGACAGGGCCTAGGGTCCTCTCTGCCGGTTTAGGATGCTCTGCCAGTCAGAAATGTGATGGGAAACGCCCCAAGCTGATTGGCTCCACTGGCTGCTGTGACGAAGGCGCCAAACAGAGGGGTCCAGTGGGCCGTCACACACACCTGGATTACCTAGACCTGATCATCACCTGTTAAGGGTCCCTTATATACAGTAGGTGCATGAGGAGTGCATTGGCCTCTGCAATGGCATCCATAAAGGAAGTGTGTCTTTAACGGCACTGCACTGATTCAAAGCGTTACAGCCAACCAGAGAGCTGTATCTGATTGCTTCCCAGTCCTCACACCTCTGGCTGTGGCCACTCATTGAAATTCTGGCAGAAGCTGGGAGTTGCGTCGGCGGGAAATGTCAATTCCCAGCAGCCCCTCCTGACGGCCTGCCATCACAATCGTGGCTTGACAGCCTTAAAAATCAATGTCCCGTCTCTCCCTCTGCCCTCCCTTAGTCTGGGATGTCCTTGCAGTAGGGGTGCTGCCTTCTGAAGGACATGAACTTACCTTCTGCTTTTTTATCGTGGCTTTTAGTTTGTTTGCTTTTTCTGTTTTTTTAGTTTTGTTATGTCAGCACTCTTGGGCTACTGTAAGAGAGCTGTGTCCCAAAGAAAACTATTTGTAATTGTCGCTTAAAAAGTGTCACAAATGTGCATGATGGAGACTATTATGTATAAAATGTGCATACACTGTACATACACTGTCGTATATTTGCACTCACATATCCAGTGCGTGGATCACAAACCCGAAGTGTGGACAAAGGTCAGGCAGCAGTGGGGCTGAAGAACTCCATCCTTACCTGTCTACGTCTCCCTGCATCTCCTTGCTGCCTCGCTGCGACGCTTCTCGAGAAGGGGCGCCTGGGTCGGACGCTCGGCCCGCGTTCCGCGCATACAAATGCAGGCCGCCGTCTGTGAGGTATCTGCGAGACGGGAGTCAATTAGAGGAAGTAGATGCCGAAGAGGCGGCTGTATGCTGTACAGATTAGCAAATGCGTGATGTTGGGCTGGGATGTATTTAGATCAAACTGACCCGACTCGTCCGGCAGTTTGGCATGAAAAGTTATTCAGTTTTTCCTTTTTTTCTTTAATGAATAAAGAGCAACAGATTCATTAAACTAAACCAGTAGATAACATATATGTATATCGACAATGATTAATGTGCGCTGTTTAGGCAGTGTGGGATTTTTCTGTGAATTCTTTAAATGAATATATATGTGTGTGCAAGGCTGAGCGAGCTGTAAGCCATCAGACACGCCTGATAAGACATGGGGATCATTAGAGTTGAGTTAATTAAGCTAATCATTCAGCTAATCACCTTCCCCTCCCGACGTGTTCTTACATTTTCTGTTCTGACACTTGTTAATCCTATGGTGCAACTACTAACGTCTTTATATTTAGCATTTTATCGTTCATAGAAATGGCGGCCTTGAAAGCGCATCAAGATGAAAAAACACCGAAAACACACATGTATGCAGACACAGCACGAGCAAATGAGGAAACGCCTTCACCGTATGGGCAACACATGGAAGGTGTTTAGAAAAATAGTTGCTCAGTACGAGACAACACTTGTTTCCAGGGGACACTAAAAGTGACGCACACAACTAGGTCACACACCGCTTTGTGGATGACGGAGTTATTGAAATTCATTGGGCGGTTTTAACATTATAATCCCATGATTTCAGGTAACGGCAGATAAAGTGCCCTTTTTTATGATATCTGAATCATGCGATGACAGATCTCGGACTTTGAGCTTCATGTCAGAAACCATGGCAACAACACTGCACGTCACTCATTGATTGTAATGTTTGACCTTCAAGCAACACATTTACAAAATGCTGCGCATGGAGCTTTTCAATGTGTGTCCAGTTATTGCAGATGTGCTGATGATTCTATTTGGATGCATTTTCTTAATTTGCAGCGCTTTAAGCTCTTGGGGCTACCAATATGCAGACACCCATTCAAATTTTACAAACAAAATTATTGAAATTTTTGCCTCGTAGCAGTACTGTGGAGGTTTGGTTTTTATAGGTACACAAATGCATAGGTGGGTAAGTCGGGTCACATCCTACAATGAATTTCATGCTTTTGCGTCATTCAGCAATTGGTTGAGGTAATGTGCAAAGGAAGCATAGCAATGCGCAAACAAAGCCTGCCAGCAAGCAAAAACTCTCGCATAACGCACACAAAAGGATAAACAAAATGCATCTTGGTAAGTAACATTGTGTGAATGAACTTATTGGCTTTTGCAGCAGGAAGTCAGAGTAGCCAACATGCGTCGCGCTAGTCCTCCTACCCGCTTGTGATCTCATCTGGCCGGCCGTTCCTCCCTAGGACGTCCCCATCACTCACGTACCCTGCCATCTCCATCTGCTTCCCTCCTCCTGCCCTCTCCCCCTGCTCCGCCCCTCTGCCCCCGGCTGCCGCTCGCCTCAGGGGGGCGCTGTGCACAAACCTGGAGGGGTCCGAGTGGCCGCCGTAGCGCCCGGTGGTGGTGCCGGCGCTCGCCGTGCTCGCTCTGGGCGCAGCGTAGCTGCTGGGCATTGAAGGGGCGTCGCCCGCCTGCAGGCGTGGCGTCTGTGTCTGGCCCAGACGCCAGGCCATGGGGGAGGAGCGCGTGGCGAGGGCTGGTAGGCTCCGCCCATTGACCTCGGTGGTCACCGTGGTGTCGAAGGTGGTTTCGAGTGTACTGTGGAGAGAGTGAGAGAGGAAATAAGGCCTTTTTTAAATCCCAAGCCGTCATATCAAGTGCCGTCCCGTGTAAAGGGCAAACCCCTCAGGGGGAAACGATCCCGTCTGAAGCCGAGAGACGCTGACGTCCATTGAGTGCCACTGCCTGGGTTTTTTGTTCGTCACCTTGCTTTCTGCATGGGTGTGTTGGGCTCTGCAACCTTCCCTAAAGTGCAGTTCCTTCAAGTGTGTTAACTTATAGTGAATGCTCCCATGAGAGCGCACGTCAAACCATAATGGAACATCTCAAGCAGATGGGGACAGAGACAGAGCATGCTTTAGAAAGACAAAGTATGAATAAGGTGGATTTGCAACAACTGGGATGTTGAGGAAATTTAGGAACGGCTAAACTCGGATTTTCAGATTTGTCGTTTTAGCATTCTGAATTTGTTTTATCATCAAACCAACACAGCGGGAATGCATCGACAGGAGAGAGAAATGTTGTGTAAGTTTGAGAGTAAATGAAATGTCATCAACTGAAGGAGCCAAGAAAAGGAATGGAACCTAATGGAGGGAGACCAAGAGCATCTTACCGAGCCTTCAACAGCCACTCCACACATTTATTTTCATAATATTGCTGCAGAGGGATTGTAACATATTTGTGGAACTCCTGCGGAGCACTCAACCTCCATATACCGAACCAGCGTGATGGAAGCGCGGCCCGTAAATCAGCAGGACTGTGAACGCAAAAACAACTCACTGATGGCCGCTCCGCGTGCAAGGACACAGAGAGCGAGGCGTGGCGCCAGTGGAACCTAGTGTGAGCTCCCTCTGCTGGGTGGAAGGGGGCACTACATTCACATCATATATTTGAGTTGCACGTTATGAGGATGCCATGTTTGTATGTTGCAATGTTTACCAGGGTTTTTTTTACGAGCCTTTCCCATATTATTTAAATGAATATATAAGTGGCGCTTTTCTGCACGTCTGCTGCCTTTAGAAATATTTATTAGAGGTCGTAATGCGGTTGCTGGATTTGTAGGATGAGACGGCTATGTGGACGCCTGCCTCTGCAGCCTTCATGAGGTGACAAAAAAAAGCAATGTCATCTTAAAGCAGCGTCTCACGCGTACCAGGAGGAGAGGTGTGAGCCTCCGTGTGTGTGTGTGTGTGTGGGTCATGGCAGATGCCAAGTAGACATGAGGGGGGCAGCAAGGCCTGCCAAATTGACAAGCACATCTCTCAACACCTTCCAAGGTTAACACGGATACAAACACACACACACACACAATAGAAGTGACACATTGTGTGTGTGTGTGACACAGTGACACAGAAGCAGCATCATTTCCCAACAGCCAAATTAAACAAACATGACAACAAAAACAGTTGCATTTCTGAAAAGCAACCGCAGACGATGTGACGATAGCAAAATCAATTTGCCGGAAGCCTTTTATCATTAGCACACAATGGAGGTTGCAAAATCAGCTCATCTTTATCTGCAGGCGGAAAAAAAGAAGCAGCGGCAGATTCAGTGAGGGAGACTGACTGTGTATGTGTTGAGATAAATGAGCATGCAAAACAAGAGATTTGAACCAGCAGGAAGCCAAGAGGACATATTTAAGACCTACCACATGTGAACACGCATGTTCCACTAGTGGAAACACACAATATCCTACATTCATCTGCTCAGCCGAGAGCTCAGCAGGAGAGGAATCCACATCGACAGCAGGAGGTTTGTTATTGCTGAGCAATGGTGAATACAAATACCCCACATCTTTCCTCCTGCTAATGGAGTCTGGGGGTTAAACAGTTCAACTTGTGTTTCCAATACTTCATTTAATGCTCTGTGTGTGGTCTCAGCTTCAAATGCGCAAATACAATATAAGCCACAGTAATGCTATTAATGCGGCATTTTTTGTAATCACATGACTAATGTATCGTGAATACGTAAAAAAAAACAATTTGGACATTTTAAATCAATTTTTTTAAAGCAGTCCACACACTAAAAACGAGGTAAATATGGCACCCATATGTATAACAATTGATATAGCATAGAATAACATATCATGGCATTTTCTTTCCCCCTCTCACTCGTATCTGGTAGTCTTGAAGGAACATTTATGGTGGGGACTTTTTCGGCCCTTTGGAGGCGAGAGGTTATGAGACCAGTGTAAAAGCCCAACACAGCATTGGATCCATAATCATTGAACAATGACGGAGGATTTCACCTAGTTGTTATCTGCAGCCTGTCAAATAACGCTCCAAACGTCGCGTAAAGTAAACCAGCATCAGACTTGAGACTTATTGGGATGAATAGATGGCAGAAGACTATGAGTACGTTACAGTGGAATGATCCAGATGGAGGCCGTCCAGCTCAGCTCTCTATGGGACACTTTGCACAATAGGCCCTGTTGTCTATTATTGTCTATTTCACTCCTGTCATTTTCTAAAGGAACACCATGCTGTATTAAATACAAGCATAAACTCAGGTTTACAGAGGGAATCAATCCGAAGAGAAGTAGAGTAGTTTTACACAACCACACTTCTTTTTGCAGTGGACACGTTTTGTTGTCTTGTTTTGTGTGCGTGTTCATGTCGCAGTGAGTCTAGTAATGATGCAGGCGAACGTTACACTCTGCTAGCTTGAGTGATTCAGAGACGGAGCCGACCGCCACCACAGACACGCGTCTTCAATCTGGAGCGCCAACACAACCATTACTCACAGGCACACACACACACACACACACACACACACACACACACTTTGATGAGAGGTCACTTTCCATCCTCCATCATGGACTAAAACTCCTCCTGTCAAGGAGCTGGCGGTGCTGTCATCCCCGAGCTAAACCACATCGCTCCTCATCTCCGTCCGCCTGCTCTCACACCATCACTGGCGTCGGTGTTGAGGTGTTGAGAAGCGTCTATGGCTTTGCAACGTCGTTACTGTTCACAAATCGTAATTTCGGTAACTTAACTTCCAGTGAACGGTTGCAATCTTTGCCAATTGCGAATCTCCTCAGTTGAAATGCAATGAACCAGCCAGCCGGCCCGCGTTCTCTCCGTACTCCAAACGTGAGCACCAGATAAACAAACCACGACGAAACGCTCAAGAAGTCCGGCCGGTTGCTCCACGTCTTTATTTATCCGCACAGACAGTGTAACAAAGCGGGACTGTGTGAAGCAGCAAGGCGAAGTCAAAGAGGAGGAGGCGCGCTTTCTAGGGTGCAGAAACTCTGGCTTCATGGAGCCAAATCAGGGAAAAATCTGTCAAAACTAAATTCAACCCCAAAACACTTTTCGTACACTTTTTTATTTTGAATACATTGTATTATTTTTCAACATTCAAAACTTCAAAAATTCTCCAAATGAACAAAACCGTTGATCTGGATTTGGCTCCATATGGCTTCACCACACATCACGTGCGGTTCTTTAGTCAACTTCAATCCAAATGATGATTATTATTATTATTTAAGTGGAACTGCTGGCAGTAAAGAGCTAATCCCGCTTTAGAGGCTTATAGAAACCATGCACAACGCCGGGACGAAAACGTGGATGTTTCTCGAGAGCTGCAGTGGCTGTTTCTGTGCTCGTGGACACGACGCTAAAACCCAGCCGGCGCCGACGGGGTTCAACAGGTTCGCAGGGACGATCCCAAAGTGATGAATGCGACGGCCCCGTCTGCTCGAGCGGAGCAGTGATTCCTTACTAAAGATGCTCTCAGACAGAGTCGGCTTGGGGAGGCTGGCGAATGTCCGCAGACGCTACAACGCGAGAGCCGTCAAATGTAACGGCTGCTTAGCGCTCTGCGGCCACGCCCCTCACACGCAGCATATGATGCTGGTGACAATCACACACATTTTTCATACCGACAGTCCCTTACAGAACGATCAATCACCCCCCCACCCCAAACCCCCGTGATGAGACAACGGCGCTGTATCGATCGCGCCTGGGAAAAAAAGCGAGAGGTAGAAAACAAACGCACACACACAGAGAACGTCATCTATCCCCGTTGGGCTGTCTCATCCCAGCCGGGTGGGGCAAACCGGCGAGGGAGAGGGGCCGAGCAGGGAGCCGCCATAAAGCCGCCGGAGAGGCAGCCTCCACACTGTTGAGCTCGTCGGCGCCCCCCCGTGGCTCACGGAGTGGACGGTTCTTTCAAGGGGCCAGTTGGCTGTCAACTCCGTACATGTCATTACACGCGGGCCAGCTGGTTTGCAAGGTGGCGCCAACGCGGGGAGAAGGAGGCGCGCTAACACAGGAAACTCTGTTCCCTGTTGGATCGCTGAGCTAGACTTTGAAAACTCAAGGTACAATCAAAGAAAAAGTGACAAAATGCTAGGAACTAAAAATGGGTATATTGTGTATATTTTGTTAAAGCGCAATGTGACTGATTGACCTTTAGACTCGGCTTTAGGAGTGAAACACATAAAGAGTTGCCGCCTTGGCAGTTTGGTGAGTGGATGCAAGTCAGGATTGTTGTCCCCCTTTCACCACTTATAAATAAATGAGAAGTTATTCTCTCTATGGCTTTTCTTTTCCAATAGCCAGAACAGAGTCATTTAACATTGTCAGTAAGGAATGGGTAGTACCATCTGTGTGCCTACCTGTGGCTGATCTGTGTCCCCCGAAGATTGGACATGGTTTCTTCCAGGTTCTGCCGCAGGTCGGCAATGTTCTTCACCGTCCTCATGCGTCTCGTCTCAGGGTCCTCTCCTGGAGACGGGCATTTTAACATGATTTACTGAGATGTTTGGACACACACACACACACACACACGCACACAAAGGGGACAGCCACCCACAACCACGAAGGCTCCACGCGCAATACGACAAGCGAGGAGGACATCTGACATGCAGCGTTTTATTGAATGTCTCCGTAGGGACACAGCATGACAGCAGATCACAGGCCCACGTCTCTGGAAGCCATTGATTGAATCAGTCAGGCTGCACCACATGCGTTTTTCTGTTTTTACTCTGAGAAGCGGATACATTGTTTCACGCGGCGCTGACATCTACACTCCAGGCCAATGGCGGAATGCCGTGCCGTGACGCCGCACACTTCATCTGCCAAGCAGAGTGGAGCTAAGAATCCCGTGTCGCATGTTGGTTCAGAGAAGCCTTTGGCCAACGAGCGCGGGGAGTGTGGGGGGGGGGGGGGGGGGGCTTTGCTCCAGGACGGCGATCTGTGGCCGCACCCCAAATGATCGGCTTGTCTGATCCTGTCTGTTGGCCTACGTCCACGGGCCGGGTGATGGCTAAACTAGGAGAGGTGTGACCCGGGTCGGTATAAATTCATCAAATTTCAGAGTTGACTTCACGGTATTTGGATACACCTCTACAGCACAAATGCACAGTGTACATGTCAGTCTGTAGCTCTTTGTCATGGCGGGTAGCACACACATTGGACAATAGGACGATAAGACAAATTCACACGGTGCAAGAAAAATGTATGAAATATGAACATTAAATATACAATTAAATGTCCAATTGAATTTAGAAAGGAATAGAGAATAATATAAAAAGCATATGCGCAGTGAGTGCACAGGCGAACAGCTACAGTTCTGGTCTCTGTGACCTCAACCGAAGCTTCACTGCAATCATCCTCCTTTAAATGCTTTCAGCAGGGCAGCCAGCAACAGCCGCGGGCCCCAGTGCCAAGGATGAGATTCAACTTTCAACTTTGTCTCGCTGTCATTGTTTGAAGAATCCCAACAATGTGCTGTCTGCACTCAGAAAAAGTCTCTTCCGAAATGAGGGCAAGGCATGACCTCAATTATAAGCATCAAACTGTGTTATGAACCTTGCCGCCTCGCAAAATTGAGGTCATGTTTTGTCTTCTCAGAGCAAACAGGCTGTAGATTGTGCAATGTTGAGTTGGTGCTGCATGTTTTTGACCTCTGACCCCATATTCGATACCTACTCTAGATGGTCAGTAGTCAGAATCCATGAGGCACTTGTGAGATCAAACTTAGGAGAACAAATGCACAAAGTGACACACTTAAAGTGACAAAGTTGTGTTGGCTGCCGCTGCACAGAAGGCCTCATCTAAAACCGTGCTGAGAGTCCTCCTCTCACCAGGGCGCCTTGGAAACGGGGCATGGGACCACCAGGAACGGACACTGAGAAGCTGTGCGCGTGTGCTTCTGTGCCTCTTTGCAGCCAGTCGAGTACAGGGGTCCGTTTCAAGCAGGAGGTTTAACAAACTCTGAGTCAAACTCTTAGTTGAGTTACCCTGAGACGGCTTTCAGAACAGCTGTGTAGCGTAGGTGGACTCACAGTTGAGCACCACCACAGTGTAAAGGCAGCATGAATGGAGCCATGACACTACGATTTACCATGGCAACAGCCACAAACAGTCGGTCGCCATACTTCACCCCTATTGAGCTGGAAATATTAATGCAAGTCAACGGCAAGTATGAACCCGCGATAAACAAAAAAAGCAACACCGCTACTGCAGCAGAAGACAAGAGAAACCGCGTGGGAGAAACTGCTGCTCGGGTCCAAAGTTCCAATATACTGTCGTTAGTTAATATTTAATCTACACACTAATCATAATCCATACGTTTTGCTCATTCCTAATGGGACAATTACAATTTTACATATGGCTGGTAAAAACTGGCACAATGGTGTTGAATCTACAATGTATTTCATTCAGGTGCATCCTGTGGAACTCCTCTTTAATGGCTCTCACTGGTTTGTGTCCAAGGAACAAAGACGTTTAACACTTTCTCACAGCTCCGCATGCAGCAGCTTACCGGTATTTTCCGCATCACCGATGTTGTAAAGGAAGCGCCCTAATGCGACCACAAAGAATATGCTGGGATGTGTGGGCAGGTCCACGATGGGGGACGTTAGTTATTTGAGGACGTGTGAGGTTATGTACATATTTGATGGGCCCAGTCATTGGCTGTCAGCGGGAGGAGACTGTGAAAACCTGCTCCCGACCAGGTGAGGTTCACAGACTCAGTTACCATAGAGACTGACCCTGAGGTTTAGTTACCTCCCTTTCTGAAACAACAACCCAGAGTTCCCCTCATTTCCACTAAACCCGTGCAGAAGGAACCCTGCTCAGGATAAACCTGCCTGCGTTTGGGAAATGACACATTTACACACCCGTACTGTGCCAGCGGTTCTCGCTCCCCCCCCCCCTCGCTCTTTTAATAATGCATTGCATCTGGTGCCGATGCCCCTCGCTCGAGCTGAACACTATTAGGAGCCATTGCAGTCGTCTAATTGTACCGGCGCACGCCAGCACACACACTCATAGACAAACGCACAACGACTTTTACAGCGGTTTGTCACAAATCTGCCTTAATGGCTGACGTGCACTGGGGTGTCGCCATGGCAGCTGTCAGTCACACACACACACACACACACACACACACACACACAGGCAGAATTTTTAGTTTTAGTTATAGCTCCCTGTGGCTGATTGTGTGTGTGTGTGTGTGTGTCTCCTATCAGGCGCCCCTCCCGGGAAGCTAAAAGCTCAAAGTGCCCCATCAGCAGCTGGATACTTTAAAGGACAACTTAGAACAGGTGAGCGAATATTTTAAGGATGGAACCGCCTTCTCAGATACCCAGACGGAACACGGGCACACTGGTGCACACAGAGGGAGGAGGAGCACTCGTATGCATGAACAGATGGAACACACACACACACACACACACACACACACACACAGGTGTAATAATAGGCTATTGATTATGTTGCTGCCGTGAGTCACAGGCGGGGAAGGAGGGGGAAAGGAATACAAGCTGTTTTTTCTCCGTGGGTGGAGGTGCTGATATTTCCTTCGTCTACATGTCAGGCTATTTCTTTTTTCTGCTGCATCATGCTGTCGTCCACTTATTAAAGGGGATCAACAATCTGCCCACCGCCAAACCTCCCCACTGCCTTTTACTGTGCTTTATCATCTGCAGGGTGACATTGCAATCCGTCAACAGCCCAACCCCCTTTGACCCTGCTGCTGCAGGATCCAAGCGGCATGTTACTCCGTCATTCCGCTACGGAAAGCTTGGCATTAGTGGAGCCGCCGCCGAGGTGTGGCAAGGTACACGTAGGTACAGGCTGCACTCTGCCTGCTGACGACACAGTGCGACACTCTGCACAATGGGAAGGATGTGTGTAAAGGCATCTTTTCATCCGACTGTGTCCGTGACATCACACTACATGCTGCCAGTGTAAATCCTGTGGAGTGAGAGAGTGAGTGTGTGTGTGTGTGCGTGTGTGTGAACGCACAAGGGAGGTTGTGTGTGCTTTTCCAGCCACTCTTAGGAACTTTTTTTGAATATGTCTTAAAACGCTAGCGTGCCTTGAGAAATTGTCAAGAGGATTAAGAAAATAACCGGCTTACTGAAGGCGCCTTTTCTGCTTTGACACTATAATATTTGGTAAAAAGTTTGCATTTTTAAAACTAAAAGCGTCTTTTGACTCAAAGTTTCCCGTCCAGCGTTATTTGTGCCAATAAAAGTCCACATTCATGATTATTTCCTGCCCGTGTTGACTTACGTGGGCGGCGCTGCGTGTGCAGCACCTGCTCCAGGTCGCCCAGCATGGTGAGGATCAACTCTTTATCCAGCTGAGCCGCTCCCTCCCGAGCTCCTCCCCCTGAGACCTCCTCCTCCGCCCAGTACCCGCCGTCCTTCTCTCTGCCTGCCCGCTTCCGGCCGGCCCTTCCCGCCGCCGGCTCCTCGTCTGAGCGCCCGCCGCCGACCTCCTCGTCCGTTGCCCCGCCCCCCCTGGGAGCCCTGGCCGGCTCCGCCCGCGGGTGGCCGCTGTACGACGCCCGCTGCGGCCGCCCGCCCGCCCCCGTGCAGCGCCAGGGCACCGGGATGAGGGAGTGCTCCGACTGAGACAGCACCTTTGTGAGGGACAGCGACAGGGACCGGGCCCTGGGGCCCTGGGCGCCTCCGCACCTCGTGACCGCCTCCTTCCTCGGGCTCCCCTGCAGGCTGCCGCCCGCCCGCTGCGTGTAGGACGCGTGCAGCGGCGAGCTCCTGGGTCGTGACAAGAGAGGCGGCGGCGGCTCGTCCAGCTCGAAGGAGTAGACCCGCTGCTCGCCGTCGGCGGACAGTGTCAGGTTGGTGAGCGAGCGCTGCTTGATCCGCAGGTTGAGGTTGTCGGCGAGGGGCTGCGGAGGCCGTCGCGCCGGGCTGCCTCCCTGGTACACCGAGAACTCTGCCCCCCTCTTCATCGCCGCCCCCTTTTTCGCCACCTACCTCTCCTCCGTGGGAAGGTGGCAAACTGCACGCGCAAGTCGAGTCCACCTGTGCGCAGCCGTCCGTTTCACATGGCGGGTGGGACGGAGGGGGCTGAGGAATGTGTCCCCGGGTCCCACGCCTCCTGACCGAGCTCCGGGCTTCGGAGGGGAGACGACGCCTCCCTCTCAGGCGTGGAGCAGGACTCCAGATGCCTCCCCGAGCCGCTCCATGCTCAGGTGGAGACGTCGAGCCGGACGCAAGCACTTGTTTCCAGCACTCCGTCTTCTGTCCTCATCTCCTCCTGCCCGACTACATTCAGGGGCGTGGAGTGGCTACATTTCTCTCTCCCCCTGCCCTCCCGCGCTCTCTTTATCTTTTCCCCCTTTTTAAACGACAGTCCCTTTTTGCGTCCCCTCTTATCTGCCTTCTGTTCCTCCTTTAATTACCGCCTCAGCGCCACTGGCTCCCCCGCGTCTCTCTGACGGTCCCTCTCGGCTCTCAGCGGTGAGCGAACGGACTCACACAGCTCTCAGTCTGCTTCTTCATTCCTGTGTGCAGCCTGCAGTTCTCCCTCCGTCTCCCTCCCTCTCTCGCTCTCTCTCTCTCAGCCCTCCTTCTCACTGCTCATCACCGTGTCTTTCTCCTAATCCCTCTCATTCTCCCGCTTTTCTGCTTCGCTCCCCTCCTCTTTACAGCCCCTATAGTCTCCCTCTCACACTCTCCTCCCCCCTCGGTTTTCCCTCTGTCTCTCCATCTCTCCCCTGGAGTGTGACAGCGAGTTGTTTGGACAGCAGCACCTGCGAGCTCGCGGCCGCCGACTTAATTAAATGCCATCTCCCGCGGCAAAAAGCGCCGGACCGGCGGCTTATCGTGGATCCACAATGAGACCACAGAACCAGCGGATGCCCATCCATCAGTGCGGGCGTTATTAGCCGCGTTGATATTTCTCACAGCCGTCCTCCACACGTTGTCTAATGGTGGTCACCAGCAGGTAGTCATGGAGAGGAAGCCCTAATCAGCGTGTGCTCCTCACGGTGTTTTGAGCTGTTCCTGATCAAAACCGACCCTTTCAAATGGGTTGGGGCGTCGCCTCGGTTGTTTTTGATTCGTCCCAAATCATTTCAGGAAAATCGTATATCAGCCAGTGACGAGCTGGTGCATGCAGGCTAAGGCGGCCTGTTATGTGGGTCTGTGGTATTTGCCAAAACGGGAATTGAGTTGGGGAATAAATGGAGGATGTGAAACGGTCACTAAGCGGCCACGAAACGCGGCAAAGCACAGAGCGCGGCGTTTGAAACGGACCCCAAAACAAAGGGAACGGCCCACGTCGCAGTCTAATTCCATCCATCCAATGACGGGCTGCAGAAAAACCGCAACCGCAACAAAATGTCTGGAATGTCACAGCCGGCCTGACATCCCCGAGACCAGCAATCACGCGCTGCTGTGTGTGTACGCTGCAGTCTCTCCGGCTTCACTTGGTTGACTACTTATTTCCTCCTGTTGGGTTCATGTCTGTTATGATTCATCATGTTTTTCTACCAAATATGTGACAAAAAGCCATTTCAGAATCTTTGGCGACTTAATTAATTGACAAAATTCCTAAAACAGACACTGGGGTGGATACTGGGGAACGTGAGGCAACATGTAAACGGGATGAACCTGACGCAGAGGTCAGTTTGTGTGTGTGTTGCCTGCTTTGAGCTGCTCATTTTCCTCGGCACTGACCTCTGGGCTGCAGAGGCTCCATTGCACAGATGTCCGCTGACCGTGATTAAAAGAAGATGAAGATGTTTGCAGTCTTGGCAGACAAACGGTAGGATCACTACGCGCTTCAGGAATGTTATATCTTGCTTTAAGGCTTAAAACATGGCAGGTTTTCTGACTACGTTGTGTAGTGCGTGTGTGTGTGTGTGCGTGTGCATCCATTCCTCATAATGGAAATACATTCAATATCTGAACTAACTACACATTAGGAGCTTTGGATAAAATAATGTCTCATGTGAATGTATCCATGATGCAGAGCTGAGATTTCAAACACATGACATGGTCCTGCAGTTGGTAAAAAAAAGAATCCACCAAAGAGCTGCAGATGCTCCTGTTGTCAGTCTGACAGCGCTGACCTTATCTCTTTATCGCATGTTATCAACCCCCTGTAGGCGCGCGCGCACACACACACACACACACACTCTCAAAAAACCAACCAATACCTTGTATTAGCTGTACACAGGCCTTTGAGAAGTCCGCCGCCATGCAGCTCCTCTTTAACTATGTTGCATTAAAACCCTCTATCTCTCAAATATCAGGTATAGGAGTTCATCCATAATGTAATAAACACAACTCATGTTAGCTAAACCTTTTGTTCTACATCTTCTAAACATACAGAGAAGCACTTCAGCAGGTCACTATTAGTTACATATGGACGCCGACGGCTAAATCCCCACAGTGTACAGCCAGTCCTATAGGAGACCAATGTTAATGCACATGGCGTTACACATTCGCACACCCACATGGAGCAACAGACTGCATGCACAGTGCCGAGCCGCTGTACCTGATATCTCCTCCAGGCACTGTTTGGCTGTCTTGCTGTAGACCAGCTCTCCCTTGGTGGGGCTGAGGCAGGGGTCAGCTGGGGCCACCATGGTGCAGTCGTTCTCTGAGAATGTCCTGCAGGCACAGGAGGGAAAAAGCAAAAGAGCGCGAGGCAGTTAGAAAGGCAGGCCGAGGCATCTGAAGTGTCACTGTGATGCTCTCTGACACACGAGAAAACAAATGAGCTAAAGGAGAAGTTCACAGAAACACAAGATGAATTGTACTTAGCACCCACCTCCATAAAACGAATGGCGTTGGCGGTACCAACAGACAAACAAAACGGCAAAAAGGCGTTCAGAAGATCACCAAAGTGTCCTGCGTCTTTTTGGGGCTCGTGGAAATCCAAAAATATTTTTTCTGAACTACAAAGCATTTTTGGGCTGTCCTCATTTTTTGCTTGGTTTTCACAAAGTTTCAGGAGGAAAACATTGTTATTGTTAAATTTGTTGTTTTTTGTTGTCCTTTAATCTCCTTTAAAGTCTTTAAGTCTCATTAGGATCCATCTGAATTGATGTTAGAGCGCTGCTTGGACCGACACCGGTTGCGGTAGGGCCGCTCGATTTTTCAACTAATACTACATATATATATAATATAAATATCGCAGCGATATTGTCCATCGTTCCACAATGTATTTACACATGATATTTTTGACAAATAATAGACCATGATGGATTGAATACGGGGGTAGAGGCCAATATATCAAAACCTCTAGAATCAGTTCCGAAAATGACTTATTTTACTGTAAAGCAGACTTTACAATCACTGTTACCTCAAGATAAAAGAGTTGGAGAAAGATTTTCCTAATTATTAAAAAGTTCCTTCGGCACCATTCACACAGAGCAGCACTACATGTAGGTACAGCTGCTCCTCGCGTCCAGTCTCAAGAAAAAAGTCTGAATTTCAGAGTCCGTTTTTAGCCTCAGTCACATGTGCAACAGATGGACAAGTGGGGAAGGCTTTCTATTACTGCCTGTGTCCTCCTCTACATGCAGACGCCACGCGCTCCGCCGTGTGTGTGCTGATCTGCAGAAAGCAGGAGAGAGTCCAACCACCTCCTACGATGGAACCCACACACACACACACGCACACAAGGGACCACCACCGCCTGCAGAGCTGCAGATAAAAATTGGTTTCCAAATACAACAGCAACGATCAGTGTGTGATTTCAGGTCACGTGATAAAAAGCTATCTGCTTTTCTTTTTCCTGCAGGCTTCCCTCCCCTCAGTGAGAGAGTGCACAACCCACAATATAGTGCATATCCAGCAGATATCTGGGTAAAATCATATTTAATAAAAGGAATTGTGCATCTATTAAAGGATGGGGGTCAATGAACCGATATGACGTGTTCACTTTCCCTAAAGTGTCCCTATCATTCACGATAGTCCTCCGAGTAGAAGAAGACACAGAGGGGGGGGGGGGGGGGGGGGGGAACCCAAATCAATCCTGCACACTACCTGCGGCAAAGTCCTGCAACCACTGCGGTCTGTTACACCTGGCAGAGGAGACGCCTCAACGTGGGCGCAGAGGAGAAAGTGAACAAGACAGAAATGCCCAATTGGGCTGAAAATGATGATAAATTGCAGCACAGCAGGTGGAGGCTGGGGGAGGTGGGGGGGGGGGGGTGCTTTATGCCTCCTGTCCGCATGCTTGCGTGAGGAAAAATATTTATAGCCAGAGACGAGGAGGACAAAGATGAGAGAACAGAAATATGCTCACAAGGTGATAGCTTGGCACAAACAGGTGTGCGCATGCATACCATACTTTAGGAGGGGCAGCACTTTGATGAACTACAACGTACAAGGAGGGGTTACCCTTTTCCCTTTAGGAACACGTATGATGATTTGGACTCTTTTGGCTGTCAAGTTTTAAACATCAATAATTACATTTGATCTCAATAACTATATAACAGAGATTGTATATTGGTGGAACGAACTCTCTAGCGACATCAGGACCGCAGAGAGCCTCCTTGCCTTTGATGAAAAGGCTTATAGGTTAATTGGTGGTGCTGAGTTCCGCCAAATCACTCGTATAACGGAAGGTCCCACAGAACTCTCAGCTAATAGAGATAATAAAAGGAAATGCTCTCTAGTACCACTAGAAACTTTTCTCCCTAAGTACAAATTGGGATTTGGTTCTGTAAATCTGTAGTTCGCTGACGTCTTTATTGTGATTAGCAAAACCGTAGTGAGCGGTAAATGTGTACTGATGGTGGTTGCTTGTTCCACACTTTTTCCAGACTTTGGTACACTTTGGAAATACTTTTGCTCATCGAGTGGGCTTTTGGTTCCCTTGTTTTCATAACTGACTCATCACGCGGTATCAGGCCCGGACTGTTTTAACGTGCTGAATGTGGGGGATTAAAGTAATGCTAATGCTGGAAAGAGGCACAGCTCCGTGAGGCAGAGCTGACTGCGCACATCGCCGTAGTCAGACGAGAGAAGGGTGAGGGATTAAGCCTTGTTTAATGGGATTCAAAACTCTCTTTCTCGCTGAACAAAAAGGCATTTCAGAAACGTTGGCAGCTCTACCATTCCCCCCCACCCCCCCACCTCCCGGATATCCTCTGCCTTCGTTGAAGCTGCCGGGCAAATTCACCCGATTCCTGCACCTGCTGACGGCTCCAACGCCAGGGAGCCACGTGCCAGCTACGTGCATGTCTGGGATCCCCGCATCAAAGATGATACGCAGACAGGGAAATAATAGGCTTTGGCAAGCGTCGGGCAGGGGATGTTAATTTGTACTATAATGACTGTGAAAAGACGTGGAGGCGAGAGCAAGATGCAAAGTGGGAGGATCACCGGGAGAGCTCCAGGAACATCCTGGGTACGGCCCTGTGTGTGTGCAGTTCTGGTTGTAAGAAGAGGGGTCAATATATTGACTGATCCGGGGTAAAAAAAAAAAAAGTGTAGGACAGTTGGAAATAGACAACTTTGCTCGTACATGTAATAATCACACACACCCACACACACACGTGTCTCACCTGTACATGAAGGGGGCCACAGTGGCAGTATTGGGGTGGTTGTGCTGCTGCTGCTGGGGAAGCTGAACTACTCCGTTCCCTCCGAGAGCTCCTCCTCCTCCTCCCATTATCCCGCTGGACCCGGACAGGGCTGAGGTGCTGGTGGAGGAGGTCATGTTGGTCCTCTTGCCCTCTGGGCCCCCACCGGGGCGCTGTATGTAGAAACTCCCGCCTTGCCCCCCCTTCGTCAGCTTGGCTCGGTCCCCGTCTCCGCCCCGCATGTTGCCGCTGCTGTTCAAGCTGGCCTGGCTCTGAGGCTTGGACGTGGCGGAGGGAGCTTTGAGTCCGGACTTGGGGATGCTGCTGGTAGCCGAGGAGGTGCCTCCGTCTTTCTTTCCCGCCGACGGCTTCCCCCCCTTGGGGATGAGGCTGGCAATTTTAGAGGTCTTCTTGGTGGGGTCGGCGAACGACTCGCGCTCCTCTTTGGGTGGAGAGCTGTCTTTAGAGGACTTCCCCGATCGGCCTCGGTCCTCCTTGTCTTTGGACGAGGCCGCAGACTTGCAGCCGTTGGCAGACGCTTTTGAAAATGAAGGGTTGGAGGCAGAGGAGGTCCTGCCCGGTGCGGCGAGGGACGGCGCTGTGGTCTTGGTGGACATCTGCTTGGCCGTAGCGTTGTTACCACTGCTGCTGCTGCACTCGGACCCCGTGGGCGTCACTTCCTCCTCGCCGTACTCCAACATGTCGTCCTCCTCCTGCAGAGACATCTCCGCCACCGACGGAGACGCACGTGAAGCCGATCTGGGGTTGATCAAGCGGAACTTCTCCAGCATCGACCTCTGCGGTCCGCCGCCGCCGGCCGACCCCGCTTTTGAGCCATCGCCTCCGTGCGGGTGGAGGCCCTCGGAGGCCTGGAGTGAATGGGTGGGGGAGTGCGTGGGGCTTGCCAGCATGGACGAAGTGGCGCTGTGCTTGAGGTTCATGGACTTGCTGCGCCAGGACTTGCCGGCAGCGTGCGAGGGGATTGCAGAGGCCAGCTGCTGCCCACTGAGGCTGGTGGGGACCGTCCCGCCAGGACCGCTCCCATTCATCCCACCGGTTACTGGGATTCCCCTCATCGCTTCTGAATCAGGCAGGAAGAGACAAGCAGGAAGAATTTGTACTATTAATAGCAGTTATTTGGTAAATATGTGATATTTCCCATTAAAATATTTCATATTTCAGTGTGATATTTGTACCTATTACAAAGTCGAGATATCCACTGAAGTGACGATAAGAAGGACTTTAAATACTTTTCTTGGAGAAAACACTCAACTTTCACATTCTTCCTGGATTCATTTGACATGAGAAAAATAGTCCCATGAGATTTTGCACACATTTAGCTCAAAAGTCAACCAAGTCAAACTTTCAGGAGATTTTTGTGTTCAGTCCCAATTGGCAGAATATATTACAGTACAAAAGATTGCAAGGTTACATTGCACTGGAGCCTCGAGGGAGCTTACACTCACATGATCTCTAACTTTGTGTTCAGACTCGCCCTCCCTCCTGATTCACACTTAGAAGCTTGTCACAGCATGTTGGCAGGTGGATGACAGTGGGAATAAGGGACACGGCAACCATGTTGTATCCCCGACAACGAAAAAGACCATGGATGGAGACTTTCCCTCCAACCACCCACCCAGATTTTCTGTTCATCAGTCTAAGATGAAAGTTCTCTTAGTTTGAGTCAGCCTTTCCTAAGATAAAGGTTTTAGAAAGTATAAAGATATCAGAAACATTTGAGGGCATAAATCTCAACTCCAAAATGTCTACATATTGAGAAAGCAGTGGGTGTAGAGCCGCTGCCTCTCATCCAGGGATTTCTCCCTGGGAGGTTCTTCAACCCTGGCAGAAGATGGCAGCACTGGAAGAAAGCCCTCGCTCCGTCTGAGAATCCCTGAACAAAACCCATGAAATGCCGCTGGAACAACGGCTTATTGAGTCATCTATTCATCTACACATAGGGGAACATTTGAGAGGTACATCGAGTAGTGATATGGGAAACTTCTAGAGAAACTATACTAGAAATGCTGAATTTAGATGGAGCAGTTTCCTGGTTTTGTACTTTCAGTTCTATTATGTTCTAATAAATGAATTAATCGCACTGAAAAGACATATTAACATAGGATTATGTGCATGACGTAATACACCTCATCAAAGTCACAAAAAATCATGTCATTAGTGTCCTTTTTTTATAAGGAATAAAGATACGGCCCTTCATTTTTGACAACTATCTTTTTAATTACAGGCCGTGAGCTATGATGCATTACGAAGGGGTTTACAGCTACCAGATTAACATTTGAATGTTACAAGAAAAACTCACTGACCAAACTCACACACACACATATACACGCACACACGTAGTACAGAGCATCTCTGTCATGCGTAAAAAATATACGTTTTAAGGTCCAGCGGTGAGGAGAGATCTTAATAAACGCCCGCACACACACACACACGCACACACACACACACACACACACACACAGCTTATCGGACCATCAGCAGCACTCTCTCCCTTTCCTTTGCACCGAGAGCATCAAGCAGCACCAGACATATAAGTATAGTATTTGAGAGATGGTTACAATAGAAGCCAGGCAGATACGGACAGATATGCAGTTTGAGGCCGCTTTCCAGGGAGTTAGGGATGTGATGGGAATGAGGACCGGAAGGTGACAGTGACAGCCTGAGGTTATGCGCCATTAGACGGGGTCAGGCTTTGCCAGAGACGCGTCTGTTATTTGGAGACGTGTACATGCCTTTTTGTTTACCTCCACACAGCCACGTTGATTCTTTCACAGTACAAAATCATTAGGATTCCAAGAGAAGATTTTTTTATATGACTGGATTATGATTTTTATGCAGCATTTTAAGGTTGGCGGCCAATCAACAGGCACAAAACTATTCTGCTCGTGCCGAGGTCATTAATATATTGCAGCCGTGTGCTGCATATCATATCCATTTAAGTAACCCAACTCTCAATCTGTTATCAGCCTGACTCACTAACAGAACAGAGGAGCTTGAAACTTCATGCAGAATGTTGACAATAGGAATCTATTGTTGCGGATCTCTTTCATTGTTATTTCACACGTCTACTCGTTATGTTCCAACAAGATATTTCTGCAATGCTGCGGTTAAAGATTGGACTAAGCTGTTGTTATTGGTACCGTACAAATGTTTGCTCCTCAGCTAGCCGCACACAACGGGAGGCACACCTGTGTAAATCATGTCAACTACAATAACAACCACCTCTTTTTGGCTGTATGACCACATTGCTGTTCCAGAACTTAAAGGTTCTGAAAAAAAACTCTCCTACTTTCCTGCAATTATTTTTGCAGTTTTGAAAAGGTAGCAGGAGTCTAAGTAGGAGGATGGAGAAGGTTCTGGTCTCAGAGCAGACGATGCATGATTTGGTTCTATTTGAACCATCACATCATCACAGTATGGGTTGTCATACTCGTGCTTGGTCCCCAGGATCTAAGAAATTGGTTACTTAAGTTAAGTAACGCAATGTACTTCCCTTAAGTACATGAATTAAGTTAAACTCTAAACCTAAATGACGCCAATAAATCCTAACCAAGTGTGCTAATGCAATAGATAAACTCATCAGACGGCATGTAGAAAACACACCCTTATTTTGCATCTCTTGTGTGTGTGTGTGTGTGTGTGTGTGTGTCTAGTCACTCATAAACAGATGAGCCGGCCTCCATGCTCGCCTTTCTGTGTTTGTCTGTGTCCTCTCTGCTGCCCTTCATCTTTAGAGAGGATTGTAGTATCCCTCAAGGCAGTTTGAAATGGTAACTGAAAGGGGGTTAGAAGCATATGCGTGATTCTGTGTGTGTGTGTGTGTGTGTGTGTGTGTGTTTGTGCCCGTCTGTGTTTGTGTGTCCACTCAATTAACCCCGTCTTAGAGATATCCCCCCGTCTCGCTTCCTCCATCTCCACCCCACAGGGGTTTTTTTCCACACCATTTTTCACCGCGGCAATGACTGGTCAGTTACCATGGCAACAAATTCCTCTAGTCTTGTTTTGTTCTTTTGGGGCCGAAGAATGAAATGTCATTCCTCCTGGTCCGGTCTCCTCTAAGAAACGCCTGGATCCCAGTGATACGGCCTGTTGTTTGGAATCGTACGCGGCAGTGACGTGTACACCTCTGCTTCTGCTTTAGTCCTCTTTGAGACGAACGTCGCAGTCAGATCGATCACACGTGAGCGGCTTCTTTTCTCTGTCTTCTTTGGTCCAATATTACAAGCCATTCGAGCGGTTTAATTTAGGCGCCTGAAGCTAATTAAATAGTTGCACGGCGACAAGGGTAACTTAGCTCGTTGTTACGTACAACACAAGTAAAGGTGATTAGGACTTGGACCCGTGTTTTCTGGGCCGAGAAGTCACAGTTCGGGCTGTGACCCAAAGCCAACTAGATGTTTAGCTGCCGACATAACCACATAAATTAACATCACAGCATGGTCATTTATGTTAGTGAAAATGTTCGAATTATTTGAACACTGCCTTCTAAAAAATAAAAAAAGAGAAATTCTGAGAAAACAGCTGATGAGATGAGCACAACATCCATTGTGGAAATGAATGATCTCAGTAGAAATGAGACAGGAGGCACGACGACAATACATATTATTATTGTCATAAAACTGTAATGACATTCTGGAATGTCTATTGACAAAAATATGAACAGCTCTGCAGACTATTTTGTACGTATTGTGAGGACGCCTGACTCGAGCCAGTCTCCACTATCAGACCATCGTGCCCAAACAAGGATGGATGGATGAAAAGTGCTATGTGCTACGTATTTGCATCATGTGTCATGGTGGGTAATGCATACATGGCATTGAACAAAAGAGAACAATTTACAATTAAATTAACAATATACAACCGTATATTAATTACAAAGTGCACAGGCAAAAAGATAGTGTGTGAAAGGGTTTTTAATAGAGTCAATCAGTGGGACTAATGAGGCGACGGGAAGAGAACCAAACCTCAGATACTGTTAGTGTGTTATCACAACAGTTATCTGATGATACATGAATATGTGTTTGATGTGAAACTAAATGTGAAACATGATTTGCAGGAGAAAAACCCTCAAGAAAACCCTTCCTGTATTCTGTTCTCTGCTTCCTGCTTCTTCCCAAAAGGTTCTGGCTGCATCGCTGACATTTCCTCCCAATTGATTTTTCTTCCTTGCTTTTTATCTCTTACTTTGAAACAAATGAAAGAATCTTGTTTGAGCTTCGCTGCAGGACTCGTACCATGCGTGAATCCACCTCGTCAAAACGTTAAAAAAAAGCGATGGACCGAATCGTTTCTAACTGTGTTCCCTGAAGGAGGAACTTAAAGGAGTAATTGATTTTTAAATGAAAGCATCAGACTAATACAATCTTCCAGTTCCTCCATTGTTTCCTATTCCCTTGTTGCTCTCTTTTTGGCTCCAAACAATGAACCTTCCATCACCTCTCACCACGGCCTCCCTTTGAAGGGACACTCAGAAGTGGTTAGTGCTCATCCCGCTTTCACTTTTAGGACCTGATGACAGGTGAGAAAGAGAACCTTTTTAATGCCAGTCAGTGCATCTGTCCTCCACCTCCATTACCTTCTCCTGCTCCCCCTCTAACCACTCTATCGTGATGCTACCTGGGGAAAACATTTCACGATTACATACATTCTAATAACAATGACCTAAACCTGTTATTAATGGTTTTCATCATTAAAAGGACTGCGAGTGCTGGGATCGATTTGAATCCTTATCACTGTGAGCCGATCCCAAAGTGAAATCAACATAGTCCCTAAAGGCAACTATTTCTGTGGAAATATTCAGTTTTGTGTGAAATACACTGCTGTGCACTCTCGCTCCACTGTGAGACCCTTCTCCCGACAACATAATCTCTCTAATTAGCTTTGCCGCGCTCGGCGGAGCAGCTGTCTGAATTTGCCCCCTTTGGTCGTCCCTCAAATGACTTTTCCTACGGTGGGAGAACCTCCACTTAGTGGTCCAAAGAGCCGGGGATGATTCAGCACACCGGTGGCCACTGCTGAATCGAGGGCTTCTCTGCAGCCTCGTCTGCCTGAGCCGGTGGTGCCACCAAGTGGCGGGGAGGGAGAATGTGCCAATCAGCCACGCGGCGCTCTCACCTCTGTCGTTGCCGCTGGCATACTGCAGAGGCTTGCTCTTGTCGATGCTGCTGAAGCTCTGGCTGCGGCGGTTGAGGTTGGACGAGGCCGGGCTCCTGGTGGACCCGCCGCCTGCAGCAGGTACTCTGGACGGGCCTGGCAACCTGCGATAGAGGGCGTTAGGATGACATATTAGGAGTGTGAAGCGGAGCTCTACGTGGCTATGTCACTCCTCATGACACATTGACACATGACACAGGTGAGGTCATGGGGTAGGACCTATTTGGACCTTCAGAGAAGCTTTGCCTCCGCCGAGGTATAAATAAATAAAGGCACATGTAGTTCTTTAAACCTGGGGATGGAATGGCGAGAGACGCTACCGATATTCTTTTTTAGATTGCGTCCGTGCATGTTGGGAATAGACTGTATGCCAAGTTCAATCCAATCAAAATATATTTGACAAGAGAAAGAAAGGCGAGTAGCAGAGTTAAAGTCTCCCAGCTGACAGGGTGTGAAGGACGGTGCTTCTAAAAGCATTGAGGAACGACCTCTGCATCAGAGGGGCCGTGGGTGTTTCCATTATTTGCCTGGTCTTTATAAAGAAATAACAACAACGGGAAACCAAATCGGTGTCTTCCTGCATCCCTGCATGAAGCCTGTCGTGAGGTTCTTTAACAAAGACAAATAGTCACTCACGTCAACATCTCAGATTACATCTCAGATTATTTTTTTAAAAGGCTGGAATGCTGAAGTAGTCAAAACAAAAAAAAGAAAAACACCAACATATTTCATATCATCCATTTTGCTTTTAAAGCACTTAATACAACTAAAACAAGAAAGAAATTGACATGCAGTAATGATTAAAACTATTGAGAAACATTCTTTTCTGATTCATTCCTCTGGCAGATGGAAGGAGCCGGGATTATATTCATCTGGAGCTTTCTGCTTTTTCTCTGCTTCTCAGTCACACTGTGACAGCAGGGCGACCAAAAACGGCTACAGAATCAGTCAATAGGGTGGCAACTCATGAACATCCTTTAAACACTTTAAGGCAAAGGTTAGTAACAATTAAAAAGGTTGGGGTTCTGTTCTGGTTTGAGTTTACTTTAGGTGCCTCCATTGAAAAGAAATAAAAGAAGAGCCCGGCTCAACATTTAGGGAGGCAGCACAACATGTAGCTGGAGAGTCAGTCTATGTGCTGAACAGTGCATACACTGACTTATACAGCCGCTTGTGCAAAAAGAAAAAAGAGGACCTGAAGAGATTCAGGTCCTCGGAATTTCTTGGGTCCTGAAAAGATCCGACAGTGACGACACTAACAGACTATTCTGCTCCAGGTGGGAGAGCAGAGCTGGTCCTACGATGGACCGGTACACAGCAGCGCCACAAACAACAGAAAGAGAGCACAGACAGGACCGCGTGGGAAAAGAGACTTCAAATTTGGACATTCAAGATAAATACGTCACTTACATAAGGCACCTACATGAGCAATGTGCACAGGACAAAGAACAGAATGGGGATAATGGCTGCAGATAGGGAGAGGATGAGAGACGAAACACAGCTGCAGCAGATGATGAGAGCTAAGCATCGGGTGAGATTGAAGTAATTTGGATGGAGATCCGATGGAATACCCTTTAATCATAAGAGTCTTTCATCTTCCAAAATATATGTTTGATAATGCATCAGCAAACTGCAGCCCGAGAAGAAAAAAACGTGGCAATGACTGTCTTGGGACTGTGTACTGGACACATTACGGTCACACACACAGCACCTCTTGTAGAGGTGAAAGCGCTGCCATTGGTGCCTCCGGCCAAGAGTTTTGGCAGTGATTCTTGTGCTGCAGCGCGTCTGGAGTACAGACTCCCTTCAGGGTCACCTCGGGCCCATTGGGATGGTACAAAGATAGCACAAGCTTGCAGGTGGCTAACACACTGTCCAACGTTGCAGCAATAACAGTGAAGGACCATTCCTGTGTTTTAGCTCATATTGAATGATACAATAAATATATATTTGACATTGTAGGTATTTTCCACACCATGGCTATGTTTAGCTCGGTGTTTATTTTCATCACATCACTGCTGGTTTGGATACATATTTTCTACTTATCCAGGAGGCCTTGGATTTTGACTAAATTTGATATTTCGTGAGATTGGAATGGGGACCTAGTGAGGACTCAGCATCACCTGCCCCCATCTCCATTTGTAAATGCCTAGAAGTGGCCATCTCCTGCTTCCACCATCACGCAGGAGCTCAAGTGGGAGCTCCATCACCAATAAAAGGGTCTGAAGAACTTCAACCTGCCAAAGACAATAATGATTCCCCTCTACGCAGCCACCACGGAGTCAATCGTCCATCCTTGTCATGCATAACGTGGCATTTGCTTCTATGTCATCGTTGCCGCTCTATTCATGTGGGGGAATAGCTCAGCTCACACAGTCCTAAAATGGTGTGAGCGTTCCCTAATGCCGCTGCTGTCCTCTGACGCCCTGCTATTTCATGGTGCTCATGAAAGGGTCGGAGGACTCCCTGAACAGAGCCCCACCGCCAAAGATTTAATTCTGAACTCATACTGGATGCAATCTATCTAATAAAAATGTTTCCTAAATCATTTTTATCGTCATGCGTGTTCTTGATTTAATGGACCTGACAGAAATGTATTTTATGTCTAACTAATTATTTGGCAAATAAAAAGTTTATGATTCTGACAAACACACTTGTATGAATGAAGATCAGATGGCAATAGGTGCAATGGTTACATTATCACCATTGGGTTGTGTGTGTACATCCATATTTGAGCAGAGCAGCAGCATTGAGTTTTAATGTCATCGATGTGAGAGGGCTGACTACCACTTGGAGGCCTGGAGCTGCTCACACGGAAAAGAGAAGCCTGTGGTTCCTGGCTGCTGGCTGCAGCCTGGCAACACAAAGAGTGTCCTTATAATGTCTGGTGACTTATTTGGCAGCAGGCGTCTCCTCCCAGAATGTGTAAAAGGCGTGCTCCTAAAGGACAAACCACGCAGAACGCAACTTCTCCGGTCATAAAGGTTCTAGTCTGAGGGCAGAGATTATGTGCAAATAAACGGAATGGAATTCTAACGATCACACGTGAAAATGTGACGCAGTGTTAGAATACAGACGAAGAGGAACTGTTGCTCTGCGCCTTGAGGCCCGTCTACGCCCTGCTGCCGTACCCTTAAGGAAAACACTGAAACCCCACCTGACCTTTGACCTGCCTGACGTGGTAACACAATATCACAAAGGCATGGACATGTTAGCCAAAATGTTAAACATCTGTGAAAGCATGCAGGTTGTTTAAAAAGCAATTCAAACACACAAACCAGGAAGACATGAGATAAAGGTGCTTGTCATGTTTACCTCGTGTTTTTCTTCTGTGGTGACCCTATTCCACTGTGGCCCGGAGGACTGGCATATCGCGCTGTGAGACTGAAGAGAGAGCAGATGACAGCAGGACTGTTAAAGCGGTTAGAGGAGGACTGAGAACTGTGACTTCCCGGAATTGTCTTATTAATCCATGCCGTGATTTAATAATGTGCATGAGAGGAGTCATTCAGATGGAAGCAGAGGAGACGAACAGGGAGGAAAGAAGAAGCACACGCCACATGCTGCACATCAGAAAACCTTTCAATTGTACTGCAGATGATCGCTCACATATGTCCATCACCACAAGCGAATCACTAACCCCACAACAACAAAGATATTTATAGGGCCGTTGACATAAAACAGCGACTTCCCAATCGAGAATTTGGCGGTGGCATCCATTGAAGAATAAACCCCAAGACTCCAACGCACGAGGCTGAGGCAGGAGGAAATGCCGGCAGCACCAGTCACGGTTTACAGCGCAACACTCACTCTTAGTCACTGGTGGAGATGGGGAATGAAGCTGCCTCCATGCTTAACAGGAAGTAGTTAATCTACTTGTGGAGTTCTTTAATCATCACGCCTACACCCAGTAAACAATGTAGCGGAAGGCCAGGTGGCGAGGCTGCTGTAAATGCTCTGCGTGTGAGCGCTGCCACTCGCAAACCATTGCTGTCATAGGCTGAGTGACCAAACCTCGGTTCAAAGCCCCTTTATTGCTCTTGTCTTTAACTTTAAGGTAATCCACTACTCCAAGAAAGAGTATCATTTGAACCTTTGCCAGAGGCTCTGTGCAGGTTTGCAACTCAGCTAGCACACACCATCTACTTTACGAACGTCTTTCTATATCTACACATTGCTTTTAAAACAGCTAGATAAAGCGCCGACTCACTGTACGTTGCCAGTCGACTTTGCAGGGTTTCCATGACGCGGCGCAATGCTGACGAGCTCTGCAGCAGACGGCCCAACGGAGGGGAAACAGGTTCAGGTTCATCTCCCCATTATGGAGCTGAGCTCCTTTTGCGACATTAATTAACTATGTGACGCATGACACGCTGCTTATTGGTGTCTGTCAACTAAAAATGTTCTTCTTCTGCGGCGTTTTCCCAAGCCCCCCCCCCACAGTCCGCGCCACATTTCATTTCCCAGTGGTATGTTTTGTGCTCTATTAAATAGCCTAAATGGCTATTAGCACACAGACAGGACCTGTTTAGACAGAGATTAATGAAGCCTTTCAGACTCTAAAACGCTTTTTCAGCATCCTGTTGGAAAAAGGGGTCCTTCACTTGTGCATCACATTGATTTTGTGCCTTTGTGGTTTTGCCTTGTTTCGGTCTCCTCTCTTTCTGCCACTGTTTGTATTCACAGGGGTTAGTGCAAAGAAAGGGCCGGGGAAAAGGGATGGGGTGGACGTAAAGATAAAGGGGATACAGTCTGTCACATTTGATCCAATACAACATACATCACCGGGGGCTCTGCTTACATCTCCACGACGCTGCGGCACACATGCAAGCGATATTGCATGCCTATGATGTCCTATTAAATATGAGCACTATCAGTTTCAGCCTGATTGTAGCCGCTCCCTCGATGGCAGACACAAACTGGTGGGTCGACGTGATGACAGCAGCTAATGAGATGTCTTCCGACCTTGGTGGGGGAGGGGGTGCATGAACTCCCCGATTGGCATTCTCAAATCAGTTACATCTAGCACAGACTCACACATGAAGTCATAAAGTCAAATATCTATTTGAGCATGTGACACAGTCAACTCAAATAGCTAATGTGAACTGATATGGTTCAACATGAAGCACTTGTACATACAGGCAGCTGCTGTCGAGTTTAGATTACGGTTATTTACAGTATGCTGCGACTAACCATAGCTGTTAGAAACTGCATGCATTTGCCCTCCTTTCCACAGGAGGCAAAGGAAAGCAGGCCAAATGCATGCAGTGGTAAAGGCTGAAAAGAGAATAATCCACAGCACTCAAAGCTCTTGCATTCATCTTGTACTGATCATGTGACTGATACCGATAGCTAACTACTAAAAAACACAACGTTCTTTTTTTTGGGGTAAAGTTGTCTAAGGGGTCCAGTAAAACCGCAGAGTCAGCCACAATTTCCCTGGGACTCTTAGGGTCGGGTTATAGAAGAAAGACTCCTGGGTCCCAGGACATGTACTTCTGATGAAGCATCCTGCCGCCGGTCATTAAAAGGAACAGGGACTGTTTGAAGTACATCCAACCTGACCTGGGTCGTTTAAGGGTGCTGAACCAGCAGTATTTACTTGCGTGGCATGTCTGTATTTTTCAGATAAGAGGATTCAAATGAAGTGTTTCTCATGGCTCCAATTTATCAGTCAGATAGTTTACCAAACTAAACATAAAGAGAATGCAAACATGCACCAGCATGCAGTACAAAATACTTTATTCACCCTGAGGGTAACAACCAACATCAAGGAAATATATCATCAATAATATATACATCAATAATATATGTACACAGTAATCGTCTACGCCAGGAAAGCAAAGAAAGGTCCACGATGTAGCCTGGATGCAATCCCACACACACACACACGCTGGACGGTACCTAGGAGACGAGGCGGGCTTGGCCAGGCCGTTAGCTCTCCCGTAAGGGCGAGCAGCTCTTCCTGTCGCGGGACACGGCGGTCGGCAGGCGTGAAGAGCGCCGCACGAGGGGGTCAACCTGCTCGCCCCGGAACATGGCGAGATAAAGAGGGAGGGTCTCACTGCGCCCTGCTAGGCCGGGGAGCCCGCGCCTTCTACAGCACCGACAACCTCCCGTGGCTCCGGTCTGTCGCGAGCCGTCCAATAGGGAGCCCCCCTCAGACAGACAGACACACACACACACACACACAAACACACAGTTGCATACATCCCTGCCCTAGAGACACCAGTCACACTAGCAGGTGGTGTCTATAGAAAGCTTCCCCACATCCCGGCTGTAGAATGTGTGTGTGTGTGTGTGTGTGTGTGCGTGTGTAAGCATGCATCATCACCACGGTCGGCCAGATCTTGCAGGGATTCAACAATTTCTTTTTTTTTTTTTTTAATAATCTTTTAGTGACAATATTTAATTTAAAAAATGGGTGAAAAGGAGAGGGAGCCAGCCTGGTGTGAGGCCTCGAACAAAAGGAACATTACAAAACACTGACAGGATTTGGAGTTGAAGATTAGATATCAGTCAATGCTACTGTACATGCAGGGTATTTTTACATATGCTGCCTTTTAGGTGTCTTTAAGATGGGAAATGACTTCTTTCAAACTGTCTGACAGCATCATTTACATGCTGAATACATTTGTTCATGCTCTTCATTAAAGCTATTGTTTTCAATGTAGGAACTATTCAAAACCAAAATTAAATTACTGTACAGACTGAAATATTCCATCTCCTTCTGCTTTGGAAAAACTATCTGATCTCCACTAGAATTCTTTCTATCGACTGTAGTGTGCCTGAATGCTGCGGCCCGTCATGAGTGTGATGGCTGTCTGTACCATTGAGTCAGTTCTCTGTAAGTTTTTGAGGGATCTGACCAACGAGGGCGTGTGGAAGGGGACTTGTGGCGCGCGGTGACAAATAAAGTACCAACACAGAGAGACAAGCAGTAGTTTGGAGATGGACACACGCCCGTGACCCGTGACACACAACAACACACAAGTTGTGTGATCAGTTAAGTGCAACATATTTGTTATCCTCTCCCGTTAACGCTCTTGGAAATGGTAGAATCCGCCCCTCATTTTCAGCATAGCGAGAGGTTGCAAGCTCACAGATGACGTCTTACTTCAAGACTGACGGACGTGTGATCCTATGAGATGATTAACTGATCATCCCTGGGGCAGTGAGACATTAGTGGGCGAGGCCAGAGGGCTCTGTTGGGGAAGTAAGTGAGCCACTTCATGACAATCTGTCCTTTCCTTCATGTACTGTATATGTTCTCTTAGTATACACCCCAATAAATAAAAGTCTGTCTCAACCAACTTCTTACCCGTCTCAACCTGGTATTTTATGAATGGGAACTTCTGTAATTCCTTTAATGATGTGTGTGTGTGTGTGTGTGTGTGTGTTGTCTGGGCATGTTGCCAGGCCTGACCGATCTCAATGTCTGGTGTATCCAGTGTGTGAGAAGACTCTCCACCTGTTGTTGCGGAGGGAGGGGGAGGGAGGGGGAGGGGTGTGGGAATGGGAGGCAGCTGTGCCCCTAATAACCCCAACCCAAACACCCACACACAATACACCGACCCCATCGCTACCACCTCCTAACCCGCCCACCGTGGGGCTAAAGAGATCGACAATATCATCTTACCCACATGCCCCTCTTCAAGAGCTGGGGCCAAGTGCTCTTATTGCTGACACACAAACAAACACACACACACACACACAGCCGCCAAACAGAGCGAGCAAGCAGCAACTCGATCCGGTCAGGAGGAATGCCGCTCATGCGTGGTATGGCGGGCTTTCCTCTATTTAAGGCCTCCTTTGCTTCGCTTTGATATGCGTTTTGCTGCAGCTCCACTGCATGATGTCCGTCTTCAGATTCAAAACTAACTCCAGTACCAAAGTCAACATGCCCTTTAAATAGTGCTACATTTAGCATTGCAATCCTGTGAGGTTGAAAATAGTTGAAGAACTATTGACAAGAGTCCGGTTTTTGTCTCAATGTTTTGCATATTTTAACAGAAAATCTGCAAAAGACCAATCAGCATGAATGCTGTTTTCCATTCAATTCTGTATTCAACTAATATGAGTTGGTTTCATGGAAAGAAGCAGTAGCTTCTGTACATGTATCCCCTTCTTTCTGCTTAAAGACATCCAACTACTGATGACTAAAGGCCAACCAACGGGTGAATAAGCAACGCATTCCTCTTTTACACCTTAAACCCAAATGAGAAACATTATCCAGCATAGAAAAAAAGCTGAATCAGTCAACCTGTCAGTCAGCAGACATCCCAAAATAATAAAAATGATTGGTCGGCCATTTCCAACCATTGTGGCCCGGATATCCGAGCCCAGGGGACTGGGATGGGTGCCGTACCTGGACTGCATGTCCTGCGTCTTGGGGCTGCCGGCGGGCTGCTGGCTGAGCTCCACCAGGGACTGGTAGTACTGCTGCTGCTGCTGCTGCTGCTGCTTGTAGCGCGACAGGATGAAGAAGAGGCCCAGGATGCTCTTCAGGTTGCCATTCCTGATCTCTGTGAGGGCGGAGAGCGGGAGGGAGGGAAGCGTCAGCGTTGGGCTCCACCTGTACATGCTCTTTACCCTGCGGGGACCGGATGCGTTTCCTTGGTATGAAGCCATTTCTGAGAGGGAAATAACGCAGTCTGGAAACCAAAGCAGTGTCCAGTGACGCTGACAATATTTTCCAAACCCCTTACTGTAAAGTAAACATATGTTAAAAAAAAGGTAACACTTACTGTGTCGGCCACAGCTCACAAGGAGAAAAACATGTCCTCTAACACACAGCTGGCTCATTCCAGCATGACGTCTGGGGCCAAGCCCAGTGAAATATACAACAGCAACTTCCATTGCATTTTGGCATTTGGCACAAAATGAATAACTGATCAAGTTTTTTTTTCACAGGTGCAGCGGAGGTGGGGGGAGGGGGGATCGCTGTGGCTAATGCACCCGCTTGTGAAATGGACTTTTGGGATGGAGAGCCTGGGTGGGGGGGCTGGCACACGCAGGGGCCACTGAGGCTGACGCGGGGCTTTTTGCGCTGCGTCTGGCTCAGACCTTCTCCCCGGCTGCAGTGTGCCATCTGCAGGCTGGGAAAGTCAGAGACGATTAATCTCCCTGGGGTTATGATTATTTATTTTTTTTTTTACTTCTCCAACGCCCATAGCAATCATTTATCCTCAGCGAAAGAGAGTCCGGACAGCAGCGTTTGCAGATTCAGCTGCCCGCGGGGGCCGCTTTGGCACGGGGACAAAGTAACTGGGAAAAAGAGGAAGAAAGCGCCCTGCTCCATTGTGATAGGGAAGCTGCAATGCAAGGTCTGGGTCAGACAAGCACATTTGTGTGTCCCACTCAACCTTAATGTGCAGGTATGGGCCAATACCAGCCATGAGAACGAGTCATATCATATTAACTTGAAGGTTAGCGTGGCATTTCTCCTCTTAGGCCCTCATGTTTGCCACTTCTGCCAATTGTCTGCAGTTATAAAGCAGGATGGAGATACAGAACACATTTCTGCAGTTCAGCTCGGCCTCCGGTCAAAGCAGCATCAGTGTGTCCGCTGCATTGTGGACGTTTCCTCCACCTTGTGGGAAGTTGTGACAGAGAATAAGGATTGGGGCTGAGACTCCTGAACAGAGCGGGGCCGTGTAGGGGACAAGCGTTTCTGCTTGGCACTCGCTCAAAATGTGGCGGCGATTGAAAGTGTTTGCAGTGGATTTATTCCAGCATTTTTTATTATTTGGAGTGGTTAGTCATGACATTAGTCACAGTGGACGTTCCTCACGTTCCTATGCTGGTCGCATCTTTGCTTCCTCTAATGCCCTTGGATTGCTTTGTGTAATCTAGCTTTTAAATGATTTGTTCGGCTTCCACTTGAATTCCCAATTGGCTCCGCAAACAACTCACCCCCGTGTTCGGTTTCAAAAACGTTTTGTCCGACTTTTTTGATTTAAAGAAATGTGCAGTGTGCACCCTGGGCGACCCAGGCAACATGGCCCTAATGAAATCAGACCCCCAGTGAGAACTCTAAAGGTTCTACAACCAATAAGAGGCTGTTGTCATATAGTGAGAGCCTCCACTGGAAAGAGGCTTTAATAACCTCCTCGCTCTAACCCGTTGTCAGTTGCAGGAACCGTGTGTTTTGGAGATACACCTGGTTTTTGATGCTTGTAAAGGCAGCATGTAATTCATGAGGATAATTATCACAATTCATTTTTTTACAGTCACACTAACGACCGACTTATACAGTTTCACAAGGATGACTTCTCTGTAGCGTCACTCAAAAAAAGAACTTGTTTCCCCGACGGCCCCTAACCACCCTCAGTGGAACAGTCTGAGGCGGGAGACAATATCCCTCTTTAACATGACGGGTTTTTCGGAAACCTCGCTTTACAGCCTCCCAACCGGGGAGGATATTACGGTAAGTTCCCTCTCTGAGGAGAAAAAACAAACAAAAATACATTCAACACACATTCAACAACACAGTGGAACAACGTTCCACTTTGAGTTGTGGCAGCCAACACATTATAGGCCCATGGCCGACAGAGAGAGACTGCACTGAGGGACATGAGTGATGAAATGTAGCAGCAACAGTGATGGACAGGCCCACTTTGAAAAATCCTTTCCCCGTGAGTAAGCAGGCTGCTTTTAGTGCTGCAGGATTTAGAGCTGTTGGTCAGTGTGTCAGCCTCTTGGGCTCGAGGACACGTTCACCTCTTCAACGCTTTAAATGGGAACAGGAAACATGGGCTCTGCGGATCCTACACAACAGCTGGGCTCATTCTCTGTGGGAACTATTGAGAACTGCTTGCACCCAGAAAAACTCAAATCATTAAGGTTAGGGCTATTTTTCTACTGCACCCTGAACAAAACACATGCTGTCAATGTGACAGGATGTCGGAGGGGCTGACCTTTACCTTTTGTGCTTTTTTCAAATCAGTCTGGTTCTTAGGTCTAATATTAATGATATTCATGTATGCTGAAAAGAAATCTGAAGTTAAATGAATAAAATCCCAAATTTAAAACTCTTTTCTATTATTATTCTATCAAAACGGATGGAATATTACCAGAAAATGTTTTATGAGAAACATAAAGCCTGACTCGGAAAGGAGACAGCTGTCATCTGAAAGTTCTAATGGAACAAATGTGATCTCACCACCAGCCTCTCGCGTTGTGAGCGGAATAAGGACAATGGATATATGCATCCACAGTGTGGATGCATATTGACACGTGCTGTTGGTGTCGGGTGGTGTGAGGTGTAGCGACACACAGGTGGATGTGCTAGGAGCTCAGCTGTTCGGCCTCGTTGTAGAGTTCGCATTTGGGACGTGTTAATAAATGTCCAGTGTCACACACACCTTTTGGCCCTCCAACGTTTAATCCTAATTTAGCACTTCGGATTACCATGGAAACAATGGGGACTGGACGACGACTTCACTGCTTCTTCTAATCAAATGTGTCAGAGACGAAGGATGCAACATTATCCGTTGACATTTGGAGATACATGGTTTTAGATTTAATAATTTGGTCTTGAGATTAGAATCTACTATTTAAATAGAGTATATATAGTGTAGTAATAATATAATATTTAAATATTAACAAAACAAAACACTTTCCAGAAGATCCTTAAATGCTGTAAAAAAAAACGGACGGCAGTTTTGACGGATATTTAATGTAAATAGTCCACATTAAGTGTAAAACTAAATCATAACCGAAGAATCACAGAATGCTGCACAGGAGCTTTTTTATCCTCCCACAATCCACTCTGATGCTTTAATGGTGGCCTACAATGCCCTCCTGAAAGCTACAGATGGAGAAACTGCACCGGGCCACTGTACCAACGGGGTAAATTACACTGCCGTCAAATTGGGAATGTATTAAAAGTGGCCTTCAACCACATATTTGGTCCTGTGGAGAAAAGGACAGCTACAGCGGATGAGCCAATGAGTTTTTCGGCGCAAGAGATACGACAGCGAGAGTCCTTCTTTGGTTAGCTTGAATCAGGCGCGTTGCGTATTGGTCTTACCTTCTGCCGAGAGCCCTTGCACATTTACTCCTCTGGCGTCCAGGAAACTGAGGCAGGCGTGCACATTCTCGGTCTGCGGAGGAAGATGCACCACAGTCAGCACAAGGGACAGACACGAGGAGAATGCGACATTCCGCCAACCTAAATGTCTCCGGGCGGACGGCCTCCAAAAAGGACAGGGACCGCCAGCCCTACCCGCCAATAAAGCCCACCATTGTGTGGCCATCGCCCGACCCCCACGCTCCACCCTGGGCCTCGGCAGCATGGCACACTGACTGCACACAGCCTGCTTTTTCATATCTCACACACACACACAATATATATATATACACACACACACACAAACTCTAGACACACATAGAACACAATGTAGACATCTTCCCAGGAACACAGGTTGTGTGGGTCAGCGGGGCTTTACTGGCGCAGTCAACATGTGACCTCTGCAGCCGGGTTTCCAGCGAGGGGATTTTGAGCATTCGTCGACGGCGGCTAGAGGGTCGCTTCATTAGCATGTCGGCCAGCCGCCAGGGCCCCCCACAGGAGCTCTTCTATGACAAGGTCAAAGGTCGGAGCGCTCCCGCTCGGCGCGGCGGGCCGGGGCCACACAAAGGGCAGACAACCAGCGGGCAATGATCCCTGTCTCTCTCACTCAGCGACCCTGTGTCTCCTCTTTAGCGACTTCGCAGCACTGTCTGAGCACCGTCTTTTACTCCCAGCGAGCTGAACTCTTTTTTCATCCTTTTTATGTCCATTCCACAGGAAAGATCAGTGCCTACACATGCTTTCTACCAGCACACTACCCGATGCAACCACACCCTCGGGGAAGCTACGCTGCAGATGGAGCTCTTGGCTGAAGGGCGCCCAAACCCGTCTTCCCCTCCCGGTCGCTTTTCGCTTGCGCGGAGTGATGAACGGCGAAGACAAGAAGTCCGACACAGACTTCCTCCATCTGCATCCGCATGTGGGCCTCTGTATTCCCCCCGCAACCCGACGCTCACACATGTGTGTGCGCCCGGGTGCTGAGGTCTGTTTGATTATCCCACGGTGACTTTCAAAAGCGCGCGTGTCGGAGAGCCATGTGCCGAGCAGCACTGAGCGAGGGCTCATTACGCCGCTCTTAATTAGACCGAGCCCCGGGACAGATGTGGGATGCAGGAGGTTTTCAAAGTGAAACCTCCTGCCAAACATGCGTGCGGTTTACGGATAATGTGCAATCGACAATATTTGCACTATGAATGCCATTTTCGTCAAGCGACTCCTTAATTAGGCTCAGTGAGTTTGAATGCTAACATCAACCGTGTTGAAGATGGCCGCATCTGTTCCGCAGGCAGCACGGATGTGTTTGAAGGCTGCTTTAAAAGCCGATTAAGACAAACAAGGTCTGAGCTCATGAAGGGTAGATCTCTCCAGTGGGAGGCAGACGTCTGTCCGCGGGCGGGCAGACGTTTGAGGCTTCCAACAAAGCTTTTAGACACAAAACCGCCGTTTGTTTTTCGTCTCCAAAATGACGTGAACGAGCGGGACGATGATTGAAGGCGTTGATGACGGCCGAGCATCAACGGGTCTCTGGCGATGTTTAACTGCTCGTTTGGTGGGCACTCTGGCTTTGCGGCATCCTTCTCGGGTAAACCGACATCGTTCATTTTTCCAACGTGGGCTGGCATCAGACGGATCCCCGCCAGCCATTAAAAGAAATGGCCATTGGCAAAAGGGCATTTTGATGAGGCGCAAGTGCACGTTTTTTTGAAAGGTAACATGGGGGTGGGGAGGAGTCCCCCCTGAGCCTGGAAAAATATTGTGCGGGGAAGTTTGTAAGTGTCTATATGTAATAATCAGCTTAAATTATGCAATGGTGGCTTTACAGAGCTGCGCCGCATATCGAAATTTCACGGCCCGACAGCGGAGCAGTTAAAAGTTTGTGTCATGGCTGGCAGACACAAGGAAAAGCCTGAATCCCTGCCTCAACCTGCCCCACCACTCCGGTGCTCCCATTCCCTCTGTGGCCCAATGACCCCAACCACCGGTACCCGTCCGGCCTGCCGGTTGCGGACCTCTGCTTTAGTGCATTCGGATTCTCACTGCCTGACACACAAGCTCAGATGGTGTTGCCTTGTGAAAGGTGTCCCGGTGCCCACTGGGCCTCTGCAAACATATTAAAGAGACTGACGCATCAAGTTATCCCGTAGCTACAACTACTGCTTCCTATGGAGGACCGAAAACAGCCTCCTTCAGGCTGGAAAAGCAGGCGTTAGAGCTTTACAGCCCATGAGAAGGGCTTGTTAATTGAGGGGTTTCGGTTCAGAATGCGTCGCACCCAGTGGAAAAAGAAATGCCACCTTAAATCCCTGAATCAGTATCTCAAAAACACAGATGACTTGAGCTTTGCAAACAGAGCAATTTTGTGAGTAAGGGGTTGAGGCGCTGGACTCGTTTTCCGTCCAATGTGTCAATGCAGTTGTTACTTTCAAAATGCTGTCGGTGTTTATTTATTCATTGAAAGCCTTGTGGTGGTGGTTGGAACCTCAATCACTGGTGGGGCTGCACGTAGACGGGAAGGCAGCTGACTGGCCCCTAAAGGAAAGTCTAGCGATGAGTCAAGGGAAGAGTTGGCCTCAGAAAGCCTGCATCAACGTTTGCTTGTTCTTCCTCCGATCAGTGCACCTGGTGCACTGTTGACAGCATGAATGCACGTTGTTTTGCTCCTATTAATCCTCATGGCACCGCACGCCCAGTGAGGCAGAGCTCATCACTCACGCTGCCTGTTACACCCGGGGTAGACTTTATTAATCCTCGGCGCTGAGCAGAGCACCTCTGAAAGCCAAACATTTACACACAGACAAAGCAAAGTTTCTCCGCTTGCTGCAGCCGAGTTGCATCCCAGAGGTTTTGAAAATGAGTTATATGTGTGTTTCCCCCCCCGCTCCGTAGAGCACTGCAGCATTGACAGTGGCCCTCTGACACCAGTACGAGATTTTACTGAGGAAATTTAGTACAATTTACAATCTAGTACAAACATTCTCCACAGAAGAATTCCCTGCAGAGTAGATCCCAGCTGCGTCCTTAGTGCTGGATCAGTCCAACAGGGACACATGCTGCTGAACATAGATTATTGATTGATTGATTGATTCACTGTCATAATGCTCCCTGATCAAAGAAACATGTTAATGCTCTTGCCTGTTAAGAAAAAAAAGAATACAGATTTATGAATGTTAACTTTTCCGTACCTCGTCTTTCTTTAACAAACCCGTGAAAGCTTTGATGCCCCGGCGGTGGCAAATAGCTTTGTTTTTATAATTAATTTGAGAATAAGAATGAATATTTTACCTGTTACTGTGTAGAGAAAGAAAATACGCTACCTTATCTGTTTAGTGTAGACAATGTAACACACTACTTTTGAATAATGGAATTTTGAAAATTCATGAATGCATGGATCTATAAATATTGTAATTGTTGCCCAGCACTAATTTATATTCCTTCTGCGTATTTTTAGACTGATTACTGTTAATGTTGAAAAAACTGTTTTCTAGAAAGCTAGTAAAAAGACTAGAAAAAGTATAGCTACCTTGTAGGTTTATTGTGTATCTGCAGCATGTATGACAGCTGTGTCGCTTCTCAGTCCAAAACTGACAGTTGACGGTACTGACCGAGCTGAGGTATTTGACAAGATATTTTTCTTTTCCCATGAAGAGCAAAGAAGGAAAGCACCTGTAACAGAATGGCACAGAAGGGACGAATCGGTTCGAACTAACTTTCAAGGGCAAGAGGAGATTATAAAAGAGGTCAGCGTCAGACAGACTCTGGAAGGTTTCCAGATATATCTGCGGAGAATTGCTCATGTACTCTTTTTGTCTTCTAAATCTGTTAACTTTTTTTACTTAATTAATATCAGATTCTTCTCATCGGAGGGATAGGACATCTTGACACAGTCTAAATGTTATGAAACTGAACGCCATTGAACTCTCTAGACTGCAAAAAAACCCAAACTGATTCAATTCAAAGTAGCCGGACAAACAGCCCCTCGCCGATTTCTATCACATCGTGCCTCATATTTGCATAAACACAACAATCATTTTCTTTCAGGATTCCACTGGCTGTGACTTTGCCAGTTCTGCACTAGCTCAGTCAGCACATAGACACACATGATGTATAATCAACGGCCTGTGCAAAGCGACACGAGCATATATCTGCGGATGTGTCAGTGACATATGTTGACAGCACCAAATAACTTAGGAGGGCCTCTGCATGGCTTCTGGCAGGCGGCGAGGGATTGTAGGGATGGGGGGCGGGTGTGTGTGTTGCTGCATGAACGAGTGACAAAGCCTAAAGTACTGCATATTTATTTAATTTTCCTTCCTCTGAGTAAATTCTGGTAGTCTGCGCTGCAAGGTTGGAAGGAGTAATGAAGCTTGCTGTTTGGAAATCAGAGACTGGCCTCGCTGTTGTTGCTACAAGCAACCAGACCGGTTTTAAAAGTGTCACCGCAAATGTTCACAGGTTGACCCATTTCTGTGAAAAAAGTCACTATGCAGAGGACTGAGCGTCAGATATTTTCCAGAGGACCACTGGAAACTGGCTGCTGTGGCACGTGCACACCGTTACGGTCTGCGTAGGTAGACATCACCAACGTGATGGATACATATTACTGTTGACAGGCAACGAATTAGGCTGTCAGCCCTTGTGTGGGGGGCTGCTTCTCCTAACGAGGTCAGTGGGGTTGAGCTTCTCAGGGGGGCCTCTGTGTTAACCTGCTGACCAGCAAGGTGAGAAATATCTTCAAAGTCCCCGACCTCTGTAACCTACTGTATCTGATGGCAGCTGCTTACGGCGGGTGAGGTTCTAGGTGCTATGAGGTGTCGGGACTTTTATTGGCCTCACCCGACAGGAGCACCAGGTCACTCGTTAACTGTGGTGAACCTGTAAGTCTACGGAGGGAGGCTAACATGTGGGTTGGCGGAGGCACCACGCGTTTTAATTATGTCAAAGTACACATTGCTTGAGACTTCAGAAATTGAATCTAATAAATATCTATTTAAGACTGGGCAAAGACAGACTGTCAACGAAGGAGCACATCAGTGTTTGTCTGCGGGGATGTCCGTTTGTAGGAGGCAGCATTGAGCAGCGAGTCAGCGCTGTATCCACAGAAAACTGGACCCCCTGGTCCCTTTTTCCCCCTAGTTTTCAACACAGCTTAACTTAAGAGTCACCAAATGTCTGATTTGGCATCCAACGTATTCAAACAAAAGTTATTTTTATCTTAGTCACCCATCGCATCACCCATTTTTGCTTTCTGCCTCACGAGTCAGAGCAAGCTGCAAGCCCCCCTTGGCTCGGGCGCTGAGGAGCGAGAGTGATGCTTGGGGATCAATTGCAGCTGTGACACTCGGCGTGCGGCGCCACGGGGGGGGGGCCCCGGGGCGGCTGCGCAGGGGAGAAGGCAGCACCAGGCGAAGCGGCCTGGCTGTGTATGAGCCCACACACAAAAGAAGGAGACGATGCATATTTCTAAGACGCGGGGGATTTGTAAAAAAGACTGATTTACACTTTATCGGTGTAAGTGAGAAAAGGTTCAGAATAGCAAAGACAGACTGCAGCCGGTGCTTCACAGTCCAACGGATCAGAGGTTACCGCTTTAACAAGCCAGATCATTGCTCCCTTAACAGAACATCTGCCGATGCTTTTAGTTATAATGAGTGATTAAAAGCTTCCCATTCAGCTACATGTGAGCCTGTAACGAGCCGCTGGGTGCTCTGTTTGTGCTGCTGTACAGGCTGCCATACGGGGGAGAGGGGGCGAACTTGGGCTACGTTCACACTGCAGGCTGAGATGACCCAATTCCGATTTTTTGGCCCCTATGCGACCTGTATCTGATGTTTTCATGACAGTCTGATCGACACAGAACCCATCTTTTCAAATGCGACCCAGGCCACTTGGGTATGTGGACCCGTATCCCATGTTTTTAAACGGCCAGGTCGCATGTATCCGACCTGCACGTCATTGATACTCGACAAACGTCATAATGCGCCGCCGCAGACGACAAACATAATCGAAGGTGGATTGGGAGATTCGGAAGTTACTGATGAATTCGGTGTTCGTGAAGCAACTCGCATCAGTGTCCCACCACTCCTGGCTGCGACTCCGCACAGACACATTTCTTTGTACCGACGTTGCTACCGCTGCTCCACAAAACGCCAGAGCTAAAAACCTTGTTCTCCTGCGTTTGAATTTTTTTCTTAAAACGAGAAGATTGTAACTTCTGGCTCCGTTGGCAAAATAACTTCAATATGTTTAATATCACCAGAGAATGTCTAATATAGACGGGCTCTGATATCACTCCACTGTTGACATCAATGTTTAGCTAAGTGACGTCATTGACCAGTTGAGTACTCTTCTGTGCATGCAGGGTCACTTCTGGGTCATTTCACGTTCACACAGGAGATCACATATAGGTCGCATTTAAAAAAAAAATTGGAATTGAGCATTAAGCCCTGCAGTGTGAACGTAGCCTTATGCAGAACACACACGTCTTGCAATATCAGCAAACAAAACTTTTGCAGGGAGTAGAAACCAAAAAGTTGGACCCCAAACGTATCGCCACAAGAGTCGCAGAGAAGAGCTTTAGCACAACAGCTGCCGAGGAGAGTCCTGGGTACTGACTGTAGACATCCTAACATCGGGGCATCACGCATTCATCAAGCCTTTCAACAGACGCTGCACTAATACGAAACATGCTGACACACTGACTGTGTACTGTGCTGACAGCGAGACAAACGTGGGTCGGTCCAAACCAGATACATGGATGCATTGACAGCCACCTCCTTTCCAAAATATCTAGAAAATATGACGACGGAGAAACTCTTGCTGTCGAAACAATATGCTGATGATTTCTATTGCGTTCGTTATGCAACGTCAAAGGGAAAAAAAGACAAGCTTCTCTCAACCAGCTCTCTTTAACATCTGGCAGATAAATTAGGAGTGTGCATGTTCCTTCATATGATTAAAGGTGCTTTGATCAATCGGCCAAAATGTCTTGGAAATAGTGATCATTGGTCTCCACAAAGGCCAGTCAGAAAGGGATCTCCAAAGCCCCATTTACAGCACGCTCTGCCTGGGACCGTTTTGCTGTTATTCCGCCCGACTGATCCAGTAACTCCACTACCTCGAGAGAAAGATATCTGGCCCAATGCTCCACTGTGCTCATCATCTGATAATAACTAACCTCGTCTGGGAAGGAAATCTAAAGTACTTGGAAAATACAATGGTTTTCCATCTGATTTGGGATTTGGACTAAAAACCTTCAGTTCACCAATGCAGCGCTCTTCCATCACTGCGTCCGACTGTGAGCAAGAGGAGAGAATGAATGGCACTCCCTGCATAGCTCTAGTGTCAGCCGTCCAATTGGGCCATCTGCCTCCGCCGGCCACTGGCTGCCAACCGCTGGGCAGGCACAATGACACCAGGGAGGGTTCAGAAGCCCACAGTTCCCATCATCCGTTTGTCTGCGTGGATGCAGACTGACCGGCTTCCGTTATGGGCGAGTGGCCTGACAGGCAGGGGGGGGATGCTGTACTCAAATCAACAGCCTGAGGAACAGTGTCAGACAGAGGAGAGGAACCCAGGCCAGGGGCTCCAATTAGGAGTACATGATTAATTAAAGACTGAGATTACTGTCAAGCTGCACTGCTGATGAAGCATCAGGCCAGTGAGGAGGATACTGCTGAGCGGCTCGGCCCATTTGTTCTCTAATCTGGCTGGTGTGCAGGCTGCCAACAGGTGGGGCCCAGATGAGACCCGGGAACCCAGAGACTGTTAGACCTCAAAGGCAGCACACAGTCCAGACCTTCTACTCCTACTTCCAAAACACAGGACGCTTTTTCTAGTCTAAACTCAGTTTAGTTTAAATGACTTTTCTGATTCCATTAGGTTTGTGGAGTTCAGTTTAGTTTTAAGATTAATAGCCACTGACTAAGGAATCTGTTCTTTCACCATTTTGGTCCAAAACAAAATATCTCAATGACTTATTGCTAGTTATAAAATGTAAGCATGCAATACATTAAGATGTTGAAGAGGGTTAATATTACAGCTGCAGAACATCAGTTGCACATACTTTACGCATTGGATTGTGGACTACAGATTTTACTTCAGTTTTGCATTGTTGGCCATCATGATTTTGGCAGTCACCTTCCTGTTTTAAATAAATACGTGATGCAGTAAAATGGTTCAAATTGTATCTTTCACAAAAACACTGAAATGATGAATTCCAACTGTATTGGGCGAGAGCCAAAGCTGCATATAATCGATCGAAGTATAATTCACAACATACTTCATCAAATCCAATACCACAAATGAAGAGCAGCGAGAAAGAGTCGTCTCTAAAACGTTGAGATGTGTGATGCAATCTCTCGGCCTCGTTCGGCTGACAGATGTTGCGAACGTGCATCTTTGCATTCATGGAACATTTTGACAGTGTTTTTCCCTGCCATCCTTTGCTGAGGTCGCTAGAAAAACACCCCCCCCCCCCCCCACACACACACACACACACACACACACACACACACACACACACACAGACCAGAAAGCGAAACTGCACAATCATCCGTATTGAAAGGAAGCGCTCCATGGTTATAATGATGTCTGTCTATAATCAGGGGGATTAGTGTCGCGAGGCCGTCATATTTTTCTGCTGAATGGGCTTCTTCTTGGTCCCTCGCCTGCTGCTCTCGTGTTTTAGGCCGATTCTTCTGAGGAATTAGGAACGCGTTGACACAGCCAACGACAAAAAAACCAAAGCAGAACTGGTAGGTCGTGAAAGTAAGCTAATCAATAATATAATGTATGAAGTGAATGCTAGCACAAGCTCAGTCAGTCATTTTTGAAAAGTTAGAAATGACAGAAATGGTTAGTTCCAATGTTTTTAGAGAGGTTGTAATATTACTTCATTGGTTTTGTTGTAAATGAGTCTAGCGCCTTTGAAGAGAGTGAAGTAGTATGGACTCTCTGACTGTAAGGTACAGCAGCTGTAGACAAGCAGTAAAACATATTTTAACAACTGACGGACCGGCTAGAAAACATATTAAGAAGGACTTGGGCAAATAGCTTCCTGACACTGAACATCTATCCATACATATGACCAATATTAATAAATACGAAGCACCACTGGGAAGAACAACTTAAACTGCACTCTTCTCTGTTATCACAAAGCTATAAAACAGTAACATACATGCTCAATCCAACGGAAAGAAACCGGACCAGACTCGAGTGAACACTGATTTAAAACCCCTCCTTCCACACTCAGTCAGTTCTTATTCTCATCATCTTCACCGGCTTGCTTACGGTTACAGACCAATCCTTCAGAGGCCGAATATGCGGTCTACGGTTCTGTGGACGAACCTCCGCTCGTCCCGGCAGTCGTCGGCTACACACATAAATCCAACAGAACCTATTCCCCGAAGCACAAGTGACTTGTGCGCACAACGTTTTGTTGTGAGATCGTTGCACAGCTGCTCTTACCTCAAGAAAAACATAGGAAGACAGGAGATCAGAGGTCAGACTCTTCCACATAATGTTCCTGAATATTAGTAGCTATTGATTCAGAATTGGAAAGGACTTTGTGGAACTATCCCATGGGCCCCTGCACACAGAGGTGATGCACTTACAGTATGTGCTGGTGCCAATCAAAGCCAAAGCTGAGCACCAATAGACAGAGAATGCAGAGATCACGTAGCTTTATCTGATCAGGTATCAAATGTAATAAAAGACACATAAAAAATGCTACCCTTTGTCACAGTGATACTCAACTGCAGCCTTTTGGAGCAAAACAACATTGGAGGAATAATAAGGGGAAGTAGATGGATTGTCTGCAGAAGGAGGCAGAAGTCTGTGAGGAGCCGTAAAAAGGAATTTCTCTCACTGCTCGTTTTTTTCTGTTGGATGAGCGCTCTAGGAAACGGTTCGGACTTCAGCTGACTTGTGGACCCACACTCATGGGGAACATCTGGTTTTTAGAGAAGAAGTGCATTATATTGGTGGATTATACGTAAAAGCTTGCAGATGCCACTGCTGCGCTGGTTTTCGGCTCCTCGGCTCTCGGCAGCAGCTGCGCTGGCCTCGGTCCACCCACCGGACCGCCGGCGACCCACGCGTGAAAAAAACACTGCCTTTAGGATCAGGGTTCAATTCCCAGGTGGGGGGAACAAATAAAAATGCATCTGTGTAGGGGAAGTAAATCAGATTTGTCTGCCACTCCGCCACTGACAGCTGCTACCGTGAGGTCTCTGAGGCGTTTAAGCTCCAGGCGCCAGTGGCAGGTTTCCAATATTCACAGCTCCAGTTGTCAATATCTGACCAAATGTTTGAAAAAAAGGACTTCTACCCAAGCTGGGGGAAAGGAGGTCTGTTAATAACGACCTGTGGGACAAACAAGTCTAGAAAAAAGTTTTGTTTGCACTTGGTGAGCGATATATTATGTCTTGGTATCTTTAGGGGGGGGTTTAGTTTCTCTATCCAAGCGCTCAGGCAGAGATTTTTCAATTCTGGCAGATATCCTCTAATCTTCATCACCTGCGTGGATGGAATTTTATGGTGACTGCTGTTTATTTCTGTTGTCTGGTGTCAGTTCATAATAAAACTGTAAACTTATTTTACGTATGACCTAAAACAGAAAGCAGAAAGGTTTTTAAAATGTTTAAATTGTCGGCCGATTTTCCAAACCTGAGACCCACACACGGCGATAAAAAAGTCATGGGTCTAACAGTATTGGTCGTAAAGTGGGTGGTGCGCAGCCACACGGCAAAATCAACACATCACACACGAACCGATTTGACTCCCGGGCATTCCCAGGTCAGACGGGAAATCTCGCAAAATCCCTCGAGATCAAACGTGACTTCAGAGTAAACAATCGTGGCGGACGCCACAGTCCACAGGCTGCGTGCTCGTTTGTCCTGGGACACCACACACGAGGAGGAATCGGGCCAGAAGTAAAGTCATTTCATTATCGTACGTATAACGTCCTGCCACAATTTAGCGTTAAAGCTTTGGGGGGGGGGGCTTAATCCTTCCTTGATGGATTTCGTCCACATTTTGCGAGGCAAACTGAGTTTAACACGATTGTTAAAATGTGATGATATAAGATGTTTTATTATTAGTGTATTAGCCTGGGAAGCCTGTTGACTATTGGCAAAAGAGCACAGGAGTCGGGTACCTGACACTAATTAGCGGAAATAACCACACACATTGGGACCAGATATATGATGCAGTGAGTGGTGCATAGTGAGCTCTACATATACAGAACACAGCGCTGAAGAAAGGGGCACAGTTCTCGCCCACAGCGCGCCATGAAGCTAAACAGCTGCAGTCACTTTTAATGGAAGGAGGGCCGATGCCAGGGCAAAACCGACGCTGCATAAACACTTAGTCAACCCTAGTTAAAGTGAGGGGCAATCATCCAGCAGCGGTTAAGCGGCCCGTCATCTCGTTAAAAACAGAGCGGGGGGAAAGACACCGCCAGCACCGCTGGGCCAGATTACACGGATTATAAGTCAGTCATCGGCCTCCTACTGAATAATAAATGAATCATGCTCTGAGACCAGAGTGGTTACGATTGGCTGCTTGGAATCGTGAAGTGAAATAACGACGCAGAACCACAAGTGGCAAGTTTGTCTTTGGGAGAAACTTTGCATTAGTGAGCATGCACGCCAGGCGGGGGAGGAAGTATTCAGATCCTTTACGGGGAGAAAAGTACAAATCTAGAAATGCAAACAAAAACAAAAAAACATTACAAAACTTACACGCGAATTCTCAGTTTGCTGAAAAATGGCCCATGCAGGTATCCACATGTGCTGTATTAGTTACATTAAATCTGTTCCAACCGTGTGGCTGCTCAAGGTGGAGCTGATTTACTACTTTATATAGTAAGGTAACTCAAGTGGAGTTGCTTTTTTTGTCTCTTTGGTGGAACACCAACAACGTATACATCTATAATATGACAAGAAGATGCTGCTTTCTATGGAACCACAAGACCAAGGGATTGCCTGCGTAGTGTTTTGGATACTCCTCTTATGTATTCTATTATCTGCATGTGTAGTAATAGCTGTCAAACAAGTGCAGTAAAAGGCAGTGGCAGCAGTACCCTCAGATGTTCCTCCAAAAGACCATCCGTCAGTGCGTTAAAGCTGGTCAGAGTTGAATACCAAAGAGTAACACTCACCATTTGCGACTGATTCCTGGGGCTGCCATTGATATCCTCCACCTTCTCATTGGCTGCAGGGCGGAGGAAATGAAGAAACAAGATGTTTACTGCAGTCCTGTTTAACAAACTTTAACATATCCACGTCCAGTGACTTTTGAGTTCAGAGGCAGATATCCAGCAGGAAACCTTTGCTGAGGTTATGTAGGAGAATGTGTGTGTGTGTGTGTGTGTGTATATCGAGGTGCAGAGCGATGCAGTAAAAGGTCTGGGAGGCAAAGCTGCCTAATTCGTCAGCTGCCGCCAGAGAATTACTGACAAGCCAGCTTGGCCTCATTGTCTGTTAGGGGGTGAGCAGGGAGGGTAAAGTTTCAATCCAACAGAGAGAGAGAGCAAGATGGGGGTAAATGGAGAGGAGAGAGAGAGAGAGAGAGAGGGAGAGAGAGGGAGGAGGGTAAGAAAGACCACAGAGACGGGTTGAAAATACAGATTGGAGGAGACAGACAGCATCTGTGAAAAAGGCAGCGTATTTAACAGAGGGGAATGTGTGTGTGAGAGGTAAAGAGTGTAACTCAGTAACACTAACGGAGACCCAAAGAAAAGGAAAATGACAGACGAGAGACAGCGAACGAAGGCAGTGGACGTAAGAAGGAAAATAACGTACGACAACTGGTGCAGAAAGAGTTGCTTCAAAATGATTTGTCTCGCTGTGATTAAAGAGGCAGACTACGCCACAAGGTGTATCGTTATTACAAAGTGTTGACGAATTTATGAAACAAGCGCCGCTTGATGCTACAGTTTGATTTCTTTTGCTCCCTCTTGGATATTGGTCTGGTCCAAGTGGAGTGGGCTGATTTATTTGTGGAACGTGATCATCGGTTCTCCTCCTCCACAAAGATATTGTAACCATAGACTCATGAACCATGATGGAGCAGTCCACAGTTTGCTGACCTCTGGCCACCAGAAGTCCTTCATCCTAATTAGCAGATAGATTCTAGTGTTATGGACAAAAACGCATTTGGATGAGTTGGTTTGAGACGTTTCTAATAACGTCTCAAACCAAGTCATCTAACAGACAGAAAGTATCATCGGCAGAGGCAGCGTTTTATTATTGCTGATAACACACCGATTTATTTATATCATTTAAACATTGAAACCTGAAGAAATCATAGGAAGACAAGAGAGGGGTGATAGAATGAAAGATATCACAGCAGAGAAAAGACAGACACAGGTCTGTGTGTGTGTGTGTGTCTGCGCACAGACCTACCTATGATCTGGATGATCTGTGCCAGCAGGACTCCATCGGTGACGTCCTGGCTCAGGTCCTTGATGAGGCGCTGACAGCCAGACCTGGCCAGGTAGTGGTTGGCCCAGTCTGTGTAAATCTGCAACGATAAAACAAGACGTTCCGTCAATGTTTGTGTGAAAAGTACTGCGTGTGTGTGACAAAGTTCTGAAGCTTCTTAAATTGGAAAAGATGCCGCTCACATGCTTTTTACCGCTGGATGCTATAAAGGAAGGAAAGGCCAGTCTCAGTCCACTGAAGCTTACAGGCATAAACATTAACATGGATAAATGAGATGGGTGGTAATGTGGCCCTTTGCACCCGCAAATACACAACAACCCTTTAGTTAACCGAGTGCTCTGGAAAACCTGAAAACCGATGGGCGGACATTGACAAAGCAGAGTAGGAACCAGCCTCAAAAGGGGAACGATTGATTATTCTATCATGATGTCTTAATGGGGAGGTTTGCTGAAACGGGGGCATCGTCTTTCCCCCGGTGGGCTTCTACACCCGGGCCATGCTCCGACAATCTGTTGTACTGTCACCCAACCTCTCAGCGGCCTCTTCGTCCGTCAGCAGAGCCTATGCAATCGACCTCAACAGCTGCGGTGGCTTCCCCGCGCTCCAGAAGATCTGCACCACAGCAGGCCCCCGTGAGCTTGAGGGTGGAAGAAGGCCACGGTTTACAGGACGTGCGCTGTGCAGGCTACGCTGGCTCAAGCACACCCAACTAGATTTAGAGGCCCGAAAAACTTTAACTGATGTGGTTTTTTCCCTCAAATTTCCCGCTCTCAATAAGAAGAGTTTTCCTGTTTGCCCCTCGTTTGCCCCCAGCGGCTATGGGTCCCTCTCTAGAGAGTACCAGGGTGTAGCTGAATCTGTCTCGGTTTGGTCCTTTTATTGTGAAGTTTCATGTTTCTGGTTTCCCTGGGTTAACTTCACTTCCTGCCTCGTCCTGTCTCCCCTTGTGATTGTCTGAGTGATTCCACCTGTTTCCATTCACCTGCACCTCCCTTCTCCTGTGTCCTGTGAATCTGTCGTGTCCTTAGTCTAACGTTGTCTGAGGTAGTTGGTGGTGCCTGTCCCTGACCCGCCTTTCCGACCCGAGTTTGCCTCTTTGGATATTAAAATCCCTTTTTGTTTGCAAGTCTGCGCTTGTGTCTCCCTCCTTCCGGTCCTCACCTCCACAACGACCCACCGATCCTGACAGAATCAGCCGAGTCGGGTTGACCTCCAAGTTTAGCACAACAGTTCATAAAATCTCCTGGCTAAAAAGGAATGCTAGCAAATGGCGCTTCTGGAATATCAAGACAAGATTTACCACTTTGATTGATTTCCCATATTGAAAACACACATCAACAAAAAGGGAAAGCTCCTCAGGTCTCTGGGGAAACAGAAAGGCCTTTTGATCAGTTCTTCCGCAGGAGGAGGTAGGGAGCGGGCCTGATAACCTGACGGATGAATTCAAGCTGGACAAATTTGTGGCTCAAATAGCCAGCTGCCTCTGCATCTGCTGCAGCTCCTGAGGGGACCCGACTCCAATAAACACACATATCCAGGCTCCGCCCTGTCTGCGCCGTCTGGCCTGGAGGGAGACAACGCTAGCTTCACAGAAAAGGACAATCACAGGAAGGTAAACTGAAGACAATTAAAAGAGGCCAACTTGCGGCGCTGGAGGCTTTGCAGAAACAAAAAGATCAGCTGATGAAGAACGTTGAAGCATGAGGGTGTCACACTGACCTGGGACCTCTTGCTCCCCATCCACTCACTCTCTGGTACCCTCTTCTTCCTCGGCTGACTCGGACATCATAAGCAACGTTTGCCAGGCACCACCAACTCACTGATCTGCTCTCTTCCAATTTCAGCCTCCTACACCTGTTAACCTGTCTCTCCTCTTTCTCTCCCTCTCTCCCCCAGTACCAGGGGCTTTGGGAGAGGGGGGGCGCAGAGCCGGCACTCCGACAGACACTAAACATCAGCTTCAGCGGTAAACATCATGGAGACGCACATGCTGGATGAGACAACATGCAAATACAATCCATACAAAACAATGTAGCTGCTGATCATATACATTCAACCCCGCGTTTCCACTTGCCCACCCTTTCTGTCTGTCCGCAGAAAGCGTCAATCATCAAGTGGGGTCAGTTGACATTACCCTTACTGATGAAGTATCCTCCGCTTTCTTCCTGTGCGCAGAGCCCCCCCCATCCCTGCCAGCGCCGCTCACACCGGAGCCGATAAACCGCCTCCAACAGTACTGATCACAATGCAGTGAATACAGCTACGCAGGTGCTATTGAAAGAGGCTGCAGTGGCATCGTTACGCCTTTAGGGGGCGCCAGGTGAAAAGGGAAGAGAAAGAGAGGAGGCATGTGAAAGAGTGTGAGAGAGTCTAATAGTCTAATCTAATAATATTTTCTCGACAAACATGTCAACATGTCACGGACACTGGGGTCTAAAGGATTAACTTTTCGTCGATCCGCTCCTCAGTCGCTCTGCACCAGTATGTCGTCAGCCAGCCAGGATCCCCCTCCTCCACCGGATGGACGCCGCTCTCAGTCCACAGAGGCACTGAAGCACTCTATTCATCTTCAGGATGACCTTCTTCATCCAGAAGACTTCCTGCTGGGTGTATCTCGCACTACCGTTTTTACTCACGCCCACCGGAGTAGTGCAGGAGTGAGAATATTCCATCGGGTCCACCCCCATCATGTTCTTAGAAGTATTCAAGAAGAGCTTTATTTTCCCCACCCCGTACCTACTGGTAACTGTCCCACCAGAGGAGGCACCGTCAGTGGAGTCCCAATCAGCAGAGGACCCAGACTAAGCCGCTTGCCCTCTTGTTCTCCTTCCGTTCCCTGAGAGAACCCTCGGCTGCTCCTCGTCACGCCGCTCCTCCTCCCGCTCCATGTCCTCATCGCTGTCAAACAGCATTTCACCAGCATGCGTCTCTTGACTTTTCCCCCAACTCCTCAGGCACTCCTTCACCCCCCCGAACTCCCTGCTGAACCCCACTCATCCATTCTGGCCCCACCTGCCTCTTCATTCGCCCCCCACACTCACCCGGCCCACTGTGGGCCTCACTTCTGCCACTAGGAATACGGTCTACGTGCACATCTACATGCACATTATCACAGAGAGAAGGAAAACTGTACACCAGCTGCCACTTTCACTATGAAACCCCCGCTACTGCTTTCTGAGTGCACGCTCACTCGCAGAGAGAGAGAGGGGAGGAAATCAAACTGGGGAGAGCCCCCTTTGTCTATCGAATGTGCCCCCACTCCTAGACTGCTGATGTATTGGCTCTTTCATCGGCGCTGTCTCATGGATTGGGAGCCTGAATGCTTTCAAGGGGTTTGTGCGTTGTACGTTTAGCTGTGCAACGTTGTTTTGAAAGACACCCAGACGCTCTTGCTCGGGTACTGAAGGTAATTAAATACGGCATAAAAGCTGCGTTAACCAAAAAACACAAACAACTGCTGGGCCAGATCGATGGAGCTTTCTCCTGATTCTATTTTCTGCAGGCAAGAAAGGAAACATTAATCCTTCATGCAGACAAAGTACAAGTTGGTATCTATGTGTGGGATTTTCCTTGAGTTGGCCTCCTAACTTGTAGCACAGCTTATGCGAACGGTCAGATATCATCACGGAGAAACGTTCCGGTGAAATCCCCATCCCAGCATCACACAACTGTCAGTGTCCCACTACGTTATGGGAGCAGCTTGAGGCCCTTCCTTCTGCGTCCTTCAGAAACCATCATCTCGTCCTGGGAGTGGGGAGAAGACCCACCTAATCCTGAGGTAATGGCTGCAGGCAGCTATCCAACGTGGCCCCACTCCAATTTCACCAGGTCAATATACAAATCACACACTCAAAGTGTCCCTTTGCGGACTGGCGCCGGCGAGGAGGGATCAAGAGTCCGAACACGTGACAGCGTTATCGGCAACAACTTTAAAAAAAAGAATCTTTTCATGGCGACGGGATGCGATTGATAATCACGCTGCCTTTTAAGGTCCCGCTGGGTGTAGCTGAAGCTACGGTGCCTTGCCCGTGGGCTCTGTAGCAGCTGTCCAGAGCTGCTGTGTAGGATTTCAACCAGCATCGTCTGGCTTCCACTCTGGCCTCAGGCCACTGGGATCTGCAGTAGAGCAGCAGAGAGAGTCTCTTACTGCCGAAAAGTGACCCACTGGCTCACTGTGTGCTGTGCCAAGCCAACGCGTCCTCTCAGGGGAAATCCCTGGGCAGAAAAAGACATAATTGCCCGTCAGGGAGAATTTCGAAGAGCCCAGCGGCGTTGGACGCGCTCGCACGTGTCAGTCAGTCAGTGCAAGGAACCCGAAGGCCGAAGAGAGGGAGAGAGAAAAGAAGAAATGACAGCGCCAAAACAGTGAGAAGACATACGAGCAGAGGACTGCGTGGAGACAGAGAGCGCTCAGAGACAGATGTTTCTGTTGACTAATTAGATAAACTGTCAGTGGTTGCAAGAGGTTGGCCACAGCAGCAATGTGTTTTAGGCAGCACACAGAGGAACTATTACATGGAGTGGCTTCCTATCCTTTGGTTGCAAAGTAAAAAGTACAACGTGCTTTACTGTGAACATCATCATTGACGCATCAGCTTCCATCAGGTGTGATGAAGGCGGGTACGGAGCGTATAGACAGATTAGGGCTGTGGGAATGCGCACACAGCCTTTCTAGCAGGAATTTTATAAAACCTTGATTGTCCTCAGCATGGAATCTTGTAAAAGTCATTTGCAGCACTAAGGGAAGTCAGACAAAGAAGATTGTGGTTTTTATAGCGGCGGTTTATCATGACAGTTTGAGCAAACAAAAAGTTAAATACAAACTGAGCATTATCTCATAAAATACCAATCTTCTGATAAAGGAGTAAATGAGTTTGGCAATGTAATACATCTTTTAATCTCCTACTGTGCTTTAAATAAGGACGTGTAATACATATTTCATCATGTAAAAGTGTTGTTCATGTATTGTCGTGGAGTATTTTTAATAATTTAAATCTTAAATGTTAATAACCACTCCTCTCCCGGATTTTATCAGGAAGATAAAAATAAGTGTAACATCCCATAAACCACAGCAGTGTGTTCAAGCGATCTTTTCTTTCCTCACAGATCAAATGCGTGGACTGCAGCAGATCACACACACACACACACACAGCAGCATCTCACCTCACCATGGTAACCGCAGCGGCTCGCTGACGGTGAAGCCAGACGCTTCCACCACACATGCTTACACACCGGCAGCCACACACTATACTCACAAGCCCCTATACAGACAAAATAACAATGGAATAATATAATATACTCCAAAAATAATAATTATAATACAAAAAAGAAAGACTTAGCTTCAGCAACTAATATTCTACATTATTGTGTGCCATTCAAATGACGAGAGCAGCCTGTGGAGGGCTGCGTGCTAATTAGGCTGAGACCACACAGTGGACGTGGACTCCCCCGTGGCGTCTGTCCGGTGACCCCGCGGGGATCTTTAATAAAAACACACACACACACGCGTACAGAGGGGACAAGCGGGTACGCCTTCTCGTCAGACCATCTAAAAAAGCCCATCCTTATCATTGGATTTATTCTCCACAACTTATTCCAACAAAAGGCAGACCACAAGGATCCTGACTCATCGCCACGCGTTAGTCACACTTCCTCGCAGCCGACTCGCTGCTCATTTCATTGTAATGAGTCAGTGACTCGGTTTGATTAGTTGTGGTTCCGTCTGCTCACAAAGTGGTTCACTTTCACTCTGAGCAGCAACTGTTGCTTTTTTTTTTTTTTGCCAGTCAAGCTGCAGTGGAATAGTTTATCAAATGTATATAAACCCGGGAGAAACCCAAGAAATGAGAACACAACGGTTGTAAGCAGGCCAATGCAGATGGCGACTTTGCCGATAGAGAACTTGCGTCAGTGTCGGAGCCATCAAAGCTGCATTGCACAGCATCACTCTGGCTTCTGCCATCTGCTTGTTGAGGAACCAATTAATGTAGAACAATGGCTTTTTGATTGGAGGCCGGAAACATTTCTCTTTCCGCTCTTGTTACGAAGCCCGCCAAGCCACGGTTTTACTTTGGATTGAAATTGTTTTTGAATTTCTGGGAGATCAATCACTCAAGCTCCTTAATTCATCAGTTTAGACATTTGTTGTATTTTCCAGTTTTACCTGCTCAACCTTCTTGTAAATCCTTCAAGAAGGGTACAAGTTTTGCCCATTGTTTCTATCTATCAATAAAGGTGAGATTTATGTATCTGGTTCAGTAGCTTCTTCAGTTCCCGGCACTAAAAATGCCCTGTCAAGTCATGTCAACTGCACATTCATTTCCTGTGTTTTCTCTGACTCGTGTTGAAACAGCGATGTTACATTTTTAACATTTTTGTCAACATCAGCTGAGAGTGTGAGCGAGCTGCCTGAGACAACAGAGGGCCCCTCGTCATTCACTCTGAACGAAATTCTCTTCCACACAGCGACCAGCAGAGGGCTCCACACTGACTCCCACCCCCTTCATCCAGCAGTGAAACGTTTTGGGGCGGTGCTCCGAATACATTTAATGAGTCATCCGAGCATCATCTTAGATTTGCTGTTCGAGAGCCAAAGCCACTTCAAATACAGAGCAGCTTAGGGACTCTGGTTAGTAACGAGTCAGAGTCCTCTGCATCCATAAACTGTCACCCAGACCTTAAAGCACATGGCTGACCAACACAATGAAGGAAATTACCCTTTAAGGGCTGCCATTACCCACTTTTAGAGATAGCCCCAAAGCAGCACAAAACTCAACATGGCGGCCTGTGGTTTCTGGGAAAAAATATTTGTCAAGTCTGGAAACTGATGATCTAAACAAGGTCGGTATGAAGTTTGAAGATGTGGGTACATTCAGGGAGGATCTAACCAAGAGACTTGAAGTTGAATTATGGAAAATGTAGGTTCCCCACCAGCGACTAGCATCACCGAGCAATAAACTATCCAAACCACACGCACCTGGCTGCAGCATGAACATGTCCCACCCCCTGCTCTGGTGTGTGTTCTGATTAAACGTTAGTATAGGTTAGCCAGTGCTCCCACAATATGAAAGTGCATTATCAATCCTCCTTTAGGAGCCCTTCGATGAGGTGAGGTCCCATCTCGGTGAGTCATGCACTACGCATACTCATGCTTACACTAATATGTAATGACGATGCTAATCAATGGGAATTAAATGGTACGAGATTGGTAATGCTTCAACCATTACTTTGGGGCTGGGATATTTTCTTCATGAAACCATTTCAATAATCCCCTATGAGTTACAGAAACCAATGACTCTTCCTATATCCGAAACTAAATAAAACAAAAACCCATTTCACAAGCTAAACCGTGATCCAGAACTAAATAAAACATTCGCACACTCAAGAGCCAGAGCATCGTGGTTACCAGCCAGTGCTGGGCTTCCACCGCCGTGCCTACACCAGCAGAGGGACCTGCAGACCAGAAACAAAAGTGCCTGATCATTGATGGACTCATTGAAGTGATAGTGCCATTAATCCCCCAGGGTGTCTACTGTGGCTCTACCAGCTCAGACATGAACAGAGTCGTCTGATGTCACTGTGCAAAACAGAAGGTTTGTAATGAGTCGCTACCGGAGCTACAGGCAGGATGATGGCTGTACCCCACCTGGGTTCTAAACGGTACCTATGCTTTAAGGGTATGCTTTGGGACAGGGCTACTATGATTGACAGATCGCTACAGCTGCGCTGTCCAGTCTGTACGTCTGTACAATATATAGTATTTTTTGCTCCATCTTCTCGTGTCACTTTTTCATGCAGAAAGCCAATATTGGGGCGGGAAAAATGTGAAACTCAAGCCTTCGAAAACCAAGGATCACAAATCAATGGGTGACGCAGTCTTTTACTGAATCCGAATTTATTTAATGAGAAGCATTATCGTAATCTCTCATTTAATTTAATAAACCATTTTTTCAGATAAAAGTACATAAAAAGCTGCTAAATAGAGCTTGTTCATCAGCCATGAACATTGCAAACTCTTTAGAGAGACCCGTCATCACCAAGAAGGAGAACCGATCGCCGCGGCGTCCCCTTCACCAGCCGACAGCGATTCCAGTAACCGTCCAGCTTATGAGACGTAAAAGCACGGGTTCAATGACGGTGCGGTTACTAAGGCCGCCTCCACCCTGCCAGCCACACACATTTACTGTAAATGTGGTGCAGTGGGGCCGGAGGTCTGTGACTCAGCCCTGATTCACAGGGTCCACACTGAGGGTGCTCTCCTTACTGAGCAGCTCATTCCTCACTTTTTCACTGCTATTTCTTTCTTCAAATTCAGTTGATTGATTGCACCCTCATACTGTTTGTGTTACTCGCTTTGTGTTTCGGCAAGGTTATCAATCAAGAACTACTTCTAATTCTGTTAATGTGACTGCTGCAATTTTCAATATCTTTAATACATGAATCTTTTGGCCCATAGCGCTGGGACAAAAGTGCTGTATCATTGCTTCAACAGTGCTTTCCCTTTTCTTTCATTCCTGTGCCTCCGGCATCTCTGAGCAGGCTGAACTATGCAGCTGTTGCAACAGAGGTCAGAGGTCATTCAGTCGGCCCCCTGTCAGGATTTCCGTCTTTTGCTTGTTGAGCCTCGGACGTCCTGACAGATGTGGAGGGAGGGAGCCAGAAACACACTTCTACCTCTGGCTGGTGACAGGGGGGGGGGGAGGTCTCCCAAAGCATGTGCTCCCTTTGTGTCTGTCACATCATTTACACTCTTTCAGCCCTCCCACACAGCTACAAAAACAAGTATGTGTGTTTGAGAGAAGAGAATGAGGCAAGAGGTAACCAAAGAACAAAAGGTGTAAGTGCCTAAAAGAGGAAACTAAGAGGATTTAAACTCCAGCCGTTAGTGTAGGAGAACCATGAGAATCTGCACAAACATGCTTACTGGAAGCAGCACAACATACAAACACCTGCTCGTGGTGGGGAGGGAAGCACAAGGAAAACAGTTGGATGTTTTTAGTTGTGTTTTCTCATATATGTGAACCTGCAGGACCAGCCGGGGCAAAGAGGCCATAAGGCAACATAAACAGCTATTTGGGGCCGAGTGAAGTTGACAAATTGCCTCGCACGTTCCAATTCTCTACGACTTTGCTCCTTACTCTCCCTAGTTCTGTTGTTTTGCACTCGCATGGGGCAGAAAGAGAAGCGGAGGGGTGGGGTGGGGGGGCAATCACCGGTTGCTGCCAGGCTGAGGCGACCCCTGGCGATTCTCAGAGAGCATTCAGACGTGTCGAGATCAGTTTCTTTCTCAGCCCTTTGTTTTCGGGAGAGGAACACGAGACAATGCGTTGACGGGGAGGCTGCAGGAACTACAATCATATCAGGCTCTGAAAGCCTCATTGCAACAATTCTACGTAGCATCGGCACCTCTCCCCTCTGCTGAGCTGGGCGCCTACTGGCTTACCTAATCACCAAGGAGCTTCCTATGAGGAAGAAATTAGCAGGGGGGGGGGGCTCTACGGATGAGACCCAGGGGTGAGAGATGGCGTGCTCAGGTTACAGGAACCCAGAGCTGCAACATTCTTTACGACCCTGCTAATGGATTCGGACCGACAGCAGTTTCAGTCCACTTGCAGGGTGAAAGGCAGAGAGACAACGGAGAACTAATAGCACAAAGGCGAAGGGACGCTTTTGTAACTGACGCCGTTTGGGCAAAGGGTGACGAGGGGGCTCTTGAAAAGAACAAGTGAGAAGGGTTGAGGGAGGTAGCGGCGCTCCGAGACATGGAGAGAGAAAAGAGAGATGAGTCTGGGGACGTTTTTCCGCTGGCCCTGCGTCTAGACTCCGAGTGGACTGGACAGGTCCAATAAAAGAGGCTGGATATTCCAGGGCAGAGACTGGGTTAAACGGAGTACCAGAACAACAGTGAAAGGCTAAACTACGGAGGAGCTAAAGGCACTGAAGTCCAGCGGAGTCATCAAAACTTGTCTCCAGCACTGGATTCTCATGTGAAAAGAGAATAGGAATTTCTGCAACTAGACCTTAACTTTAACAGGTGGTATTAGGAGCTAACGCTAGCTACAGTGCTGTAGACAAGCATCCATTAAGTTCCATCAAATTACAAGTAATTACAAGTTTGAAGTAGCTCATAGAATTATAGAATCAATTAAAACATAAAGTTTTGGGTAGTGAGGATCAAAAGTGTTTGATGTAGGCACGGAATGAAATGCGCATATTCAAAAGGAGGCGTGTGCGTGTTCGGACGTTGATTAATGTCCATGGGGTTTTGGCCTGCGTTGGGTAATCAGTGTCCCACGATCAAAAGGATGGTTGGAGCTGAGCCCTCTGTGCCGTCGGAGGAGCGTGACTACAGGCCTCCTGTTCACTGTCCTCACTACAAGGCTTTAGAGGTTCACGTCCCACCGGGGCATTACAAGGAAACTCAAGTAATAATGGAGGAAATAACCACATCACAACCAACTCTGGCCATTTTCACATCATGTCAAAAGAGAAATGACATGCTTCCTTCCTGGGTTGGAGAAGGGACGCCACCCTCCACCTTAAAATACTCATTGGTTCAACTCCAAGAAAGCCAGATCATCAAGTCACACTTGTTCCACGCGCAAACACAGTATTGTTTTCCAGCTTGTAGCTGAAAAAAAGAAGAAAAAAAACAGGTGCCGAGCTACCGACCGAACACCAACTAAGCAATCAGGCTTTACCCCCCCAGAGCTCATTGTAGCAATGGTTGAGGACCCAGAGCTTTAGGGGGTTAGATCGATCGTTCGAGAGAACAAATTATAAGAAATGTTTGCTGTCGATGTAGAAATGGCTGTGAGGGAGAAAGTGTGTGTACTGCATTTTCACTGCGTCACTAAAGGTTTTTTCTAACCAAACTTTTTATTTTACCTTCAACTCTCTGCGCAGCAAGCCGAGCTGTGACAAAAGCATGACCCTTCTGCGTTGATCAGACATTAGAGAAGGATGTCGTGTGTGGGAGGCTGATGACGATGAGGAGTCGGAAATACAGCAAAAGAAAATGTATCCAAGCCTCTGCTTTCCACAACATACTAACTGTCTGTGAAAAGTGAGTGCTTGTTGTGGAGATATAAAAACTATGACAAATAAGACATTCTTTACAGCTTAACACATGTCCAAAAGGCCTTCACCATCCCTTAGTCCAAGTGAATGTTTGTTCCAAATCAGAGGACATTCCCTCGGCGTTCCTGGGATATTTCCGTGAAGGGTCCCAAAAATTCTATCAAAAGTGACAAAATTCCCTCAAACCGCTACTGATGGTGAGACAGACGCGCGTCCACTTGGAAACGTAACGGCTGACCCAACGGGCCTGAGGCCGAACATGCTAACGCAAGCGAGCAGTCGGCGAAACAAATGTGTGGAAGAAGTAAAGATACAGTCAGGACAGGAAGGAATGAATCCTCCATCAGCGCTCAGCTCCCCGGCCTGAACACAGGCGACAGGGTGTTGGATATCCAGCCACCTCCACAGCCTGCTGGAAGGCCAACCAATGAGGGCCTGTGCTCAAGTAATAACCTGTCTGTTCCAGTAGCCGGTGGTTCAGCAGATAAAGTGTGCCATTCTGGAGTGCTCCAAACAAATCATTAGCTGAAATGTATTATTCAGCGAAGTGAGCAAAATCCAGCTGGTGCTTGCGATTTGATTTTGTCGGCTATGAAGCAACGTCGCTAAATCACACAGAGGCGGCTCAATACAAAGCAGTAGGGTCGGAAGCAGGAGTAAACTAGTTTGTCAACTGAACCTGCTGTGTTGAAGCATAACTCCGCAGACTATGCTGTGATTTCAGCTAAAAACGCCTCCCATCCGTCTGTTTTCTTGATCGGCACAGACTGGATTCTTCTCACAGGCCTCTTTTGAAGTGGGCCGTGCTGTGCTGGACACTACTACCTTCTACACCGCCACCTGTATTTGCTCGATTGGTCCATCTCTTTAACGGAAGACATTTATAAGAAAAAGATCTGCTATATCTGTGTGGTGGCCGGGCGTGGTTTTCAGGACGTCTGCAGCGGAGAGAGAGGAGGTGCGGCTCTGGGAACGGTGCCAGCTGGAGGCAATTAACCTCCAGCTGGGGGGAATTAACGGTGTGCTCTCTCCCAGTACTTCGACAGGCACGGGAGGACTGGCGGACACACAGCTCGGGACGAGAGGACTGTCTCAGACCTGGAGACACGGAGCCACGCGCAGACAATGGCTGATTCTGAATTTAATGAAAGACTGGCGTGTACTTGGACCTGCCTCAGCCTCCTCATTCCGGGTCCCCTGAGCACCCACTTCCCTACGATCTGAATGCCTCCTGTGCTCTCAACATCCACGGCTGGCTGTGGACACGCCCTCCTCACATTTCTCGCCCATTTTCAGCTCCCTCCCAGTGCTTTAGGGCACATGTGTCTTTCCTTACATGACATCCGCCTCCGTCTTTTCGCTATCCCCTATTTGTCCTCCTCGTCTTCCCCCGGACGAGTAATCACAACCATGCCTGTGCCCTGGTGGGATGCTGAGGGAGAGAAATCTACTGCCTTATATGAGACGGAGGGGGATGATGAGAGGTCAGGTGCTTTGTCTGCATGACATACTGCGATTGAATAAGCAAAGTTTCACAGCTAGATACTTTGCAATAAACAATTCCCCGGATCCCCCTTTTTTTCTCTGTGAAACTATCTCCTTTCCTTCCTTTCATTGTCCATTAGACCTTCACTTAAGAATCACCCGTTTTCCTTTTGCCATCTCCTCTTCACCTCTTCCTAAGGACCTACAGACGGGCTAGTGGGAATAAAGAACACATTCTACGGGGGCAGGTTTGGTTTCGACAGCTCAGAGAGTAAGATCTCAACGAGAGGCAACAGGAGAGATCCCGAGGTGTGTCAGTGATTTACCTCCCCTTTATGATGTGGCCGACCTGAAGCTTCTGGGATCAGACAGCAACTCAGTTGGCTCACGGATAAATTCTCGACCCTGAGCTCCCTTTGCTGCAGCGGTACATTTGACATAAAAATATACAGTGTAACTTATTCTACTTCTTGGAGGCTAAAATCCAAAGTACTTTTCAAATGGAAGACGGATCCAGCAGGAGCCAAACCGCCCAACCACGCAAATCAGCGGCAGTTTGGAATGAAAATGAAATGAAAACCACCATACCCACAAACCCCTTGCCTTGCTGTGTTTGTTTTTTAAGAGCAAGAAGAAGTATAGGAGCTACGAGAACCTGATAGAAGCCAAGATGCATTCAAGTTACTGTTTGGATAAAAGACAATGAGATACAATGAGATACAAAATGTTGTATTATAGAAACATTTTGACTAAGACTCCAGAAGGAGCAGCGAGCTTTGAATAAAACTTTCCATTGTGGTCAAGCAGTGGAATTAAAACTTTCGGCAAAAAAAGACTTAGTCATCTTTCTTAATGGCCCTTATTTAAATCATCATGATCTAAAAATTCATAAATGCACACGTTGCTTAATCCAGAGTTAAGTTGCCCCACGATCAATGGGAATGAGTTGGAGATTGAGGCTGGATGGAGAAATTGGAGGTGGGGCTAAAGAGAATGCTAGCGCACTGGCTCTGTGGGCAACTTGAGGGTAACTTTTCAGGGGAACATGGGCCCCCCTTCCAAGGCTGTATGCAGTTCTCTTTACATATCCATGCTTTGGACAGAGCCAGGCTCCTGCTACCAACCTTCACGACGAATTTTCTGCAAGAAGAAGCATTTCCCAAGAAAAGTCACAGCTCCGAGCTATAATCAAACTCTTTACTTGGACAGTGTGCAGTACTCTGTGTACCTCCTATCCTCAGAGGCAAAAGGCACAGTGAGCTGCACTGCACCGCCGGTCAGATCCCTGTCTGCTGCCTGGACAGTAGCTCACTGTGCCCCTGTGTTTCGCAGCAGTTAATCCCAACAGCATTCGAAAGTGAGCGGCTTCACGCAGTACGAGTCATGCATCAAAGCAGAACATATTCTCATGTGGATTACGAAACCCTTCAAAGCAATATAGTGGTTGATCCCAACTTTGAACCCATATGTTGCCAAATCAAAAAGTTTCGACACAAATTGGAAGCATCAAGCATGGCAGTGATTTACATTAGCCACATATCGAGGATACAAAAGGACACAAAAGGACACATCTGTAGACTCCCAAAATGAAGACTTGACTCTACTGGCAGTTTTCACTGAGAGGTCTTTTTTTGTCCATGTCCTTCCACTGTGCCTTTTCCACACCATCCATCATCAACTGTGGTCACCGCAACCTTTCGACTGAAATATTCTTGGCCTCACAAAAAAAATAGCCCCCCCCAAAAAATCAATCATCGGTGGCAAAGTATGAACAGGCTTTGATGAAACTCCGGGTTATGCTTTTTTTAAGAACATGGGTAACCCCGCAATTATCACTAAAACCCAGACTGTTCCATATGCTTTGGGGCCATGTGACGTCTCTCTCTCTCTCTCTTTCTCTGCAAGTGAGAATTTCTTTTTTTAATCCTTTTTTAACAATAAAAAGTGCTATCCCAGGGAATGCTTTGTAAGCGATACGCTCCTTTTGATGCGCGGGCCCCTGAAACCTTAGACCCCGGGGCCACTTAGTTTTTGTGGAGCGTGTCAGTAATCCATCCTTACAACTGGGAGAAAGCGATATTTTGCAGCGACGGGGGAATTACCCACATCACCACAAACCTCATCTCAATACCCTAATATATAGAGGGCCTAGCGAGAGGGGAGGGGGGGATGAAAAGAGAAACGATGTGAGTTATATCAAATAAAGCAACTTTCCATCAAAAGCAGCTCTCAGATCAGTTTGTAAGGACCGAGAGGGAACAAAACCAGCTGGGTCGCACACTCAAACGCACGCTAGCTCGAACTTGGAAATGCCTCGGCCCTTGTTGTTTGTGAGCGGGGCCAGTAGCTCTGATTGAAGTGGAATTGTATGCTACGTTTGATCGTATCTATAAACAAGAACTCCAGTAAGCACGTCCTCTCACACCGTGCCGCTGAATGCTCACATTGCCAAGAATGTGCGTCATCTCCAGTTCCTTCCGTACCCGACTAGTGGTGGAGGTAGTTCCCACAGCCAGGGAGGCCTCGGACTGGTCAGGTTAACACACGGTGACCTCGGCAAACAAAGGGCTCCTTATTATAAGAACTCGTCGCAGGTCTTTTAAAGCTTGGAGTACAAAAATAAGCGCGAGCTCTTAGAATTGCACCTTTCGTCATCACTGATTTCGGAGGGCTTTCAGACTGCAATTACACATTAAAACATAGTATACTAACAATAAATGCTAAGTCAATCTACGGAAAGCGATAAAGGCCTCGTGTTCGTAATATTAATCTTAATATCCCAGGATGATGTTTTATGCACATCTGGTCCTCCAATATTACTGTATTATCTAACGAAAACCAAGCCAATATACCTATATTCACTTTTAAAACTAAGGGATATTCTTCACATCAGAAATAATGATGCTGTGGGGTTCACACATTGCCTTTTTCCCCTTAGAAAGTGAAAGTGCTGCTTTCACTTTCAGCTGTCAGCTTAGCATGGCTGCAGCTCACCATCACCATCACTACGGCTGTACCTGAAAAAGGTACCTCACCTTACCCGGAGCCACACAGGCATGCGACAGCCGGCATGTTGGAAGGCTGTGCAACAGTGAAGCACATCAAAGCCTGATATGGTCACTTAGTTCTGCACACACCGAGGGAGAAAGGTGCTGGGCTGAGACAGGCGGACCTGCTGGGGTGATATTGGCTAAAGTCAGAAGCAACTTACTAACAATGTCCCAGCACTAGTGCCAGTAATGAGAATACAACTACGACAACCGATAGGCAGGAAGAAAGAGTGCATTACAAAAAAATGATGATGAGGATGTGATTGATTCTGCCTTTGGGGAGTACAGCAGGTCGTGTTGGCTCAGGGTTATAACACGCAAGAGTGGTTTGAATTTATTTTGCCACAATTCAACTCACTTTTTCCCCTGAGACAACATGACACAGGTGAATATTTCTTTGGTGCAAAATCAATTGGAGAAAAAAGTGACATTTCTTGTATCGAGTATGGCGAAACCATTGAACCGTTTACCAAACGAGAAAGACTCCTTCTGGTTTCCAGCAGCGCTCACAAGTCTTTGGCTTTTCATCCTGTCTTTACATTTCTGGGTTTGCCTTGAGGATCAGACCGCCAGCTGGCCCAAGTGTGCCGCGACAGGACGGCAGATTCTTCTCAGGAGACGGCGAGCTTCTGTGTGTACAGTATGACTGAGAGGAGGCAGCAAACAAGACTCTGCTAAACCCAATTACATGCCATAAAAGATGAATGGCTTGTCTGTGTAATTGTCAAAAGGATTTATGCACTGGAAACAAACCAGGGAAATCTTTGCAGAGGGGTGACGCTGTTGAACTAATTATGATTTGACAGCATTCATCCTGTTTTCCTTCCCTTGGAGATTGAACAATGCAGAGGTTCGAGTAACCATGTTTGTTACCCATCATTAACCAGTGCATCATGTTGCGTTGCAGCTAATGCACTGAGACAAATCTCCTTCCCCACAATGTCACTGATAAGCTCCCTCTATCTCTTCTATCACCTCCTAAAGAAAATCTAACATTTGTCTCATTAGGATATCAAAGTAATGGATCTTTGTCTCCTCCCAGCCAGACCCAGCTAATTGAATCAAGAGCAAGACAGCAATCTAGTAAGTGTGTCAGTGGATTAGTAGGGCGTGTCACCCCGGTAACCCAGGATGAGGAAGTTTTTTGCCTCCAAATGACTGCATAGCGTCCTCGCTCAATATCTTCCTGATCCCACTTCCCTCCGGAGGCGAGTGACGCGATCCCTCATCTCTCTCAGTATGCGTCACGCAGGAAACAGACGCTTAACATGAGCGTTAACCGACATGAGACCTTGTTGTTGCTATATGCCATTGTCAGCTTGTACATCTGATGAAAATAGAAAAAAAAAAAAATGTTCAAAAAAATTTGAAAATTTGAAAGGGAAAAGACGACCTCGGGGTGAAGCTTTCGTACCCTCCTTTTATTTTGTTTAAGCCCCCTCAGCTTATGTTTGTCTCTCTTACATTCTTGTCTTCCTTCCTTTTATTTGCTCCTGCGTTCTGAGGAGGGAAACTTTGTCCTGCGGGCTGCCCACATCAGGACCTCGAACACCTCTGGTCAGGAGGCGTATATTGGTATATTTGCCTAAACTGGCCACAATACCAATGTATGGGATGAGAGATGGTGTGTGAAGGTGTGTTTTTCCTTTGGCTTTTGTTGTCTGATTGTCGGTTGGTGGTTCTAATTTGTTTCAAAGATATCAGAGAGACATCAGAAATGAAAAATGCCATATGTCCTGTGGCCTAGAGGACATTAATGACCCGAAACAGTTTTTTGGGTTGGAGCTTTTAGGCCCATATGAACTGCGTGGCGGTGTTGATGCAAAATGTTAGCACATAGCAGAGAAGATGCCGACACGAGAATGTTTTACTCGAGGAAAAGGTATATTTTACAGTCTTTTTTACTTTCTATTTCTTGCTGCTTAGTTCGGGAGGAATCTCAAAACTCCCTGAGAATCATCAACTCTCTGATCCCTGGAAGCCCTTTTTCTTCCCCACGTTTCCTTTCTCATGAACTCCGTCAGTGTCAACTCGAGCTTCTCCCAGGGGCATCTTCCTCTTCCTCCTCCTGCTCCTTCCTCTTGTAAGAAATAGGCTTCTGCTTGCTTAGAGAGTGGCTGCAACACACAAACCCCTGCTGCCCGAGGCAGTCCCGCCTGGATATCTTCTCAGTGGTGTCTCAACTGTGGAATTAAATCTTGGGAATGTGCTTAACGGATGAATGAATGTGCAGGCCTGGAAATAAGGAGGATAACCCAGAAGCTGGTTTGCGGTCTTCATTGGAAGCGAGTCTCTTAGATACCCAGTTGTAGCCTATTTCCCGCCTTAAAATCTGCTAAAGGGAGCTAAATGAAAGAAAAGTTCAGTTGTTTTGCATTTCCAGGCATAACAAGTGTGCAATAAGTGCTTTCAGTGATTCATCTTTCAACACTATCTACTCTCAGCTGGCGTGACGCGCGGCCAGGTGCCAAAGCTCTCCTAACTGGGATGAGCGCACGCACAACAACAAGTGGGGTTTGCTCAGCGCTGAACTGGAAACAAGCTTGTAAAATAAATGAAAAGGCTACTGCAGGGAGGTGATTTGAAAACGAGTCGGGGCAAAGCTGGAAAGCGTCCAACAAAGTGCTGCTGAGCCACCGTCCCAACATGAGGCAGTAGGCAAGGCACACAGTGCGTGTGTGTGTGTGTGTGTTGTGGAGGTTTTTACGCTTATTATATTATCTTGTTCTCTTTGGAACCACTTCCTGATCTGCTACTTCCTGCTTCCTAACATAACTGATGGATCTTGGTGCGTCTGTCGCTGCCTCCCACTTGAGAGCAGAAGAGAGTTTCAGTTAGTGACTCACACTGACTGCTATGGCAGGGTATTGTCGCGGGTGCCTTCATTGCAGGTGGGATTCTGAGGAACCCAAGCCGACCACGGGGGAGACTTCAAAGGACACACACAAGCACACACACACACACACACACACACACACACACACACACACACACACAAGCCATGTTCACCAATGTTTAACTGGCCTTCGAGTTCTTTCAACAACACATCTACAAGAACTCCAAAGTGCCAGGATGGTCTTTGAGGTGTATCTTATCTTGTGTGTATCTTATCTTGTCTGCTAGCTCTCTCTTTCTCTCTCTCTCTCTCTCTCTGTTACACACACACACGCACACACACAGGTCCGATAAATCCAAGTGACATGTTTTACTTTGTGTAATATCTTATTTCACCTGTTAACGCTCACACTGCTTTGACTGCAATGTTTGCCTTTGTGGCATATCTTGTATCGTCTGCACCTCACACACACACACACACACACAACACACACATTACAGAAGCTACGGCTGTCTCTGAGATACAACTCCACACTCTTGGAAAAGACAAAAAAGTATTTTTTCTGAGCCGAGCGAGGCGTCCTTTGATCCTCGCTAGCCTCACAGTGTGACTTCACGTCAGACGGCTGTCCGTCTGTCAGTTCGGGCAGAAGCTCCCTGGAACACTAAAACTAAACCCAAACCGAAAAGCAAACCTTGTCTCGTTTTACTTTTTTGTATTGCAAAAGTAATTAAATACATGAAGAAATTGAGTTAGTACACAAATACCAGGATTACAAAGACGACGGTGGAAGTGAATCACCTCTACATGTGTACATGCCTGCAACACAGGTGAGAAGAGCTGCTCCTGCTGAGGCAAATCCACCAGCAGAGGTCTGTGCATGTTTCTGAGTGCATTTAAAATGGCAAAATAATGTATTCATATAGCTACTGAGTATTATAGTACAACACTATTATGAAAACCACAAATACTCCAAACACTTACAAAACAGACAATCAACAAAAAGCTTCAACGATCACATAGTTAAATATAAGACAATAACATTAAAAATGAGAGAAAGGCAAAGACAAACAAAAGCACCACGGAGGAAGCTGTATTCTTTCTTTGTTAGAGGACGATATGAGAGACGAAAGTGCAATCTCACAGAAAGGAAAAAAAGAACCTTATAACACCACATTGAGGAGGCCACGGTGTAAGAAATAGGTCTTTACGAGTATTCCCCTCTCCTTACAGATAATGCAGGTTTATTACAACTTTGACTTTGCTTTTTTTCAGCTAGGACTAAAATGGGAGGCAGATCTGGGAACATGGCAACGCTACCAAATTCTGCTGGAGCGAGAAACCCTGAAGACGGGGACAGAGACGGGTTGTAAAGATGCTTATGGTTGAGCCAACCTATCTCACTTATTTGAGGGTCCAACTGGAACTGGCCTCACCTCTTTAGTTGTCATGTTCTCAGATCCCAGGAGCTAGATTGGTGTAACGCTGTCCTACACAACATTACGTTTCATAATAATCAACTGAGCAACTAAACTGCACTCTGAATGAATAAATGAATGAATCTGTTCATGAAAATATGCTCTAAAAAGTGGTTCAATTTAGTACATTTGAATTAATCCAGAAATAAAATGCTACAAAAATACTTATCTAACTATACTATAAACTAAAATACTAACTTATAATTAGGTTTAGGAAACTAAACTATTACTATTGGTTGTGTATGGTTATATATTATATTTGGTTTGGATTAGTAAAACATCAACAGTGAAACAGTTGACATTGGCAATCAATGTGCTCTTACATTCCCACTATAAAAAGCGGATAACTGAAACAATTACAATCACATTTAAATTAGCCCCAATGCACCCTCCCTTAAAACACCATCCATCGAGAATTGTGAGGGAAAACTGTGGTGTGCGTTTCCTCACTGCTTATTAACATGCCTGAATACAGTCTTCCAGGCTTCCCATAAGGGAAAAAAAGAATCAAGAGAAGGCTGTCAAACAGAGGTCACTTTGCTTTCCACACGTCAGTGGTGTTTCCTCACTAATGTCCTCCTTAAATATTCCAATTAAAATGACATAAATCAATGTCATTGTCTTAATCTCACTATACAACAGGCCTGCAGAAAAAAAAGAAGAAAAAAAAAACCTTTCTGCATTCTTGCGCAAACTGACAAACGTCTGGATCGGTGCCATGTGCTGTCTGGGCTCCAAATGTAGTAAACACTGTTGCTATGAAACCGTTTCCAAGAGGGCCTCTGGCTGTGAAGACAAAGTCCTATGAGGTATAGTTTAGGTATAGGTAAGTTTCAGAGATAACCTGAAAAGAGTAGAATGAAGTAGAGCAACATCATTCTTGCTGACGCATCCTTGAACATAAACTACACATTCTGTACCCATTGTGAAGGGTTGGATTTCTGACTGAGAACTCAATAGAAGAAGAAATAGAGAAAAAAGTGATAAAAATCGTCAGCAGTTAGACCTATTTTTGTAGATGCTTAGATGTTTCACTGGGTGAAGGAAAACTTGCTGGTGGCCATAGAGGAAAAGTTTGGGGATCTCTAAATTAATTTGGGTTAATCCTCTGAGAAACGAGAAGGCCTGAACCACACGTTATGGAAATCCATCTAATAGCTGGTTAAAATTGACAACACTGTTGTAATCAGGGGTTTTACCCCAACAAATCTTCTTTTATTAATTGTTCCAGGTTCCGTTATATGCTTTCGCGTGTTGCCGTATCATTGCTAATGACATCTAACGAAAGAATCCCCACTCCATGAACGCGTGTTTACTTGAAGCCAGTTCTTTGTGCCTCTCTCTTTCCCTCAGCCCCTCTGTTTCCAGGTCCTGACTGCTTCCAGGCCCCGTCCTCTGAACTAAGTGGGGCCTCGATGCTGCTAATGTTCCGTGTATCTGCCTGACCGAAATAACAGTATATTGTCTGCGTAAGTGAGGGTATTTCTGTGAAACGTTGGGTCACCGAGTTGGAAATTCTGACTTCTTAAAAAGGAATAATACAATGGAGGCAGGCCTCAAAGTGATTAGACCAAGTAGGAAACTCTCTCCACCCCAACTTTCCTCTAATCTGACGTCAGCACCTCCGAAGACAGAAGCAGATTATTTATAACTTGTTTCTATTGCTAAAGGCAACTGTGGTCTTTAGCCAAGCTAGCTTGCGTTTTTCCAGAACTTCGGGGTTACAACCCAAGAGCCACTAGCTCAGAGGTGTCAAACTCATTCTGGTCTGGGGTCCGCATGCAACTTAATCGGCTCTCAAGGGGGCCAAACCAGTAAACTGATTCCAAAATTACATAGAACTAACAATACGTCCACTTTTTTCTTTGTATTAGTGCAAATCGTTATATGCAATGAATTGTCCTTTTACTAAATATATTATGAACAACCTAAGAGTTTTTAAGAAAAGTATGTGCAATTTCAACAACATTTTCACATTTCAGTGCATTATGCATAAAAACTGATCACAGTGATTGCACAATGTTGCAAAACATTTGACAGTTTTGTGGAAGTTAAAACACTGTCCTGCATGTTAAAATACATCAAACACCTCAAAATGTATAAATGATTTAAAATCCATTTTCCACAAAAATCCATTTAGCTTCTGGGACGCAATTCTGAACACATGAACTGACTCCACACACCGCGCCACTAGCGGTCAATATAGGAACTGCAGACTTTTCAATAATACAAATTTATTCCGCAAGCCAGTTCCGGCCCGCGGGCCGTACGTTTGACACCCCTGCACTAGCTGATCATTTTCAGTTTCTGTCTCAGTATACAGTATGTAACGGTGACAAGATGTCAAGACACGGAACAGAGGCTCCACTAGCACCCAAAGCACCATCCTCTAACACCAAAAATAAGTTGTGATCTGCAACAAAACATGTTGCGTAGTCCCGTGACGTGTCTGAAGCAGCTAGAGAGGATGATTGGATATAAATGGAGATATTACAAGGTTATTATTTATCCAGTGAAGGTAGACAGCTTTGCACCAGCTTCTTACTTCATGCTTAAAATGTTTCACGTTTTAATGTTTGAAGAATCTGTTAGCTGCGCCAGTGCCTTGCTCAAGTGCACTTATGCAGACGTAAAAGCTTTGTAATTGAAATGACCCCATCCCCGATTGAATCTGTGACCTCCAGCCAGTGCCTTTTTTCTCAAGGCTTATGCAACTGAATGAAGACACTAGCTGTGGAAAGTGTGTGTCTGGGGATGGTTGCATGGTGGAAAAAAAAAAGCTGCTCTTTCACAGTAACGTCGTGATTTTAGGCTGTTGACCGGATGCCAGACAGTAAAATCAGGAAGAAATGCCAACTCCTAACTGCTTCAGGGTGAGCGTGACTTATCAAAAGCCTGCAAAGAGTATGGTCACCGGAAAAAAACTTGCCAAGGAGACTTTTTTCAGAGGACAGACGGAGGCTTGCCGGTAAAGAGAACTCACTGGAAAGCTTGTGCAGTCGTGACGCAATAGGGAACACAATTCCGCATGACACAGGCCATCAATAAATATGCTAAAATATTTAAAACAGATTTGCCCTATTTCCACCCTTTCTGACCTCTGGATGCAATGCTCCCTCTGGGCCGACCACTTCAGGCTTGTGTTGAAACAACCCCTGGGCTCAATCTGCGTGTCGAGCGCCCAAGTTCGCTCAGGACGGTATCACACCCGCCTACCGCTTGACATGGGTGCCGGCGATAATCGACTCGGAGGCCACTTCCAAGGCAAACATACTTCCTTCCAATGCGGCGAATGCTCCGGCGTGAAACGCCAGCCGAGATGTCTTGAGCCGAGGACAGACGGAGTGCAGCCACTAAGTAAGCTGGCTGCTGTCTCCGCTCTGTGTTTGGGCTTGGCAGATTTTGAGGACAGCGGTGGAAAATGTACCCATAATTCCCTCCTAATGTTCCACCCACCTCTTTGTACACCGACTGTCTGCTTAAAAATGACTCATTCTGGCTTAAGTGTCCCTCTTTCCTCTTACAACCTTGTCTCTTAGAGGCGGTGAACACAGGTTACTGCCAGGGGCACCTTACATGCTGCTCCTGTCATCAGTGTATGACCCTCTGTGAATGGCATGTAGTATTAAAGCGCTTTGGGTGGTCGCACGAGATTAGAAAAGAAATAAAGGAGTAGGGCTCTTTTACTATTCACAGGCTATTTCACATTTCTGCTCTGAACTCGTACATGATACATTTGTCAAACTACACTGAAGCACTACGACCATAACAAAACATCCCTCCCATGGAACCGAAGAAGAGATTTTAAGAATTCATCTTTAAATCAGAAAAAGAGACAGATGTGTGGCCCTGGTTTGACTTCTGCAATCCTGCACTTAAAGTAAACACTATGTCAACACAACTCCACACACACGCAAACCCAGTGTGTGTGGGATTGTGGGAAGTGTTCGCTGCTTTTCCCCCTGTCACATTTCCCGTTACCCTTTCACAAGATGAAAAGTTTGAGAGAGCGTGCGACGCGAGGTCTGCTGCTGTAGCCAAAACCTTGAAAATGTCAACTTTCTGGCAAACACTGATCACCTTTAATCATCATATTGTAACGGCACTTTCCCCCTTCAGGCTTGAGCGGCGTAATGGTGGTGCCGGTGAAACCTCCACAACTGCGGCTACGATATTAATAAAATGCATACCGCAATACCTCCTGGGCAAACTAGCCGAGTGGTGCTCCCCAGATAAAGCTTGTGAATTGCTGGTGGAATTAAGGTTTGGGGTCTTCTTCTCACCAGGGCGCTCTGAGGTGCTGCTTTGACATTTTCACTGTCAGTAAATGTCATAATATGGAGTAATCTCCAAATCCTGTCGAGTGTTGTTTGCAGCAGTTACTGTATGTATGGAGGGAATGCAAGCAGGGCGGTTGTTACATCAGCTTTCACATTGGGTTTTTGAATCCACTGCTCTGAGCTTATTTTGCAATAACGAGTGGTTTGTTGGACATTAGCCTGTCGCTACACAGCTGCTGGGTGAATACACTGATTTTTCTTCTCTAGTAATATATATGTGCGCAGGACTGCATCATCTGGAGCTTGCACTCATAGGCTACAGTAAGTTATTGATGAAATTTAAGCAGAAATAGACCGTATATATACAGTTGGCATCTATTGAGTTGACAGAAGAAGCTAAGCACTAAGATCAAGCGTTTGGCATTTCTGAAGGCTGATTGCATAACCTGCAGTTATTAGAAAAACTCACACACTAGAACTATTGGGATGGTGTTGCGCATTCTAAGCAGTAAAAATGTCTACATTGCTATTTGGCCAAAGGCAGAAGAATCCTCCCAAAATGGGGGTGAAGTGGGTTGGCATTAACCGTAAACAACTCTGCTATTAAAGAGTTACAGGCCGGGCTTTCAGCGCCATGTGCCGCTCCAAAGTAGAGACCTGGGAAAACAAGGCTTACACCCACAGATACATAAAAGGCGGTCGCACGATCCTCTCTCTTTTTCACACACTGGCATCTACACACGCATACATCGACATGGGCACAAAAACATGGGCTGCTAAACACTTTATTTTCATACACATGAATGCATGCTAATTGGTAGCATGGAGTGCATAACGGGTAAAAAAACCTGCAGTAACCACACAATATACAGTATCAGTCAAAAGTTTGCACACACTTTCTCACATGGGGTGTCCAAATGTTTGACAGGTACTGTAACTTCTCAATGTATTCTAGCAACCTTAAATCTCAGAGTGAGAGGAAGGGATTGGAAGTGCAGCCGCTAATGGACTAACCATATCAGAAATCAGTCATTGAGAGGAGGTTTGTCATATGTGGGAGAGGACCTTACCTTTCAACCCAAAAGTCCACCTCGTTCTTAGTTTCTCTCGCCTGTCCCAGGTACAAAGCCCTGTATGAGTCTTGGCAGCAGACGGCCCGAAGGCCCATTGAGACCAGCCCTTCCTCCTCCTGCTCAGTCAACACATCTGGGGAGCAGCACACTGATCACAAAGAGAACCTAAACATCCCGGTGTACAGCACAGTCAGCACAAAGACCGGACCCTGCGGCCCTGGTTAGTGTAGCCAGTCTGCCTCGGGTCTGCTGGCACCGCATAAAAAGGATCTCCTCTAGGTGCACACAATAAACATGCCCAGCTAATAGCAATCTTACAGCATCTGCCAGTACTCCAGACAAAGTGGCTGAGGAAGACATTTCATTTTCATTTGCACATTTCCAATAGTGTCTGTCCAAAAGTTTGGATCATTGTTACTGAACCTGTTACCTGTTCCCCAAGACTAACCTGCCCCTTTTTCCAACGGCGACCTGACAACAGCAAGACATGAAGGGTCGTTTGGCGGTTTCTGTACTTCCATAAACCTGCTCATTCTCGCCCCAAGAAAACTTGCCTTTTTGAAATGTTCATGGACTAGTCCAAAATGTATCTCTGTATGGTATCCTTGACATGAAGCACCTGGCTGACAATGCACCAACTTCACGGTCCGTCCAGATTAGCCCGGCTTATTTTCTTAGACCGCTTCCTCTCCTTCATCCACTTTCACTTACGGTACATCAGCCTCTCCACATGAATCACATCCACTTAATATTTTCTAATCCTTTTTCTTTACTGTTCTTCCTGGTGCATTAAAAACACTGCACTAAAAAAGGATGCTGACCTGTTGATGAAGTGTAAACATTACACATAACCCATCTCTGTTTTGCTCCAGATAGAAAGCTACTGCTTGGAGAATGGAGCAATACAAGGGTACAGCTGACTTTGTTCAAACAAGCTATGAGTGTGACAGCTGAGAAATAGAGGATAAATAGTTCCTTCTGCGGCAGGGAGAAAAGAGATGAGATTCTAACCAACATCCATTAGTTATCAGCATAAGCGATGCCCCTTTAAATATTGCAATTCAACAGACCCACTGCTTGTTTAAGTGCCAATAATCAAAGCCACTGGGTTGGGAATGGAGAAGAGAAGAGCTACACAAAAGTATCATAGGATGCATCAACAAAAAAGGTTGATGCATTGCAAGCCGTTGGTTGCTAAGAAAGTACGAGCAACAACAAGAGCAGCTAGTAACTAAAATTCGACTAAAACCAAACTCCAATGTGCGCTTAGAGACGGAGAAAACTTGCCCGGCCCAAATAGCGGCGCTTGTTGTTGGCCATGTGGGGAGGCCGATGGAGGGAGGAGGGAGAGAAGAGAGAAAAGGAAAGGGGAAGGTAATAAGGCTTCAGCTCTCTGGAGGCAATGTCAAGGGCTGGTAGTTCATGTTAAACACTCATTAATGGCAGAGTTAACACGCTTTATGGGCTAACCTATTACAGTGGAATGGCAGAGGCAATAGGGCTTTGAAGTTGGTGTGGAAATAACTTTTTTATAAAGAGGTGGTTTGCACTTTGGTGGAAAAGAGGTCCACCTGCAGCCCTGAAGAAGAGCAATATCAAGACATTAGAAGGACAATAGAGCAGCTATGACAGTGAATAATTGTACCCAGCTTTTGATAGATGTAGATCATTAAGACCTGGCTTTCCTAAACATGAGGTCCTCACACACGTTAAATTATATAATATAACAGGGTGCCCTGGAAAAATCATCACTACGCAGCACACAGTAGATTAGCATTAAGTGTGGCATATAATCATACGTATGAGTGATTGAAACTCTCTAATGCACTTAAGTTACATGTCTATAAACAGTGCGAGGCAGCACACTTGTTCCCGGAGTGCACACACAAACCGCAGGAAGAAAGACATAGGACCAGGACTTAAGGACAACTTTGTGTTGCTGTGAGACAGCACCGTCGAAAAACTCACCCACTAAAAAACATACAATTGAAATTACTGTAAAAGACCTCATTTAGGGCTTTTTTTCCTACTTTCTTATTGATGCAGACACAGACACAGACAGGCACCCACAAGGCTCCAGTTGCAGCTTCGCAACATGCAGTTTCACACTCGATTTACTGCCACCAAGAGGCCACGGACACATCAAATGCTGCGACAATACTCTGCAGACGGGCCAGAGGCTGCCGGGGTCACGCACCATTGCCTCAGCCTATGACCTCATCACTAAACTGGATCTGCCACGACCTGCATGATGTTACCGCTACTGTAACCCTCCGAGAGCTGTGTCTCCAACACCGCCGCGGTAACAGCTAAAAGGCCAATTGACATCTGTCCCTCATTTTGGAAAATCTCCTGGGTCCCCAGACATTCTGCCCTAACAATATTTTAACAGTCCTTTAAACTAATGGAGGAGCAACAAAGGTGCATTCACATTGCGTTTAATTTTGTAATGCTTTGGCAGGAATTCATTTCCCCCTGTAGCGGATGACATGACCTTTTAGAATGTAAATCAATTTAAAAAGGATCTGAGGCTTGATCCGGGGCCACCTAACATTTTTTACTTTCAAGGTAATTTGAAGACAAATACTCTGATAGCTAGATTAGTCAGCCAAAGAGTCGGATTAAAAATATATATGACATATGAGAAACCGTGACAAGTTCCATTTGGCATTTTTATTGGCGTTGCAGACGAAATCCAGAAAATCTCATTAAATTGACATGTCTGGAATGAAAAAGACTGAGGGCATCAATGCTGGTTGTGGGTAATGATGAGTCAAAATGTGAGGGCTAACCACTCTAAAGAAACATGTGTGCTCCCTCGGTTAAAGGCACTGTAAAAGCTTGTGCCAAGGGAGGCTACCGCAAGAAACTACCACCCAGACTCCCACCAGAACAAGCTTTTTCTTCAAGCCATCTGCTCTGCGGCTTGGTTTGTGTTTTCTATCTATTTATCCAAAACAAGCAACAGTAAACATGCAAATGTGGAACATCGCTGTAGGATCGATGCGGTTTTGCTGCCGTTTTCTGTTGTTCACATTCAAATTGCAAGAAACCTTCACACCTGGGAACTACTCAAACAACTCACACTTCATCACACTTTTCTATTTAGTAAGAAGTTTTGAATTTTGAGCTAGCAAACAGGGCAACATGTAATCCAAAGACAGACAAACACAACTTTCTCTCGGCAGCTAGCAGAAGGAAATAGAAAGAGCTTAGTTGATTTCACCTACTTGGAGATATGTAATCCCCTTTACCAATGTTGTCCAAAACTCTTGGATGTGCGATCTTTAAACAACTCTCCCTTTTATCTCCACTGTAACAACTTCTTGACTCCCACCGGTCAGGCTTCAAGGCGGGCCAATCCACAGAGACTGCGCTCCTTGCTATCTCGGAGCAACTCCACACTGCTCAGGCCGCCTCTCTCTCCTTTGTCCTCAACCTTCTGGACCTTTCTGCTGCATTCGACACAGTAAACCATCATATCCTTATTTCCTCCCTTCAGGAACTTCGTGTCACAGGCTCTGCTCTCCCCCTTCTCGCGTCCTACCTTGATGGCCGCACCTACCGGGTCACTTGGAGAGGATATGTGTTCTCTTACTACTGGAGTTCCCCAGGGTTCTGTCCTGGGTCCCCTCCTCTTCTCTCTTTACACCAACTCTCTTGGCTCTGTCATTCGCTCGCATGGCTTCTCCTACCACAGCTATGCCGATGACACCCAACTAATTCTCTTCTTCCCTCACTCAGACACGCAGGTGACGGCACGGATCTCTGACTGTCTGACTGACATCTCGCAGTGGATGTCTGCTCACCATCTAAAAATCAACTCCGACCAGACTGAACTGCTTCTCTTTCCGGGAAACGACTCTCCTACCCAAGACCTGACCGTCAACATTGGCAATTCTGTGTTAACGCCGACTTTGACTGCCAAGAACCTTGTGTGACGCTTGACAGCCAACTCTCCCTGACTCCAAACAACAACACGATCCTGTAGATACACACTCTACAACATCAGGAGAATACGACCCCTTCTCACTCAAAAGGTGGTGCAGGTACTGATTCAGGCTCTCATCATCTCCCGCCTGGACTATTGTAACTCTCTCCTGGCTGATCTCCCTGCTGCAGCTATTCGACCTCTGCAGCTCATCCAGAATGCAGCAGCTCGACTGGTTTTTAACCTCCCTAAATTCTCCCACACCACTCCACTCCTCCACTCTCTTCACTGGCTACCAGTGGCTGCCTGCATCCACTTCAAAACATTGGTGCTCACATACCTTGCTGTGAATGGATCGGGTCCGGTCTACATCCAGGACATGGTCAAACCCTACATCCTAACCCACACACTTTGCTCTGCATCTGCCAAACTGCTTGTTCCTCACTGAGAGCAAAACACTCGACAGGATCACGAGTCTTTGCTGTCCTTGCCTCGAAATGGTGGAACGAACTCTCTGATGACATCAGGACTGCAGAGAGCCTCTACATCAGCAGCAGACTAAAGACAAACCTCTTCAGACTGTACCTTGACTAAACACTAACAAATTGCAGCTCTTAAATTGTATTGGCTCTTAAATTGTACTTATAATAGCTCTTATCTATAACAAGTTGTAAATCAGCTTTTTTATTGAAATAGTACTTTCTTGTTTCTTGTTCTTTGAGTTTGTATCCCTATGATTGAAATGCACTTATAGTAAGTCGCTTTGGATGAAAGCGTCAGCTAAATGGCATGTAATGTAATGTAAATAACAAAACAAAAAAACATGATGATTGGACTTTAATCACTCTAAGCCTGTGCATTTAAGTGTATGAAACATGGTCAAAGTTACTCCCCTCTGCCCCCCAGGTGCCTCTGAAGAACCAAGGAACACAATAATGGGGCTGCGCACGTGTGTAAGCTGTGAGTCAAACCAGAGAGGCCGCTCGCTTGACTCATAATATCGGCAATCACTCTCCGTGCATGCCTGGGATCACAACCACAGAGCCAGTGCCGTGTTAGCTTGTGTTCGGGTGTTTTCTCCCTGTCCATCCTTCCATCAGCACTTTTGGCATTGCTTGTTGTTGTTCTCCCAGATGTTTTCCTGCAGCAGCCTGGGTCAGCGTTGGCAAGCTGCTCTGAGAGAGATATGAAAAGGCTGTTGGGGTGGAGAGCAGGGCAGAGGAGACTGCTCTGTCACAGCTGGAGAGACAGAAGTGGGTCAGGTGCTTGTTAATTGACTCCTACTGCTTTTTGCATTAAGCATATAACAAGGTGGATGGATGAAGAGAGGAAAAAAAGGTGGAGAAAGAGACAAGGGGAAGGGTGGAAAAAATGAATATGACAAAGGGTCATGGGGGGGTTAAAAAGTAGGTGAGTTGGAGGGAGCGGAAAAAGAAAGAAAGGACGTCTCAGGGAGGAATGTTGGGAATGCGAAAGAGCAGAAAGGTAGACAGGTGTGAAAAAAAGACAAGCGCTGGGAAGATGTGAAAGAAGGGATTGAGGGAGGAAGAAGGACAGAGAGGAAGCTAAGAAAACACAGCTGACGGAGGGACCGCTGACAGACAGCTGATGGGAGACAAATGGAGGTGAAGAGTATCTGACACCTCCACACAATGAAAAGCGTGCGTGACCTTGTTGTGACCTCATACGAGCAAGTGGGCAGAGCGGGAAGACAATTCAGACACAGGGTCTGTAACGAGTGTGGACACTGTGCCGTAACAGCCTGGTGACTGTCCACACCCACATACTCACTTTCCTGCGTCCAATCAGTGCCATGATGTCTTGCAATATGATGAGACAATAAGAGAGCGGCAGAAGGCAGTGCATTTTCAATAGCTCCTACTCTATGGTGTAATACTCAATCCCGGGTTCAGAATGGGTCAGCTTTTCTGATCTTTCATTCTTCTTAAACGACACCTAAAAAGGCTTCACTGCTGCACTCGGGGCCATGATTTGACTTCTATTGGTGTTCTGAAGCAAACTCTGTGATTGTACTTTCCAGCAAGGAGTATTTTTAACTGGTGTGGCTGTACAGTAAACACCAGCCACCCTGTGTGTTCTCACTCCGACATTTAAACATGACGACCGACAGCAGACTCCGGGCTGCACAAAAGGCAATGAAATACTGTGAGAAACAAAAAGCATTGGGAGACGCAGCGCTGGACAGCATGGCGGTTTACAATACCTCGGCAGGGTGGGGGAATTATGTAGAAGGACGGAAGGACAGGCTGATGCAAAAATCCCTTTTGTGGTAGTGATTTAGCTGCAACACGTTAACCTGGTCTTTTTTATTTGATAAACGCATATATCAGCCCATAAAACCATCCATGTTTCCAACTTGGGTGAGTTGGGTGAGGCAGTGAACTCCCCTGTTAAAACGTAATTTCTCATGGCTGAACAGACCACGCAGCGTTGACATTTATGCTACGAACGCTATTTAAGTCGCTTGGACAGACCAATGCGCTGAAACCTGCCCCTTTTCCCTGTGCAAGTCAGCGGTGGCAACCGTGGCAGTTTTCATGCCAACTCTTATGTCATTCTATATGACGAATCGATGCACGCTTAACAGCCGCTCGAGTCACGTGGCAGTGCGTTTCAAAGATTCAATCGTTGGCCTCCCCGCCGCTCATTAGCGTTGGCATCCACCATCAGGAAGAGGACATCTCTTCAAGATAAAGAGTCCGGTAGACTAGGACACATTCGGACCACCTCACCTGTTTGGACCACCTCTGTTCTCTTTGTTGTATGAGCTGCGTCTCAAGGGTGGAAGGGAAAGAGAAGAGAAACGACGGAGAGTGAGAGCGAGAGTGAGCACCCTGACCGATGTGGCGAAAGACAGAATCACCATAAATCCATTGCTGCAAACATTTCGCGCTTCCTTTAGATCACTCAGAATGTTGACCGCAGTTGCAATGGAGCTCAAAAACCTAACTGTGACTAATGTTTCCAATGAGTATAAAAAGATTAAAGCTGTCTGTTGAAATTGCCTTATAGAGATCTAAATATTAGAGAGTACATGGATGGTATAATCAAGCATGTGGATGTATGTGTTCATCTCATATAACCTGAATGAGAGGGAAGATATCACTTTTAAATTAGTCTGCAAGGCTTAATTGCTTCTTGGAAAGGGTGCAATCATTGATGAAAACTGTTGCACGCGAACATGGGTAGAAAAACAGAGGAGGAGAGAGAAAGAAGAAAAAGAGGAACTGACAGTGGCAAGCCCACCCAGAGAAAGAGAGGTTTGTTTACATTCTGCTTGCTCGCTCAAACTCACTGGACCCAGACGTCGTTCCCTGAGGCACTCCACCCCACTTTAGTACTCTGGGATTCAGAGTAACCATGATGCTTCGAACAAGTAGAAATATGCAAAGACACGTCCTGATTATTGTCCTCAGTGTGCGCAGAGGAGAAGAGACCCAACAGGATGTTTTTTGTTCTGTAAGTGAGTAAGTGTGTCTGGCACTCGTCCATTCTTCCGGCAAACACTTGTATACTTATTCTTAAGGAAAAACATTCTGTGATAACATTTCCCTGACATGATAGTCCAGCCAAAATAGCAGCCTGCGACGGTCGCGGTCTGGTTTATACAGCGAGCTGCATTTCTGAGATAAAGACTCACTCACCATATACATACATGACCCTCTCCTGTTGACACAAGAGAGGGCATGTCAGTGTAGACTGACGGCAGAGAAAGATAACCGTAGAATGTACAAGCGGTACCTCAGCTATTGTAAATACCCCATTTGCTCCTGGGAAGTGCAATAAAACAGCCACTATGTTGAAAGTCTAACTGCTCAACTAATTAGCTCCTGGAAGCTGAAATAACCAGGTGTTCTTGACACTCTGAGCTTGATGTATTCTCAGGGTCAAGACAAAAGAGATCAGAGGAGCAAGCTCGTTACAGGTACAGTCACTACTTCACATTTCCAATAGAGATATTAAACAAATTTCCCTCAAATGAGAAGCCAATCTGAACCCACACAGTTATTTAAGGATGACTAGAGATGGATCTGATAAACATCACGTCTTCTCCTGCCATGCTGTAGATCTATTCAAGAGGTGTGATGCAATTTTCAGTTCCACCACAAAAGGACCTCACAAAATAAGTCCGGGGGCTGTTTGATTTGGACACCAGCCAAAAACTCTTGATGCACAAAATAATTCCATTAGCAGTGGGGCCAGACACTTCAATAAAACCGGTCGTCTCATTCCAGCTGGTCATCCCGTGGCGGCAGAGGCAGTGGCTGTGAGCCGAGAGGACAAGAGGAAGAACGAACATCTTGCCTTAGGGGCAGGGAGATCTCAGATTGATTGAGAGGGCAAGCATCGCTATTTAAATTAAACTTGTAAAATGTATCTCCTAAAATTAAGCAAATGAAGTCAAAAGTTACGTCGGAAAAACAACTCTACACAGACAGTTACACACAAAAGCAGACACGACGTGCCTATTAAAGTGTGTGCAGTCGGCTTTGGAGTAGATCTGAGGGTTTATCCATCAAACAATATATGCAGACTAAGACAGCTGAAAATGAGCTGAAACTAATCCTGAATGCTGTTCAAAATAAGTCACATCTAATAAGATGAATTGTCCCCCATTAAAGGACACACCTGCATCGGCTATGACTCCTCAGCGCATGGAGCCTCATAGAGCACCACCATGGCTACGTCTATTAAATGTGAAGCCTCTTATTCTATAAGTCATTGGGGACTAAAGATCAAATTTATGGCTTTTTTCCCTTTGGACAGGATCGTTTTTTGGACTTCCTGCCCTGCGTTTGCTCAAAACAACATCAGGCCTGCTGTCTTCTGCAAACACCATACCAAGGGAAAAACAAATCCCTTCTTCCTCTCCGCTTAGCTACTAACCCTTTTATTTATTTCATCTCATTCTTGTGTATGGATCATACTGCTTGCACAGCAATAGTCCGTGGTAAGTATGATGCTGATTCTTGCACTTCAGGCTGATTATTATTAATCTATTTTGCTGACTGCACTTTGTTCTGCACGAGAGCCATGATAAAAATTTTAATATATAAATAAGTGGGTCCTGGGTCAAATACTCTTAACCTCCTTGTTGACGTGACAGAAGACGTTTTCCACCAACAACACACATCTTGAAATAGAGAATAAAAAAAACCTTCCAGCCTTGGCAAACCATCGGGCAAACAAGCCAACACATGCTGACTAGTATATACATGGGGGCTTACTCCACCTTCTTTCCCTTTTTTCCTTAAAGCCTAAAGTTAAGGGAAAGAGTTAAGCCCCTAAGGAACTACACAGCACAATTAGACTGACTAATTACCCCCTCCATACCACCCATTCCTCACCCACACCGACAGGCTGGGGCAGGAGCTCTGCCCACAAGTTTCCCCAAGGACGGCGATTGTACATTTTGAGCAATTTCTGGGTGCTCTATTCCCAGGAAGACTAGTGCCAATTTTCTAGATAACTGTATCATAAGAAGGGTAAAGGTGACAGCTAAAAACCGCTGACAGCATTTCTTTTAGATAGCAGCATGAAGATAATAAATTAAAGATACTGTGAGGAACCATTATTTTCTGTTGATTTTGGCGGCCCCTATGGACGAAAGTGGTAGTGTTTCCGAGCAATAGCGTCCTTTTAGAAAACCCATCGGGGTCTGACGGTGTGCCATGTGCAGTCCTGGTTCTGGTTCTACCTATGCTGAAGCTCGACTGCAGGTTTGCCGGTCCCTGGGACACCTCCATGACTAACCCATTTTGGACCGAGTAGGACCAGGTGACAACAATGAGAAGCAAATAATCTTCTCCCTGATTTCCAGTTTTCTTCTAAAGTATCAGTGTTCAATTAAGAGTGTTTAGCAAACAGTTGAAACCAGGTTGAGGAGCAGCGGGGGGGCCTGCATGAAAGGATTCTAACCCTAACCCTAACCCTAACCCCTAACCCTAACCCTAACCCCTAACCCTAACCCCTAACCCTAACCCTAACCCTAACCCTAAACCCTAACCCTAACCCTGGAGAATATGATGTGAGATCTTCTCTAAACCCAGATAAAACCCAACTCTTAGGAAACCTTTTAAAGGAGCAAACATGAGGGTTGTAAGAACCCGGTTGTGTTAACAAGCTGAACGTCAAGCTGAAGGTGCCAGTTCAGCAGCAGGTTAATGACGAACGGAGTCACCCTGCGGGGCATTTGGACCTGGCCACGGACAAGAGTTTAGAGGCAGGGGAGGGCTGACATGCTCTTTGATGTCTCCTGCCCACATTTCCTCTGGGTCACAAGGAAAGTCAGCAGCTACACCATCAAAAGTGCAAAAGCAGGAAGGAGAATGGATTAGGGAGTCTTTTATTTCTTGCTGTCTTGCTGTCCTGAAAGGGGGGCGCAGAAGAGATCAACGGGCCAAACAGGAAAGTTTCAGTTTGTGGTCTGACAGTTTTCTATGGGGGACCGGCTGAGGCTCAAACTATTTGGCGGGGACTTTTGAAAACTCCTTCCTCAGGACGGGGCTGACCCCTCCTTCTCTGTGTCAGTGCAAAAGTGTGCCAAACCTTCCTGCAAGAAGCAAAGGACTCTGGCAGCTCCTCTGTTTAGTTTAGTTAACCACTAAATGATCTCTGTGCGTCTATTAAGCCACATGTAACACTTTATTATGGATATGCTAAGGGAGCAAAGGGGGAAGTGATCGATCTGAAATATTACCCAGCGTGGGAGGCACACTGAGGAGAACAGAAGGAGTGGGGGGTTTCAGGCACCATTACCCGTAGATTAGTGTCCCTTCCTGCACAGAAACGGGTCACTTCCCAGTTATGGATCTGTGTAGTTTAGACTAAATACTTCAAAACACAAACACACTGATCAATAAATCATTTGCAGGAGGTGGGCAGCCGGATGAGATAATGCACTGAGAGCGATGCATTAGTCATCGGGTTTCCCCTCAGTTGATGACCGACAACCAACTACATCATCCCACCACAGTACACATGAGTCACCACCGTGTGCCTGAGGTCTGCTTTAGAGCTACACCTGCTGCAGCAAAGGCACGCAAGAGAGAGAGAGAGGGAGGGAGGGAGAGAGAGACACCTGCGGAGTGTCACCACCCTACATGCAGAGCCATCACTACTGACCTTGCAGATCTTGCTGTCCTCCGGTGTCCTCTGGTACCCGGACTTGATGGACAGCTGGCAGGAGAGCCCGGCCCCGAGCCCTGAGGCTGCGTAGACCTGCGAGGCGGCCGCCCTGACTGCGCTTGGGATGGGGAGCGCGCTGTGCACCGGCTTACTGCCCACCGCGGAGGGCTGCCTGAGCTTGGAGGCGACGCCGACCACCGGCATGGTGCTCCCCGCGGGAGCGGGTACGGGAGAGTAGGAAAGGGTTGACAATTCTGTGGTGCCTCTGTCTGATGTCCAGCACAGGAAGGGCAGGAGCAACTTAAGAGAAGAAGAGTGAAAAACAGCAGTCTCCTCTCAGACTGAGAGGAGAGCAACTGAGCTCATTCTGTAGCCTACAGTGAACAGAAACTGAGATAGCTTTTCCTCCCTCCAGTTCACTCCCTCCTCCTTCTCCTCCCACAAGCAGCGCTCCTCCCTCCCTTTTCCTCTCTCTTTCAGACTACCACAAAGTCAGCCAAAACCGTCAAGGGAGCGTGAACTCCTCTGGAAGGTACAACCGCTACCGGCAGGACCCTGGTGGCTCAGACCTGAGCGTGTCTCTCGCTCCCTCTCCCTAGCTTGTCTACATCCAGAGTTTTATCTCATAAGAGAAATAGTGGCAAAGTGAGAGGAGTGAAAATACGTGAGATGGGGAGAAAAATAAGGAAATCTCCCCACCTGAAAAAACCTGAAAGGTTTGAGTGGTTTAAATGAGGAAATATCCTGGAATTCCAGTGCAAACCGCTGTTGGAAGCTTTTTATGAGGAGGAACTGGAAGGAAAAAAATCTGGTAGCAGGTCGCGAGTTGCTCAACTGGTTTCTACTGCTGAGCGTTATTTGTAGTGGCTGCACTCAAACCAACTCTCCCTCCATTCTTCCTGAGTGAACTTAAATATCCAGTTTTGTTCAGCGTGTAGAATTGGGAATAATTTCCTCTTCAGGAGGTGGCAGAAGTGTTATTCAATAAAAGGAAAGTGACACATTTTGACCAACTTCACGCTCTCAAGAGATACTATGTACATTTTGGGAAAAGAGATAAGTGACAGAAGGGTCTATAACATGATTAGGTGAGAGTATTAGACTAAATATGATATAATTAGACTCCACCACCACATCACTTTCACATCACATGGTAGATGTGGAAGCTTGTCAGATTGTTTTTGGTGGTCAAGTAAAACACAACTGTCTGAATGCTTCCATTGTGGCATAAAGGCATATTCAGAACTAAAGCTCGAGTTGATATATCATTACCGGTTGGTCAAAGTATATGAAAGAAAGTGGAAATAGTGAAGCAAGAGAAAACAACTACAGGCCCATAAACTGTCTTGAGGCTGTTTTTCCAGAACAACAACCATAGGCTGCATTAGTGTCCAGCGTACATCACTGACGTGGAGGGCAGGAGCCTGACAGGATCCTTCACAAACATCCAAACCACAACATGCTCAGCTCATTTAGATATCTTGAATATCAAGCCTATTGCGGCTCAGTTGGTTTCAGAAAGACAAAAAGTAGAGAGAGTAAATTTGAGGCAGATAGAAATGTGCAGTGAGGATGTGTTCAAAGACAAAAGATGTACAACGCTGTTGGAAACTGCATGTTTTCTATCAACCGCTTTGTTGGTTGGTAAGAGACAGATGAGACATACTGCATTTGGACTGAATTAACTGGACACAGTATCATATGTAGCAGTCCCAACGCTCCTTTTATATGAAAGGGAGTGAAAGTTTTATATCAAAAGGCTCCATCTGGTTAAGTTTAGGGAGGTGAGGAGATGTGCTGGAGTCAGAGGGGGACATTGCTGTGTCATGGCAAACCGGAACTTTTTAACACAGCATTGTCTAATAAAAGTCAGAAGCAAAAAAAAACCTGGGCTTGTCTCACAAATGTTTCAGCTTCAGTGTTACTCCCTCCATGAGGCCTACTGTGTCACCCCTTCTGGCGTTGCAGCAGAGTTTGACTTACACTAAAAGCTCAGTCTAATAAGTTCTTCTGAGAAATCAGTGGGACATGATTACTTTACACGCCGCTGCTTCCTCCTCTACTCTCTTTCATACTGCCTCAATGCCTCTGACAGTCAATTGCCTTAATAGGGACGCTGCTTCCCCTGGCCCTGGCCCCAGAATAGCTACTCCAGCATGTTTTCAATCACGCACCAGGGGCTATCATGACTGGCCTAAAACAACAGGATACCACGTGAATGAATGGCTCGCGTCCAGCCTCGACCCCTGCTGCCTGCCGAGCAGCACGAACCCGAGCGCCATTTGGCGACGGTCCAACCTCGTCTGGCTCGACGAGAGTCGCTGCCCATAAGGGGCCGCAGGGACGAAACGACTCACGTCTGAACCTCAGAGCGGGCTCAAGAAAACCGCCTCGCTTCCCGATGTCCGGTGATCTTACGCTCTGCTGTCTGCCGATGATGAGGCCTCCGCTGAAAAGCTCTTTCTTTTCTTTGATTAATATTTCGTAATATTTTGCAGCCAGATTGCAAAGCCATCGGTGGCGGTTCAGTCAAGACCACCTTGTTAATCCAGGTCGATTCAAAGAATAAGATCAAATTTATGAACTGTGTATGCAACTAAGACATGAAAAACACCACGTCAAACGAAACTTAAACCCTTTAGATAAAATCTTAAATTCAAAAACCATGAGCAAAGATGTGTAACAACATTTAGCGTGACCCTGTTAGCACCCAAGCATTAGAACCTGAAGATAACCTCTGGTTAACATGCCTTCCTCTTGTTTTGGCGCAAACATGAAAAGACCTCACCGCAGCTACAATTGGAGCTCCTGTGTCTATTCCTAGGCTTCCGGATAAACCACATCTAAATATGTGGGGGTGAGGGAGTGCTTTCCTGCTGAGTGGAGGCAGAAGGTGGAGATGGCGTTTGGGGAGGGAAGGACAGAGGGATGGAAGCCGGAGGATTGACACACTTGCCAAGTGCTCCACAGGCTGCCTGCGAGACAAGAATGCACTGCAGAACGTGGTCGAGTACACCTCTACGCACTGGAGGTCAAGTTGATGTGTGTTGAACCGCTGCCATGAATATTCAAAGAGAGCCCGTTATGTAATAAAGTACTGTTATAAAAATGACGCAGAGCTTGTTTTATTGGTAAATACCCAGTGTAGAACTGTCACGACCAAAGTAAGTCTTGCTCAATGAGGACCCACCCAATGTTGTCAACTCATCGATTAATTGATTTAATTAACAGTTCAGTCAAAAATGGCTGCTCCATGTCCCAGGTGGAAGTGTCCCTGAGCAAGGCACCCAACCCCTAACTGCTCTCCAGGCGGCACACTACTCCAACTGTGTGTGATGGGTTCAAAATGCAATGTAAATCGCTTTGGATAAAAGCGTCAGCTAAATGACATGTGATGTAATGTAAAGTGTCCCCCTAGTTGAGTTTGATGCTACCTTAGTGATGCTTGTGTCCATTTTTTGAGGGTTACATGCTACTGGAAAACTAAACATGTGTAAAGGTTCCCCAGTTAGAATAACACCCATTTCTGGGTTATGGAATCACTAATGTCATTTGTTTATTATCTGTTCCAGGCTCTAGGTGGATGGTTGGTAACCTGCACCGTTGTGTCTGTGTTTGGTTTATATGAAAGATACCGCCTGGGGTCACATGACGTCAGCACCGAGGTTGTGTTGTAGTTGTGAAAACAAACCTGCTGGGGTGCTGGAGATAAGAGAGGGTCAAACACCTTCCAACCGTCCGTACACACACACACACACACACTAAGTGCAGACCCCTGTAGATAGTCACGCACCCGTCAGCGCTCTGAATGCTATCAGTCAACCACACGTCAGGCAACATGGAAGATAAAACAAACACATGCTCACGCTGTCACACACACACACACACACAACAAAGCGGTGCGGCATCATTTGGAGGCCTCCGTGGAGGCTCTGTGAAATCAGGCATGTGCCATTACCGTACATAAAGCGGGACCTGGTCCGACATCAACACGCACTCACTTTCATCCTCAACTTGGCTCAGAATTCACGTAGATTCCGGCCCCTCAGTCAACCTTTGGCTTCTCCGCGCTCAACCACCCACACAAACAACACAAGTTCACCCCTAGCACAACGGCTGCCCCCCGATCAAGGGTTCACTTTGGTTTATCTGCTTTTTATGTTGGCATAGAATCATTTTGATCAAGTATTTTATAAGTAACAGTGTTGGCAATTAGCCATTCCACTATGTAAAAAAGTAACACAACAACTACCTTACAAGTTGTCCATCCAAAATGTCACTTTGAAGTACAAATTTTAGTTGCAAAATGTACCAAAATGTAAAAAAAAGTATCAAAAGAAAAATATCTCTTACAATTACTGATGAATCAAATGAAACCAGTAAGTGTAACGTACAATGTTCTTTCTTGTAAATAGTGGAGTATCATATCCAGAAAGTTTGGCTTTTATTCCAAATGGCTGTAACACAAAGCTCATTCATAGTTTGTCCATAATGCATTCATGGATTTATATCTGTTTTTGTCTCTTTGGATTTTTCCCACCGCGACTTACTGGTAAACGTAATGTTGCCTTTGGTATATTTACTTTGCAAAGTATTTTAGCACTTCCCTCACTCTCCGCTGCAATAGCTCCCCATCATTTGATATTTTCCCTATTGTGTCGCTCCATCTACCTCTTTTTGATAGCAAAGTCCCCTGGCTGGTATTCCAAGTGAAAGTAATCGCCACTTTTGGGGTCGAAACTTGGATCCAGAATCATGGCAAGAATGTTGGTGAGTGTCGAGAGTCGTTTTGATCGACGGAGGATAAAATGATACAAAGGAGGAATGAGGGACAGCATTGCGGAGATAATACATCATTTTCACCACAGCTTATACGTGGTGTGATGCTTGGCACCACTCTCCAGTTCCTCAGTGACATGTACATCACGTTATAGTCTCTGCTGTCAGAGCTTTTCTCTCTTCGCTGTGGTAAAAAAATCCCTGCACTTTCACACTTGTCAAAAACTCAAAGGCCAGAGACTTTAACTCCTGTCCGTGTCAATCCATCCCATTTAGGACCATGGCATTCCTTTTGGCTACGCTCTTGCCCACATCCACCCATAACCTTGACGCTTCCCCTCTGTGAAACACCAGTGTCCTGGGAAATCTTGGAATTCACAGCTGGAGTTAATAAAATCCTCAAGAGCTGAACGGGAGTCTTCCCTCAAAAAAAAAAAACAAGCAGGAGAGGGGTTGTGGAGTTGTCCTGAGGTTTGGGTGAGCTGTAAAAAGAAACAAAGCTGACCGTTGAATTGAGACGTTTTGTTAAGTTTGAGTCAGAACACAATTACGTTTTCAAGTAATTGTGCCCCGGCTTTTCTTCTCTCTGTAGAGCTCATCTGTTTTATTACCGCCATAGGTAATTCGTATTAGTAAAGGCATCAATCCAATCCGACTGTGTAACCTGATGTGGACAGGGACCTCCTAACAACTTCACTTACATGTTATGTGCAAAACGAGTAAAGGCAACCATGCCCCATGCAATCCGTTCAATGGGTTATTATTATTATGATCAGGCAGAATGAGTGTGAAGGCAAGACTGACACAGCTAACCTGCACTTATCCTTAACCAGTATGACTTCTTACTACTCAAGGTTAGTTACATCAATCGTCTCTCCCTCTGCTCTCCAAGACATGCAGTGGGACTGATAACCATGCGGTCTTGGAGTGTAAATATAAGTTCCACTTACAGCTCAGTTCCACATCAGGAAAAGACAGACTATACCTGTAGGTGCCGTCCACAGGAGAGGAGCTTTGCCCTTTTGCTTTATAGTCAGAACTAATGCTTGTTTGTCCAAACTGGATCTTCATTTCAGATATGTACTACATACAAGCCTCCTTCTAAAAACCCAAACTGCCCCTTTAAATCTCAATTTGCGTGCCTTTCCACTGTTGTGTCGACCAATTTTTGTAAGCTTCGAAAGCTACTCATGCAAACGCAAGATGCAAGATCTGCTAACTACATGCTTTCACTTATACAACGCGTCATTGGCGACTATAAGGACGCGCGGATGGCCTCAATTCATAGACGCAGATCTCGGCAAACGTCGGTTGTCCGGTCGAGGGGGGGACAAAGTTGTGAAGGAAAATACGGGACAAATATGTCTGCGAAAAGAGGCAAAGAAAAGCAGCAGTGATCAATAAATAAACAAACCAATGACTTCCACACATAAACACGTCACTCTCTAGGTCGACTACGACAAAAAACGCTACACCACCAATTGTTCTGGCGCGGAAGCCTTTGAACCATGAATTGAGTCCGTCGACACAAGACGCAGACCCAGAAGCATGCGACAGCCATCAATATTTCTGCTCCAAATGGCCCGTTGGCCCTTCATTGCATCACCACGTGGATCAATTGTACAGTTAGCAGGTAGAGCGCAGTGATCTACCGCCACATCCACCGGCTGCGCCCCAATTCACCATCAATCGCCACAGACGAGCAGAAGTCCTGTGGGAACCACTAGATTACGCTTACGCTCCAAGGTTCCTACACCCATCCATTATGATATAAACAACTAAACCAATTCAGAGGCTCACGTTGAAATGTTTTAAACCTGTATGTAACGGAAAAAGAGTTTTGTGAACTTCAAAAGGTCACAGTCAGTCAGCTGCGCCGGAGACTGGCCGCAGGAGACTCTGCTTCAACCGGCTCTCTCCATTGAGAGCAAATGTATCATGTTGTATTTACGTCGATGCATTAAAACCTGAGTCAGTTCAATGCATCATTCAATTAAAGCCTTGTATAAAATATAATGGAGCTCAACCTCAGCTCCGGAATGACTTTGCTCCCATATTCATCATTAAAAAGAACTCTCATTATGACTACAGTCAACACCTTCATAATAGAAACAAAAGCGGCGGCTTTGGACCGTATAAGCTAAACAACAAGTGCTCTTTTTCCCATGAGTAGGCAGCCTCATTACTTTCAAATGTGTGTTAAGGCAAAGCTTTTTAACCTCCCTCCACCCGTGGGCTTGTTGTTGGCTCATCTGACAAACGCACATCTGTTGCTGGCCCCGCGGTTCGCTTCGTATACATGTCTATATATGGGCTGTCCATAGATTCAAAAGAATTCATTCATGAATTGTACATTTTGAAATTCATAGCCGCTGTTAAAAGTTTGACTAAATCTTATAAATGAACGGGTAATCACTGGAAGTGTGTATTTTAGACATTCTTTAATGTTATAAAACACAAAACTACACACATTTAATCCTCCCCAAAGCAGAGTTCCATTGGGTGGAACATGTTGTCCTTGCGCACTTTGCTGCGCTCTCAACCCTCTGTCATTTGATAGGTTTTGAGACAGAAGTAGCCTAGCAACTACTAACACGTTCCGGGCACTATCGGTCTCAAAGTGGTGGCTTCTGTTCGACACAGAGGCGCGACGTGCATGTCGCGTTTTTACTTCCAATAGGCAAAGCGCTGTCCATCTACCTGACTGCAGACACGTGGCAGTTTCAGGGGTCAGGTGTCAACGCACACCCGGACTAAGTTGCGTTGACTGGGTAAATGTGTTATATTATTACATACGTACACACACACACACACACACACACACACACACACGTATACATATGCACGTTATACATAGTACAGTCTGCAGCGGCAGCTTGTTAAGCACATGCCCACTGGCTTGTAAACTACATGCAGTCCTTGCATAAGCTTCTAAGAAGCCTCTAAGCTCTGTTGTGACTTATGGAGGGCTGAGTTGCCGTGAGCAGGAAGAGAGTCAACTCGTGATCACATGTGTGTGTTTGTGTTATTGTAGGGTGTGCGTGACAAGATGGGAGTTCTCTTATGCACCCATCCTGTTTCATGTACTGCTTCACTTTATTATTCTTTTTATTTACAAAGATACTTTTTTTCAGGCTGATGATCATTTCCGTGATGATTTTACAGTGGCATAGAACCCTGTCTAATATAATCAAACCATTAGGGATTACACAATAACGCAGTGTTCTCTAAAGAATAATACTCCTGTGTGTGTACGCAGTGTATGTGAATCTAAGGCTACTAGGGCAACTAGCCGGTGTGTTTACACGTGAGGCTCTTCTCTGTGTTCGGTGTTTGATGACAGCTGCTGAAAGCTTAACGGCGCTCTGCGTTCCTCCAACCGGACTGGATTCTGCTACAATTCGTCAGCATCGTACACATCACATTGCTTAGATTTCCTGTTCCAGGTAAACAAAGTACAGTGTACTTCCCCTCAGATTAGCCATCTCTGAGTCGTTATATCCGGCCGGTATGCAGCAATAGGAGAGTAGTGCCAAGGGAGAATAGATTCATTTCAGAGTTTCTCTTGCTGCACACAGTCAGAATAGGTGAGGAATTGAATGGCAGCTGAGTTTTGGACGGACGGGGAAATAAATGGTGCTTATGTTATTTACTTCCTTTTTGACTTTGTTTTACGTTGGAACCAAAGGAATGTATTGTTACATACACAGACCATCTGGCTTCCTACAGGTCTTTGAGTGCCACCTGTGTTGTTAATAGGCAGCTGATGACAAGCTCCCCGACCTACTGTCGAGTTGCCAGCTGTTTCTGTTGCCCAGTCTGCACGCAGGAAACTTTCAGCTCACTCATCACCGGTGCAGATTATTCCGGTTACTTTCAGGGGCAAACGCACGGCTAAAGGAACAGGCTCATGCATGCTTCTTATGAGCTGGGATACAAAGGAACCCAGGTCGCTGGCCACTGGTGGTGTCATACTGAAATGTTATGGTAACAATGTTTGAGAGGTAATATATCCATCCGTCGTGGAAGAGATTTCGGAATATTTCAACTGGGGAGAGGAGAAATCAGATGTGAGCAGTGGAGCACCAGTCGAGTCAAAGTGATATAAGCAGTGGGGGAACTCGTGATTTAGCTGCTGGCGCAACACTGTCCCAAACACTAGTGAGGATGACCTCTGTAACAAGTCAGCACCAACACTCCTTTCCCCATCACTGTTACTGGTACCGTGATGGGATTAAGGGACCTGCCTCAATCATCTCCCTGTGTGGATCGGACTTTGTTTTGGTCTCACAGCAGAGGAAGTAAATCAAATCGAGGAGGGAAGAGCCAGATGTGGAATCCCTCCTTTGTAGGCTCCTTGACTCCAGGCAAACAGAAATCTCTATGTTCAAACCTGTCAGTTTGGCAGATGATTCCGGGCTTTAAGGGGAGGGAATATCTGAGGCAACAACAGTGAGCGGTTAGACAGCCTGCAGTCATCAATAGATATGCACACTCACCTTTATCCCTTTCCACATTGCACATTTCACTGTAAATGATGTTGCCTTAACAATTGTGGGCTTTTCTGCGTCACTCTTGATTTAGCGAGCTGTTATGATGCTTTGCTTGATTGGAAGCAAACCAGTGTCCTCGCGTGATGTGATGGTACCTCGACATGACAATTCCCAGACTAATCTATATTTTCTTGACAAAAAGACATAAAGAGAAACACTGTAGCCAATGACTTTAACTGGTCGCTGTGCTGGTGCAGAGCAGCGAGGATGAGGCTTTGGACTTCTCTGTGGCTGCATGCGCACTTCATTAAAGGGCTCTACATGTGGCTAAATGCTGAGGGCCCATTCCTCTTGCTCAAATCGCTCTGATGAAAACCAAACGGGGGCTGAGGGAGGCCAAGGATCCAGTCAGTAAAGCTCCCCTCCACCCGCCCCCTCGCCACCACATTCGCATTGTCCAATTAAGGTCTTCTACTCCCGACTCTGTGCCCAGGCAGGCTGCCACTGGCTGCCAAGCCCCAAACAGTCTTGTCAGGAGAGTTAATGTGGCTCTCTGGGCCTGACGGGGGGCCGGTGGGTGATGGCGCCCGCTTTGACACTTCATCGTCAGTGGGTGGCTATAAAAGGCCAGGAGGAGCTCGATCTATGGCGCCCAACCCCTCCTGATGCTGTGTTTGGACCAACTGCCAGTCTAAAGGAAAGGGTGCCGATGTGTGTGTGTGTGTGTGTGTGTGTGTGTCCTGAAGCGGGGTGGCCAGACTTTACACTTGCTGCAGGATTGTGAGCAATGCAATAACATATTTTAGACTCCTGCGAGTGAAACATAACTTCACTTGAAATGAAATAGTAACCGGGCTGGCTGCTAAATGATGCAACCAGATGTTTAATTTGTTGTCTGTGTCAAGCACCTCTGAAGGGAGATTAAACTCCATTTCAACAAAAACTATTTAAAAAATGTTCTCCCCAGTAATTCTATGGAAAGCTGGGGAGAAACTACTTTGCCATTTATGAGGATTACTCGTTTTTATTATAAGAGTTAGAAGAGTTTTTTAAAATTATATTAATAACATAGCAATAGGTGCCGGCATTTCAAAAATATATAACTAACTTCATCCAGAGTTCTTTAAGTGTAGATGCAGCAATAATCACACATGCTTTTATTGCCGTGCCAGTAAACTGCTGACGGCAGTGGAAACAGCGCTGCAGCAGTAGGGCAGATAAAGAAAAACGTGTTGCCCGCTTGTAGAGTGATTGATGCGAGAGTTGGGCCGACCCAAGGAACAAATCATTCTTCCGTTCCCTCCACAGACCAAATGCACCCACTCTCAGCACCAGCGGACCAGGGCCAGGTCAAGAGTCAGCAGATCACTTTGCAGCAGTACAGACACGAGCCCGTCTGGTGAGCTAGACGGCGTGCGGGCCGCTGCCCGTACATTAACAACCTTACACTCTTAGCGTTAAATTGCTGTACGGATGCAAGCTCCCTTCAGTGGCTTGTGAGTCAGTCCGTCCTCTGGAACAGAAACAACCACACAACAGCCACTGCCACTGCCTGCAGGATGGACCACTCAATGAGACTGAAAGCAGCCTGCCTGCCAGCGTCAGCCTGCGCTAACTCTCTGTTTATCTGTGAGATGCTGTCAGAGAAGCCATTCATCTGTATCTGCCTCTTTGAAGGTCTCTAAAAATGCATGAAACTCCGGACGCAGGCCAGCAGCGGGCTCGCTCCTCTCACTTCTCAGCTTCTGTCTACTGGAGGAAAGAGTTTTCCAGAAGTGACGGCGGGTGCTGGTATGTCAGTCGGGCGCTACAGTTTCCTACAGACTCAGTAATTAGATGACATGCATTCACATGTGTGCATCTCTAACCCGAACTAAAGGCTTGGATTAAACATGGCCTGAGGAAGTCGTTTCTGACTCTCACCGAAGCCTTCACATGCAGAGAGACGCTGGTTCCTCGAGTGCTGGTGGAAGTGCAGGCAGTGGGGAGGTGACTCCTGGAGTCACAGCCTCCTTTGTAGAGATAAACATTCACCACCAGACCGTAGTCAAAATTGTAACTAAATGTATACAGCATAAAAAGCTGATTTTACCTCTACAAATGTTTCTCAGAGGCAGAGCTGCTGCAGGAGCAGATTACCTCATTGCTCAATAGCTCTCGATAGATATAAGTGATCACAAGGTCTTTGGCACGGTAAAAACAAGGATTGACAGGACTGACAACATCCCACTATGGAGAGTAAGCTGAGGCTGAAGCATCCCACCATTCCAACTGTAGATCGCTCCTTCAACTACCGATCTGTGCTCACTCAAATCACTGGCAAAAAGGCGAAATTAAAAAAGGCCCATTTCTCTGCCTCTAAATTGAGGGTCAAAGCGGGGTTTGTAACATATCCTTTCTGTTCAGGGGCAGAAAATGAATAAACTAGACGAGATGGAGAGGACAATTAGAAAACACAAACAAAGCTTGATGCAGAAGCTGAAGGCGCTAAAGTCAGGTGGAGTAAAAATCTGGCAAATACGGGAGCCGTCAATCAGAATTAAGAATAAGAAATAAATAGATAAACAGAGCGGTGAATGAGTAACAATGAGCTGGAAAATGCGGGTTGTCAATAAGCAGCTCAGTGGAGCAAACCGTGGACCACTGCCTGTTGAGAACTCACACACCAGCTGTGATTAAAGCTGCATTTCGAGTCCCTCTATTGGGGTTATTTTTTTGGTGGTGAGAGGAGCCAGGCTTGGCTAAGTGCTCGCCGCGAGAACGATGGGGAACACCCTTCCCCGTCTCAAGGCTAATAGCCACAGGGGCGACCCCAGGGCCCTTTGACCTTTTATTAAAGCTCCAAAGTAGTAGGCAGAATAACGACGCTGGGACAGAAGGGCTGGTAGGGGCAGGGGCAGGCAGGGTCGGCAACAGGCGATCTGTCTGAGACTAAGCGCTGAAGCGTGTGGCGTGGAAGCAGAAGAACAATCTGGTAGCGAGTGAGTGAGTGAGTGACTAGGGTTTAAATACTAAGCAGGGTACACAGGTGAGTGTGATTGGGCTGACGAGGTGGCTGTGATTAGCAGGTGTACAGAATAAACTGATTAGGTGGAGCGAGGAGGAGGTGGAGCTGAACTGTGACACCGAAATGAGGATGAGACGGGCGGCCGCTACAGGCCTGAAGCGGTCAGGGCCATGGGTTTCAGAATATTTGCACAAATGGGTCGGGACCACACTACTCATTATGGTAATAGCTGGCTCTTAGAGGCTGACGTGTGGACAAATAGCTGTGGTGAACGGGTGAAGGTCACCGAGTGCGTCGGCAGGATGGAGGAGCCCTCGGAGCATTTATTCCACAGCAGGCATTTGGGGTTTTCCCACTCTTTCATTCAGTCATCTCACTCGTCCTGTAGAACAATTTAGCAAATCACCTAGTTTAGGGAGATTACATTCCTACTGATTGTGTTTACCTGAGCGGGTTGACCTTGAGCATTGAGTAAATCAGATTTCTTTCCCATTGTCTTCCAATTTTCTTGTCTACGAGGGCGATGGTATAAGGCTGAACCATTAAAGAATACACAGTAGCGTTTTCTTTAAAATTGTCTCTGGGTTAATACAATGTCTAAAAAGAGTTGAGTTAGTTTGAAGGGCCAAAAGTGACCCTTTTTTTTCATCAGGGAGACGGTCGAAAACCGAAAAATGCTATCAGGATGTAAAGGAATGAAAAGCAGAAAATCCTCACAATTTTAAAAACTGGAACCAAAGATTTTGGACATTTTGATGAAGTCAGATGGTTGAAATAGTGCCACACCTGGCAATTTTATTTGGATTATTTCCAATCAGTAATGGCAAACCCAAAAATAACAGATTTATATGAAATGATGTACGAGAATAAACATAAAATGTGTATATTGAAAAAAACTGGAACTCTCTACGTGATATGTTTGATTTTCTTTAGCTCAATGAATCGCTTTTTGAAGCTTCAATATACTACTAACGTTTTTTCTATTAATTGCTTTTCAATCGCTTCAATCAATTGTTTCATGAATCAGTTTTCTCCCTGAAAATATTTACAACGCTTAAAAAGTGAAGTAAGGAAGAACTGAACAAATGCAGAGCAGAAGCAGCGGGAAAGCTGAGAAAGGCCACCGGTCACGTCGACCGAGATCTCACTGAGAATGAAGTCCTCTCCGTGTGGAACCACTGGGGGCAGAAGCTCTCACGCACTGAAAGGCTCCACCCTCTGGACCTCTCCCAGGAGCCACAGATCAGGCACCAGCTCAGCGATCCGTTAGCTCTCTGGGGTCCGTGTGAGCAGCTTTCAGTGGGGGCTGTCGCTCGAGGGGGATGGACGCCGCAGGCCCCCCAGTGGGGGCCGGCAGTGAAGTCCACACATCAAAGCAGCGTGGCTCTAAGCTGCTTCTGATTAAGTCGCTCTCTGGATGGACAGTCCTGGTGACCTCAGTGTTGTTCTCTTTCTATTTCTTTTTGACACAATGACGAAGGAAAGAACGGAGGGGGGGGGCATGTAGTAGGAAAAAGCTACACAGCTCCAGGTGGATACGACAGTAGCACAATGAGGAAAAAAGACAAAAAGGATATCCATCTTTATATCCATCTTTAGTTTATAAAGGCCAGTGGAGCTCTTCAGGTGTTCCTACAACTTGGAATAGGGGAACGTTTTTTTTTTATTTTTTATTTTTATCCATAATCTTTAACGGCCAAACGGAAAATGTCAACTAATGATCCCACAAAATCTCACCTGTTACTTTGAGTGTGCAGTGATATGGAGCGCTTGGGTCAATGTGAACAGCAACTGTACATTATTGCTAAATAATGCACACCTCGTGACTCACTCTCAACCAATCACAATGCTGGATTTCATCTGCCCGTATTAGAATTACTATTATTATATCTATAATGGCTGACATGTGTCAGTATTACTCAGTATGCTGGAAGGGAATACTGTATCATCTTTTTGGCTGATATTGTTTCCAATTATCTTCATAAGTGCAGCTCTTTGTATTCATTATTATGCACTGCAATTAAATATGTATAATTATTGTTAAAAAATATATATATTCTGAGGAGACATTGCCCATAACTACGGGGAGGAATTAGTTGAAAACACCACAAAGGAAATCAGCAGACTGATGTTTTTGAAGAAATATTAAAGAAATGCTTGGATGAATCTTTTTAAACACATGTGGTCCAGGCTGTCAGTCTGAAATCCTTTTGAGTCATTAGGTATTGAACTCCAGACATTGACTATAATAAATAAAGTATTGATGTAAATGGCAACCTGTGGGAAAGTCAATCCCCTCTCACTGCATCACTGTCATTGAGCTGAAAAGACCTGCTGGGCTATTCATTTAGCAAATGGATAAGATGGAAAATGTCACATGAAACAATCCCAGATGTTCTTGCCGAGGTCTACTGCCATGTCCCGGGAGGGGGCACGTACTGCAGACAGACTGGGCTTCAGGGATGAGGAGACAGCCAATGGATTAGTCTCAGCTGGGTGCCTTTGGAATTGCAATTGGAAGCCGTTCGCATGAAGAAGGAAAAATAAAAAGACATCATAGATGTAATTTATCCTTCAGCATGCCAAATTGGTGATTAGAGCAGTTACGCTGCTTATTTCTAATCTAGTCACAGGACTGTGCTTCGAGGCTAACGAGCCCAAAAATTGATAGTCATTTTGTCCTTCCGTCCTTCGTTCATTTACATTTCAAATACAATCTAAAGTATGTTAGTTTTTTTCGTCGCTCCAAGCAAAGTAATTACAGCTGAGGTGGGGGCAAGGGAGGGGGAGGGGGGGGTGACCTTTTCTGTATCTTACTGTCTCTGTCCATCAGGCTGCTGATTTCTTTTCTGTTATCTCACTTTGGACGGTAAAAGGACGACGTGTCGCTTTTTAAATCTATTAATCACTCAGCCATGAAAGTCATTACTGCATGCATGAGTGTGTGTGTGTGTGTGTTTGTGGTTTGGCTCATGAATCTAGGTTCTTGTTCCCAAACGTTTGGAATATATGTTCTCTGACAGGCAAATGATGGGGCTGGTCACCAAAAGCAAGTGTTGGGAATCATTTAAATATCTACTCAGGGATTGGGTCATTCGAAAGGGAGCCAATAAACACGTAAGCCAAGCTTCCATCACATCTAAAGCCCCTTCTCAAAATGTAAGGTCAAAGGTCGCTGAGAGAATTCGGATTAGACGTTGATAAAGTTGCACTTGACGGCTTTTAGATCATGGACAGTTCCGATTTTCACTCCTCAGCAAATCTGTTAGAGGAGGAGACAAAGCAGGGGGTGATTGTCATGTGGGGTATCTTATAATAACCACTTAGCCAACTACTATATAATTATGACTACGCTGCTCTGTGTTTTGCTCTTTAGCCGGGGTCAAACCTGTGTTTGCCAGCCCAGATAATGTCCACTTTGGTCAAATAGAGAAAGTCCAGCCTTTCAGGCCTGCAGGGACTGATCTCCGGCCGCTCTTTTCTTCTTTTCACTTTCTTTGGCCCACATCCTTTTTTAAATGTGCATTGTGACATTCTGAATGATGAAAACACAGGGTCCCTCGGAGCGCCTTGCAATAATGACATGCTGCAAAATTAAAGGACAATTACAGTTTATTACAGCTCGAGTTTTATTTTTGTATTTTTTTCAAACAGCTCAGTCAGCCAGCTATCACGGGACAGATAATTGGTGTCTAGGCCCTAACCTCCTAACTCCCCACGAGAAAACACAGCATGCCGTTGGAACAGAACCTGTCTGTGTCACAACGGTCGGTTGCCGAGGCAGGACTCAAATGCAGAGTTCGGAAGAACAGAACCTTTAATTCAAAGGCAACAGGCAGACATGGTACAGGCAGGAAACACCGACAGTAGATAATGACGCGACAAGGGAACAACCGACACACAGGGCTTACATACACAAGGGAGGTGCAGGTGATTGGACACAGGTGGAAACAGTCAGACAATCGCAGGGGCAGACAGAAGAGGCAGGAAGTGAAGTTACCACAGGAACACCAGAAACGTGAAACTACAAAACAAGACAGGAAGTGGAGTCAAAACCGTGACAGTCTGAACCTGCTAACTCCTCCCAGAAAGAAGTGTGGCATTTGTGGTTGGCCTCAACCGGACTGCTGGGAATAGCTTGGCTTAGCTGTACGAAGTTCCTAGACGTTTTAGTAATATTAAAGGGGCAGAAATTAGGATGATCCAAGTAAATTCCTCAGAAATCAAGAAAACAGTCCAAATTGGGCTGATCAAGTTAGGAATGCAAAAATGACCTGTGAACCGGGAGTTTGAGTAATTGCGGCCTAAGATGACTCCTGGTTAGGAATCACTCACACCATGTATTAGTATCTTTGTTGATTGGTAATCAGTCTCTCTGCAGAACATGTGCTAGCTAGCTAGCTAGGAGCTAGTTTTAGCAGGCTGCTGGCCATGCAGTCGATCACAAACCAGCCTCTGTTCCAGAAAGGGGAGGTGGTGGAGAACGTGGCGGCGTGAAAGGGAGTCAGGAGCGGCTGATGAGTTCAGCTGAGCCTATTTCAGGGTATTTCTGATTTGCCGACTGTTATAGTAATAACGACTGGCCGTGCCGTGCCTAGCAGGCCCACTGACTCCCCAGGGTTGGCAGCAGCGAGTGGGGGACGTGATACACACACACCGAACACACACTCTTATTGAACAGGGTCGCTACAATATGTTACAAGGTGCTGCATTCATTGCGTCTTCTTCTTGTGCAGGAGAGGAAGCAACAGCTGGGTTGTAATTTTGCTTCTTTCCATGTAAAATGAGCTGGAGTAAAGTGGGGGTTGGTTTAATATCTGTACGAGTGTCTCACTGCTCTTGTAGTTGTAATTACATTACATGTCATTTAGTTGGCACTTTTATCCAAAGTGACATACAATCGGGGTGCGATTTGTGGAGGGGGATGGGGGGGATTCCCCCCCTCTGGTTTTCCTATCCCCCCCTCTGCTAAATTATTTTTATCTCAAGGATCACAAGGATTTCCCCCCCTTGATAGCGATGAATGCAACTTAACTGCTAGCCTACTTAAACTCTTGAACTCTAATGATCTTGTGTATGAATAAAAAAAATATAAAAAAACATCCCCCCCTGTTTTTTTGTCAAATCGCACCCTGCTTACAATAAGTGCATTTCAACCATAAGGATACAAACTCAAAGAACAGGAAATACGCGCGCTTATAGACGCGATCATATTCTAAAATAGGCCACTTGTTAAAGGGACTCCTTACAATGCAGTGCGCCATAGAGTGCCGATTGTACACACTACTAATACATTTGTATAGCAAACATAATGTTCCACGTTAATACAACTCACCATGTTTAGTTTTAGCTTGTGTAAAAACTAAAGTGGGATAAGGCAACGGGTTTCCTCGCGATTTGCGAGCTAACTCAACTAATTTGGGTTTAAAGTGTGGACACGCGCGCTTATGGACACGTGCGCGTATCCGCGAGATGTGGAGCCCCCCCGGTCAGCATGGCCCCCAACAGAGGAGGACAGAGGTTATGCGGCCCTCACAAGAAAAAGTTTGGGGACCACTGATGTAGAGGCTCTCTGCGGTCCTGATGTCATCAGAGAGTTCATTCCACCATTTCGGAGCAATGACAGCAAAGAGTCGTGATCCTGTCGAGTGTTTTGCTCTCAGTGAGGAACAAGCAGTTTGGCAGATGCAGAGCAAAGTGTGTGGGTTAGGATGTAGGGTTTGACCATGTCCTGGATGTAGACCGGACCCGACCCATTCACATTGATTGTAATATAATTACAACCAATGTGAATGTAATGTAATTCTGACTAACTGATGGCAGCCTAAACTATGGAAATTAGTTTGAATGAATAAACTTCACTAAATCTTCAGGAAGTTTGAAAAGCAGTTAGGAGAAATCATTTCAGACCAATGTGGGGGACAAAAGAGAGCTAACAGAGAGGTAGAAGGTTTTCCAAGGTGAGGGGCAGACTAACTGCAGGAGGAGAATGTGGAGGAGAGTGATATGATTCAGCAGTGAGAGGCGGATGCGAGGAACAGCCGAAAGTCCACCGCTCCACCAATCCGGAGGAGTGTGAGATACCGCACACCCGTGGCTCACTGACAGGCTACCAGCATCGGATTATCCCAGAAATAACACTAACACCCCCGACCCCCACTCTTACTCCCATTCCGCCTCGCTCTGTCGTCTCATATGCCTCTCGCAAGCAGACACTCTACGTAGGATGTGAAGTGTCAAGTTTTTGATGGTATTCGGAAGTGCTACTTTTTGTAGTCTGAAAAGAGACTCTACCAAGAAGAGAGAGACCATGGATTGACGTCTACTAGCAGAACCGTAAAAGAAAAAACCTTCCTGGATGAGGTGGATTACCTAATACGTTCATCTGATTAAATACATTTGTTTCATTAATTGTGATTTAAACTAGAAGAGCTCACATGCATTTGCTTCCTTTAGCCAATAAGTACAAGTGTGCAGCTTTGTGTAGTCACACCAGCAGCACTGGGTGGAAAAGGGGGAGGGAAAAAAGAGGTTAAAAAAGAAAGTCAAGGGGCTTGACAGGGCCAGCACAGTCCGCTTCACATCCAAAAAGAGAGATGAAGTCACACTTGAGGCATGACTAATATGGAAAGTCTGTGAAAGTCAATGGATTCACACAGAAAGACGAACCTCCCACCTGTTAAAATCTGATCCCAAATTAATGTTAGTGTTGCATTATATAGCCTTTAATGTTACAATTTTTTTCCATTAACCATTACACAACAGGTGGTAAGAAAGAGGAAGCGGGTGAGGTCAGGGAGAATTGATGGCAGATGGAGTGATGGGGCGCAGAAGCAGCTACTAGTGGAGAGAGAAAGGCAGAGCGGTGGAGGTCACTCACCCCGGTCTGTCTGAATGGACACAATAGAAGCATTAGTTCAGCGAGCAGTGACAAGAAAAGACATGTCGCCCTTCCAATGGGTGGCTACACACGTCCATCTGATGCTCATGTAATGGCAGTTTTTTTAACAGTAAAAGTCCCTAAAGTAAGTCAGTCAGGAATACTCTTTGCAGACTTCTTCGTGTCAGTGCAAAGAATCACTGTATGCCCGAAACCTGACTTGTCCAAAGTCCATTTGGTGTTAATAGGCCAAGGAAATAGGCACATTTAACCGTAGGGGTTAAGTAGCACATGCCCTTGAGGAATAAAGAACCAGTTAGAACCATAACGGGGTCCTGCCTTATCGATCCGACAGGCCGGAGGAGAAAGATGATAGGAGGATTACCCTACGGTGCTAATAGCTTTGAGTCATTCATGCTTTATCATCACGTGATCATGATCAAGGGGCAACTCAAAGTCGTTGGGTTGTTTCCTCTTAATTTCTCACCCTTTCCCCTGGGCCTCTCTACAAGGGGAGCTTTTCCGTTGTTTTGAAAAGTTCTTTACGGCTTTAAATTCTATGCTCTCTAATCTTCTTACCTTGTTCCCTTTTCTACTCACTGATGCTTGTGGTTCTAAACCGCCCTGCTGCACTCATTGAAAATGTATCTGGGAAGAATGAGTTTAACAGCTAAATTGTGGACAGGAAATGCTTCAGTTTGTACCTGGCACTCTCTCCTCAACTTTCTTCTGTCACCGTCTGCGGTTCTTTGAGAAAAGACACACCATCCCAACCCCGGTCACTGGATGATTGGGCGCTACCCGGTCATCAATCACCGAGCCTCGGTCAGATTCATTCCCGTCGTAAATATGAGGTGATTCAATACTGCTCAGGCCTCATTATCTGCCATTAGGCTGGAAAGGAAAAGTTCTGACTCCGTGGCCCCCCCACCAAAATCTTGCCTTGCCCCTGAACGAGGAAGTAATCACGCCGTCGGGTAGTCTGAACCTTTTCAACACAAGCGAGTGCCAGCTAACCACCGAACCCGCAGTGAAAAGGAGCTATCCATGGGCAAAGTCATCAGAGTTTGAGAGTTGCTTTCAGCCGGTCCCAAGCCGCCGAACCGAGCAAAGTCCCTACGGTCATTTCAGAAGGAGTGGGCTCGCTGCTCCACAATTCAACTATCTGCTTTTTGCGAGCATTGATTTGGACCTTGGTTTGCGCTCAGGCGAAACCACCTTAGCACTTCTATGCCATTTTGGTCAAATAAAAGGTGTGAATGCTGCAGAGGTTAATATGCAAAGTATGAGACTTTCGCACTAAAAACATTCTTCAGTCAGACATTAGTGTCATCCGTCTTGGATCAGGCTGTACCAAAGGAACTGAACACTAAGAGAAGCAGCTATGAGATAGCTGTCATTGTACTCGGGGGACGCTGCATCAGGAATGAGACCTATTTAAAGTTTAGAAAGGAGCACACACACTGAAGACAACATGTTTAGGCGTCATTTGTCGGTGTGTGATGTCTATGCAGCCTCCCTGGTGCTTTCCTAACAGAGCGGTCTAAACTCATTAATGTTTACGACAAACTGTATATGCTTATATGCTCTAGAAGGGCATCTAAGTGCATGTGCGCTAATTATTTCTTGTTGCTCCACCTGTGCCAAAAATGTACAGTTCTCCAAGAAGAAGAATATTATATTTTAACATCCGACTTGAGTGTGGGCTTTTGTAAGAGGATCAGGCAGCAGGGGGCTTGCAGGGATGTTGGATAGTTGCAGCATCAGTGCAGCACGGGGTCATTGTGAGGGATTAATACTACTACTGCCGCCCCACATACACACACACGCACACACGACGACCCATTATTCCCCAACATTGCAGCGCACTTCCTTCCTAACAGTATATCCGTGGATTCATGAGCCGACCTTGAGAACACAGAGCTGATTATTTGCATTATGCTTGGATATAATGGGAGGTTTGGAGCTGGAGGAAAGGGTTGCAGCTATTTCCACACAATAGCACGGTGAAGCACTGACTCAGGTTTACTGGAAGCCAAGGGGAAGCAGGACGTCCAAGCAAAATAAACTGCTTGCTCCTCGTTGATTTTGAGCAGGTCACATGCACACGCTAACACACCAGAGCGCCGTTTCTTCCGCTCACCGCAGCACCGCTCATCTGATCGAAACCCCAGTGCAATTAAACGGATCGTAAAAAAAATCAGCACAACAGGCAATCAGCGAGGAGACGACACGCCCGGAGAGGATCGTAAAAACTGCGTCAAGCCGACAGAGTTGATTGAGAATCCCACAAGCAAGCAAAGCGCTCTGAGCTCAGGTCCTTTCAGCTTACCTGCTTGGCGTGCTGATCTGCTTTGGAGGGCATAACGGGGCTGGCAGCCGGGGTGGCGGGGGCACTACGGCTGCCCCCGGCTAACATCGAGCGCATGGACGCCAGCCACTTCATGCCGACAGTGTGGGGGTTGTCGCCGCAGGAAAAAAGGTGTCCGGAAGAGGGGAAGAGAGTGTGGAAGAGAGCCTGGAGGACGATGGAGAGACGTACGGCCGGACTGTCCTGTCTAAGAGCCTCTCAGTCACACAGATCCCTCCACGACACAGACAGATCCAACGGGGGCAAGCGTGCACACATTTACAGTTTATAAGTACATACAAACACACTAGACCCACAAACAGTCACACACCACCCCCCCTGCCCCACCACCGCCAACCCAGTGACACACAATCCTATCCCCGATAACTCTGTCACCATCTGTCACTTTCCCCGTGCCCACTGACACACACACACACACACACACACACACACACACACACCTCCCGCTGTGCCCCATGGCCATCAGGCAGGGCAGAGATGGATGACTGGCTTAAGTCCGTCATTAGTGCTTCCTGTGTAGGTTGTGATGTAAATACCTCAGGGACTGGTGATTTCTGCAGATCAAGCTACGCTTCCGATGGGAAAATTCAAAGGAACATGCACGCACCTGGTTGAAGAGTAAGGCCGGTATCTTTTTGGCAGCCATTCAGGTCACTGTGCTCCACTGACAGAGGCCACTTTAGCACGTGTGCAGTGGTAATGTCATCTGTCCTTTTAAATACTGAGACGTTAGGGTTCATTATGTGCACATTTTCTTTAATTAGAAGTTCGATTTGAAATCGTGAGGAACTGTTGAAATCCCCTAAACATCAAACTTAAAACACTTAAAACACACAAAAAATAAAAAAAAAAAACATCTAAATGTTACAATAACTTTTTACAATATCAACAATGAAAAAACAAACCTTATCAGTTCAACAAATAGCTAAAACAAAAGGTTTCAGCTCTTTGAAAAAAGTTTGAGGGATTTTGGGATGGTTTGGTGTAACAAACAAGCCGGTGCGTTGAGTTAGTTTTAATATAAACTTGGATAAAAGGTACCGGGAATGTCCAAACCCAAAAAATAACTTTCCACCCATAATAATTCCCTATTTTACAATGTAATTCATTTATTTCATTCCCTTGAATATATTTAACAAAACTTAAAGGTAGCAGGCTGTTGCATTGTGGACAATCATACAGTCAACTTCCTCACAATTCAAGAGGACAAACTGTCTGTTTAGGCTCAAAAGGCTACATCTCGTCATGGAGAGGAGAACAGCAGCTCTCTGGTTTGCATAAGGTTTGCTGTATAGGAAGCAACAATCAGAACAAATGGAATGCATGTTCATGCCATCACTTGGAGTTAACTGGGCACTTATTCAAGTCCTTATGACTGGGCCTTGCCATAAAAACGCTGGACTTTGATGCCACAAGACCGCGCTTTGTGTTTAAGTAACAAGCCCGCAGGTCAGAAGCAGTAGCGCTCGAACTCACATCAGTGCTTTACATTTTTAAGACGATAATCCCCGGCAGACTTTACAAGGAGCTGGGCAGCATTGCTGGCTGGAAGACACCCTCCAGATGCTACACGGAGAGGTCTGGTGGGAGGGGGGTGGTGTAGGAGTGATCCATCCCCTCCGTCTAATCTCTGGGCCGTGGATCATGGTAAACCACGGTCACTGAGACAGGGCACGGACTCTGATGCCTTGATGCGTTTAGGAAAGTCTCGATGCTACAGCGGGGAGGATTTGAGGACGCCTCAGATGGAGCTCGGGTGCAGCCGGAGGCGGCGTGGGACACGGCAAGCGGCGTGCGTGCTCGGGGGCGGGTCATGGAACGGGAGATGAAAGCCGTGTCAGTTGTGGTTGGTGAATTAAGAAGTTTCGACTAAAAAGCACACATGTTGCACATCCCTGAGAGACAGTCACTGGCTCTTCAACAGCTGTTAAATACTCGTAAATAGGATGTTTTCATAAAATTGGCTATGATGCTTTGCATGACAATGTCTCATAAAAGACAAAGTACAACCAACACTGCTGTGTTCGATTATCATTTAGTTCCCTTGATACAGACTTCATACAATCTCCATTAGAATATTTGAAAAATGTTTAACGTATACATTGTGTATGCATTGACAATTGTAATTAAAACCAAAAGTGTGCAATTGTTTCCCATTAACATCACATTCAGCAGGTGTTTTATAGTCCTGTGGAGCCTTCAGAGCTTCTTATATCTGCATTAAGACTACTGCAGCTTAAATAGTAAACCTTTGAATGAGAATCTAGAGAGCAAGTGAACAAAAGGACAAGGAGGGGCTCTGCATTGTCGTCTTGACTCACAACCAAGGTGGACTTATCTCAAGAGGTCTTTTTTTAACAAGCACAGCTTGCAGCTGACTTCGGTCCACAAAGGACAAAGCAGTTCATCTGTTGAGCAAAGACTTTATGAGCCACCACAAAGCCGGACCACAGAACCAAACCTATAAACATGAACGTAAACCACAGCAGGGGAAAGGACACTGAGGTGAAGACAGGAATAAATACTTACAAGCACAAAAACTCATCTTTCATCGTCATGTTTTTGCAACAATTGCCTTTCATGTGAGACCAATAAAACTAATTTAACTGGAAGTGAGAGTGACAGATGACGAGGGGGAGGAGGGAGGGAATAAAGAGCAGAGTTATGGGCTCTGGATCTCCTCCACATTCCATCCCCTCTCCCACAACCCTCCCACGTTTTTTGCCGCTCACTCTGTGCTTAAATGCCCCGATGGAGACGGCCGCTTTCATCCGGCTCCAGGAGACCCGAGAGAAAATCAAGAGGGCTGTAAATGTGCCGGCGTGAGAGGGGCATTAAAGCTAATTCTATCAAGGCAGCAAAGGGCTTTTCCAAAGCGGGCGGGACAGCACTGTAAACTCCACGCGGGGACACAGCATCGCTGCTGTACGCAGCGGCCATCGTCCACTTTTAACCTCATATTTACTGTCATTACTTGTAGACTTTCAAACAATATCACACTACAAGTATGGACAAGCGGTTTGTCCCTGCCAGAACAAATACCGTTCTAGAAGCCGCAAAACAAAGCATAAGAGCTGTATTCTTCTCAGACAAGTATAAAGTTGCAGTGGAATAAAAATATATTCTCCCTGTAGACTGTTGCTATAAGCACCTTTCAGACTGCGTTACAGCATAAGTTACACTGGAGAGCCAGAAAGGAGCAGAAAGAACAAAGTCAGAAAACCCCAGAGGGTTCTGGGATACGGAAAGCTGTTAGTCTCCATCGTAGACGGCGCACATAGTGACGCCCCCCCGCTTCCTCCGGCTGTATCAAAATGAAGCCCAAATATCGTGGTTACGGAGAACCGAGGAAAGCCTCGAGTGGTTAGCGTGAGAGCTAGCTAGCTGCTACGTTAGCACCAAAAGTAATATATTATAATATATATAATCTAATAGCACACACACACACACAAACACACATATTTTAAGGTGGCTGTAAGAACCTACTTTGTTGGGGAAACACCCAGAGTGTTAATGAAATAATGAAAAACACAAAATACTTCGGATAAAATGTCCCTGTTTTTATCCACGTCCATGTCCTCCCTGCAGTCCTGTGTCCGTCTCCCAGCTGGGTAGAGACGTTAACTTTCACTAATAAGGCTCGACTTATTATCTTGTGTTTTCTTTCTTCGTGTCCCTCACTCCCGTATATGTCAATGCTGGGAAGCATGATACAGCGTCAGCACCACTGCATTCAGCTTGCCAAACCTTCTCTACAGAAGCTTTTTATATGTGGCTTCACTTTCATGCCAGTCTGTTGTCTTATGTGAGGTCAGGCTGATCTGGGTGCAGTTGTTTTACTTATGGTTGGGTGTGATGACGTTTGATAGCAATGGTAAATCACCTACGTCAACTCATGTGCCAGCAAACCCGCTGAAACGGGAAAAGAACGCACAGGTGGCGTTAACTGGAGGATGCAGCAGGGTCACGGCGGGCCACCGTTCCACTTCACAAGAGTACACAGACGCTGAAGCAGAACCACTATAAAACAGACGTGGTGACCTTGATTGGACAAATCCACTTGGAGCGGGAGGCCTGGTGTTGCTGCAGTGCAGTGCAGCTTGGCTTTGCTTTTGGATGGCCTCTCTTATCCTCTGCCAATGGATCCAGGGGCCAGCGGGGACTTTAGACGTTTTTGGAGGGTTTTTTCCCCTCCGGAAACAGCTTTTTTGGAATGAGGCAGATGTAAACAATTACTGAGCAAAACACTCATGACGGGAGGAAACAGAGGGGGATTAGCTGAGTTTCATCGCCGGAGTTTTGGCATTAATTGACACGCCAGCAAAAACAAACGTGTCTATTTTTCTTCTGGTTTCTTTTAATAGGAGAGAAAGGGACCCCCCCCCCCACTCCCCATCCCCTTTTAAATGATGAATCCCACAGCTCCTTGCTCGGTCATAAGCAGCACCGCTATGCGTTGAGACCCCCCAGTAAAAACAGTTTAAATCAGCGGTTTGTCTTGACTTCAGGGATTATGTCAATCAAAGGGGAAAATAACTAGTTGAGAATGTCAGACGGAAAATCTAGCATTTGTGGAAAAACACAGGGTTTACAGTCTGACAGGTCCGATGATTTCCAAATTTGATCGAGCGGTAAATCCTTTGCGTTTTAACTTGAAATGAGAGGGACTAAAAAAAATCCTGCGCTGAAGCCAAAAAGGAGAAAAGAAAGGCGTGTAGGAAGAGACAAGAGACCAAGAAAGAAGGTTGTGAATGGATGTTCTTTAAGCCACCGGTGATGCAATGAGACCGTACAATATCCAACCATCCATAAAGCCGGTTGTTCATTGGGGTCATTATCCACCTAAAGGTTAAAGGGTTGTAGCTGCTAAGTGCCGTGCCAGTTTTATACTTGGTCAACATTCTCTGAATACACAGAAGTTACCAAAAAAAAAAGAAAACAGGATTTCTTTCATCTCCTTAAGTGGTTGCTGAGCACAACGCAGTCCCAGAATAGATTTTTGGGTAATGACTCCCCATGCTGCCTGAATAATTTACCCCTCGCTTTCCCCTAGAATAAGGCTGGGAGGTTCCTGCCAAAAATAAAATCTCTAGTAAACACAAGCTCTTTAATATGTGTGTGTTTTAAAAAAAGATAATAAGTGGGCATTACATGGGGTAGAATTTTTTTTTGGCAGGCACATGTCTGGTTTCTGACACGGCAGGGAAGAGGAGGCAAGGGAGGAGGTCACAAGGTGCATCGGCTCTGGAGACCCTGACCCAGTAGGTTTCTTCCTCGGGGTGCGGGTGTGCCGAGGCGTGTACCGGCTTACTGTTGGCCTTGTAAAGCGACTCGTTGAGTGGCAAGAGAAAGGCATGTTTGTCAAAAGAAAAGGTGCACAACACTGCTGCATTGTTTCATTGCCAACTCGGAGCGGTGCCACGTGTCTTTCTGACACGCCGTAAGGCTTTCACAGTAAATCTTGTCCGAACGGTGAAGGCGACATCTTGTCAAACTGGTCTGCCTCTCTCGGCAGAACAAATACAGTGGGGCAAAAAAGTATTTAGTAAGCCACCAATTGTGCAGGTTCTCCCACTTAAAAATATGAGAGAGGCCTGTAATTTTCATCATAGGTACACTTCAACTATGAGAGACAAAATGAGAAAAAAAATCCAGAAAATTACATAGGATTTTTAATGAATTTATTGGTAAATTGTGGTGGAAAATAACTAATGGTCACCTACACTGACTACATACTTTTTGATGCCCCTGCATCATTGTGCAGCATGACAACTCAATCCTCGTTTGGCTCGTCCCTCCATCTGCCCGATTGTTCAAGAAGCTCTTTTAAAAAGGTGCATGCTGCTTTTAAGTAGACGTGCCTGCTCTTCTCAGCAATGCCCTGTTTTTTCACACATGAATGCAACCCTTGTCACCCGCAAACGACCAGATGTTGTTTGTCGGTTGTGTTGTGGGTGAGGACAATTTTAGAGGTTTATTTATATTTACATTGATCAGATAATGAAAGAATATGCAGTCTCCGGTCTCGAGGCAGTGATAATAGTTGCCATCATGCAAAATACCAGCAAAAGAACAAAACATAACAGGCCACATCACCAAAAGGTCAAGAAGCCAATGTCAAACGCCAAATCTCTCAAAGTCATATTTTACCCATTTTCAGCATAACAATCCTAGAGGCTCCACCAGTAATCTAAGATCACATGCCCCCCCCCCCCCTTTTCCGAAACATCATAACACCAAGGCCCTCAGGTACGGGCAGCCATAGAGGATTCCCATGGCACACAAACAGACCCCAATATAGCCTCATGCAAAAGCATGTGTGGTCCTCTATTGACCGTCTTTTGTTTGTTGCTGCCGTCCTTCGAGGTAAAGCAGGCGTCCACCGCAGAAAATTACTTTTTAAGTGGCTCTGGTGACTCTGTGGGACAAATAAGTACCAAAAACACCTCAGACTGAGCTCCACACGGCAGGGAATTCAGTGGCCAGGAGAATGTGTGTCTGTGCATGCATTTTGTTTTGGATGTGACCATGTTGCCTTTTGCTTCGACTTTGTCGTTGTTTCTGTTGATATCGCCAGAGAAGCAGAAATAGGTCCAAACCGAATTATATGTGTTCCCCTCTGCTGACATTACTACAAAAATCGTACAGAATACTTAATCAGTAGGGTGAGCTTTCACTCACGCATTGTGTCTGCGAAGCGTCCATTCTACTCCGGGCGGCTGCCAATTTGTAATAAAAAACAAAAGCTCCACATCTGGTGTGGCTTTGGCGAGGGAGCGCCGAGGCGGCCTCAAAGCAAAACCCATCCTTTTATAAGATCCATGAAAAGACCGCACTCAATGCTGGGATATTAAACAAGAAGGGGAAGGAAAAAATAAAAAATAAAAATCTGGGTAAACAAAATGTGCTGGCTGCACAGAAAAGCGCTCGGATGGAAAGTCAAAGGCGCTCCGAGGGAACAAGAGGACAACTATTGACGGGGCTCAGGGCACGACTTCTTCCAACGGAGGAAACTGGACACCATCATTATCTCCACCGTATCTGCAGTTCTGGTGAGGAGGAAAACACAAGCTAGACTAACGCAATGGCGCTTGAAAGGTCCTACGCGTAAAAACAGATGTGCAAAGGGTCGACATCGCATGTACTATTGTCTTGGAGATGATGGCAAAATGATGCTGCCCATAGTGAAAGGGGATTCATGCAATTACAAAAGACACTTCCATGAGGAAACTGAGGCAATAGTTGGGTCAGATTGGAAGGAAAAGAAGTCTCTCTTTGAGAGAGTAAAGCAATGGGGGCCAAATAAGTGAGACAAGTCGGCCACGTTGATCCCCGTCGGTTTGTCAGATAGACTCATTGACAGATAGAGGTCATGAGCAACCTGCATCAAAAGCACCGCCTTGAGGTTACTGAGAGCGCATTGTGGTTTCGCATCACCGCTCGTGATTTCCTTTTTTTGTATAGTGACGGCATTGAATTTCAGGTGCTTAGGTCATACCCAGAATGTTGGTATGTTGGCGAATCCTCCGCCAGCTGTGGTCTCAAGCCACCAGCTCAACACTGTCGTTTAGGGCTGCTGATTGGAATTGCATTAAAGCACCGCTGGGGAAACCGACGAGCCCCTTCAATCACGTCCCGATGAGGACACCCACAGGGAACATCAGCATATTTCACTGTCAGCGAATGTCTGCGCTCACACTGCTCCTCCTTCCGCTTTGTCTAAAAAGCAGCTTCATTGCTTCTTTTTTTTTTTAAATCCCGGGCCTGTCTAGCTCAACCTGCATCAAGCACGCGCTGTGACACTGATGTTGAGCTACGAACTCTTTTTTTCTGATGGTGTCGTTTACTTTTGTTGGTCGGTTTTGAAGTACCGGTCTTACATTGACATTTATTTTATGATCGGTGAACATAAGGGCATAGTAAAGAGAAACAATCTTCTCCCAGCGGCTACGCACTTTTCCTGCTTTTTCCCCCTAATGATTCATCTGATCCCACCGAGAACGTGACGTCGTACTGACACCAAGGCAGATTCTTTCAGGCCATCGTGCCAAAACATGACATGCCTCGATCCACAACCTTTTTAACAAAACAATGGATCAAACACTGAATCATGATAAATACCCTCTAATATTTGACAGAAATGCACATGTTCTTTGCCATGATTGGTTTGATGGTATTGTGTCAGGTAGCCAGTATGAAGCAGGAGACATCCTCCTCACTGCTTTTAAAGCTTCTCTCATGGGAATTGCCAACACAGTTGGAACTAATCTGTAACCAATTTGTTTGGTTGAAAATAACTAGTGTATAAAAGACAAGTAAGTTACGGCAATTGTGTGTGACCAAAGATTTTACTGCGTCGTAGGAAAACGTTCTACTTTAGTACTTTGGCAAACAACCGTGTTTTGGCTTTCTGGTTTGGACCGAGCAGCAGGACAAGCAGGGCTGGATGGCACAGCTGCCTCCATCCTCATGCCGCATTAGGGGAACAAGCAGCCGGCTGCTGCTAATCCTATCCTAGAGGAGCAGCTCTCCATCCCTCATCCCTGCTTAAAGTGGGATACCGGGGTCCCCCTCCCACAACGGCTGCTAATGCTGCACACGGCTCAGCTGCTGTCGCTATCTCTTGTTACTGCGTTAGGATTCCGCAGGATATATCTACTAAGTTAGAAAACAGCAGGAGAGAGGTTGGTGTGGATGCTGCATGAGCATCGGCTCATCAGGACTGGAGCAAAGAATGACCCTGAAGGCGTCTAAATGTCTTCTCTCTACATCCAGCTGATCATCTGAAAAGGTAGTACGCAACAAAACCTCTGAAAGGTCAGTTTAATTCATATAGCAAATCGTGAATATGTTCAATTTCAGTCACGTGTCGATACAATGTTAACAAACCTCGGGTAATTAGAGTGAATAGTAAGTCTGTGCAAAGAGCTAGGCACCAATATTGGCATGCGATATATAAAGCAGGCGGCTTATAAAAGCTCACGCACATTTCTCAAAAGGTGATGTGATTGTGTTGGGCTATATCACGGAGCTTAAGCTAGGAGTAACCACTCAGCTACCCCGACTGACCGTCTGCGGGACGTCCTCTGAGTAATATGGATGCATTAGCGGACAGCCACGGATTCATTTTTGTGAATGAAAGTTAATCTGGTCCCGGTCTCTGGAGCACCAACATAGTTCTTGGTTACGTCTGCCGTTCGCTGCCAGCGAGTGGATTTTCTTTAGATGCACCTCAGTGCTTACCAACGCATTTGCTAGGAAGAAAGGGAGGGGAAAGACCCAACTCAAAGCAGCTCAAAGCATCCTCCTCCGTCTGTGTTGCTTTATAATGACTCCAGTAAACCACCTGTATAATGCAGTGGCTTCAGTATGTACCTGCAGAGGACAAGGGCGAGCACCCATGTGATCGGCCCGTGCAGCAGGAAGCAAAGAGAAGAGCGTTATTGATGCTGCACTATTTACAGGGATCACCTGGGATGTGAGAGCAGGCTCATCAGATGTCAGTTGCAGCTAAAATGCTGGTATCCCTGTTGGTTTGAGTTGTTTTTTAATGTATGCTGACTCAACAATTATCAATACCATTCTTTAGGATATTTTAGGTATTTGTGGGGTGACGTTGTCTCCTGTAGTTTCCAGTTGAGTTGATTAAGTGACTCGCTGTGGTGCCACTTGGCCCACAGGTTTCAGCCCCCACAGAGGCGTGGGGCCTTAATGAGGAGAGAAATGCTTTGCTTTTAAATGTAAATGTATGACTGCTCTACTTTTTTGTCACTTCCTGTCTATCAGCAGTGCCATCAGGGAACCACAGTTACATAACAACAATGCTTATGCGGGATTAAGTTAGATGGTTTAAATATACTGACATCCTTATGGAGCCTGCTCCATCTCATCATTCAATACACTGCAGAAGCAAAGCCCTGCTTGGCAGCCAGGCCGGATGCGGTAATTAGAAAAACTAAAGACATTTCAAAGGCTGTTATGAGAGTGGGCTGCGGGACGTATTCTTTCACTCTAATGTGACATATACATATACATGTGTTCAAGCAAAACTAATCTACTTAGCTCTAAGTGGAATCTCTTAATTAATTTACATCTCTTTAGAATAATGAAATACAGCCTTTTCACTCTTTTTGCAATTCTAAAAATACCAAGCATGTTGAAATGTTCGACAGAAATGAGCAGATCTAACAATTTATGTCAACAATGGTACAGGAATGATGCATTGAAATGTGAGAGCTTTTAGTGACCAGTCCACAACCTTTAATTAAAAAAAGTGAAGCCAAGTATCCTAACCTGCGTTATCCCTACTGTCCACCAGGGGGCAACTCCTATGACTACTTCTTTCTTGATTTATTCCCTCAGTAAACATTGTAAACATGAGTTTATGGTCTTGCTAGTATCAAGTCTACTTTATATTGCTCGTAATAAGCACATAAAACTATCAGAAAATCGAAATCGGTATTTCTGATATTTTCTGGTGTTTTTATGTGCTTATTAGGAGCAATATATGAGAGAAATTTGGTGATCATTGATCGTTGATTAGGTACATTAAACCGCGTTAAGCCTTTTTCTCGCCATAGGCGCCAATGAAGAAGAAAACGTTAATGTGAGATATCGTCTATAATCGTTGGATTTGGGTTTATTTCTTTTGACAGGCTTAAGTCTTCATGACAAGATATGGCCATGCGAAATTTGGTGATGATCCCTTGTTGTTTTCCTACCTTAAGCAACGTTAAGCTTTTTCACGTTAAGCGTTTAAGAATGTCCCGAGAACACAATTGCAAATGGGAAAAACGAGTTTGTCATCCGTTATTTCCTTTTGGTTTTGGAAACAAATATTGAGGAAACAAGTCATTATTCATTTTTTGAGTTTGGGTTTTATTTTGAAAAACAAATTAACGAATGGTACACGGATTCAGAATGAACAAGTGGGACATTGTCTGCACTCTGAGCGCTAGATGATAAACACACAAGATAGAAGCAAGACGTTGGAAAACAAAGACAAGTAAAAAAAAGTACAAATGTGCAACTCTGTTACTGTGTTTTTCTACTGCCCTCGACAAGACGACCATGTTTGTTCCATCATGAGAATTCTCTGACTACTGGAAATGGACTTATTTTTAGTTACATTTTATTAAATGAACTTCAGGAGTCAAAGACGCTCACTTTTCCCAAACACACACACACACACACGCGACCAGACCTACATACTGCATGGGTCGCTCTTTGTTCCTCAAGGTCTGCAGCAGATCACAGAAGTCTGAACTCTCACTGCTGCCACATGAAGAATCACCACGCGCTTCGCCTGTGATAAATGAGCTACACTACGCACGACCACGGGGAACTTTACCCTCTGGCCATCACAACCATGCTCACAACATACTGTGCGTTCTTAGTCATGAGAAAAAGCCATGAATGAGAAATGTCCACAATTATGTGATCATCTAAAGAGTTTCAGTGGCTTTCAGTTCTCTTTTTTAAAGAAAAATTGATTACTCTATTTTAATAAAAATGGAGTTGTCATTGTCCAACTCCATTTTATATACAAGTTTGCATCTAAAAAACTGAAAAGCACAATGTGTGCATTCACCAGTATTTGTTTGATAAGAGATTTATCAACCGCACGACACTAAACGAAAACCAAAGAATGAATGACCTAATAGGATATTTACTGACTCCCTTTACAAGTGCTTCTCAATAATGCAGCTGGGACACATGTGCAGCAAATGAAAGGGGCCTGCAACTTATTTAGAAATTGTCCCATATATTTTTTCTTTCATCCACTTCCATAATTTTTGGTAAGATTCAGATGAAGAATTTTGGTAAACAATGAAACGGGTTCTGTCAAAACGCACAGATGGGGCTCATCTTTAGGAAAGAGGGAGTCCTGTTTTTAAGCGTTTTAAGGGTTTAAAGGTTATACTCTGATCTTTGTGCATTTGAATGCATCGTAAAAGAGAACCCAGAAAACAGACTCACTCTACTACACTGTCTTCCTTCCTGCTAGTCATTTAAAAAAGAAAAAGACACAAAGAATGTAGAATTGCACACTGCTGCTGCCAGTAGCTTAGAGCAGTGATTCTCAAAGTGTGGTACGCGTACCACTAGTGGTACGCTGGGCTCCCTCTAGTGGTACGTCAAAGAATCACTGAAAAAAAAACTAAACATTTAACTACAGAACAGTTTTATTTAATCTTTAAGAACAGTTTACTGTTGAAACTGTATAAAATGTTAGAATGGCTGACAATATTAAATACACTTCTTTAGGAATAAAACCTCGTTTTTGATGAATACTTAAGCCTACTACGCTACTGTATAGTGTTGGTCATTATGGTGGTAGCCAAGTATTTTCTAAGGTGGTACTAGGTGTAAAAAGTTTGAGAACCACTGGCTTAGAGCATGAAGGGTAACATGGCATCTGTCAAACAACACTAATCCCTTTGATGTTCACACAGTGGGACAGTCTCCCACCCACACTGACCAGAGCCCCTCAGAACCAGCAACCCGCCCCCCACCTCTGGTTACATGATGTTCGAGGTCAGGCTGGCACTGAGTCCTGGCTGGAGATAAACTCACTTCCTCCACTGTGGAACTTGAATTATTTGTCATCAGTGGCCTGCTGAATGGCCTGGCCCTATGAGGTCTTGTGAGGCCCCTTTCAGGCCATGTGTGGCCCTATGAGGTCCTGTGAGGCCGCTTTATGGCCATGTGTGGCCCTATGAGGTCTTGTGAGGCCGCTTTATGGCCATGTGTGGCCCTATGAGGTCTTGTGAGGCCCCTTTCAGGCCATGTGTGGCCCTATTAGGTCTTGTGAGGCCCCTTGCAGGCCATGTGTGGCCCTATGAGGTCTTGTGAGGCCGCTTTATGGCCATGTGTGGCCCTATGAGGTCTTGTGAGGCCCCTTTCAGGCCATGTGTGGCCCTATGAGGTCTTGTGAGGCCCCTTTCAGGCCATGTGTGGCCCTATGAGGTCTTGTGTGGCCCTGTGTGGCCATATGATCTCCTGCGGGGCCCTATAAGGCCTATGAGCATACGTGTGACACGGTTGACCCCTTCAACCAGCGGACAGTACCCGCATTGGAAAATGTCTGTGTACGTCCGTACCCCCACCTCCCGTGCGTTAGTCCCACTACTACTAACTGTACACACTCTTGAGAAGACAACTGCAACACACACTTTAATAACAAGAAAAAGATTACATGGCTTAGGCAGCTCTGTGAAAAAAAGCTTTTAGGCCGTTGGTCCTCTCCCCCAGCCAGATAGTAGAGGACCAAAAAAAAGGAAAATGAAATAGGAAAAAGCAGCCCGAAGTAAGGAGAGGAAATATTTGTTCAATGGAGAGGAAAAGTTGGGGAAATTACCTTGAGGCAGGTATAGAGGAAGCGTCAAAACAGAATTAATGTTGTAACCCAAAGCTTCCAGCTTCGATGATAGAAAATATGAGGAGCAGAGACAAAGTTGGACCTTAAACTTTAAACAGGAAAGAAGAAAACAAAAGGTTTGGGATTATACACCAACGTACCAGTCCTCTGGTAGGGTGGCTGAGTTATTGCTTTTCAAGATTGAGTTGAAATGAATATGAAAAAAAGGATATTTAAGCAAAAACTGGAGCATTTTCTTTGATATCACATCCACAGTATCAGCCTGCCCATCAGACCTAAAGCTAGGTCAGAAATTGTACTTCACCTTCCTCATTTTTCCAACAGGCTCAATCCAGGATCATGTGGATTGTGCTATAACAACACAGTGTAAATCTAAATCAGATCTTATATTTCTCCTGGGCTTACATTGCCAATATCGTTGACAAGTCCTGGTGAGGATGATAATCCTTCCTTCTTCAGAGGTCCCTTACAGGACGACGGCATGAACAGGGGGAAATTGGATGGAGCAAAGGTTTGTGATACCTACACGTTGCTATATACACACACACACACACACACACACACACACACACACAAACACACACACACACACACACACTATGATGTTTAAATGGTTACTGAAGCGAATTCTTTCTGAAACACCTCGCTGAATTAGCTTACAATTCAAGGCTCATCCCGTCCCACTGGAGATAATAAACCTGATTCTCCAATTTAATTTCCTACCTATCTTTGCTTTCTGTTCTATGTTCCCCTGAGCATCTCTCTCTCTCTCTCTTGCTGTCCTGCCTCAAATCCAATTAACTAACTGAAGGTTGAACGCAGTGAATGCTGATAAATTCTGCTAAAAGGGAGGACTGATTGAATTTTGATGGGAAGCAAACAAGCTCCGGCTGGAACAAAGCTAATGACTTTTCTCTCTGTTCGTTCTGACCGAGGTCGGACGAACAGAGAGAGCCCACGAACCTGAGCTAAGGACGCTGGGAGGCTTGTGTGTTATCCCATCAATACAAACAAGACTTAGCACAGCAGCAACATGAGGCAGATCGAAATCTGCACTCGTGGCACGTCGGTCCTTCCCCAGCCCGACCGCTTGGACTCAGTCCCAAAAAATACACACAATGACTGAGGCAGGAAAAGATGACGAACAAACAACTTGTAAAAAATGCCACTCTCTTTCTTTGTATTTCAGAAGAGCGCATATAAAAGTCATTTTGAAGGTAGCGCATGCCCTCCAACACTATGCTTCTTTCCTCTAATACATTTGTTTAGCAATACTGCAGATTGACCTTGCCTCCAATCTCTAAAAACGCAGCAATTATGGATGGAAAAACAGAAACGCAGGCCTGCCTTTCCAACGCCACCGTTATTTATAGCATCCGTTTCTGCCATAGTTCAGCGCCGATAGGATTTACAACAGCGTAATTGATGCAGGAACTGTTATAATGCGAGAGAGAAAACCAGGGCAGGATTTCCTCCTGATCTGCGAGCGTAAAGATTCCCGGCGTGCGTGAACGCGCAGAGGTCCGACGGAATGAGAGCCAAACCATCTGTTGGTAAAATGAGTAGAAGATTTGTGGAGATTTGTGAGAGGTGAGTCTCAGGTCCCCCTTCCTCTGAGCGGCTCTGAGAATGGAATACCGATTGAAGACGGAGCTGAGAGAAAGAGAGGACTGAATTTGTTCAATGAGGACAATGGCTCCATAGAGTGTTAACAAAGAGTCTTTCACACACCTGAATGTGTGCGTTGACTTGGGATGAGACTATAAGTTAGCAGACAGAGGGGGAAATTGGAGGACAAGCAGTAGGAAGCAAGGTCTTATAGGGTCAATGAAGGAGAGAATGTAGGGGGAAAAGTCAGGGGGTGTTAGGGTCTCGTAATTAATGCTAGAATGCCAACAAGCTTTAAGAAAGCTGAACAATAGATTTCTGTTTTTTCTGTGCTTTTCGATATGGTGTGGCGTGGTTTCCTTTACCTATTCTCGACCATGTTGTTTTTAAATGAGGATATTATTCCTTTGGCCCTACAACCTGCTGCCTTGTAAACAGTGGTCACCCATTCTTGGACATGCAGGGATAGGTCAGTTCTTCCAATTGCTAGGTAACATGCAAATTATGGCTGATGCCCGGGAACACATTTGAATTTTGTGCTAATGCAGATGGGGATTACACTATGACAGACCAGTCCAGTGATTTGGTTGTCTGGTCTTTGGCCTTACATTGACAGTGGTTGCATGAGTCATTGCCACAAGCATTCCGTTACTTCAACTGTGCTGTTGCTAAGCTCATATTTACTTCAGAAAACAGGAATTTTAATATGTTACCAATGAAATCAATTTGCCACACAGGTTTTTCCAATTTGTCCCAATAGTGGCGGTCTAGCCTGGCAGTGGGTTTGGACGAGTACATCAAATTTGAGTTCAACCGTAGCTGTACCACTCCACTGTCCTATTCAATGCTGAATCTGTACAGATTAGACCACACTGGAAAGAAAAGTCTGCTCAGAGAGTCATTTAAATTACCTACAGCTGCCTGTGGTTACGAATGTTTAACAAGTCACTGATGAAGGCATCATTAGAGAAAAAAAAAAGATGGCACGCCAACTAAATCACATTATAAGAAGTTTGAGGGCATTTTCTGCTTCAGGTCCAAGTTTAGAATGTAATGCTATCCAAGTCCTGTTCTACCAAGAAACCAAGAGAGCTGCACGGGTGGCACAAGTAGGAACAGAGATCCCAACTCTCGACAATGGTGTTCAACTCCCAAAAGTTGTTATTGAACCATTCTAAGATCAGCCACCGTTACCTGTGGGTAAGGTCTGATTTGTCAGTCTTCAAAGCACTAATCAAATCGTAACTGTGGTCTATTAATCATCCGTTCTATCCTGACACCAAATCATTAAAAATGTCAACAGTATTAAAGTGAGGAATAAGCTGGAGAATTGCATGAAGGGTGACTGGTGAAAGTGCTACTAGTTTATGAATGAAGTTTTCTTGGACATGTCCCCCTCTATGGGAATACCTGTCAGGAGACGTTTCTGGGAGAGCTGCCGTTTTCCATTTTGTTGCCATTAGTGGACAGATTCTTTCCGAATGCTTTCGGCCCACCGGGACATCTCGCTCTCTCATGGCTAAGAGCCGATTAAGGCCTTTCAAGGAATGTTTGGTAGAGCTGTTACTATTGGTTACCAGAAGCCAACTCCTGGGAATGACGACATGAATTGCCGTGGAATTTGGAACATCATTTGTCCCCTAAATATTGTTCCCAGGCATGTTTTTGACCAATTAAAGAGGTAAAGGTTCAGGGGTAACTGTGATAACACTGTAAAAGTTCATTTCTAAGCTGTCACTTCCCCACTTCGCCCCCTGCCCTGTCCCGACTATCTGGTATTTCATTGTATCTGCAAAGTATGACATGTCAAAGCACCAGTTCTAGCAACTGAGTCAGGATGGATCAGGAAGTAGTAACCCCAAGACAATTGTCTCCCTAAGATAAACCATATGAAAACTTAAAATTAAGAGCCTGTTTACAAGTTTACTTACGCACGCAGCCCAAAATAAAAAGGTGAAGGTGAGAATTGGCCGCAAAGAAAGTGTGCCGGACGTGATAGTCGCCGCACGACGAATGCCTGCCAGAACACTGGAACTAATCACATCAAGGTCAACACCGTGGAGATCGAAGAGCACGGCAATCCTTTTTAGATGATTAAAGATTACGAAAGCCCCTCTGCCCTGTATGAAACGATGTCGCCCTCAGCCAGATAAAACACGAAATGAGACAAGACTGAAATGGAAGAACAAAGGAGACAGACGCACGGAGGGTATTATCGAGCATGTGTTTTGCTGTGCGTAAAAATTGACAGACTAAAAGAGAATATAGTGTGAGGAGGAGCATGAGGGGACGAGAGGCAGGGACGAACAGAGACAGAGGGAAACTAAGACAGGAGCTTTGTTTCCTTCCACCTGTCAGACAAATTGAATATTCCACATGGTTTTAGAGTCACTGAGAAGTCCAAATGTCTCCCATCTGTTCGGATGGAAAAGACCAGGAAGGCTGACAAAATAAACTGGCTCCCAAATGTCTTAAGTAACAAAAACTAACTAATGCTTTAATATACTATAATTAGCAAAGATAGCTACAAGCTTCAAAATGAAAAGAATGAGAAGCAAAGTCAATAATGCCGTCATGCCATGTTGTTCTTTCCTGCAGCCTAGAGGTAGTGTGATCTATTTTGGACTTGATACTATGGGTGACCCTGACCTGACCCCAAACACACTGGTGGAGGGGGAGGGGAGGGGGGGGGGGGGGGTCGGGGTCGGGGCTATGGAGAGGTGAGAAACCACAAGAGGAAACAGTGAGGGGAACGGGAACCGATCACAGCTTCGTGTGGGGGGAAAAACGATGTCACAGTGCGAGGTGGAAGAGACAAATGGAGTGAAGCTTGGAGACAGAGATGGGGACGTGAAGGGAACCAAAGCTGAACAAGTGTAGGACCAGGGCCAACACGCAGGCTGAAACACACACGTTGTGGAGTTTTAAAACCAGAGTGGAGGGTGAAGAGAGTCGGGCTTCTCTGGAGCTTTATTCCTCGAGCCGTGGGATGAATGTTACCCAGAGCGCCTTCGGTCGCGGTGGGGGCCGAGTGAAACCCGACGCATGGGAGCGCCCCGCGGGGTTTGGATAACAGGCCTTTAACGAGGTGTCCGACGGATTGGGTCGGCACCGGGCCCGAACCGATCCGGCCGAATCTCTGTGTGTCCCCCCTCCGTGACCCCACTTCCAGAGCTGTTATAGGGCCATTATTGGACTGGAATTAGAACATGTGTCTGCAGCCAACGGCCCGCTTTCTACATGAAAGGATTTTGCTGACGCGCTCCTTTGCAGCTACTTACAAAGGCTGTGAGCATAACACGTGAGGCTGGGGGGGAGCAGAAGTTATGGTCCACACTCCCTGGAAGCAAATGCAACACACTTCCTGTGAGTGAGGGCAGACAGAAGCAGAGAGGGGTTTATAGTCTGAAAGATGAGGGCCGATTAAACCGCCTTGGCCAGTTTTTCCCAACTAGGACCGAAAATGGGCAAAAAACTTTTTGGAATGATTTAAACAAAATCTCCCAACCATTTCCCAAGGAATAGGTTCTTATATAGAATTTTCGAATCAATGTCTCTGGAACATCTTGATTAAAGGACACTTTTTTTTTCTGAAGACGCTCATTGAGCAGCACCAACTAAACTCCATTGTGTGACAAGACAAAAATGTTTTTTTCCCAGACGTGCAATGGCCCCACTCGGCAACAGATGGCAGTGTTCTGTCTGAGATGGGGAAGGGGAAGCGGCACGGCAGAAGGAGGCTGCTGGAATGATGGAGCTAACCTTGGGAGGCAAATGTGAGGCTGCAGATTGAGCTGGAGAGGCGGAGAGTTGGGTGGAGCTGCTCCTTCTCCCTGCAAAGCTCAAGATTATCACCCTTTTATATTTATACTACGGGCATTTAGCAGATGCCTCCGTCTGCTGTGACGGCAGGAAAAGCTCTTAGCTGCTAATAGGAGGTACAATGTGGAGACCATCACACTCATATTCCATCCACCCCGTAAAGGCAGAACATTAATGACCTTGGTAGTAGAAAAGACAAACGAAAGAGCAGAGTGGAGAAGATAGGGCCTGAGGATGAAGAGGTAGGGGCCAGGAGGGAAATGGGAGCAGAAGAATGAGAGGGAAGCAGGGAGAAGTCAGAGGGAGGATGCTGCAGTGCCCAGGAAAAGGTCAGCTGCCTCTTCAGCACTTTGCTTCGACAAACCAGGGAAACCGTGGCCTGGATAAATCCTCCTTTGTCTTTATTTACAGACATGTCGAGGGTTCACACCGCCGGCTCTATAAATGGGCTCCGGTGGGGCAGAGAGACTTGTGTAGAGTCGCTGCATCTGGTACAAAAGGTCGGGTCTTCTTAATGATATTGGAAGCATAGTATATGAGGGAGTGAGTCGAGCAGGGTGGTACTGCTTTAAGTAAAGAGTCTACACACAGAAGCTTAACAAAATATTCTATGTACATTTGCATTTCTGCAGTGTTAAAGAAGCTTCACACCACTCTGTAATAGAAAACCTCAGGCAGCGTGCAGTGAGGTAGCTTAGCATAAAGCGAAAATGCCGGCCTGACAGCTGTTAAAGGTAACGACCTCCCCACGCTACCAGTGCCGCTAAAGCTCAATGATTAAAACCGCATGTTTCCTTGGCTTGCTGCAAAGAGAAAGTGGGCTTAGGTGTGTGGCCACCTGGAGTAAGCCCGTTCTCTGGAAGGATGCACGTTTGTTAATTTAATGGTTGCCATTCGCCAAGAAAGACAGCAGTGAGTGTCTCATTCTGAATACTCAACAGTAATTCACCACAAGCACGCAGAGCGCTCATCATTTGTTCATCATTTGAATCAATTTCTGACCACACGTCATCGCTCTGCACCTCCGTATCCTCCGTCACGACTCACTCCCTCTGCTCGGCTTACCCCCCGCTATCAGCTGCACCCACTCAGCGCGTACTGAAGGCCCATCAGAAAAGTTATTTGGTTGATTCCAGCAGCAACCACACTCCAATCCACCCTCCCAGTAGGATGAACATAATGCTGAAAATGCTTATGAAAGGGTATCCTAGTGGCTTAGCCCCCTGCTGCCAAAACCACACACTCAAAGTGAAACCATGGCACAGAAAAGTGTGGCTCGACCTCTCCTGACTTTCCGTTCGGAATAATGAAGAACTACGAACCGTCGTAAAAGGTGAGAAGTGGTCCCTTCCTGCTCATGTCTGCCGTGAATGACAACAGGAGTTCACTCAAAAAAACAACTTTTAATCAACACACACAATAAACCAACAGTATGTTACGTGGAAAACAGCTCCTTCTTATAGTTGCACGTGTGTGTGTGTGATGGTGTGTGTGTGTGTGCACCATATAAAGACAATCCCTGCATGAATCACATATACAATATGTGTACTGTATATGTGCAAAAGCCGTGCAGGGGGTCAAAAGTGGACCCTCCCGTGTAACTAACCCAGAGAGGGCAGCTGGTGTAATGGAGGCATTCCGATGTGACTCGCGAAGCTAATGAGACTTTTAACGGCTCTGCGGCGCCAGTGTCACGACCGGCTGACGTCGGCGCCGTCAAGGAGACGCACAAGGTTATGAAGGCGAAGGATGAAATACGGCCTATTCCCACTCCCCTCCCGTGCACGCTGGGTGAGAGGTCAGGGCACAGCGAGAGAATCGCTCCATTTCAGCCCCTAGCCGAGTGGTGGGGGGGACGGATGGAGTTGGGGGGGTAACTCAGAGTTTCCCAGTCCGGTCAGATGCAAGCCTGCGGCTGAACCGCTGCTGCTGCTGCGGTCAGATGCTGGGGACACATAAGAGAGACGGATGGCCACTGGCAGGCTGCTTTACGGGAAGGTGGAGGTGGGCGTGGGGCGTGGGAGGGGGACTCGGGTAGAATTTACGCTGCGGCGTCCGTCAGGATCCAGAGTTCATGATCCCCCCTCCGCTCCCCCCCTCAACAAGCGGGTCTTTGTGTTGCCTTTAATTTGACAGGCGCCGTGTTTTCCCTTTACTGTCTTGGCCGCTCGTCGTTAACGATCATTAGGCTTTCACAGCCACTATCGGGAAAGGAAAGGCTGAAAAATAAAAGCGCCGTGTGATTGAGATTGCAGTGCGTCTCATGGAAGGAAAGAAGAGAAATTTAGTGTGTATAATTTAGAGCTGTTCCACGCTATTGGAAAAAGAAACTCAAATAGCATACCAATTAAGTTATTTTCTCTGGTTTTTGGAGGCCCGGTGATTATTTGGGGTAGAGGCGGTGCAGGGTGGCATGTTCTGGTTTGGCCCTGGAGGCCCCGCGTCAGGCCCAGCAGCTTCTTTTGGGTCCTTGTGACCGCGGCGTCTCGTGTTACCCTGTGTAGAGCAGCCTTGCTTCCTGCATCGCTTATTCTGAGACGCGCTTTGCCGTCTGTTTGTTTGTGTTTCTGGGTGTGTGCAAAGTGCTCACACGCTTTCTAAATGTTTCTGCCCAGACAAAGCTGTGCAGCCAGTGTTGATTAGTACTTGCAGATCGACCACGTATAGTTTTCAGCTCGTCGGCGTGAGAAGGTTCAACAGTCACTGACACCCTGCCTGAGACATCTGGACTACGCGGACGTGCGGTAGCATGAACATATCAAAGGCATTTGCATTACATCAGTGTCATAAAGGTTCGACGCCACACAAGAGGTGCACAAATGAGATGAATTAGGACCAAGGACAGGAACACGAGCTAAGTGGTGAAAGAGCACAGAGGACAGCGTGTTATTTAGAGCTGGACCGGCCTGAAGGCATAGCACCAAGTCTACCTCAGCAGGTGGGTAACCCCCACCCTGATTCAGGATTCCACACGAGTGGAGGGATATGGGCCTTTTTTTGGTTGGCTGCTCGCTTCCGCTTTCCTGGAAAGAAAGCAGCGCCTGAGGGGACAGCAACAGACCGGCGGCTCAGGGGCGCTTGGCTCCAGCGTTGGCCGACTGGCACCGTCAATCTGGGCCCCTCCACGGGACCCACCTTGAGAAAGAAGGCACGCGCCGCGTGGCACAGATGGGATGCCGCGGAGCTGGCACGATCCTTTGGTTCATTGATTCCCGTTGACCGTGTGATATTTTTATAACAGAAGGCGACTGGAGATCGAATTCATTCATGAGAAATTGTTCACATTGACGCCACCCAACAGCTGAGGCTTTACAATTTCTCTTCTGCAGCCAAGTGTGAACAAATGAGTTGGCTCTGTTATGACGTGCATTCAGAGAAAATACAGCACCGCGCAGGACGGACTGTCGCTCCAACTTCCCTCCTGCTGGAGGGAGAATCGATTTGAGATCTGCATTACGTCGCGTACAGGATGGAGGTGGTTGACTCTCCTCTGAAGCCGGCATTTCGGGAAGACTGATGTTTCTCAAACAAAGTGCATGAGCTTATGTTGCACAGACCTGCTGGGAGCCAAAACAGGATGAGGCTACCTTTTAAAAAGAAAAAAAAAACGATTCCAAGAAAAGAGAATGTTTCTGACAAAGAGCCTGTGCTCTGTGAATCCGAGAAGGCCTCTGAATACAATGGGCTGTGAGGAAGAAGGAGCAGATGGAAACGTGCCTAACGTGCTGGCTCGTTGAGGCAGTGAGGGCAGCACAGAACCTCCAGGGCACATCAGGAGGAGGATGCTTTGTAGAGGTTGGTGGTTGCTATCCTTGGACCAATTGAATAAATAAAAAAACCTTATTTTTGCTTTAAGGTTCCCACAGAGCTGACCACAGGCCAGCAGGAGTAATGCTATGCAGAGCCTTAATATCACTGGACCTGGTGAGAGAATGAATGACATTGGTGTTAAAAACACATCAGTATGTTGATCTGCAGCAGCAGCAGCATCTGCACTTAGTAACAAAATAATTCCTTTAGCACAAAGGTATATATGGAATTAAAGTCAAATTTGAATGCGGCGGTTTTTGTACTGGAGTTGAACCCTTGCTCGGGGAATGAACTGTGCACTAACTGCATCCATCAATCAGTATCAGTATCCCGCAGTGGAGGACTGGAAAAAAATCACGGTTTGACCGAATTTGGTTTCCAATGTTGTATCAGGATTCAGGATTCCATTTTACTTTCATTTGGCTTTGTTGGTAAATGCTTTCCGCTATAAACTAGTAAGTGTTGGCTGAAGGTCGCTGTGAGATATGTAATCTGAGGTGGGGGTACTAGCTCGTGAGCTGGGAACATACATCCTACAGCAAGGACAAAGAACAATGCACAGGGTTCAACTGGTCACCAGTGGAGCGTATCCATGCTGCACGCCCACTTTGTCCGACGAGACACAGCGGGTGGAAGGACTGATGGGTGTACGGTGCGCTGGGTGGACACGGGGGGCAGGAATAACTGGGAGTGAGCTGTAAGAACCGCCCGACCACAGCTCTTTCCACGCCTGATTTATCCGCCTGTCCTTTCTGCGGGGCTATTAAGGGTAAGACAATATTTTCATATTGTTTCATTAAACACTATGGGGCCTTATTTATTGCCGTCTCCCTAAACAGCTCTAGGGTTCCTGTTTGCACGGCCCGACTGTGTGTGTGGCTCCCCCACCAACCCACACACACACACACACACACACACACACACACAGAAGGACACTGCACGCAGGTGTGTGTCTGTGTCAAAAAGGACCAAATATGATTTAAACGTCTTTTATTCCATCAGCATGTGGTGGCATGCAGGTTTTGATGGATCTAAATTAACAGCATTACAAAATGCTGCGCTTTGCCTACCAATAACATTCGTTCAGGCTTCCATCCAACTGCAACAGCGATCCATGACCCCTGTGTCACCTTACATAGCAGTCCAGTGAGTCAATTTTTATCTGGTTCAAAGAAAACACAGAATCAAATCATAAGTCACTGTCGGCGGCTCGAGGAATCAATACCTCCGCTCTACAGTAGAAACTGCAGGAGGAACACACAATTCCACCGAAGACAAGTGTTGCTTAGAAACATTCTGACCGAGGGATGAATTTAACTTGACTATATCGTACACTACACTGCTCCTCCTCGGGCCTCATCATACGTGTTGCTTGATAGGCTACAATGAAATACCCACACTGGCGACTTTGGAGGACTCAGGTGGCCTCTGCAGCAGGGACCATTAAATTATATTTATTAAAGGGGTGTGGGGTTTGGGTCGGATTCTTTGTGTTACACTAACATCCCCTCTTCAAGACATGATGTAGCGCAGACCTCTGGCAGACCGTTGCACTCCAATGTCAGCCTCAGGGCCTGAGAGTGATTCCCACAACAACAATAACAGAAGACAAGACCAAGACGGGATGATGACTGGAACTAAATCCATTTATGAGGCATCAGTGTCATTAAAAACGCACGATGGAAACGTGTGGGTCCCACCACCGAGCCTGGCACTGCCTCCCCTGTGTGAGCATCAAGAAAAGAATGATTCAAAATAACAAATCAATATTTTCCACTGATCTATAATAGAAATGTGATTATTAGAGCTCCATCATTCCAGACAGACAATCTCGCTGAATTTGTGTATTCCTACATTTACGGGGAACGTCGTTACCTAACGGCGTTATTCCAAACACTGCACCTAACCTTGAATTTAACCCAAAACCCAACCCAAGGGGTCACTGAGCCCATATTATACCATCCAAAAAATGATTAATACAATCACACACACACGGGCACAAAAGCGCACATCTTCACATGCACTAGTCTACAGTGTAAATGCCTCCAGTGCTGTACGCATTGCAGGGTGTGATGTGACGTTGAGGAGGGGTGAGGGACAGGGGGAGACAGTGGAAGAGACTGGCGGGATGGGAGAGGGAGTTGGTGGCCTGGAATTGAAGAGCTTGTCTCATTTTGGCCTGTCTCTAAAGATCAGGAGCCACACACTGTAGGGCGACCAGAGGAAGCATAGACCCTGTCAGAACCACTGACTCTCATCCGGTCAAAGGGTGGAGAGACCGTGGGGGGGCGGGGGGAGGGAGTCCTCTTTGGGCAGGGCATCTTTGAGACTTTTTAATGCCTCAATGGATTGACGTTAAAGCCAATATCAGCAAGGAGTATAAAAGTATGGGGAAGACTCATTTCATTCAAAGATTTTCCAACTAGGTTTTAATTTTACATTCCAGAAAATGGAAATTGAAAATTGAACTAATCAATGTTCTCTCCTCTGGAAATTTGCAGGTGCTGAAAACGTCCGATGAAGTGGTTTCATACATTTCCGTACGTGGACTCCTCCATAACGTTGGAAGGGTTGACCTTTGAGGATGGCGGTCCTGAGAAGCTGTGAATTGTTTCTCAATGTTGTGATACGTCTGAATCAAGGCTGTGACACGGGCGAGGGCCGTCAGATGTGGATGTTTACAGGAAACTCTTTCAAGGCTGTAAAGTCTCCTTGTAGCAACAGCAACAAGGGTCATTGGCTTCTCAACAGCTGTGAAGATGTAAAGGGATCATGACCTGACTAAAACCAACAAGGTTCATATACCGGTTGAAAAGGATGAGGAGCTTATTGATCTGAAACACATCTCTGCTCTCCTCAAACCCACCTAGAATATTATTATGCTTATTTGAACTGATATTTTAAACATAGATGATCGATGTGTGTGGGAAGCAGCTGCAATATACTTTGCTGTAAAGCGATCAAAACAGTCAAACTAGTCTACTATACCCACGTTTTTAAAGCCTCATTTAAAATAATGACGGTGGCTTCCTACAACCAAGTTAACGTAACAAAAAGAAAATCCCCTCAACGACATTGAGAAATAAACTATTGGATATGGACCAGTCCACTCAATGACCGAAAGACTTCCCAACGGAAAGCACCAGCTATAATACAATCAATGACTCAGAGAGCTCCATAAACTCTCAGAACAACCTTGATCCCCTTCACTCTTCAGGATGGTCGTTAAATGACTCTTTTATAGAGTCCTTCAGGCCCTTGGACGTCAGCGGGGCAAGAGACATGAGCAAAAGGCTGTCAACAGCCATCTATTATGACACTAGTAACTTCTATGGATTTACTAATACATGTGACGAGGTAATTAAGAGTAAACGGGGGAGTCTATTCGCTGCCACGGCACGCTTTCTCCTTGACGAGCTCCGCCGCTAATGAACTGCACGGAGGAAATGCCACTTCTCAGAGGCAAACCTGGGAGCACTACCAAACTCCACTCTGTGACCACACCGCTTTCCTGAGGTCTCTGCTAAACTGGCACGATATGGGGTGGGCTCTCTTCAAAGGGTAAAGAAGGACTCTCACGGGGTAATTAAGGTCATTTGGCTTGCGGGGGATGACTGCTGAGGGGAGAGAGAAGCCAGGGGAAGGATTTATGCCTATTGATTAGGGTTCAGCGACAGGTCAGATTGCTGTACCTCGGGGGAAATGCAATAAAAGGGAAGGCAATATACAGCCGCATGCCCCTCTCCACCTTGGAACGAAGCCGAGGTGAACTGCAGCGCGGCGCAGGTGTTTTATCATTGCGCTTTACTTAGATCAGTTCAGATGCTTCTTCTCAAAGCTTGAACTTTTTCAGGGTGGATGTCGCTGAAACAGCTCGACAGACAAACTGAACCACAACAAAGAACAAATTTGCATTGCAACGAATTTATTGACTCAATGCACATATTAAAACTTCCACTAGAAAGGAATCAGATTTGTTTGCCAGTAATCAGAGTTGAGTTGGCATGTTTCAAAGTTGGGTTTTCATCTTTCACTTGTATCATTTTCATTGATTCTTTCAAAAACTCAAATTTTACTCCATGTAAAATTGACACTGACTGTCTTCGAGGTGTTAGTGGATAGAAATGATCCTTCCGGTGGATAGAAATCCAAAAAAACTGCAATAAATAGGGTGGCGTGGGGCTCAGAGAGCCATCCATGCAATGTATGAAGGGGTGTGTTCCAGGCCTCTGCAGCCATGCACAGGATTAGTCTGTATAAAAAACGGAATGAAATCCGCCTTTGCATTCATAAAGCCGCACGAATGCACGGTGTTAATTGGCTTATGCACAAACTGATTAAAAGCTTAATTAACTAATTTAGTCGGACTAGTTTTTACATGAAGATATTCATGGGTGGAAAATTACCGTATTCCATGCTAATCAAATTATTAGTGTGTGTGTGTGTGTGTGTGTGTGTGTGTGTGTGTGTGTGTAAATGCAAATAACAAATGGCTTAACACTCACATAAGAAAATGAATGTACATGGGTTTTGCACAAAATGGTGTCAGTAGGTAGGGCTGGCAATTCAAAAGTTAGAGTGACAGTAACAACACCAGTACCCTTACGGTTCTAAACCAATACGTTCTTACAGGACTGCACTGCGTTTATTACAGCTGCTGCAGAGGCGGGCACGTCACACAGTGCATTAAATTGGATTATTATCCAGTGTTAATGATATAATACCCAACTTTAACAGGGACACCAAAGTTCATGACTTTATTTTATTTATGTGAATGTAGGGATAAGATAAAGTAGCGGATCCTCTCAGTATATAAAGGTGTCCCGCATAATGAGCCATCACCTTTTTTTAAATCAAATCCTATTGATGAATAAAACTCCACACAGATAAGGTAGTTTAGAAACTTTGTTGGACTGCATTGCATGCTGCCACTACCGTGCCGACAACCGTTACGGGTGAGATCAAGACGTCCACGGGATTGACTTCTCTGCTCACTTTGTTTCCCCCCAAGGGGCCGTTCTCCAGGAGAGCTCCCCTGAGCACCAACAACGGGCTCCTGATTACTCCCATGGCTCCAGCATGCTGCTGTGCTAAACACAACCCCATACAAAACCACCTCGCTGCTCTCTGCTGCACAACTGAAACCAAACATCCTGTTGTTGGTCAGTAGTAGTAGTAGTGGTAGTAGTAGTAATAGTAGTGGTAGTAGTAGTAGTAATAGTAGTGGTAGTAGTAGTAATAGTAGTGGTAGTAGCAGCAAGAACTTGAGAATAAACAGCTGAGGCAACCACGCTGCACCTTTCCCATTCATCAGGTCTACACACCACCATGTGCACGCAACCTCTCCAGCACACACACACACACACACACACACACACGCGCCCAGTTCCTCAGCAGTCCACGCCCCACACCTTTTCAGCCCATGAATAATAATCACCTTACAAGCATGAGATTAACCTTCTCGTACGGCGATCAGCCTTCACATCCTCTCATGTGTGAACTGTGATCTATCCTGCGCGTGGTTAATTTGGGGTGTCAGAGGCTCCCCCCCCCCCCCCCCCGCAGAGGCGAGGGCTTGAACATCAACGTGAGACAGGTTGCTTGGCGCCCACCCGGAGATTAAATGCTGAAGCAGAATACAGACCGATAGCAGAAGGTTAGGCCTGACATGCTTAGAATAACACCAGCTGCGCTGCACATGGCTCGCTGGAAAGAGAGGGCGTCTCCGGTGGCGTGCCAACAAAGTGCAGCACGGCTTCCCCTAATACCAAATGCCTCAAAAGCATCAAGTCAATTCTGCATACAAGCTTATCTAGAGCGACAAGTATTGTAATGCCATGCACTGAATAAACTCCAACTCCAGGCGCACAACACCAGATAGGAGCACAAAGGCTCAGATTCATAATCCTCTCCCCACGTTCACATGGAGGTGAAAGGAATGCATAAGAGGCCTAAGGCGGGAAAACAAAGCAACAGCAAGTAAAAGGCAACATCATCGAAGGTGCGGGAAAGATTCAGCCGCGAGACGATGAGCTGACAGTTTATTTTTAAGCAGCCGAGAGAAGAGGCACGAGGTCGAACCCTCAGAGGAACCGGAAACCCGATTCACTGCCTCCGTGTTAAAACTTAACTGAACTTCTGCTTGCAAAGCCCCCGGGAGGCGGGCGCAGACCGGTGGGCGATGATGAGCCCAATTGAATACTGATTGCACTAATTGCACTGCAGCGGGGGGGATTAATCACTGAGGTAAAGACGTGCAAGCCGAATGGTTTGCAGGTGATAATGAGACTTGCCACTTTCCTTGGAATAATTACTACATGTATTCAATAAACAGGAGATGGAGGAGTGTTCAACATTGTTTTACAGAAAGGTAACAAGATGGTAACTTAAATACACAGGACTCTGGAGTTGGAGATTTTTGTTTCTCTCAAATGAGTCTAAAGAAGAATCAAACTAGCCAAGTGCTGACCATCTGGTGCACAAGGTGTGTTTGACCTCCTCACTGCTCGTCAATCTCCATTTTCCTTGAATATGTTCCCTGCAAGATCCAGGGATTAACAACATCTGGCTAAGTGATGTTTAATAATCATTTTTCAGCATGTGAGGATTCTAACAAGATGGCAACAAAACAAAAAAATCGAAATGTGATACACTCTTTAGGGCCTTGGGACTGGAAGAAGTTCATATCAGCCTTCATAGACTTTGTAGGTTTACACCCCTCTCTATTAAAACTAGCTTATTAAACGTATTGTGCAGAACATATCATTCGGAAGATTCTTTATGTGCCAAACACAGAACAGTATTTGATCATGAAAGCAGTGGATTTGCAAAAACAAGACGCACAAGACGCAAACGCAAGGCCGAGAAACATAGCCGAGAAAAGGGTCGTGGTTGAGCAGTCAGAGGTGATGACCCGCAGTCTGTTGGAGAGGCTTGTTTTTCTGAAAGGTGGTATCACTTCCAGAGGTTCAGTCGTCTTTAAGCTGCTGCATGAGGACCGACAAGAGACCAGTTGTCATTTGACCATTGGATTTTACTAGGAGCCTTTTTCCAACAAATGCACAACATACCGTGCTACTCTCACTCTGCAAGGTTAAGATGCAGAACATGCTCAGCATGCAGCAGTCGGCTGAAACGAAATAAGTAGGCGGCATCATCATGAATTATTAAACACTAGTAGTGTATCAAACCTCAGTGGCACCCTGGGGAAACTAACTTGTCCAACATGTAACAGAGCCGCATGTGAGGGTTTATTAAGAGGAGGATGGACGTGAGGCTCTAAGATCTCCCCCTCTGCCTTCTGGGAACCACAGGCGCCATCAGCAGGAGGAGGAGCCATGTGCGGCCCAAACACCTGTCACTCTCAAGGGCGAGCTGGGCACCAGAGTGACCGCCACCTGCCCGGGTTGGTTTTTAAACCTGCCTCCACTCCCTCGCAGAACGCTTAACGCAGATGGAGGGCTGCCAAAAGGAGCATTTGCCCTGTAATGGATTCATGTGAGTCTTCATGTGAGGCCGTAGGGGTATAGCGATACAGGTGAGCGGTTGTAATATGAAATGATGGTTTCGTTCTTTACCCCGAGGCGCTGGAAATGCATTAGCACAAGTGGAAGCGGGGTATCTGCATGTCCTACTACTCATCTTTCCCGAATGTCTGCTACATACTTCTCGCTTCAGGGTAGGAGCGAAAATAAGAGATCTTTTTCAAAAGAAACAACAATTTTTGGGTCCCGGGAAGAAAAAAAAAACATCCGGGGAAAACCTGGCTCAACATGACAGATTAAAAAATAGCCTAATAAAATACAAAATATGTACATCTTCTCTCACATATGTTCACCATTAAGAATTGAAACAAGCAAGCTCATCACAGAAAATAGTTTTAAATTACCAAAGAAACATGTGCTATCACAAGCCAACCGAATCTGGCTGTCGTATAACCTCTGCACCGTAATTAAACACAAGACGTGCTCGTCTTCGCCAGGGGACGAGGGAGAAGCACAAAGCAAACAACACTCAAAGGTCAGCGATGCACAAAGATCTAATCACCAGATGGCCTTTCAGCAGCAAAACAAAGCCGCACAGGGTAGAGTGACTGGTCGACTGTCTCCGGTCATCTAAACCGCACCAGATAAACGGTTGTTTGACGCCGGCATTTTAAAAACGCCTGTGACACTCGTTCCGGCTCTTGTAGGAACACTGGAGTGACAGCAGCCCAGATGTGGAGAAAAACTCTCGACAAGTTCGGAGAAAGTCAGTGATCAGACAATGTTATGAAAACAGCTTTTAGTGAGGTTCCCTTGAGCAAGGCAATTCAGTCGACAACAATAGGAATTGTGTTCATCTTTGGAACCCTAAAGATAAAATAAAGTTAAACGATTTTTTTTCTGAAGGGATTTACTTCATTGAAGGTTATTCGGGGTGACCTCTGTTCTGCCTTCAATGAACAGGCTGATTGCTTTCACACATGGTTCATACCAAATAAAATGAAAACCACATTTCTATCTGTTTGACAGCAAATATTTCCTGTTATGATCCAACAACTATTAGAGGTTATGGTTCTCATATGAGTAATGGTCAGGTTGTAGATTGCCCCTCATTGACTGCTTTGCTTTGATGAGCTTCTTTGGCACGCTCGCTTTTCCCTTCGTCAAAGCCTTACAAGGTCCTTTGTGTTTGGGCCCTTATCATGGTAGGCTCATTGGGTCAGCTCATTGGATATCGTCTCTAATTAAATTGAAGCCAGCTCCGCAGCAGGTGTCCGCATAATGAGAGCGAGGGCTCCTGCTCATTTCCACCACGCTGGGTGGGCAGTGACTCATGAGGTTTGACCATTTGCATAATGAGCGCCGCTTCGAGGACAGGGCACCTAGCCGGAGACTGCAGGTGAGGAAAGGATGTGCCGCGATAAGGGAAGGCGACGCAGCGGTACCTCCCCACCAGCCACCAGTAGTAGATGGTAACTGGACTGAGCAGGTGCCAAGCGTGATTTTAGCGTGAGAGGGAGACGGCCACGGCGACGCTCGTTTTCGGGGCTGCAGGCCGGTGTAAACAACCTGACTGACAAGCCACTCGCGGATCCACTTCCCCGCCTGTCAGTCTGTGAACAGGGCACCGCGTCACACCAGTACCTCTGTGACCCGCGGTGATCGCCTTCCTGTGTCAAAGCCACTTGGCTGATTATGTGGAAATTCTCAGTGAGGGTCATACGCTAAAGCCCTTTGTGCTCACCCTGAGCCCTACAACTGATCGCAGGGTTTATTGGTTTAGCACTAAGAAGGGGATCAAACTTTAATATAATAATATAATACTTGAGTATTTCAAGGGTTTCGTGAGGGTTTCCACAGGTGTAGCTGCACCTAAAATGCAGCATGGTCACTGTGTTTATCCTTATAGCAGTGAACCATCACCACTTTGCCGTCCATCCAGCGGACGGGTGGGCCAGTGCAGGCTGGATCGAGTGTGAATCCCATTCCCTGCTGCGTTAGAAAACATTAGTGACGGAGTCTAAGAGCACTAAAGCCTCCCAGCTCATGAGATTGTATCCAAAGTAACTCCAAAATGGTGAGTGGGAGGCCAAAACTCTTTCTCCAATGTTGAGGATTTTTGCCATTATTCATTATTGACCAACTAAGACGGGAACAAATATTTCTTCATGAGTGATTAAGTGTCTGTCTTGAGTTTCAAAAGGGACTTTTCCATTTTTAAATCATAAGATTTATTAACAATGCATGAAATAATTGATGCTAAATCTGTCTTTGGCAGAGAAACAGAGGCGCACATTGGAACAGCTACTAAAGACTGAAACATATTCTCTGTCCAGATAACAACCCTTCCATACTGTGTGTGTGTGTGTGTGTGTGTGTGTGTGTTAGAGAGAGAGTGAAGGACTACGGGTGACGCATTAGCTGTAGAGACAACGGTGCAATGCAGTAACACTTTTTAGTGTGATGAGACAGTTGGACTCATCATTGCATTTATCTGTCATTCATTGTAGTTGGAAATTTGGACAAAGAAAGAGGTTGGGCAGTCAGCAGCGTCGGGTTAGTGCTCTGGATGACAGCAGATAATTACACTGCTGGTGGACTGATTAATACACTTTGCATTCACAACAGCCTGTGGCAGTGTGAGGGTGTAGAACTAGCAGTGAGTGATGTGTGTGTGCGTGTGTGTGTGTGTGTGTGTGCAGAAAATAGATCAACAGCCAAGGTCATCTACGTATCATGCTCTGGATGAATGGAGATGGCCTGCTCATTGATCTGCCTCGCGTGCAGCCGACCATAGTGAGCTGTGTCGTCCTTCTACACTTTACTACTACAACTACATGTGTTGAATTCTTTGAAACAGCATTCTGGAGGGCATCAAAACACAATGCATACAAACAGGTCATTGTGTTGATGGATCAAAATAATAATGAAAGAAAAAGCAGTTCCACTAAATCTTTCTGAGTTGCCTCTAAAGCCTTAACCCATTATTGAGGGACATAATCGTTTTTCAAAGGCAATTAGCACTTTTGCCTTTTGTTTCCAGAAACACTTAAAATTAATTTGTTGCTTTACAACCATTTGTAGGGCTCTTTAAAAAAATGAGTCGAGGAAAAAGAGTAAACGGGACAGTTGCCATTTTAGAATGAACTCGTTCAGCTATTAATTCAAATCCAGTGGGAGAAGGTTCGCCCTCTGCCCTGCGCCTTCCCCATGAACTGGGCTTGGAGCTCTGATGAGGCTCGTCTGAAGCTGTGCTTCTGCCGCCTGTCAGAGGTTCTCATCTTTCAGAGATGTGCCTCCTGCATCTCTCCTCCCACTCCTCTGGCAAACGACCACATCCACAGCGGCAGAGATGAGCAGGAAGATACTGTAGTTCCGTCCTGTCTTTGTCTTCGCCCGCGGCTCTTCTTCCCCTACGCGCTCCACGGGTGGGAGGCAGAGATGTTCTAACCATTAGTCTGTTCTTAGTCACACTGCAAAATTGATTGCAAACGGAGAGGAATTAGGGAATAATTGAAATGACATCATCACACCAATTGTCTCAGAAGCATTGCTGGAGAGGAGGAAGTCAGATAGGAAATGTGCGCTTGGGGAGGCTTCCATGGTACGGAATCAGGGACACGCTGAGAGAATGTTAAGATTAAATATACTTCATTATGGGGGGCGATTCACAAAGAAGGGCAATGGAAAGAGTTTGAGAGCACCAGTTTGATTAATGACTTGAAATGCTCACTGATTGACTAAAATCTATTTCTTTTCAAAGCAAAAGGCTTATGCTCTTTATTTTTCCATCCAGTGATATGAGAGCCTGTAAGGACAAAGTGATGTAATGCTGTATGTCAAGGGAAATGGGTCGCCGCTTAATAAATATTAAAAATGCATCTAATAACTTTGGGTTTAACAGGATCTCATCTACTAGATTGACCTTTGATCACAGGAATTGGAAATGCCAGGCTTCATCCATCCATCCATATCGATATGGATATTCTTTGTCTGTGTTAATATCATGATCTATGTTGGCCAACAACAGGACAGTGGATTAATCTATAAATGATTAGGTGGCTGGATTACCAGATTATCTTGTGATGCGCCCTCTCCTATTTCTTGCCGTACCGGACAGAGATGTCGTAGCACTCTCACTGTGCTCCAAGATGTCAGGAATGTAAAGTCTGGAAGAAAAGCTATGAAGATAAAACCAAACTGCAAAAAAAACAGTCTTTGTTTTCAATATGTATTCACATAGACGGCATGGATTTGTTTTGAGATATTATGAAAAGAATTTATGTATAAATGAAAATATGTCTCTATAGTTCTAAAACCACTGAAAAGCTTCAATTCAAAGATTTGTTGATAAGCATGTGATGCTACACTACAATTTGTGAGATAAAGTCTGCTTCATAACCTTTGACCTTCACAGCACACACACGGATGGCTGCTGTTTTTGTGCCGTCGTAGGGCAGCATTCATCCCCGATAATACATCTACATCTAAGAGCCATTTTGTGAACAGCGGCAGTAGCACTAACCTCTCCAAAAAGGGATGGGGCGATGGAGGGAGGAAACTCTTAGCTGTACTAGTTAGCTGGTCTCTGTCCTGCCGAGGATGATTCTCACCTGTTAATCAGCCAATAAGCGCGGAGTCAAACCCTTTTCGCTACCCTATCAGATGCCAGATCACCATCCGCCTTCTCGTCGACCGTATGGTCACCCCTGATAAAATGTCAGAAACAAATAAATGCGGTGTGACTCATGAAAGTGTCACCTGGCATAATAAATGTTCATTCACTTGTCTCTCCTGGGTGAAATGGTCCCAGCACCGACATGAAAGTGGAACATTCCTTTTCCTTTTTTTTTTCAATGTAATTAAGTCCCAGATCTAGATAACATGTGGTGAAAAGCAAAGGACATGAAAGGTTAAGCATGGAAGGAGAAAGAGGTTTTACCAGAAACAGACTAAAATTCACACTAAGGTCCACCACCCTACCTACAGTGCACTCTATGTATGTGTATTACACATGCGGATTACACTGCATGAAAAGTGGGATTTTCGGCAGTATGCGGCACTGTAAATTGTCGTGGAATTTCAGGTTTACGGCAGTTTTCGGCAATTTGCGGGTAAGGCCGAAAACTGCCGTAAATTGTCGGAAATTGACGTGGGCCCCATGACCCCCCTCCTCCTAATTCTAGAGGAGGCTTTGACATGTAAATGAAATGCTGTGAGCTATACAAATGCAAATCAGGGTTGCAGAGGGAGTTTTAGCCCAGGTGACATTTTTTTTAAAGGTAAAAAAATCTCTGGTACAAATAGATCAGGCCCAGTAGCCTAATTATAGACTCATTGAAAACACCCACACTGCGTGAGGAAGAATATGTAAACAGGTTTAATCTATTCTCATCTGAAAAGGATCCAGTTTAAAATCTGTAAACTTTTCAACTTTAAACTAGACATTAGTCTAGATTCTGGCCATTTTAAGTAAATATCTAATGTTATTAGAGTAATATTGGAAAACGTATCATCAGCATATTTGGTGAATTACACATTTTCTTGTAAAAAGGTTTTTATGAATTATTTAATTATATAATTTTAATTACTGGGCAAGTGATTCAATTGATAAAACTTAATTGATAACGTGTAAGAGTTCATATATTCACTTGTGTCACTATGTTCTAAACCCAATTTGCATATGGATTTCTGGAGTGTTCTGTAGAATAACGGTTAGAATTCTGTCGCTATCATCTCCGGTTCTAGAATGGAATCCTTCCTGCCTAGAAAAGGAAACACTCACAAGAATCGATCATTTCTGCTCAGGAAAAACGATCGCACCAGCCACATTGATCCAAGCTCACTGATCTCTGCTCATTCTTCTTTCCGCCACAAAGAGAAACAAGTGAGTTACCAGCAAAGCTGCAGACTTTAAACAATTTATCTTAACATGCCAGACGGAAGCGCTTCAAGCCTTGATTGAACCAAAATGTTGTATAATTTATGTGACGTGTATTGGCTCACTGATCAGGAGGGCAAATGTCTTCATGCTGTAAATTGTGTTTCCTAACTGTCAATAATTCCCTCACTTTATTTTTCATCGTGAAAATACACAGCACCCAACCTGAAGGGTCTAACTAAACTACATCTGTATCTCTGCCGCAAAGCGCGACTCCCTTCATTCACTTGTCTCTCTCGTATCTGACCAGCATGAGGCCGGAGACCTGTTTAGCCACGTGAAGCTGCGGATGAGGAGCAACTGGGGGGACGACCAGAAGACGTGCCTCTACAACTTCAGGGTCCACTCGCAACAGGTCTGAGGTAAGCGAGTGTGGAAGGTCGACCAACCCTATACCATCCAAGAACAAATGTCATAGAATAATAGTAATATAGTGTGTCATTGATTAGAATATGTAAATATTAGGGCTGTCAAATGATTACAATTTTTAATCAAATTAAGTTTTCAGTGGATTAATCATGATTAATCATGGATTAGTGGATTAATCATGATTAAGTTTACTGCAAAAAGTCAGCTTTCCCAGTGTCTTTTGTTCAGACCAGAATCAAGTAGTGGCAGGTGTGAGATATGTTTACGCTGCAGAAGGTTCTCTCGAAGGTGTGTTCACTTCCTCCGTCTCCTTTTCAGAGCTCTCTGTGTTTGTCCTTGCAAAGGTCGAGTGGCTCTCTGTGCTTGTCACAGCGGAGGACTTGCAGGGGGAGGCTAATGAGGTGCCCTGCCAGTCCAGAGCACGGCTCCTCATCTGGCCTCGGCAACAGACGGACCGTCACACCTGTCGCCAACGATAGCAAAGCCACTGTGGAGGTCACTGTCTTATCAGAGGCTTTGTGGTTGAAGTACCACTGCGCTTCAGTGACAACTGCAAAGTAAACCAGGAACCGCTTGCATCGTCTCTTGTGTTACAGCAGACACAAATGGAAGATGTTGTCATTTCAATATTTCCTTTCATTACTTTTTCTAGGAGAAACCAGTCTGGCAGGTTTGAACAAATATAAGCTCACTCTTTTTCACAGTTTGATTTTATACATCACCCATAGGGCTAAAGAGCAATTGTCAACGTCATCATTCATAAATTTGTCTTAATAAGCAGCATTAATGCCAACACCCATGTGAATTCATGGGTTTTGGGCAAGAAATATGGTTTATTATTGTCACAGTGACCTCTGTGCACCAACATCAAATCAGTGCTTCCTTGGACGGCCAGATGTAATGACAATAATTCCTAAATGCACTGACAATGGGCCTCACATACTAACAAACGACCTGTCATAACCTGCATTTGGTTAAATGAGCTTCCTCATAATACCAGAAACATGTCTATCTGAACTTCAAAATCTTTTTACGGTTCAAAAGGTATCTGGACCCTTAATTTTGGGTCAAACTAATTACTATTTTCTTCATCAGCAAAAAAAGTAATAATATATAATATATATGTATATAAAAGCTGAGCATGGCCTTAGTGTTTGTCTTGGCACGTGCCAGCCACCACTGTCAGCATGTGACCATTATTCACTCTTCCAGCTGAGCTGCAGGTCTGTCACCCTCCACGGGAGAGCATGCTGGGAAGTGGGTCACTGTCAACACCGTCTGCCCCCCCCCACATATGCTCCTCCGGCACCCTGTCTACCTGGAGGAGATACATGACACCTCCACAAAGCGCTAACGAGACAAAATGTGCAGCCTCGCCTCCAAATCCCCGCCGCTGGTCAGCGGCCATGAAACGTGCGTCACTCCACTACTGTCATGTGTTTTCCCGTGATAGCCCGCCGCGACAGTGAGCGGGGGCATTTGAGACTGAGCGCAGGCCGCTGGGTGAGGCCAGGCGCACAGCGGTTTAACAGTGTCGATACTCGGGATTCAAAGCCAGACCAGGGGCAGCAAAAGGGTCATTTCTGGGGTGAATGAAGAAAATAAAACTAGACCGTGAACCTAGACCAGGGGTGTCAAACTCATTCTGGTCTGGGGGCCGCATACAACTTAATCGGATCTCAAGGGGGCCAAACTCATGCCAAAATAAGTCCACTTTTTTCTTTGTATTAGTGCAAAGAAGTTAATTATAAAAATCTTTATATGCAATGAATTGTCCTTTTACTAAATATATTATGAACAACCTAAGTGTTTTTAAGAAAATTATGTGCAATTTCAACATTTTCACCCAGTTTAACATTTATTTAAGTGCATTATGCATAAAAACTGATCACAGTGATTGTACACTGTTGCAAAACATTTATTGACAGTTTTGTGGAAGTTAAAACACTGTCCTGCATGTTAAAATACATCAAACACCTCAAAATGTATAAATGATTTAAAATCCATTTTCCACAAAAATCCATTTGGCTTCTGGGACGCAATTCTGAACACATGAACTGACTCCACACACAGTGCCACTAGCGGTCAATATAGGAACTGCAGATTTTGTAGAAAATGAAGTTTATTCTTATTTTTTTTCTATAATGCAAATTTATTCCGTACGTTTGACACCCCTGACCTAGACTCGATGTTTGTTTTTCTCTATGCTGTGAGGCTGCAAAGAGTGTTTGAAATTAAAGGCACGACTGGCTCCTCCCACGACAAGGCCCTGCTTGTATTTGACAGTTCAACAGTGTGTCCTTGGCAAATAATCAGTATTGATAAATAAGATGAAGGCAAACAAATGCACCTTGTGAGCATCTGCCATTTCAATGTCGAGCAACACAAACAGCTAGCCGGAAAAACGGCACAAGAGATGTACTTTGAATCCTGAGTTGGGTTAAGAAGCCCTGAAACAAGAAACGAGAGGAATCTAGGAAACTTCACCTGCTCTGTTCAGTATCCAGGTATTTATTTCAGTCACACTGGTTGAATTTTTGGCTAAAAAGTCACTGAATCGTTTTGGATGAATCAATATCGTCCTTGAATCGTATCGACAACCACGAATCGTGATACAAATCGAATCGTTGTTAAAACGAATCGTTACACCCCTACTTTAAAACATTGTTGATGCATAGTTTTCTGGACGTGGACATGTTTTTCACATGGGAAGGCTAAATGAAAATCATTTGGATTGTGTTGAATAATGCGGAGCTTTGGTTGGAGCTGTGTTCCTTCTGCTGGTTTTGTCCCAACATGTGGTTGGTTTCGTTAGACTGCCAAGGGTTGCTTTGTTTTTTATTAACGTTATTTTGCTGTGCTGTTGAGAAATAAGTCAGAATGGCTCAGAGAGAAACCCAGGGATGTGACTAACTTTATGGAGTAACAGCTTCTTCCCATGTGGCGCGCAGCGCCCAGCCTCAATGCGTCATGATTCATAAAGAAATAGTCTGTCGGATAGCACTGTGAGAGGTATGCATCTGCTAAATCAAACAGGCCATTGATCATTCTGTTAAACTCCTCCCCTGCTATGCTAGTTGTGTCCACCTTTAGGAAAAGCCATCCATTAACTTAAAATCCAACAAGGGTCCATAAAATAGGGTGGGATTAATACTAAGTTTCTGTCTGTGTTGTCAGCGTATTGTATTCTGCTTAGAACTTATTTCCTCTTTTAGAAGCAAGCGATTACTAAAATGCAGCCAGATGTTCAATGTGTCTGAGGTACTATTTTCAAATCACTCAGGCAAAGCTGTACCTCAAGCAAACTGGCATGCTGTTTCTGAGGGAAGTGGTTGAGTTTAGTATGAATAACCAGGCTTCACCGGTAGATGAGTGACGGTGGTGCAATCTCGTGGGTTGCCAACACGCAGGGCAGCTACTGCACACACGCATCTGTTGCTGTGAACAACCTGTCAGACCGCTAACTGTTCATCGGTCCTGCAGCTCAGGTCACAAGTTTCCTTTGCGTCTCTGCTGGAGGCCACCCGAATGATGACATGTGTGAAGTGAAAGAAGGGGCAAGCTGACATCCCAGGGCCCATTGATGATACAAGGACGCCTTCCATTAACAAACTTTGTTATGAGTATGAGTGGATATAAGAACGAATCCCTAAAAAATGTCCAGGCAGAACTCTGAGAGAAGGACTAGTTAATTTATTCCCTCAGTAATCATTGAAAACCTGAGTTCTGGGTCTCACCCTCTTGTTTCTAGTCTTCTTCAACACAGCATGATGGTAATTTAGCTAATTATGATCTATTTAGAGTCAAATCGACCATAAAGCAGTGTATGCTCCGAGGCAGGACTACTGTAACAAAACGGCAACCAAGATGGGACAGTCAAAATGCTGAAATACCAATGGGGGTTGTCACCATGACTACGTCCTCTTCTTATAGTTAATGATAGCCTCACTAGAAGGAACAAGTAACGCTGTAATGAGGGAGGACATTACTGCTCTTGTTGTGTATAAACAGGAAGCAAATTTCTCTTTGTATAGTAAAACGCAGGGCTGACGTGGTTAACATTCACAGGGAAAGGGAGAGCGGTCCGACACACTCGGAGATCATGGAGCTGAGGCCACGGGGGCGAGTTCCCAGGCCGTCCACACACACTCGGCAAATTTAATAATCATGCTGGGAGTGAGCCAACACCATGCAGGAGCTAAATTAGAAAAGTGTATCCAATTAAGACGTCCAACTGATGCGTTGGGTTCCTCAGGGTACCGGGGCAATAAGATCAACATGACAATATCACAAGATGAATAATAAACAGGAAACAGTGCCCTGCAGTGCAGAAGACATCTCCTCTAATCACAGCACAATTAACGAAAAAGGGGATTTTTATTTTTCACTGTGCGCTTGCAGCAAAAATGTAATTATTTATGTAAATGTAAAATAATTTTACTGACCAAAACATGTCCCTCTAGGACAAAGTTAGTCAGAACTTTGAATCTTACTTTCTAAAGAAATGTGAAATTATCAAATTGTGAAATGATATATTTTAAAACAGATCTTCCTTAAGTGGAAATAAAACCAAGTTGATGGAGAAAATAAATCAGAAAAAGGTTTCTACTACATTCAAAGAGTACTACATTCAAAGCACGTCCTTGTTCGCATCCAAAGCTGTACATTAGTCTATTAGCCATAGTTTTAAGTGATGCTTCTCCCTATTATATCGTTTATGTTAAAAATATATTCATGTGGGGCTTTTGATTACTATTGTTAAACAAGAGCTATCAAGAAAGCGGGCAGCCTCAGGCACCCTTCATGCAGTGTTTTACATTCTGCAGGAAATAGGATTATTTTAGGACCAGGATGTGGGCGCTCTTCTGTGAGAACAGAGGGAGACTTTCACAGATCTTTGCCATCGCAGATGGAATACTGATAATAAACCGACTTTCAAGGTATTCCTCCTCACATGAGAATGTTACAACCAATGTCACAAAAACACTTATTGTAACCCAACTGAAATGACCTGGCAATTTCAGATTTACAACCACAGATACATACAGGCAACATTCACACATACTTAATACTAATGAGGCTCTAAAAAGCTGCAGACTCGTAATGGAGCCCTATTTTCTACTCAATATCCACAATATTGGGAAAAAAGAAAATGCAGAGTTGGTTGTGCCAATTCCAGAGACTCTGATTACACAATGTCAGATGATCTACAACAGCAGCAGAAGAGAGGGTGCACTCTACTATTTTCAAACAGAAAAAAATGCACCACACATGTGGACGAGTCTGTTAGCACTGCCAGAGACTATAGATATTAACTGTGACAGAGCTCTGGTCGCGATGATGTCATCAATTACTCGCAGGGCCCTTGGTTCGTACGCCCACCTTGCTTCCGTGAGGTAGCCGGGGAGCAAATCAAAACCTTGTACTACTGTATGTCTTTCATGCACTGTATCTCTCTCTGCTTTGTGTTTCAATAAAGCTGAGCATAAGAAAGACTAAGGGGGACGAGATGTCTGCTGTCTCCAAGCTAATCTTTCTGAATCCTTACCGGCAAAAGCTGCTGGTGCTGACTCAATGAGAATACGGTTCTAAAACAGTTGAAAAAAAAAAACATTGCTTACTAATGATCAAATGAAACACTAAATGCTTTGCTTTGGTCAATTCCAACAGGGAACCAATCCACAGCATCATGGTGTCAAACCGACTGGAACACACCCACAGCGCTCCTCAAGCAAGAGGCCCACAAATAACACCAAACCATGCGTATCTGGAGGCCCGGGACAGCGGTCTCATCCAAGGCCAAGCTCTGGCCTCTGTGATCAGTCGGTCATGTTGCAGAGGAAACGCTTATTTTGTGGTCGTGCCTGGGCCTTGTCTGTCTGACCTTCGGGGCTCTTCCTATGGTGCAATTGGGGCTTTGGCAAAACGAGAGGAGTGACCACAGAAACCGCCCCGGTAAAGAGGGATAAAAAGAATTGACCCAAAACACAGTCAGACTAGGGTGACCTAGCCAAGGTAAACAGCTCACCAATGTCACAGCGTTTTGACATACAATACTCCCCGTCTAGGTATGTCTCAATCTTAATTATTCTCTTTCTGCCCCTGAACCACAAGATTCCCATGGGATTTGTCCGTGCACGTTTTCAAAACTGCAAGGGAGCTTTTGCACGCTATTGCCATCGACATGAACGTTGTGTGAACATACTCGACTCTGATCTATGCATGAAGTCAACACAGTGATCTTCAGAATTCACAGCCTAACCAATATTTTAGAATAAATCTGGTGTTGGAGAATTGTAGTCATTTGATTGGTACAATACAGTCAGGGGGGGGGGGTCTTCAAATCGTCTCCAACAGGAACCATTTAGGGGGTCGGGGGCAGTGAGAGGATAATATCTACATAAACATTTCATTCATTTTCTTGTCTCTCCTGAAGAAGAACCAGAAGGATTCAATTGCAGAGTGATACTTTGAATTATCAATCCTTTCAAGACAAACCACTACCATCCTCTGGCCTATCATTTCATTTTTAAAGATGAATTGACTCGGAGTGACAAAACACCTGCCGTTTAATCTCCAGAAATCAAATGTTAGATGAGATGAATTGCGCTTCTTTCGGAGCCACACTGTAGAGATCCACCACTTGTCTCTTAGGTCTGGGATGGACTGCCAAGTTCATCGACCTCAGTTTCATTTGATATGATCCCATTTGGAGGACAAGTTTAATTAATGTAGTCGTTATTGCAAAGAATAACACAGACCAGCTGTGTTTCATTAGACCATAGAAAGAGCAAATAGCTTGATGAGGCGAGACCACAAAGCCGCTCGATGCCTCCTCTTTCCACGTGCAAATGAGCTCGGGCTCTAGCGCTTAGAAGCCACACCCAGAGGATGTGACCTGTACGTATTCATGCACCGGACACAGCTGGAAAAAGTGCAAGTCTGATCCCGTGTTGCATTGTATGGCTGGTACCAGCATGCATCAGTCATGAGAGAGAGTCTCCCAAACCCTGGGGCGCTGAGCCGCTCCTAGGAACCCAGCTGCTGTGATAATCCTGTTATCTGCCATTAAACGTGCACGAAGGTTTGGGCGATAGGAGGGGGATGCTGAATGGTGGGGAAAACACTCCGGGGCTCTGAGGTAATACAGCTTCACCTCATACCGCCTGCATGCGTGTCAGGTTAACCCCTCACAGCTACAAACTAGATCTGAGAGAAAATGCGTCTGGATGCGATCCAGGCACGCGCGCCTGTGCACAGGTGGGATCGCACGGGCATTGTTAGTGTTGACAGCTTGCTTCTTCACACGGTCCTACTCCACACTCGAGGGGGACATCGTTACATGCCGACATGCTGTGTGTCGACATGCTGTGCGTCAAGCATGCATAATGCATGAAGTGTTCAGCTTTCAACACATGCAGGCAGAAACTCGGAGAACAATACCAGCTCTGCACACAATCAAATCATAGAGGAGCAAGAAGAAGGCCCAGTGAAGACACACTTACTGTGATGTAAAGTGTTTCTTTTGTAGATATGACACTATTAAGGGTACACCTCCTGCTGCTGCCACAGCTGCTGGTTACAGATCCCCAAAAGGGTACTTTCATGTAAAGTTTTTACATAAAAGCAATACTAAAATGTTGTATTTTATTTTTAAAGTTCAGATGGTATTGTTCTGCTGGACCATCGGTAGTTTTCGCATCCCCCTCCACGGCACAGATGATTACCATTTATATAGCTGCTGGTCACAAAGTAGATTCAGGGTTCGAGGGTGTTTCCCCTCGTGCAGGAGCAATGGCTTTCCATTTGAAAAGGCATTTACGACAAGGTGATCATTTAACATATTCTTCTACAGGAAAGCTTATGGATTTTTATTGCAGACGTGCACGTACATACTGCTGCATGCATGTGGCTGAGGGCCTTCCAATCCCATGACTGTAACCATGTCCAAAAGCTGTGTGATTTAAGACAGTGTCTTAATAGATACAATGCTGCTCCATGTGTCTGTTGGATCAGCGTGTGAACACAAGGGTCAATCTCATCTCAGTGTGGGACATGATGAGGAGGGCGTGTGGGACATGATGAGGAGGGCGTGCACACAGACACGCACAGGCAGCCCAGGATTTCTGAGACCCCCGCTCTGTGCTGCCTGGCTCGACCTAAGGCAAACATCACTATTCATCTCCAAGGTGGGGCAGTAGCAGATTACGTGTAATCAGGATTAACAGATTTCAAAAGATAAATCAACACCAAGTATAATAAAAAGCAATTACATTTGGAATTTTTCAGTTAAATAAGTGACATTTTCATGGGTCATTTGATTACCAATGCTATTAAGTCTTGAAAAGCACATCTAGGATCCATCAGTTACTCTTCTCTGGTTGATGATCAATGTTAATTTCCCTTGAGGCATATTCAAAGCAAATCTTAAAATAACAGCATACATTTAACTGTCGATATATTGTATATATATATATTCTGCACATTAACTAGCGTTGTGGTTCCGTGCCTCAGCTAGGGTTGCCACCCGTCCCTTAAAATACAGAATCATCCACGTATGCATGCGCGGTCGACCCTGAACGAAACTAAAGCTAATGGTAATTAGCGATCCTTGCTTACTAACGGCCGCATTTAATTTCATTCAAAAGAATCCCAGGCCGACTCCAATTTATTACCTTACTGTGAAGTCATCCAGTAAGGTAATGACAGTTGGGACGCGGCAGTGACACCTTCTCCTTGACTGGACTCTCACTGCTACCACTCTTGCCCATCCCGTCCAGCCGCCTACAACTAACTGCGTTTGTCTCTCTCACTTTTCTCTTTTTCTCCCCTTCAGTCTCTGCCTGACCTGGACTTCAGCACTCATCCCTTTGCCTCATGAGGTTGTCCTGTTTTTACATGTTTTCACTTCGACTATACTCTGTGGTCCTGACCGACTAATTCCTCAAGGAATGAGCTACTGAAGTACCATCACCAGCCAAGTGTGTGTATGTGTGGGAGTTTTCATAGGATGTCACCACACCATTACCAACAGTACTGACATGTAAAATTATCTGTATAAAAAAGCATCAATCTAGCAAGAATTCCGTCTGGTAATTATCATCTTCTGCCAAAACTAAATAAGTATCACTTTGTATCACTCGTCTAAAATATTGAAGCCTTCACAGCAGCCCAAGAGGCTACAGTGTCCAGAACAATTTATGAAGATCTTGCTGCATCTAATACAATGTAGTAACTCTGTCCGATGGTTGAACTGAAGTAAAAGCCACACAATGGTACGAGATGGCTACTCCTGTTATATTTGGTCTCGCCTCCAGCTCTCCAAAATAGTCACCACGGAAAACGTTCTACCAAGCCGATGATGTGGACGGTACCAGCGCTGCCTTATTTTAAGCCCAGACGCCACTCACATCCCTGCTCAGTGAAGGGAGCTATGTCAACATATAACCATTGTATCTTCTGTTCCTCAATGATATATGCATCAAATCCCAGCGTTACAAACCAATCCGTTGTTCAATTATTCACTCGTCTGCCACCAGCCCCCAAGGAGCTTGAGAACAGTCTATCACATATGACAGTCTGCGGGGGAGGGGGGGGCAGATCATTCTCACACAATGCAGTGATGGCTTTAATACATGGTTAAAACATGAATGATGCATTAAGCATGAATATGATGCATGAAAGAGACAAACCCAATTTAAAGGTTTGCTAGGGCAAAGGAAAAGCTTCCAGGTGATTGGCTGATGAGTAGACTGTCCTTGAGATGCCTTGGCAACACTGCTGCCGCCGCAGCCTAACTGTCCATGCAACCAATCACTATGAGCACGATGTCCCTTGGGGACAGGTGGGTGGCCCGATCGTAATCACTGCTTCCTCATTCTCAGGAAACAACATGGAAATTAAAGCATTATCCATCTGGGAGTGGAGGGGGAGCAAAATAGAGAGAAGTGTGGGAGGTAGGGAAGAAGAAAGTAGGCGGACATAAAGACTCCCTGGATGATGGAGAGAGGAGCGCTGGCCAAATCCAGCTTTCTACTTCGTTAATTTACTATCTCCAGTGTTTCCACTACTATTATGCCAGGATCACCCCCCCTCCACCCAAGAGTCTGTAAGTCCGTAATTAAAAAAATTAACTTGTTGGGGCATTTAAGGAAGGGTCCAGGGCGTCCGTTGATGACATTGGATTCTTATCTTGAATATTCCTTTTGTATGGGGGGGCCTGTGTTGTGGCTCCTCTCTGAAGTGTTTAAAACTCCTCTTTTTCCATTGTAGCTTTGTCAGATCTTCCTGCTCCTCTGTGGGAGAAGGAACAATGTTTCCCATTTCAGCTGAATTGTAGTAATTTGACTTCTGTCTGTGCTTACGGCTAGTATTGATGATTTCTGTGTTCTTTATCTTTTTCTATTCAAGTTTAGTAATTTATACTTAATCACAAGCGAGTTCAAGATACTTTTGATTTCTCATAAGGGCTCAATCCACTAATTTCCACACACACACGTGGCGGTGGACAGAGACAACACGTCGGCCCCCCTCAGCTGGTCTGTTCGCCTGACTACTATCCCAACCCCCCGTGAAGTTGTAACCACAGGGGAAGCACTGATTTGGATTTGAAACTTTTCTACATCCCTCAGAGTGATCAGACGGATGGACTACAAAACGCCACACAGATCCAACTTCATGTTTGCAGAATTTATGTCACTAAACCTCCATGTGGACTCCGCTCAAGCTCTGCCAAGATGGTGAGCTGTAGGCATAGAGACAAGCTAACAAACAGCTCTAACTACAGCCTGGAGAATAAACCCAATGTCATAAGCACAATCAGGGACATGAACACTAGAAAAATAGCCCTGAATGGACAGGCTAACATTTTTTTTATTTAATTTATTTTCTGATAGTTGGACAAGAAAATGGACTGCAGTTACGTCTGCCCATTAAATAAATGCTAGGGCCAGCAGTCAGGTTAGCTTAGCTTATAGGACATATACACAAAGGGAAAGAGCTAGCTTTCCTCTGCCTTAAGGCAACATAATCTGCATCCCTGAAGCTCACTAACTTACATGTAATGTCTTTTAGTGTCCCTCCAACACTCTGTTGAAGTGGCCATTCTCCTGCTAAGCTAGACTGCATGGCTTCACCATGACATTTAGCATTTGTACAGGGATTGGACCTCTTAGCTTACTCTCAGCAAGGAAGCAAAAATAGATATGACAAAATCTCAAGCTATTGCTTAAATGCAGAAACTTGAGGTAAATATTATTATTATATTAGGTTTGGTATACACCACAGTGTTATCGATTTTGCCCCCATTACAAAGTGAAAGGTGGCACCCATTAGAGTGATCTCTGCAAATGTGTGTTGTAAGCAGCAATTCTCTTCCACTGTATTCAAACATAAAGGCTACAAGAGAAGAGTGAGTACGAGACAAAGGGGAAAATTACAATGCACATCCCTCCGTAACAGAAACATCGCTAGGAATATGAAAAGCCTTCCAAAGAGCTCTTCTCTCCTTGCTGAAGACAACAGTCCAGACAGAGAGGGAGAGCTTTATCTATTGGCATTAAACACATCCTCAAACCAACATGCTAGCTGAGTTCAGCCCGGCCAATTCCCTTAGCAGTTGAATATTTGATGCCCCTTTTTGCTCAGGTCCAATATCCGCTTGAAGGGAGGGTCCGCTCACCTAGAAATCACGTTCCATTTTGTAGAATATGCTGCAGTTTGTTTTGTTGTTCTGCATTAAATTTCTGTCAAAGCTCAAGAGGGGACAACTGTTAGGAGCGAGACTGTGTAATCTAACTGAACCCCAAGGGGGTGTTAGCTTCTGATTTCTGGAGAGGTCAGGTGGATATTTCTGTTGGCAAGCTCCCCTGCAATCATCCAGCATTGTACTATATAACAAATCCAAGGGCAGGAACACACCTTATTTCCTCTGCCTCCTCTGAAAAGCTTTTTAAACGTTGTTGCCAGGCAGCGACGCAGCAACAATGTCTCTGTGTGGCTTTAAGGAGTAAAAAAAGAAAAGGAACAAAAAAGCACTCTTAGCTGGCACTCAGGTCCAGGGAAAAGAATAAAACACAATCATCATCTTTATGAGATCCTAACAGTGTTACAAATGTTGGACTTCATGTATTCCTGCGCCTTTGCCGTACTCTGCTGTTCCTCGGGCATCACCTGGATCATCATCACGCTTATCAAAAGCACTTCATTAGAGGAATCCGGTCAGAGAGTGTGTGTGCATGCATCTGGTACAGCCTCCGTCTGCATTGTGGTTGGGGTGCATGTCTGGGGACTGTACAGCAGCCGAGACAGAGTTTGTGTGTGTTTGTATTCAACTAGTCCAGTAGTGTGTACCAAATCTATGCATGTGGATGCACCCGGAGAATACATCCTGCGTGGCCACTAAACGGAAAAGACGGAGGCTGCTGCGTCCCTCCAGTCCTGTGGATTTTGTTGTGATTTCTCCCCTCCTATTTCTAAAGTGGTTAACATAAAAGCAAAAACGAGTAAATACGTATTCCTATGGGAAGGGTGGAGGGAGCTGGCCGCTGCCACACCACACAAGCTGAAATGAAAGACTGGAAGCACTCAGAACACAACCGTCACCCAACTATTAGATATGGAACGAAGGAGCTGCTGGGAATTGAGACAATTGGACCTCCATGTTGTCTTTTTTCGAGAACAGCAAAGCCTGCAATGAACAAACTTTCATCCCTTGGCTTCTACAATCTTTAAAGTGGAATACAGCGAGAGCCAAGGCTTCGATTGCGAGCCTCGACACAGCAAGAGGCGGTAAAAGAAGAGCATTGCGTTGCAGGAAAAGTTAGAAGACAAATCAGGGAAAGTTCGGCATACCTTTTTCTGGTCCTCCAGCTTTTGACTTGTCGACTTCTTGCCATGCTTGCTGGCCTCTGGCACATCCATCCCTGGTCCAAATAAAGAATACCTCCAGATGGGCAGTCAGGAAGTAAGTTGGAGAGAATCCTCCCGGCTACAGTTTCCCAACGAGAGCCCGTGTCCGGCTCGCGCCTTCACCAGGACACGGGCGGTCCATGGCAAGGTGGTGGTTTGTACAGTCAAAATGTGTCCATCAATGTTATCGGAACAGAGACGTTTTGGTGGGAAACAGGACGGCTACCAATCATGGAGCAAAGAGCTACAGAGTGATGATATCACCTTGATGACTGGACCGAAGGGGAGCACTTGAGATGACTTTTAGCCTGCAGGTTGAGAAGTTTTACATTACGATAACAGTTATCCCTACTTCTTCCTCAGAGTGCAATCCCTGGCTCCAGCAGAGTCTTCCATCCACACCTGGGGAGAGAAGGATAAGACGTGCTTTCATTCAAATGCACAAAAAGGAAGAAACACAGTTTTAGCTTAAAAATTAATGTACAACCTCTATGCCTCTCCGAAAAGTCAATATTCCCCTTGGAGCTGCACTGTACAATTGCAAAGGAATGTTGCCATGGAGCTCAAACAGGGAGGGAGAATGAGGAAGCTTCTACTACATGCCGTTTCTTCTACACTAAGAGTTATTGTTTTTGGTTGTCGTCTTTGTCCGAATGAAAGCATCTGGTAAGGACTGAGTCATGCTGAGGTCGGGTAAACTGGGAACATCATCTGATAATTAAAAGCTCTTATGCTGTGCCATCGAAGCAGGATTACTGAAACCCAAACGGTTCATTGTCGGTGCTGTCCTCAACCCATTGAGTTATTATTCCAAGGGCATCAGATCATCCTGACAGACTGACTAATGGCCAAGGTCAAAGATGTTGTTGAAAGTTGGCATGAGGGGCCTTCAGCGAAATACAGCCATGTGATGTATACATTTCGATTTTTACCTAAAACCAATCTATAACTTAATTGTATTCTTTTTAGCTTCCAACAGAGCCACGCTTGGGGGAATCTGTGTTTGCCTCAGTTTGTTCTCTGAACACCGGCCAGATCTTTGCTCCGCTATGAAACACTTACCCAGCCTGAGAGTGCCGGGTAGCCCTGCAACCCTGTCAGTTACTTAAGGGCAATCATGTCAAGTGCTGCCAACTCAGAATTGGTTCTTAAGGGACATCATGAGTCAAGCGCTAAGGCCTGACGAGATTTTCCATTAAAACCCAGAGTGTTAGCTGATGGCAATAAGCTGTGAAAACCATTCCTTTCAAGTACCACAGGGATGCTGTTCCATTACATTATGTAGCAGCCTCAAACAACAAGCGAGCAGAGGGAATATTTTCAGCATTAGGTGATGAGGAAAATTAAGCGTGCTCTCCTAAGACTGGAAACACTCTGCAGTTTGGCACAAGCAATAACACCACATCCTAGAAATGCTAAAGTTGCTAAAAGCAAAGCTGTGTGGCTCCTAGGATTGCCCTCAGCAGGCGAATCATACATTCATGCATATTACATCAGGGCTAATTTGCTCCATTTTCTTTTTCTTGAATATTACAAAAGATACAAGGAAACCTCACGAGGAATAGTCTGGCAACCATTCTGTTTTCTGCCGGGAGTAGGCTAGCTGGCAGGCACTGTGACAGAGTGACAAGACGGCCTGCAATGTAGTCCACTGCGGTCAGAGGTCGTTCTCCATCTGCTTTTCCTGACAAGCAACAGCAGGTACATAGCGCCCTTGGCAAGGAGGCAAGGACAGAGTCACAGACATACAAGTGCCTGAGTAGAGATTGCTTACTGCATCCTGTACTTTCTGCCATGTGAACCAAAATGGCCTAAAACTGGATGTCAAAACAAACTAGTAAGTGTTGGCGATGCAACAAGTCCAACCACATGCTCCTTTCAGTAACCCACATACACAAAAGGTTTGTGGGTTACTGATAAATGGAAGCCAATTTAAGGTATAACAATGAACACCATAATTCCATTATTACTTCCCAGATGTCCTAGTTCACCTACTGTCGCTCGCTAAGCATATAATATAATAATGCAAATCACGTTAGAAATTTCAATTCAACAAGCTTTTACTTATAGAATATCATCAAAGCAAAGAGTCCCAATAGAAGGACGTGGCGCCTGAAAGGAGTGGGCCCTGTAGCGCAGACATCTTCTATCAGCTGACACACAGTTGTTATTGCTGCGATCTCAAGAGCTTTGCTCTACGTTTGTTCTTAAACGTAACAATGGGGATGAACACTTTGAGGAAAATATCTGGCTGCCATTGTTTGAAGTGCAACAGGCTTTTTCTAATGGATGGCATTTGGAGTGAGCACCTGTGTTGCTAATGGTTCTAATGATTGACAAATGACAAAACAAGTTACATTTGTTCAGATTAAATATAAATGAAGGCAATAACCCCTTAAACAAAATAAAAATGAAAAAGGTATTTGTCAAGTTACTAGTGACAAGTTTTAATTGTGTCCAACAGAGAATTATGGGTAGTTAGCTGCCGCTGGGTACGTTTGCCAGGGGTGACAGTTGCAAAATGAAACTAACCTCTTAGAGCTTGACAGCACAGTCTGTAATGGCAATCTTACAATGTGTAAATGACGACGACATAAATATGATGTGAGCTAAACATAAATAATAACTTAAGTTAAACTAATTAGTAAGAGCACATTTAGTCAATCCCATATTTTTCTTTCTCAATTTCTATATATGGCTTAAAAGACAAATACAAAGACTTCTCGTGTTCTCTGATTGTGACAGCCGTCAGCAGATGTGCTGTGCAGGTAATTACAAGACGTTTTCACAGAACCACCGTTCGCTTGATTTTCAGAGCATTAACATAGCAGCTGACAACTGTGTGTAATGTAAAAATACAGTGGCGATAATGTCTCCCTGAGCAGAGGATGAGGTGGCGCTTCCTCTCTGTGTGTGCTGTTATCCGAGCCTATGTGATTTGTTCACATAGCAGCTTTTTTGTAAAGTCAATACATATGCTCGGTTTTTTCAAATCCAACACCTATGAGGACGATTGCAAAAAAATTCTGCAACGATTATCTTATTTGTCCTCTAAAGCAATTAAATTGAATTCTATTAAGATTAGAAATAATTGCCCTACAATCATTTTTAAGGATTTGTGTGATACATATATACCAATTACTTGACCAGATTTAGTCTGCTTCCAGTGTCTTTGACAAGGATTTTCAAGTAATTGTAGTTGGAGAGAATATTAATGTGGCCTTTAATCCCCTTTTGATTATAAAGACCCTTATTGGAAGCAAAATCTCCATATTCATGCCCATTTCATCACAGCTTGTTGAGAGAGGCCGCTGATCCCACCTTTAATCTCTACAGCTGGTCGACATTTGCCCCCGCACAGTGGCCTTTCGCCGGCACTTGGTATTCAGCGGGTGTCTGTAACTCTCCTAGTGGTCAATAAAGTGTGATTCATGGGGCCCAGGCATTAACGGCACACTGCTGCTTTATTCGAGATGCAAATGATGGCCATAGATCGAGCCTGATTTCCTCAGGGTGAGCAGGGGGTTGGTCGAGCATGGGCTGTAAATTATCACCTCGATAGGTCAGAGGTCAGACGTGAGGAAAGTCTCACCAGGACATTAAAATACTATAATGCCCTAATGACTTTCTTACAACGTAAACGTCCCTGTATCGTCCTCTGCGAGTATCCCGACTGAACAAAACGCACGGCCAAGATCAAATAAACACATTCTAAGGATTTTAAACTCTTTTTTCAATATACAAAGTGGGAATTAGTATTCTCCTATAGAAGTCTGCATGACAGCACAGAGCCAATGTCCACTATGGAGAAGACTAGACAGAAAAGGTAATGGGAATATTTAGTCAGTAATAATTAGGACATTTGCAATGGCATTGCTACACTTTACTTTTCTCTACAAAGAGCTGTTAATAATATTGATAAATCTAATATATACAAGAGGGATCCCTTGTTACACTTTAAAGCAGGGTGTCAAAGTCATTTCCGGTTTGGGCCAGATAATAAAAGGATAGGATAAGGAGGGGACGGCGGGGTGGGGTGTTGTTTGCAGCAACACATGCGGAACAACAGCGTCGCAAAAAACTCAACGAGCCTCTCGTCTGTCAGAAGAGAGCGTGCATGCGTGGAGTCTTTTCTGTAATTCTCACAATAGCAAAGTCCTCCGGCGGGCCGTACTGGACCACCCGGCGGGACGGATTTGGCCCGCAGGCCGTGAGTTTGACACAGGTGCATTAAAGCATGAAAAAGGACTGAGCTGACCACTCCGCAGTTCTGCTACTGAAACTACAGCACAGTTTAAACACACTGGCACAAGTTACTCATTGAGTAGACAAGCGAATACAGGAAAAAGGTTGGTTTGTAGGTGCAATGAAAACAAGCCGCAGCCTATGTAGGAAAGGAAAATATACCCACATTTCTACAGAAGGACATAACAGAATGGTATGAAATAATAACTTTCAGTATTAGGGACGTCAAAGCTAATCTATGAGCGTATTGCGGTTGAGATTAGTGCGATAAAATATTTTAACGTGCTTAACGCAACTGTTTAGTTTCCTCATCGCTGGTTCAACATGTGTGAGGTTTTGGGTTAGTGTAAAAAAACACGCTTTGTGAAGTAATTACCCATTCATTTAGTCTTAAAAAGAAAAACAAACTTATTTGCAGTAAATGTAGATGAATGAATCTAGTATTTCTTTTATCATATTGACAGCCCTACTCAGTATACAGTATTTACAGAATATAATGGGGAACAAAGAAACCAGATGCTACAAATAATATTAAGAATGTAACAATGCAAAATGTGTATTTTTATACTGAATTAACATAAAAAAGCCTGCTGGGGCCATATGTGTGTGTGTGTATAGAACATGAGTAGGTGTGCATACGCTGTGAATCTCTAAGGCTCTGGACAATCAGGCTTCAGAGGAGAGCAGTGTTTACTTTTCAGTTTGCTGCATCCGCTAAAGCAAACTAATACATAGCGAGCACGCTATGGTGGTCAGGAAAAGGCTCCTTCCTCCTTGTCTGGGGTGGCCACTAAGTGGGAGAAAGGAAGCTCTGACCAGCCATAACGGTTTGTGAGACACTTACTACAACATGCAATAATACATAACTGAGGTCCAACCATGGTGGAAGCCTTCAGTGTGTCGCTTTGGCCTTTGCAGTCTGTCTCACCATCTTGGTTGTTCTTGGTATTTGGCCACAAGCGTCTCGTCTTTTTAGCAACCGGAGGTGAAGCGAGTGTAAGAACTAACGCTGAAGACATTCTTAGTCAACCAAAATGTTACCGCCTCGACTAAAAACACACCATGAAAAGGTTAAGAAGAAAACAAGGAATAATGATTAATGCCATCACGGACATTGAGAAGGCAAAGATGGCTCGTAAACATACTTATTTAAGTAAGCATAATGTAGCTGTTGATTGTGGTGATGGAAGTAGGTTGTTCAGCAAATAATATTCAATATTTCAATAAAAATACATTAAGGGAAGTCCCAAAATCTGGAGAAAACAAATCTGTCTCATGTTTGAGGGAAAAATAAATGAAGCAAGTTACGAGTGTACATATTCATATGTAAATGCACCAGTTTTTCACGTTAAAATTAAATGAAAATGAGCTCACTGGCCTTCCGTCATGTTAAATCAGGGTGGAAAGTGAAATGTTGATTGTCTCTGGTAAATAATTAAATAAGTCAAAGAGACAAAAAGGGGTGGAAGCCAAATTCTAAACAAATTCAGCCATTTCTGTAAAGGAAATGCAAATGAATGCTTGTTTCCATTCACTGTCATTGTGTAATTATTTGTTCACTGAGTTTGACAGTCGGAAAAACCTTCATTCCAGTGCAGATAGGAGAAAATTAATAAATAATGTGTATTTTTCCACTGTTTTTTCTTAATTTGCAAATTGAATACGTGCTTTAAAACAGGTGGAAATACACCTGGAGAGAGAAAGAACAAGAGTAATTCCACTGACAAAAGTCCGAGGGAGCAATGCTGGCAGAGTGTACGAACTGTGACAGCACCGTTAAGACACTGGGAAGCCGTTCCACTTTATATACATGAACAACTCAATGAGAGCGATGCAGAGCTAAAATCCAAACTGCAAATTCACCTTATGTTTTACATGGCAACAGTCGTGGGGATGGTAGAGCTACAGTACATCTAATCAGCATGAATGTGCACCAAATGTGCACCAAACACTACCCAGGCCTTTTCCGTTGTCAGGGAAACTGCGGAGGGATGGTGGTAGCTTGTGTGAGTGGGTTTTTTTCCCGCTGCAGGTATCCTCGGTCTCTTTAACAGGGTACAGTCTATTGTGAATACTGTCAAGGAGAAGGAGCAGGTCATTATCTTGAGGAATGCATGTCGCAATGTCAGTTTGTTTTGTTCCGCACACTCGCCCGGCCCGACATTCTCCCAGCACTTAGCTGTTTATTGTTTTACCAGCGATGACACAGTGCTTGGCAGTGACAGCAAAATGACTCCTGAGTGACATTGGGGCTTTCTCAGCCGGCCAATAACCTCCTTAAATCTCACATGGCATATATGATTTCTTAATTAAACAAGATTGCTAAAGTTAAGCTGAGACTTTTTTTAAAGGTTACATTAACCTTCAAATGAGAACTTAAATGCCAAAATGCAACCGCTACAATAAGCATGAAAAGCTAGCTAACTACCAGGTGAAAAACAAATGTAACAATTTTATCTGAGTGAAAGCATTGTGATTCGACCCATCCACCTGCTTTCCAATACGGACTACTACACATTAATATCCAAACGTTTCTTGCTCCATCGCCTTTATTAGGTTAGTATCTGTGGTTATTTCCAGTGTCTGTATACGAGTTCAACAATTACTTATATCACCCTATTACTGCAGTGTAACACCGGTGTGTTTGTCTTGTCATTTCCTGTCTTATGTTGAAAGTCTGTTCCCTCCTCTCGTTTCAGATCGCTTGCCCTTCCTCTCGTATCACCTGTTCAATTACCCAGATCCCTGATTGTGTCCACCTGTTTCTCATTACCCTCATGTGTTTATTAGTCAGCGTCTTCCCTCGTCTTGTGCCGAAGTGTTTTCGTTCCCATCGACTTCACCAAAGCCATTCTCGCCACGATCACGCCAAGATCAAGTTAAGATTATTGTTGCCTGTTTTTTGATCTTAGTTTTTGTAGACCTGGTTATTTCCTCCGGACGGAGTGATTTTGAGTTTGTTGTATTTCCCCTCCCATTCTTGAAGGACCGTTTGCCCAAGAAGTACTTCCGTTAATTATTAAATAAACCCTGTTCTTTGAATCCTCTGCATTTGAGTCCTGCCTTCCAACACCTGCCTGACATGCAGCTGTTGTGAGTCACATGGCAAAGACGTCGGTTCCAGTTAAGTCGTCCAAGGTGTGGAAGCATTTCACTTTGAATGAACTAAAACACTGTCAATGGCAAAATATGCAACGTCAACGCAACATGGCGCGGGAGCGTTAGCGTTAGCTCGCAAATAACAGCAGTAAAGCAGTTAGCAAAACTAAAAACGTTTTTATTTACTTGCCTTTTTTGGACCATTCATTTCATCTGTCGTGTATATTTCGTGCTTTGTCCCATTTCAGTTATTGTTGACAAATATATTTGTATGTGTAATGCCGTCATGTACGGTAGTCCAGTGTGCTTGCGCATATACTGTGGGTTGTACGGTAGTTGAAACATACGGTGAGCCATTAAACAAGAAGCCTCTAATGCATTTATTTACAAATGCTATTTTAAATTCATCTCATAGCACTTTATTTTTTTACTGTATTTAGATGTGGTGTAAATTTACTTTACTTGCACTACAATGATGGTAATAATTTAATGAATAAGCTTCAAGTGTACGTGGGTTTGTGCATCTTTGAGTGTAGTATCTTTGAGTGACGTCAGAACAAGTTCTGACGTCAAAACAAGTTCTGACGTCAAAACAAAACAAATCATCATTTAAAGATAATCAACAATTATCTAAATTGCAGCCCTATATTTGTCCCAGCAGGGCAATTGTTTTTGCTTCATGTAAGTGACATGTAAAAGAAAAATAAAAGCACAAAATAGCATTCCTCAAAGTGACACGGACTCATTAAACCATGAGTTTAACGAAAACTGCCACTGCCGTCAACCTACGCAAAAAGTATGACCAGCATCAGCATTACAAGCATGATTAAAATGCATCACCCAGCTGCAACAACAGAAGCAGAGGTCAGCATGAACAACATGCTGTGAGTAGACCTCCCAATCTAATGGGGCTACTGGGGTTGAGGGTTTGACTGCCGATGAGGGCGCTCTGAGTGTAGGGATTCAAGCCCTGTACTTAGCTGCTTGCGCTCAGTCAAAGGCAGAAAGGTTGTTGTTGTTGTTGTTGAGGTCCTCTACAAGCCCTTTTATCTGTTACATTCAAGAGTGAGATTGTAAATCATTTTTGAACTAAAGTGACTGCAGCTAACAACAGATTCCACATCTGGTACCTCATTAATGGAGACCTGAGTGTGGGGACAATGCACATATTTAGTCACTGATGCATTGAGTATTAGAAATGAGCTTTCGCAGCATTAAAAAAAACCCAAATGAATTAAAATGAAATAAATAGCATTTCCCTTTCAACGGCTCTCGACATGTGGCCAGCTGAGCCGGTGCTAGCAGTGAAGACCATGGAAACAGTGCTCACAGAGTTCAATGGGGGAGGAACCGGACGATGCTATTGGTCAAAGCAGCGTTATGGGCAGTAACCGCGTACGTGCGCTAGCATGGGAAGAAAAAGCATGCGGGAACATAAATGTCGACTTAATGAATAAATAATGAATAATATCTAGTTTTAACCCAAAAGAAAAAGTCCAAAAGTAAAAAGCTTCTAAGTCGCTAAATTTCTATGAATTGAGACTCTTGAATAATTCTTATGGAACTTTCAATCTACATTGGATTCCAACATTTTGTTGAGTTGGCTGCATTTTTCTTTAAACAAATTGAATTTCCTTAAGTTGAAATGAATGGCTCCCTCCCTCCTTACTCTTACCTCTCATTAATCACAGGAATTGTACATCGGTGTAGAGATAAATAGCCCCCCCCCCCCCCCCCCCCCCCCCGGCCCTGTGGGCAATCCGTCGCCTTTGCTCGATCAGTCTCTTTCTCCCTCTAACTGAAGTAACCTCCACTGTCTCTCTCGGTGTCATGATGTACCTGGCCAGCCTCCCTGGGCGCGAATTAGATGAGGAAAAGACAACACCTCTGTTCATCTACATACAAGCTGCAATACAACTCATATTACGTGAATGTGCCTTCAGCCAGCCAAGCGTCCTCCTCGCTCGCCAAACCCATTCTGCACCGCTGGCGCCGCCCGTGTCGAGCATTATGGAGGCGTGTAATCTTGTGATATTGTGTCGGGATTAACATCAAATCTCATTATGGCGTGGCGGATCATGGAGAAGGAGGGCTTTGTACTTTTTTTTTAGGTTTCTGAAGCTGAGCGAGAAAGCGGGAAGAGAGATTAGATCCATCTTCATTACACATGCTGGCATTTGGGAGGTTTGCGAGTCTACTGGCAAATTCACTACGTGAGCCTGTTGAACACCGCACACGCACACACACACACACACACGCACACACACACACACACACAAACCCAACTAGGGTCAAAAAGAGATATGTGGCGGCACATCACAGTGAACTAGGAGACAAATCACACCCCTCAACCCTCCAACTCATCATCATCCTCCTCCTCCTCACCACGCCTCGCCCCTCCACGCCAAACATCTTTTCCCTCCAGAGCGCCTCGCAGACGCTTCATAAACCTCTCTTTTACTGCCAATAGATCCGTGGAGGTTGTAATTGTGGAAGTGATATATGGCGGCTCCATTTCGCTACCATTTAAAACGCCACCGCCCCAAAGTGGTGTTGGGGGGGGGCCTTCGTCCTGTTAAATTAATGTCCTGAAGGGGTGTATGGGGGATAGGAATCAGGGGTTTGGACCCACACACACACACACACACGCGCCCCAGGTTTCATGACGTTACGCACACTTAATTCCCATGCGCTGCATTCTGAACATGCCAACACACAGGGGGAACACAAACATTGACTCGAACACATATACAAAGCAAAGGCACAAACACACACGCACCCCCCGAAGTAGTCTCACTAAATCACTCCGAGGATCCAGCAGAAATGAGGCGTAACACGGATTGATTGCTGAATGCATCCTTTTCCCTCTTTACAGCGGGGCGAGGTGTGTGTGTGTGTGTGTGTGTGTGTGTTGTGGCAGGTACATTTTCCTTTGTCAAAAACATAACCATTAGTTTTCCTGAACTTTTCATGTTTTTGTCTAACAAATACTGCTTGATGTTGTTTCAACGTTTTTTGTTTTTTTATTTGAAATATTTACAATCCTTACTGAGACAGCTGATAGTTGAACGTGGAGTTTTGTGTCTGATTAGCACAGTGGCATCGAGTGGTTCCATCTAACAAAGCTAATAGTCTTCAGCTGAGTGACAAATGCACTCGCCGGCAACATTCTGCAACAAAACAACTGTGGCACTGATGAGTTACAGCGACATGAATCCCACTTTAAATCAAATGAAGTATGGATTATGTTTACGTGGAATTTGATGGTTTTATTCACTTCTTAGCTTCTTTTATGATAATCATCTATTAAATTTATTAAATCACAGTGGTGCTTTGTGAAATCCAAATGACAAAAGTAGATTACTACCTTCTTAAATAGACAAACTGGGTACCACGCAACTCATGTGTCATTTTGTTAAGACATTTCTTGGATGTGCCCTACTGAAGTAAAGTGTTTGACGCAAAGCAGCCGAGCATCGTCACTGTGTGCATGCCGAGGATATGTTACCACGGAAAGCCTCCGGTGGGTCACACTCCACCCAGCATCGCGCGTGGAGGCTGCGGTGAGCAGTGGTGATGGAGAGGAGCAGGAGACGACCCTTCAAGTCTCCAGTATTCCATTAGCTGCCCTGTGATGTACTGCTCAAGCACAGAGAGCCACACAAACACATACACACACACACACACACACACACACACACACACACACACTGATGGGAGACCAGTTATCCCCCATCTCCTCCCGACACCCTCCCCCCATCCCACATGCCTCTTCTCTTCATCCTCCTCCTCCTCCTCCTCCTCCTCCTTCACACACCTCACACCATCTCTATCAGTCACCATCCCTCACACAAGCCCTCCACAGATGGGGCAGCAAATAATGCACACACACACACACACACACACACACACACAAAAGCCTCTCACTCCAACAGACACTTGCATGGTCGGCCAGACGAACAAACAGACACACACTGACAACCAGCCTCAGCATTACACGGCTTGCTCACTCGTACACAAACTCCACCCTACTGCCACGCACACACACACACACACACACACTCACACACACACACTCTACCCCGCAAACTCTTTCATCTGTGGCTCCAAGCTGCTTAGAAACCGGAAACCTCCACGGCCGAGGGGAAACCCAGTTAGGAGGCAATTAGTGCCATCGGATCTACCTGAGAGCAGGAGAGAAAACAAAGCGGCATACGGGTGTTCGCATACTCGCTGTCTTACTCGCCGCTGCCTCTAAAGGCTGCTGCTGGTTCCCCCACGTTTCTGATCAATGCGAGAGAAAAAAAGAAAAGCCTTAATGAGCCTCACTTCTTTTGCAAGCAAAGCTGGATCCATCCCATTAGAGAAAAAAGGAGAAAGGGTCGAGACAGAAAACTTGACAAAGTTGTGTGCGGAAGGAAACACGCAGAGCGCACAGGTTCTCGCCGCGCTAATCAACAAGTTAGTCACTAAAGAACGAGGCAGTGAATCAAAAGCTCACCTTTAAATTCCCCTGCGCGCACTATAGTTTAAATACGTATTCCAATCCGGAGGCTCTTGATCTTGTGAATGGGATTCATCACATCCAAACGTAACCGGGCAAAAAAAAAAGATTCCTCCCTGAGCATCCAACTGCACCTTCTGCACCCTCCCCCCCCCCCCGCCCCCCCCCCCTCCCTCCAGCTCTCTCCTCTCGTAGCCCAAGGACAGCCTCCTCCGGAGCCAGTGTGTGTGTGAGACACAGAGAGAGAGGGAGGAGGTGCAGTAGTAGCTGTAGTAGCAGTAGTAGAATGAGGTGGGAGGGATGCTGGCGGCTCACATCATGAGGGAAGTCGTAATCTGCGCATCGGGCGTGCACGCGGCAGAGGAGACGAGCCACCAGAGAAGAAGATGATGAAAAAGAAGAGGAGGAGGAGAGAGAGAGAGGCAGGCAGGCAGTGGTGAATGAGCGGCGGATACAAGCTCCCTCCCCTCACACAGAGTCTCTCTCTCCCCTCACACACACACACACACACACACACACACACACACACACACACACACACACACACACACACACACACACACACACACACACCACACACACACACACACACACACTCTTACCCCCGCCCTGCTACAGATTGCAATGCACTGATGAAATTTTAATGGTTCTTTTAGGAAGAATAATGAACATGGCTTGTCCCTGGAGTTCTGTGTACGTGTGTGTACGTGTGTGTGTGTGTGTGTGTGTGTGTGTGTTTGTGTGTATATTGTCTACACAAACCTACAGAGGCATGCAACTAACATGTCTATGTGCATAAGCAGCGTACAAGTGTGCTCTTCTCTCCACCTTGTTCCCTTTTTTTCCACCAGAGCATACTCCCACTCACAGATTCACTTACGCACTCCACCTTTCTTCATTTGCACGCCGCGTTTCGAGGCACGCACACAAATACAGGCTCACTCGCAACAGCATCAAACACTGCTGCTGACAGACAGACAGACACGCGCTACTGTCGCACAGGGAAGACGATGTGGGGGAGTAAATAGAGATCCGACCCATCCTCAAAATGCTCTCTTGGTGCACGCGCATCTACATGCGCACACACATGAGTACACACCCAAATAAGGTGGAACAAAGAGCAGAGGCAGCATGTGGAGGCACCAGTAGGAGGAATAGGGAGACAACAAGAGGGAATCTGCCTTCAGTCTACTACTGTCTATTATAATAGAGTACCATGTAATATAGTGTGTATATATACACACACACAAACTATGGTTTGGTTTGGTATAGTGCGCTAAGGTGTAAAATGCAGTTTAGTATGATATAGTATAGTATAGCGTAGTATATTGCTTTTACAGTATAGTTTTAGTTTTATAGTTTTGTAGTATAATATAGTAATGGTACCAGAATGCAGTGGAAAATTGTTCCATGCTGTTTTTAGTGTAGTCCGTATAGTAAAGTGGAGAACACTAGTACAATAGTGTGTAGTAGAGTATAATAGAGTTCTGAGTATGGTATTAGAGTATAGCAAAGAAGAGTTCAGTTTAGTAGGGTAAAATAAAATAACAAGAGGCAAAAGAAAGCAAAAAATATTGCTCATTATAACTTAATGTACGCATCATCAATTAAATATGTTCACACATCTACATGAATCCGATAAAGTAAAACGCATTTTAAGTGGGAATTAAAGCAGCAAAATATAATTAAGTGAAAATAAAAGGAGTGCCAAATTCAACCTGCCAACTTTATAAATACAGAGTTTGTTTATCGATGATATAAATGAACACAAACTGCCTTAAACTGAGATTTATGCATCTAAAAATTACTATAGAAAAAGATTTGTCAACAGTCCAAAACACAAACATTTAATTAACAATAACATAAAACGGAGAACCTGAAACCAGACTGGTGGAGGTTTCTGTAGGAAATGTGATGATGTAATGGTTGAATCCATCCATCGTAATTTTCAAACTACACGCCGCGCCTTTTTCCCCATTTTTCGATTCTGTGGTTTATATAACGGTGCGGCTAATCTATGGATTTTACCGCTAACGGCCACTAGGGGACATTTGGTAATTAAACATTAAAACAGCTGCGACTTATCGTCGAGTGCAGCTTATAGTGCAAAAAATACGGTAATAGCATCCTAGTGAGCCCAAAGGCTGCACATCCTCCTAGTTAGCAGTTAGTTAGTAGTGCCATACTAGTGATGCTACACACATTGATGGATTTGGAAAGCTTCACATTTGTTATTGACCTGGTTTAATGTGTTGCTCTTAACCGATGTCTCCATATCTCTCAGAAACATTGCATAGCTATGATTAAATAAGGAATAAAGTCTTCTATCAACAAATAGAAGGTAAGCCCATCTAAAAAAAAATGTTATCCCTAAATTCTAAGTTAGTATTTCAATTCAACCAAGATTCACATTGTTTCAAACATCTGTGTTCTGATTATTTCAAATATTAAAAGAGAAATAATGTTATTAAAGGTAGGCTTGTTAAAACCCCATTCTAGCATTGTTTACATTTCAACACATCACAATTAAGGAAACAGTTTGTCAATCAGCCATTCTAGAGTTACAGAGGCTGAAATAATCATGTAGATGCTACACATACTTGCACAAAACTATCTAAATATATTATACCTCTACGGATTCCATGCAATGTAATCCCAGCGCTGACTCGGACCCAATCCGGAGCCTGATTTATTTGAAGATTGTGTAAATTTAAAACCTATCCAAAGCTGAAACGTTCCAGAAGATGTTGAGTAAAAGGGGAAAGAGAGTAGAACTCACATCAAACCAGGACTCCTCTGGCGCCTTCACGCACATTTCAGCATCGATCCCGGCACCATTAAAAGAGTCCTGCAAAGAGAGGAGACAAAAAAGGGATTTGTAGCAATTTAACCCAGTGTCTAGGTCAGAAATACAAAGTTGATCACCACCTCAGTTTAGTAGCAGTTGTGTTTCTCATTCTGGATTATTTTCTAGTTTCAAGTCCTTTTTACAGGGAGATCGTTATATGCAGATCGTGGAAGTGGAAGTTATTTGTTAAGCCATATCCAGTTTTATGCCAAATCCTGCATCGTGCTCTTTAGAGTGGTACACATCCCAACCTCAAACAAGTAGAATGCACTGGGATTGTAACAAGGTCTGACCAAAGACTTGCCCAATGCAGCAGGATATATCACGACACTCTGAGCAATAATACATGTTTTCAGGAAAGTTTCCCTCCATGGTAAAAGGAAACCAATGAACTGTGAATTTTACGACTTCTATGAACTGCGTCTGCATGATTGTGTCGGGACATGATGCTAGCCGTTAGCCAGCTTGATAGCCTATTGGCTCGGGTCGGGGACGGACTTCCCGCCTGCACATCATACTTCTGACAATGGCACCCGGTAGTCCAGGGCCAAGTTTACAATATCACAATGTGCCTCCTGGCCTCGCAGACACTAAAGAGCCACTTTAACTTTCCTTTTCGACTACTGAAACCACCAAAACGTAATGATGGGAATCTTGGAAGGCATCAGGCGGAGGTTTGATAGGAACACGCAAGTCGTCCTACATCCCGGGATGCAAAAACAACAGCTTACAAGGTTAAAGTCGTCTGGAAACTTAAACGCCTTGCTGGATGAGTACCTTGCAAAGTTTTACAATATTTGGGAAAAGAAACAACATCCTGGAAACGCCTCATAGCTCAATAATAAAAACAACATGATACATCGGGGGCAGTAGGGGACTTATGGAGAAGTTTGATTGGACTATTCATGATGTACTGTCTGATAGGGTGCTTCCCTTTCAGACAGTACATCATGAATGGTAGAGTTTTTCTGGGGATGCCAAAAGGCTTAAAGGGGGAAGCTGTTCATTTCACATTGGGGTAAGATACTTATTATAAACCACATGTAATATTCTGCTCTGCTCAAATATTTGAAAAATATTAAATTCACGTCACTAAATCTTACCAAAAATGCATTAAACAAGTTGTCGTTCGGCAAGCAAAGGTTCTGAAAAGGTTCCAATGTGATAAATTACTTGGTAAATGGTCAGCAATGATGTCAAGAATAGAAAAGTTAGTTAATGAGCTCTAAAATCAGTGTTGCCACAGTTACTTTGAAAAAGTAATCCGATTACCGATTACCGATCCGAGCGGCGAGCAGTATGGCCGACGGTCCGCTGACGGCAGTCACCCGGGCCGTACACACTCTGGCGGCGGGCGGCAATGGACGGCCAGCAGGGACATGTGTGCTCTACAAAATACTGCCCGACCAACTTACTGGTTTTATCTGGTTAAATCTCTGTAATCTGTATAGTCCTTCAAAATGAAATCCCGTCAACGCTACAGAGAATCACACACGAGCTATTGTTTGATTGCTGACAACGCAGACAAATCCAATGAATGCCTCTACCTAAAGGTAATCGCTGGGGTGGAGATATTCGCAAAGCCAAGTTTCCCCAAATGGCTACGGCATAAAATGGGTAAGCCCATGAGTCCGGGCAGTATCCTAACACCGCATCCTAGGCAAGCAAGGACTGGCATCTTCAGCGCCTGCCAGTAGCGACTCACTCCTCAGGACGAGGACACACTTCTTTAGTCGGCACATAAACGCCCTCACTGGATTCCACACAAGAAACACGCGGCATGCAGATGAGTGTGTGTGTGTGCGTGTCTACGTGTGTCATTTAGTATTCAAAACAAATGAGACACACACAAACACACACACACACACCCCCACAGGCTTGTCACAGGATCTCCGTGGAGTATGGGAGGACTGAAACTAGAGCAACTAGAGAAATGACAACAGAATCCTTTGAAAATAAGGCTTTTATCCATTCAGGCTGACATGAAGCTACACCCACGATTTCATTCATAACACGGGTTTCTTCTTTCAGGGAAGACATGCACATTGTTTATTCATTAATATTCTCAGTAAGACACGGCAATTACATTTTCCTATTTATTCAAAGCATGACCTGCCAATTCAGATTTATTTTTCTTAAAACTAATTGACAGCGAGGGTCCAGAATAACTAACAGACTGTTATGCTTTACCTTGTGATTATCATCTATGGTTATATACCAAAAAATATAAAATTCCAAACTTTTAATAATACACAACTATTTTTATTGAAATCAATAAATAAAAAATTATAATATAAAATATAATCTTTAGGTATCATCATTAGCTGTATTATAAGCGGCTTAGTGCCATGGTTAAAAGGCCATAATTCCCTTGCCAATATACATTTTGTTTTGGTGTGAAAACACCTTTCACACAACTCGATTCATAATTGCCAAAAATGATTGCTTGAACCTATGCTAAAAACCTTCGTTATCTCTCTTTTGGGGACAAAATGTTGCCGTGTACTTATGTAAAACTACCATGAGGGGATGGCACACATGTGTAATATGAGCCGCAAACAATCTGAAATATAAGAACGATGATCCGCTGAAAACGGGCCGGTTTCGATTTGTGCGTATCTGATTCCAAGTCCTTAATTCCAACAATGCACACATTAGATACACACCCAATAAAAGTGCTGTTAGTGACGCTGCAGGGCTGTAGAGGCAGTCATCACTCGCAAAATCATGTCCATTCATGTCAGTTGAATGAAAACACAGCTGGGACATGACTAACCTCTGGTATTTTAATTAACATCCATCAACATGCTGTAGCCAGGCCCCAGCTGAAAGGCTCTCTGGGGGAGTTGAGCTTAGACAGACAGTCAATCTCATCTGTGCCATAGAGAGCTTTGACACATTCGAATGCAATATTTAATTCTCTGCTTTCCTTTTTTATAATAATATTGGCATGTCAGTGTGGGTGTTTCTTTCATACTCATTGCGGTGGCGGGGTGTGGTTGGGGTTAGCTCAGTTGCAGGGGGGGAGCGGTTCAGGGAACGGTGCCGGGAGGCAAAGAGCACAGCTGAAGCATATTGACTGATTGTCTTAGCCCCATATACAGTGGGGCAAAAAAGTAATTCTCATCATAGCTACACTTCAACTATGAGAGACAAAAATAGAAAAAAAATCCTGAAAATCACATTGTAGGATTTTTAAATGTATTGGTAAATTATGGTGGAATATAAGTATTTGGTCACCTACAAACAAGCAAGATGTCTGGCTCTTACAGACCTGTAACTTCTTCTTTAAGAGGCTCCTTTGTCCTCCACTCGTTACCTGTATTAATGGCACCTGTTTGAAATTGTTATCAGTATAAAAGACATCTGTCCACAACCTCAGTCACAGTCCAAACGCCACTGTGGCCAAGACCAAAGAGCTGTCAAAGGACACCAGAAACAAAATTGTAGACCTGCACCAGGCTGGGAAGACTGAATCTGCAATAGGTAAGCACCTTGGTGTGAAGAAATCAACTGTGGGAGCAATATTAAGAAATGGAAGGCATACAAGACCACTGATAATCTTCCTCAAGCCGGGGCCCCACGCAAGATCTCACCCCGTGGAATAAGAAGCATCACAAGAACGGTGAGCAAAAATCCCAGAACCGCACAGGGGGACCTAGTGAATTACCTGCATAGTGCTGGGACCAAAGTAACAAAGGCTACCATCATTAACACACTACGCCGCCAGGGACTCAAATCCTGCAGTGCCAGACGTGTCCCCCTGCTTAAGCCAGTACATGTCCAGGCCCGTCTGAGGTTTGCTAGAGAGCATTGGGAGAATGTCATATGGTCAGATGAAACCGAAATAGAACTTTTTGAGTGAAAACCTCCATCCATCAGCAAGGGTATTGAAGATGAAACGTGGCTGGGTCAGCATGACAATGATCCCAAACACACCGCCCGGGCAACGAACAGGTGGCTTCGTAAGAAGCATTTTAAGGTCCTGGAGTGGCCTAGTCAGTCACCATATCTCAACACCATAGAAAATCTTTGGAGGGAGTCGAAAGTCTGTGTTGCCCAGCGCCAAAACATTACTGCTCTAGAGATCTCCATGGAGGAAATACCAGCAACGGTGTGTGACAACCTCGTGAAGACTTACAGGGAACATTTGACCTCGGTCATTGCCACCAAAGGGTTTATAACAAAGTATTGAGATGTACTTTTGTCACTTTTTGACCAAATACTTATTTTCCACCATAATTTACCAATAAATTCATTAAAAATCCTACGATGTGATTTTCTGGATTTTGTACCTATGATGAAAATTACAGGCCTCATCTTTTTAAGTGGGAAAACTTGCACAATTGGTGGCTGACTAAATACCTTTATGCCGTAATGTGGACAAGCTGCACACAGGCAGAATGGCGACATGACGAACGCATTAACGACTGCATTGTGTTGAGGAGGCTTGAGCAGCCAGCCAGAGGAGTCAGGGGTTCAACGCCTGCCCTGCATTACCACCCCCCCCCCCCCCTCCCCCCTCCCCTCCCTCCGTGCTGAATTGTTACATCTCATTTTCACCCAATCCATCTCGGGGACATTGGCGAGCATATGCTCAGGTCGAGGTCAGGGGCGCATGATAGAATTAACGTCCCGAGGACGATGGATTACTGGTCTTGCTGTCAACATTGCTGGAGCGGAGAACACTGCTAAATGAATCAAGAATGTTATTGGTTTAAATGATAAATCAACTGTATCTACAGTTGGGAGAAAGGCTCTAGAGATAGTGTGCATGCGCCAACAACCCATATTGTGTTCTATAACAGATTTGAGCAAAAGGTAGGACTGAACAATTTACAAATTTGCGGTTTAGGCATGCATCTTGTTCTCCAAGGATTTTAATATGCGAGGTCCCATTGAGCCTCAATTTAACATAGTGGCCCTGCATTTAGCCTGTGATGTCTTTGTCTCAGTGTGTGTGATTAATATTGATCACTCACTGTAAACAGTGCATTAGAACCGGGCTGCTGTCCTGACTCTGGTTGTGTCATCTGGTAATGCAGGCTGGAGATTGCTCGGAAACAGCAAGCAGTTGCTTAAAGTGGCCCATTGTAGAAAAAAGGAGCTCGACCTATTTTGGCTCTCCTGGCGAAGTCTGACCACTGTACCGCATTTGCACCAGATCGGGTTCCCCTTGAGGATTCATTGAAAATGAATTGTAGGGATGGAGTTGTCAGCTAATCGTGTTGGAGTCAAGTGTCATACCCTGTTTAACCTGCTGCAAAATGTAACCACTAAAACTGAACAACACAGAGCCCTTAATGCACATTCACACCGGTGGCCGGGAGCGAGAATCGACTGGCTGTTAGCAGAGGCTGCAAGCTAGAGCTGCGAGGGAATGTTGCTGGAATGGTTCCTTTTACTATGCCTCTGTGCTGGAGATACAATACAACACAGTGGGATAAAATACTTTAAATTGGATTACAGTTTTGCTGATATTATCGTGATTCAGTGCTGCAGAGAGGAGTACAAGACACAAAAGCATTGTGTGCCGCCAACATGGGGAATGATGGGATTAAAGAATGAAGGGTAAAGATGTGCAAAAATCCAAAGAAATGGGATTAAAAGGGTGAAGTAAGAAGTCTTTTCCAACAAAATTAGCATAATGTAGATAAATACAGATGTATGGAGGATGGGGTCCATGAGATATGGGGGATGTTTAGGAACAGTGGGGACCACTAGAACGTATTTAATGGGCCGCTCTGCTGCAGGAGAACTAATTCGCAATGAGACCTGAATCCCATACAGTACCTTCCCTCACTAAAGGCCACCATAATATATGGTGAATTTTGAGAGAGACCCTTGATCAGTAAATGCATACTCACAAGGCAAATTAGCTTTGTTTGTGAGCAAATTGTTTGTTGAAATGCAAGGCTAAGAGGATGCGCTGAGGCAGTAAAAATCCTCTTATTAGTCCTTATTCCTTCAATGACTTGTAAAACATTAGCAAAGGGATTAAATTATGAGACAGATTATGCACCGCCTTTACTTAATGAAGAGGAAAATGGAAAACTGTGTGCGTTAACTGGTAATTAAGGTTATGTCACATGCAATGGGATAAGGGGGGGATCACAACAAGCCATTTCTTGCTACACCAAATTGAGCCATGTACCTGAAAAATGACAGGGCAGAATAAAACTGCTGTTTAATTAGCCAGGGGGTGGAACGTGGAATAATGTCAAGAAAAACAATAAATGATCTCAGGTGCTCTACCGAGGGGGCCTTTTTCAGCTCTCCCCTGGAGTCACAGGGACACAACACTAAATAAGACAAGCCAATAAAAGCTACATGAAGAGGATTAGCGCTACTATGAATAATTGAAGACACATCTTCAATACCTTCTGGAGGAGCGGATCTCATTGGTCTCATAGAGCCATTCAGCTGCATGGGATTCACTTTTGTTTATTTGCAAAGACATTGTAATTCAAAAGCTTCTAGGGACCCATTATGGTCCCTTGCCTCAAGTCACATATGTGGAATTACAGCCTCCCTAACCATGCCTTCAAACATTGGGGTTTGTAGACTGCTGACATCCCCTCTGGATTAATTCATTGGATGCTTATAATTACTTGCTCGCTTGTAATAATGCAATTTCACATCAATATTAAAGTGATTAGCTTTGTGTTTCAGTATGAAACGCACAATGAAGCTTATTTTGCTACAGTGGCCAGCCGATGGAAATCCCATTGATACTCTACCTCTAATAAAATAAGGGCCACTACAGTGGTACAACTATATATTATATCTGTGTTGTCAAGCTACATGTGTGTATTTGGCAGCGCAGCTACCCTCAGAGCAACAGCGAGCATTAACGTACATGTCACATAGGGCTGTCACTATGCATTTTTGTTGTGCGAGTATTGCAACAACATTTATTGCGATATGCGCTATTATTGCAATTTTCAGACCATTTTATGCCACTGGTAACATGACAATATGATTGCATAGTAATACAAGGGCCCAATTTCAAAGAACAAAGAATGTTTTAACTGCAGAATAGTTAGAAATTGGAATCGGAATGTGAAAAAATATATCCTAAATAAATAAAACATAATAACTGCGGAGGACACGGAGCGAGCGAAGCGTCGAGCTTGATGTGATGCGTTTGGGCAGAAAATGAGGCTTCGACCGCCGGCAAGGCGACGCGCTTTGTTCCGCTAACAATTGGCCGACGTGGGAAAACAGTAGTTCGGGTTAAAGACGGGCGTATGGTTGTTTTAGGTGAGATTTAAGCTTAGTTGAGTCGCTTGTTTTCGGTGCCACTGTTTTTAAACAAAGTCGACGCACCGGCTAGTTCACATTGATTGGCTCTCCTCTCTCAATTGGCATAATGCCAAAATGTTCCCAAACTGAAGCCGAACATTGTGTCCCTTGGGACGCTTCTGAATGGTTCTGATTGTGTTCATTTTGCAATTGTATTGCAAGATATTACAGATTCCTCCCTAGAATATGATGTTAAAGTAAGGACATGTCTACAACACAATATTTAATATAAAAGGTTATTCAGACACTTTTCAGACACATATTTCGCTGCAATTCCGACAACATTTGGAATAATGCTGCAGCCCGAATGGAGATTCCCTGGCTACAATGGTTTATTCGGTCCCAAGAATTAATAACAAAATAAAAAACTTGTGAACTGTTAGTTCACAGCCATGCTAGTGATATGGCATCAGGAATCAGTATTAGAGTGTTTGGGGTGTTATTGTGTGTCTCTGGTGCTTCCACACGCATACAAACTTGGAAGAAAATCCATCCATGCTGTTTTGAGTGATTTACAGGTTTCTGAATGGATTCCCCCTTCAGCCTCTGGGTGAGCTGTTCAAAATCGCCACGGTTTTCTACGTCACAAACCGAAATATTTGAATATTCCCACCCCCTCAGAGCATACGTACAGTGTCTCCACCCACCAGAATCAGAAAAACATTTATTGCCAGGGTATGATTGGACATACTAGGAATTTTACATGCCGTTTTGTGCAACAGAACAACAGACGACAGACAACGGACAAGACAACAGACAACATAGTGCAAGGAAAAATAAAGTTTTAAAAAATTATGAAATATAATATAATACAGTACTATGGGTTAGTAGCTAAAGGCTAGGGGTTAGTATATAAAAAGTAGAATAAGGTTATAAAATAAAACTTAATAAAATCTAAAGTGCACCAGTAAACATGAAACATGAAACGAGTGAAAGTGTTGGTGCATGTGCTGTGTTATAAAGTGACCGGGTGACAAAGGCAATCAGTGGGGGACACGCGCTCTGTTGATGAGCCCGACTGCCGACGGGAAGAAACTGTGTGTGGTGCGAGGTCTTGGTCCCGATGGACCTCAGCCTCCTGCCAGATGGAAGCGGCACAGGTTTTGTCCGGGGTGTCGGGGGATCGAACAAGTCCTGGAGAGACGGCAGATTGCAGCCGATCACCCTCTCTGCCGAGCGGATGACGCGCTGCAGCCTGCCCTTCTCCTTGGCTGTGGCTTTGCAGTCTCGACGTGGAGCGCTAAACATCTCCTGCAGGGACTGCAGCTAGAAGGGACTGCTGCGCGAGTACTCGGCCGCTTGTCAGTGCTCTGGGAAGGGGGTGAGGTTCACGACAGAACCCGCTGCTTGTTGAGAAGAAGCGTTGGAACGATACGTTCTTTTCACGTCACCAAAAGTCTCCAAAGGTCGCCAATAACGTCAGGACAAGTAGCTAAATTTGTCGCTGGAGGGGTCTGAAAAGTTGCTAAATTGGCAACACTGAGTGGTGGTAACAGTCAGTGGGCCGTGAGCAAAGATTCTACAAGCTGTGGGCGTGGCCAAATGAGCTGCAGATCATGAATATGTAATATATGAGCAGCAGAAAACAGCAAACTCCAAAAGGGGCTGAAACAGAGGGGAGTAGGGGGAGGTAACAATCGTTTCCTACAAGCTATTTCCAGCAAACAACTTCAGAAACATGTTTTCTGGAACTCAAACACCTATTTTAACTTGTTGAAAAATAATCAAAATATGGGCACTTTAACAAATTGCTTCCATTATGAAATCAGAATGCTGACAGGAGGCGAAATAGATTCTGTTTTTCGTGTGGCGTCACTCCCCCTCATAAAAGCGGCAGGAGATGGGGCCTGACCTACCACAGCAAAATCAATACTGCGAAGCAAAACATCTCTGGCTCCCATGGGAGACGCTGGTCAATGAGCCGAACATGTCTGATGGTGGGACCAAACAGGCAGCTGCTGGGTGTCGTCTTAAACCTCATTAAAGGCAGCTTGAGCCCATGTAATATCCAATAGCTATAAGCAGACAGAACAAACAACAGCTTGTGATACACATTTTTTGTTGACTGTAAACAGAAAGAATCAGCAGCATTCTGTGACAGCAGTATGGTGGGAAAAGCTTTCCTAAAGCAAATCCTGCTACAGTAAATCAAATGAGGATGCCGCTGCAGACCGGGCAATGCCCGGCCTCTATCTCCGCATTACATGGAACGCAACCTAATGTCAGTCTGCCTGACACGTAAAATGAACAGCCCAGGGGTTTGTTTGGTGCAAATTAAATTCCAACGTGGGGTGAATATTCTTTATTTTTTTTGTTAAACCAATCTAGTTAAATTGCCATGCACAGTCATGTATTTTAAATTACATGCCAGCGTCATGCAAAACGAAAACGTTCACACCAGATCCATGTTCCATGGCTAACGGGTGTTGAAGTGGGATGAGATTAAAGAAAATCCAGAGAATTATTTTCCTTTTCCCTGCCCTGTGTTTGAGTTAAAATGTCTTTTCTCTGCATTTTCTCTGTGTTGCATTGTAACCCCCCCGCCCCAAACCCTACCTGCTGAGGTGTTACAACACATTACACATAATATCATTTCTGAGGAAATGTTCACATCGGACATTGTGGATCTGTTCAGCACAAGGGAAGAGGTAAAATTCCCCTTAACCCCACCAACAAAGGGGAAGGAGCGCGGAGGGGGAGGGCGAGAGGTGAACCGACGACAATCAGACGCTGTCTACTTGATGTGCAAGACCAGGGCTTATATCAAATTAAATGATGAGAGGACACCATGCGCGCTGAGCTTTGATGTTGGGGGAGGAGGGGGGGGGGTCGAGGTGAAGGGGGATTGGATGGGTGTTCCCATCAGAAGCGGCCGCTCAGCCTTTTAAATGGGACTCATGGAGGAGATGGATTGAGAGAACAAAAGGCACACAGACAGAAGGATGCGGACCTGGAGATGAGTTTTCAACGTGGGAGGGATGGAGACACGGACAGGAAGACAGAATAAGGCATGGATCACTTATTCACACCGTTCGTTTTTCATTTGCTCGGATTCCCATCTCGCCAAAACATCACAGGACACACAACTCCCGGGCTAAAAATCCCTAATTTCAACCCCCTTATGGCTGCAAAGGAAAGTTTTTTCATCCCAGTTATGAGCCTGTGTGATCAGTTTAGTTTTGCATCGTTGTCCACACAGACTCTCACTATCACTTTACCAATTTGTACTAATCAGAAATTTGTGTGAAATTGTCACAATACAAAAAGTAGAAAATTTGTTTTGCGACCACCAACTTATTAGTTTGTTGTTCAGGTGGATTTTCAAGAGACAAATTCAGATAAAGATTCGCGAGGATGGACAAGACTGACAGACTAATAACCTGTGGCCATAATGGATCTGGATTCAGCCATCACTGGCTCCGTGGCAATAAAAGTCTAACAATACAAACATTGGAGGTTCCCTTTCCTATGAGGAACAAGAACGTATTGAGACACGCAATGCTACAAAAAGGATTAGCAACAGCCTTTCAGCTTGTGAAATGAAACGTTTTAAGCCCCTCACCACAGTAGTAAAAAGGTCAGGCAAATCAATATTTGTTTCATTATTCCTCAAATGAGGGCATTTACTTTTTTTAAACTAATTCAAGCTTGATTGATATATTCAAAGAAACTAACTGCACTGCTGTTGAAAACTTGGGTTTAGTCAGGGGTAATCTGTCCCTTCCATTAGCCGCTTACTTTATCATTTACAAAAAACCCATCTGTTGCATTTGTACCAGCGATAGACGGCAACCCTTGCACGCATTCAGAATGAAAACAAAAAAAAAAACAAAAAAAAATCAGTCAGCGGGGGCTGGGAGAGACCATGGTGCATGTGCTTCCAATCTTCATGCTAGGATAAGCTAATCGCCTGCTGGCTGTGGTGAGAATGGTGTCAAATATCAGCAAGAAGGATGTATGAGCGCTTTTCACAAAAATAATTTTGGGATATCTGACTGCTCTAAATACAAATGATGAACAGTAAATCACCAACCTGCTTGGCGATCCCATCTGCATTACTCCTAATGATTTGCATCATCACCGGTTTTGATTAAATCACGGAATGAAAATATCAAGTTATTACATTTGGAGTTGGCCTGCTGCACAAAAAAATATCAGAATGATGAATTGTTAATGTCGTTCTGTCGATGCACGCTGACTGAAAACCAGACTTTCCATCTGTGTTGAGATTTTACTGCGAGGCTTCAGCTCGCCTGTGAACCAGCTGTGTCATCGCTATCAGATGGGTGAGCGGCAGAGGGGGATGGGTGTGAATGAATGAGGACCAGTCTGAGACACAGGCGCGTGCTCAGTCCTCCCGTAAAACCAGCCGACCTCCAAAGGCATCATTAGAAGCCCAGGCACACCTGCCGCATAAGGAACAGCATCTATAGCCAGATGCGTGTGTGTCAGAGACACTAGGTGCCTCTGAAATTCCGTGACACCCTTCGCCAAAACGTATTGGATATGTGCCGTAAAGGAGGACAAGCAAAAGCTACAGCCAGGGAGCTAATTAGTTAGTTAACTTAACCTCTTTAAACAGTGCGCCTATATCTCATTTAATCCATACATAGCCTTTACTGTGATGACTTTACTGAAATGAAATGCGGTTGCATAAGGTGATATCTCCCTCTGCTTGTTGTGCTAACTAGCTCTCCTCAAGTGGATTTTCTCCCACACACACACGCACACACAAACACTTGTTGTATTATCAGGGATTATAAACAGGAACGTCCTTTCTGATTTTAGAGGCCTGTTAATCTTCAGTCTGTAGAAAACAGTTACCGGAATTTCGGCATTGACCTGGTACTGTTTTGGCTCCTTAGATAAAAGGGTAAAACAAGCCTAAATGATGCAAAGCCTTCTATAATATATGTTACAGGAGAAAAAACGGATTCTTCATTAGTCCACAGAATATAAGCACATTTCCATCCGACCAACAGAGACTTTGTAGAAAAAGAACGTACTGTCATCCTTAAATTCACTCCGTCTGAAGGCAGTCACGTCACGCACGCGCGGTTTACCGTGAGCGATGACCAAAACTATAGCGATCCTTGCTTACTAACGGACGCATTATCCTAACTAACGCAGGGCTCCCAAGGCACTCATTTCGGTCTTCAGTCAGGCACTCCCACCACACATCCGAGCCGCGCCGGTTCCTATTCAACCTCCCCGTCGGCTGTATCGTAGCGTCCGCCCCCCCCCACCCCCATCAGCCGGCAGTCACAGTATACCCACTACAAAAGTATAGACTACACCACTGGCAAAATGGCTGTTCGAAACACATTTAAACGTCTTCGACACTATCTCTTGCACCTGTGTGTCTCGTTCTCGCACAGTAGCCCGTAAAAAAAAAAAAAGAACAAAATGATACATTAGCCGCACCGTTGTATAAACCGCAGGGTTCAAAGTGTGGGGGGGAAAAGTAGCGGCTTATAGTCCGGAATTTGCGGTATGAATATATTTGATAAATACTGAGAAGAAGTATAGGAAAAGTTGGGATATGATTTAGCAAAGACCTCAATCGAGGTAGTGTGTAAAAGGAATCGTTCATTGTGGTTTTAGAAAGCAATGGCCAGGAAATGGTCCCCAGAGGACGCCCTTTGGAGATATTTGAAATGAGCTACAAATTCAAAGATCTAAATTTAGTGAGAAATGGGTTTATGAACTGCTGAAAAGTCCCTTTACAGGGACACCACAGGCCAGTGAATAGACCGGGACAACTTGAGTTGTATTTCTGTTTTATGTGTATTCCTGGCACAACTTGGCACTTGTTTTGTGGCAACTTAATGAAAAACAAAAACACTTAAAATCATGTGGGAAAAAAAAGAACTGGAAACCACCACATGAATCACGTATGACTAACCGCTTACAAACCCTGTGCAAACAACTCTTTAATAGCTAAACTTCTGAAAATAACACTCAAATCTACAACACAAAGCAATTATCCTTCTTTCTCCAACAGATGGAATTGCTGTGAGTTTGGGAGTGTGAGCAAAAGAAAGATGAGGTCCACATGTGTTGAGCCTGAGAAAAACTTAGTAAAAGAAAATGCTTGCAACAGTTCTCATGCAAATGTATGCCAGCGCAATCATTTATTTTCTTATCAGCTGGTTTTCATTTTCTAATCCTGGATTACACACCCAAATCCCTGCATTAGTTGCTCCCTGTGCAGCCAAAGAACTGGGGGTTATTGTACTTTCTTCTAAAAAAGGTGCAATATACGGCATTCAGAGCATTAATCCAGCTGCAAACAACAAATAGCTATATCAACCCCCCATTTTAGCGACGCATTGCTTTCTCAGTTCAGAGGTTATAGAAATGCTCCAAATCCCCAGTATGGAGTCCCTCGCAGCTTCATACGGCACACGAAACAAACTGGAATCTGTATAAACCCACCGGTGGCAGTTTTACACGCTCAGAGCATCGGATGTGGTGTTAGGAGCGAGAAGGACCTCCAAGTTGGTGGATTGCTCGAACCACCACAGAGCTTTCACCCAGAGGGACTGACAAACTACCACCTATCTATCGTTAACCACTTGTTAAAAAGTAAACCGCAACGTTATCCATGAGCCGAACATCTGCGCAGTGACACTATGGCGTCCACCTGGGTCATTACAGTGGAAGGCAAAAACAAGTCACGCCGAGCTGCACATTTTGAGAGTTGATTTAGTTCAAGTTAAAACCCTGGAATGCTCATTAGTATCAAAGCGTTTCACGCATCCGATATACGTTGACGCCGTCGGTGACTCACACACATCGCATCGTTTCACCTTTGTAAAAGGTTTACAGCCCTTTAAAGTTGAATATGTGCCTGTTGCTCTGATCCACCAGCAGGATGGCGTCCGCTTCTCACCACACGCCCAGTCTATAGAGGGGCCCAGAACATCGCTGCATGCTCAGAAATCCTTTTTAAATTATTCATGGGGAGTTGATTTTTCTCCAACGCTAGCATAGTCAGAGTCCCCGCTGAGTGTGTAGCTGGGTGGGGCTGGGATTCACAGCGCCGCGGGGGAGGGGGTCGGGGGGGGAGGGGTCGCGTGCACACGAATGACGGCATGGTTAAAAATAGTGGCGTGCCGTCATCCGCAGCAGGTCTGGTGAGGACGGGGGGGGGGGGGGGGGGGGTGGATGGAGCAGTGTGTGGCATACTTTCATGTTGTGCATGAAGGTGCTCCCAGTGCTCCCAGTGCTCCCAGTACAGGATGAGATCACTGACTGGAAGGAGAATGCCAAAGCTCTTCATCGCCTGTTCTATCTCAAGTCTTCAGTTGATGTTGGAGTGTAATTGGTTTTATTCACATTGGTTATTAGCATCTAAGCAAAGCAAAAATACTTTTGCTATTAACTAGAAAATGTTTTCCCTCTCATTGCAGAGAAAAAGAAACCTGTGCTCATCCAAAGTGTTTATACGGTGAAGTTTTAGTGAGGATGGGCGTGTTTAGGACGTAAAGGAGAACGGGATTATACAGAAAGGGTTTTGTGATAGTTTATATTTAATATCAGTTCATCAAGCTCTAACACAGTGATTAGTGACATACAAAAAGGTCATTTTATTTTAATATATTTAGTATTATATTAAAATAATTTAATATTTTAGTATTTAATATATGCACACGTTCCGCGTGCGTGTCCATATGATCGCGCATGAAGTCTGCGGAACTTTGGCGGCGGGGGGCCACATGCGGCCCGCGGGCCGTAGTTTGGGGACCCCTGGTTTATGCGCTTATAGAATAGGGCAATCAGTCAGTGGGCGTGTCTGAAGGGGAGGGGTTGGTACCGTCATAGCTTTGGAGAATTATTATCAAAATTGTACTTACTAGCTTAAGATCTGAAAGCTGCCAGCATCCACATATTGTACTATTCAGATGAGATTGTAGAAATACATCCGACTCAATGTATAATATTATATGTTGATTAAATGTTTTACATTTGTCTGGCTTTGGTTTGCGGGGAACTAAAAGGTAATAAAAAAGGCACAATCTGCATTAGTCACAGATGCATCTCCAAAAGAAAGAAAAAGGTTGCAGGTCTTTTCTAAAATGACAACCAATGTAGCTACCCTTGAATCCGTTATTTCTTCAATTATCAAGCAAAACAAGCGACTTGTTCCAAGAATGGATTCATTGCATTTTGGCAGTAAAGCTTCCATTTGTCAACAACACGGTTATGCAAATGCATGTGCAGAAAAGCAGGGGATGGAAAACGCCTTCTAGTGGAAGCGAGCGGCCAGTGCGGACCAGAAATGTGACGACTCGGGCCAGAAGGCTCGCCGCCCGCTCTCTCGCTAACAGTGATAACTCTACACAATCGCACCATAATAATACCGTTACCAGGAAAGACGGTAGCAGCAGCACTGGTCGGTGGTGGCGGGGGTCGCTCTGGGTCATTACCTTCCCCATTAGCATCCCGATTACACACATTCGCTCCCATTAACAGCAGACGGACGTGTGCTGTGACCTTTGTTCGAGGCATTACTCTGCCACTCCCGTGTCATTCGCAGAGACAACTTTAAACCACACACACACACGCACGCACGCACCGCAGGAGTGCTTTCCACCGCTGCACTTATGAAGGCAGGTGACATACACACAGAAGCTATACTCGATGGCTATCACACAACTCAAAGCATTGTGGGAGAAAGTCTTGTCTGACTGGAAAACGAGAGTCTTTAATTTTTCTGTGTCTAAAAAATTCTCCAAAAAGCCCTACTTTCAAAATGTCAAGTCAAACACACGTTCCACTGATGGAAAGCAATGATTAACTGAGTCATACAAAAGCCAGTAAGTAAAGCAATTAGGGAAACCAAACATTTAAGAAATAGGGCAGAACTACTTTGCTTGATAAGTGGGCACTTTGGCAGACCGCGCAGGGCACAAAATGACATCCGATGTTAGACGGACTGTGCTGACTGAGGTTGAAGAAAGCAAACTGCGACCATGCGGCGCTTGACTGACGGTTCAGAGAACCTTCAGTCAAAACTCTGGAACAGCGAAACCATTGTAGCCATCGGGAAAGTCAGACAAACTCCGGTAGGCCCAGCATCAGCCTCTTTAAAGACCTGCAGCTCATCTGAAAATGCTGTAGCTTTAGCATTTTTGGCGACCTTTGACCGGTGTTGGTGAAACTTGTATGGTGGTGGATGGTAAGGACGAAGAGGTTTGTATCCCGATTCATACTATGAATATTGCACAGGGTCTGACTGGAAATCATGGCAGCGGTGGAAATTACTTGGATGCCTTGGAATGTGGTTTGAGTGTGGAGTGGCATGGGAGCCTTGTGAACAGGCTCTGCCTGTGTTCATTGGACTTATGTTTTCTTTGATAAGATTAAATTGGTTCAATTTGAGTTTTATAGAGTAAAAAGTAGACTGAATTATGAGACTGAGTATTACTTAAACCAACAGGGTCCGTTGACTAAATCTGAAAGACAATGTAAAATGTCTTTTCACATGTTCTTTGGTGCCACAAAGTGAGAATTGCATTGCTCCATATGCTTTGTGTCAAATACTGCATCACATGAGAAGAATGCAAATTCAAAATGACCCTCCTCCTTTCTGGCACATTTCACACATTTGAGAACTACCCGCACAATTTTAAATCAAGGTTCAGTTTTGTTTTCGGCCTCTTTCGTAACGTTGTAGCTTTGGCGGTCAGATGAGTTCAGACGAGGAGCTACAGGCGCCAGGGCGCAGTGCCTCTGAAAGATGGTAGATGCATTCTTTATTAGTTCTTTATTGGTTATAGTGTTAGTTATGCAAGAAGTCAGCGGGTGTCGAGAGAGCATGTGCCACGCCAGGAAAACCTTCTTTAATTTTCACTGCCCACCTCCACTCATCTTACATACCGATGGTCCTTTCTTGCCCTCCGCCCTTCCCACAAACCTTCATCAAAATAAGCTGCTCTACACGTATAAGGCGCCCACAGTAGAGCTGTGATGAAAGGGGCAGAAATACATAGCAGAGGGACATGAACCTTGAGCGCACCTATGGATCATTCCCATTATTCCGCTCCCCTGCACACGCCTTCCTCCATTAGCTCTGCAACGTCCGTGCTTCAGCTGTGACGCGTTGACAATACAGGGAGATTGTTTATTTCTGGTGCCATTTCCAACAGCGCAGCAGTAATGAGGAACAACATTAACATTTTGCTGACACTTCCCCCTCCCACCCAATCGCGTGCTCGCTGGGCATTTCCAGATAGCAGCAAAGTGCTGTTGGTGTGCACATACAACACGTCCAATGCACTTGATTTCCAAAGAGCAGGAGGGTGTCCTGCTATGATAGGACGAGGGTATTGGGATATGACAATAATTTGTCCTTACCATTTACACCCAAATTAATTAGCATTTGCGTCAATTAATCGATGAATTATTAATCTTCTGCTGCCCCAGCTGTGCTTTGAACAGCCTTAAATAAATCCTTTTGATGTCACCAGGGTTAAAAGCCTCCTGAGGATTCCTTTTCAATGTTTATATTCCATGCTTCTTAGAATACACAGTGTATTGGTGAGCCCTAAAATGTTTGTTCTTCTTCCTCGATTCCGTTTGTGCGCTGTTACGCTTTACTCAGATAACTTTCAGTAGGAATCTGGGCTGTAGCGCGCTGACTGGCGCCTGGAGCCATGAGAAATCGGCCATCACCAGTGATCCCAGGTGGGATTTCTCCACGTGTGCACAGATAGTTTCACTTTGCCACACATCACGTGCGTCGGTGAGTGCAGAAGACGTTAAGCACACATTTTGCGAGCTCGATGAGACACACGTATTATTACACTTACTATTATAATTCTTACCCATTGTGCCTGACTCGTCTGACTGGGGAAAAAAGTGAGTATGACGCAAAAAATGTAAAATGTATTTTTCGGGCGGAAAACTAATAAACTCTTGTCGGAAGGGGATATTCGAACTCTAGTAAAAACAGAAAGGACGCCCTGTCTAACCAGAGCCCTAAGCTGCTTGGAACATACAGTTAAAAACAGCTAATGATAACATGAAATACATGTACAATCATCATCCTATTCATTTGAACTGTGTGTTTTCCAATAATAACCACTACTGATGGCAATGACAAAGCTTTTTTGCAAACAGGGGAAGGGACAAGATGCTGACCATTTGCTTTATGGGAAGTGGAGTCAGTGAATAGAAGTAGAGGATCAAGACTTAAATCCTTTTGAAAGCAATATTGAGTGAGACAGGGGTTGCAGTTGCTAGACAACGAGCACAAACCGAGTGGTAACTCACTTCCTGTGATCACTGAGTCCATAGAAGAGAGAAAGTGTGGAGTAAAAGGTGTTTGAAAGATCCTGAGTCTCTGACATCAGCAGAAACATCTGCTACGAAAACACTTTTTGCAATGGTATTTTACTAGGGCGGTCAAATGATTAAAATTTTTAAATTAATCGGTTTTTAGTAGATTAATCACGATTAATCCACATATGCGACGTTTCCCGGGAGAAATAACAAACCAGGAGGTGTCCGGGTGATAGGGGTAAAAAACAGCGGCGTTGGCAGGTAAAACAAAAAGGTGCGCTCTCTCTCTCCTTGATCTAACAATGGGGGGGACAATAAACATAACATTTCTGAAGAGCAATTTTTGAAGGGGACACAAATAATAACGTTATCTAGTTGTAGTGGGGGCATATCCAACAAGCTATTAAACAAGCTGGGTAACATTACACTAGCATAGCAGACTTTTTTGTCATGACTAATTCATTATTTACTAAGCATCATTTGTATTTGAGAAAATAAAAACTTCATCCGATGTTTAATGTGAATAAAATGGCCTTAGACCGCCTACTTACTACGTTCCTGATCACTACCCATGTGACTGAGTCCAGTGCAGCTCGCGCTAGATCCTAACGCTGCAGCAAGCAGCGGACCAAACCACTGTGAGGCAAGGGAGGGGGGACTCAAAATGTTTCGAAACTTAAAAAGCGTTTTTGGGGGGGTTGTATTGTTTTACTTCTGACACAGATATTCTAAGTGTACATCATCATGTTATTTACAATACAAACCATTGTTTTAATGATATTTCTAGGGGGGGACAACCCTTAGATGGGGGGTCCTGACCCGCCTGGGATTTACGCCCTCGTCTCTCTCTGACACACACACACACACACACGTCCACAGCGCAGCAGGCGGAAGGGGAGAGAGCGATACGATCAGTAGACTTGTTTAAATTATGAGAAATATGCTGTATACATGTCACTAGATTTGTCTCTAGTCTCCAAGTCGCCAGGAGGAGGATTTGTTTGTTATAATAGTCCAACCACAACCGCATTTCGGACACATTCCTGACCTGAATAATCTGTCACACTGCACATGCGTGAAATGCGTTAAAAAAAATTGACGTAATTAACGACAAACATCTAATTAACGCCGTTAGTGCACTATTTTTGACAGCCCTATATTTTACATTATTTTTTCTTTAGTAACGTTTTTACTCGTATAATGTTATTATTTAATTTATTCCTTTCGTTTATTTGTATCTTGTATACATTTTCGTCTTTGCAGTAACTGGCTTGCTTAGTGCTGCCAAAATTCTGGTTGGCGATATAAAAGCTCTTACTGGTCGAGATCTGAACTCAAACTCATAGCTTATAACTTATTTTGATGTGTTATTAAATGTCACTCGGGCCAGACATGCCAAACTCAACACAATTGTATCCGGCCTGCCAGTGAAATAACATGTTGGCTGTAACTGGCTCGCCGGTCAATAGGACACACACAGCTGATACTAAAAGTCGCAGAAGGCACCGCAAAAACTACTAGCGATAAATTTAGCTACTTCTCTGGTGAGTAAGCGCTCACAGCGAGGGATCAGGGAAGGGCATCGTATTCCCCACCTCTAAAAACTGCTGCCCCTCCTTGCCCCAACCTGTTCCCTTAGGCTCGCCGATGCTAGCACAGTGCACTGGGGCTGCACATCCACATCCGCCAGGCTCCCATCATATCATCCTTCAAGCAATGTTTATGTAATCTAACTGCTAACCCCTAAACCCCACCCTCCATTACATGACACCGCGCAGGTTCTCCAGTTCGTTTGCTCCTTTCTCTTTTCTCATTTTGGTTTTGTTCTTTGTCTTATGTAAAGCATTTTTGGTATTTAGAAAGGGGCTATATAAAAAAGCATTATAATTAAATATTTTTAAAATCAGACTTATTTGCGAAATCACAGACTTGTGACACAACTTATTTTTTTGTTATGCACCTTCAACACCCTTACACACACACACAACCACACACCCAGCATGCAACACTCTTGATACCACTGATGATTGAACTATATATAGTTTTAAAAAAATAAGGAACATACGAATGGGACATACTATTTATACCCTCTGATTCCAGTTTCTTTATCTTGTGTACTTTCTCTGCCAACGTGCATCCCTTAATAAGGCTCTGTAGCTATACGTATAACCATCTGATGCTAGCTCAGAGTCAAGCCTTGTGTGTGAGTGGGCCGGTTGGCAGTAACTCTCGGGCCACTTTTTTCCCCCTAGTCCGGACCCGATTGGAGCAGATTTTCTCGTCTTTGTTTTAAATTTCCACGGTCCATCAGCTCAAGCGCTGCTAATGGCTTGATAGTTTGACAGCCCTCTTGACGGGTCGGAGAGCAGCTTGTGTACAGGTTGACTGGACCCAAACAAGATTTCCTGAGGCCGTTATAAAATCCAACACAAAATTGGCTGAAAGAAATCAATCAGTTGCCGCACGTCCAGTTCTGGTTTAATTACTCTGACGGACAGCGGTGCAAAACAGCACGTCCACGTGCTGACAAATGGCATCGGCCATGATTGCCTCCAAATGAGCAGATTAATGGACACGAGGATCATTACCAGCGTCGGAGGAATGTCACGGCCCACAAAATATGGGAAAATGTGGAAGAAGTGTCTTTGCTGAGATGTTTTTCAAACAGCGGATGGTGGCTTGGGTAAAATAATCGCCAAACAAATATCTCATTAAACTGTATCAAGGTCACAGCTGCTGGACCACTTGAGTGGAGAACGCAATAACCTTTCATTGGATGGCGTTTTATAAAAAATAAAAAAAGACTCAAAGTAAGTACCCGAGTGTGTCTGTTTAAATGTTCTGATAACATTAAAACAAAAAGTGTGCAATATACATAGTGTTTAATTAAGTATGGAATTAATCTCATTTAATCACAGAAAAATCGTGTGATTTTTTTTTTGTAAATCTAGAAATCAATTGTGGAAAACTTACTCGCAAATTGGTACGGAAGCTGCTGAAACAAGCCATGATTAACCCATGAAGGGACACTAAATGGATGGCTTCCTACTGCTGGTTGGAATGCTATTCACATTACGAAGGAATCACTCCAAGACAAGTGTACATGGAAACCTTCAGATCAATGTAAAGGCTGCAGCAGAGAGAGGGAGAGAGGCATTAGTGAAATCACTGATAAAAAATCAGTTTCTTAAACTAAGTGTGAAAGAACCCATTTTTGAGTGGAGGTGAGCCGTCTCATCAGGTCAGTCTATAAAGACAGACTTTCCCCTCGCAGTAAGGACCCTTAAACATACCCATAAAACCCAGGAACATAATATTTGAACAAATATTCTCCCTCTATCCTGCATGTTCATTAGTGTTTTACACACCGTCTGTGACCGTAAAGCAGGCTGCAGAAGATCTACAGTACAGCCATCACAGTCCCTTCCCGTTGTGCTGAACACATGCATGGTGTCTGAGCTGAGGCCTTACGCAGAAGCCCCTTTTCTGTTCCTGCGTGTGCAAACACAGTCCTTTGAGGAAGGATGTCCTGATTGACAGACATTGATATCAGCATCAGTTTGGAGGGTCTCTACCCCTATAGGCTTCATGTTGTCCTTGAGGGAAAGACACAACTGGGACTGGAACTGAAAGTATAAACTGCTGGGCAATAAATTTGCCCACTCACATTTCTGTCTGACCCGTCCTTGGTCGAGAGACTCAGGATCGCCTGTCTGGGGGGGTCGTGTGGGACAACTTCTGATCAAAATTCCAGTTTTGGCCGCAATACATATGGACCATTGTAGAGGTTAGTGGGAGGGTCTGAAGTGGGACGGAGGGAGACAGCGGCGCTCGTTCAGCAGCACTGGAGTGTGCAGCATAAGCTAAAGCATGATGACAGCTGTGCTGGCTGCAGCTGTTAGGCGTGGTAGGTCATTAGGGCATCTTCATGCTTAATCAGGGAGAAGAGCAGGAATACTCCTTATTAAAGGCACAAGGCAGACGCTGAAACATCAACACATTTTCTTCTTTTGTTCGTTGTTTTACTTTGAAGTCCTTTATTAAATAGTTCTATTTAGTAAAGGGAATTCTCTCTAAAGTCTAATATTATTATTAAACTGGGGTTTGAATAGAGATGAACATTTAATGTAGGATGGGGTGATTTTTTTTCTCTTCCTGTAAGGTGCGTTCAGGCAGCCCTGCGAGGATTTGAAAACAGGGGGAAACAGTTGGACCATTCAGGGAACACAAACAGCACTCCACTCCACTCTTGTGTCATTCCCCTTGCAGCAGCTTTTGCGGTTGTCATGGTCACAGGGCCACCGTGCATTGTTGTGTTTTACTGTTAAAAACATCAATGGAAGTCGCGGTGACAGACAGCTCGCTGTCTGAATGCACCTTTATTAGTGTGCCACTTCCGATTCAGTTTCAGCAACCTTTGCTTTCTCATGCATGTCTCTCTTAAACTACTTTAAATTGACTCTCTTGTTGACATAGATGAGATGAAGAGAAATTGATTATGAAAATATGACACTTCACTCACAAGAAGGTATTTGTGTTGGCAGATCCTCTGATTGAATAATTCATTCACATCTTAACTCCCAATCAGTTGATTTGAAAAAGGTTCCCTCTGCTGGTCCACAGGACTGTGCATTCATACGTTGACAAGTGAACCAGAAAGTGTCGGATATCCTCTGGGTGGTGCACACACCTCCCTTTAACTTGATTTAAGGTGACTAGGGAATTAGCAGATGCGGATAATTGCGTTCATTTAGCAGTAGTAGTGGTAGTTTAGTAGCATTGAGTCCTGTCAACCATTATACCGTAACTGTGTAGCTCTGTCTGCAGAATCTGTTCTTTACGTCACAGATGGATGACTATGCTTCAGAGCAAATGTTTTGTGTGGCTTCTGACCATAGAAATATGTCATCTTTCAGTCTGTATATGATCATGCATTTTAGCGCTGTATTAAACTAGTCCAGTATGTTCAGAAACACGATGCCATACAGTGACAGTGTGTCCAAAACTTTGACTGGCACTGTATAATAGTGAGTTTTGGACTCCATTTGCAGTAAATATGCGTCAGTTAATCATAAGCAAATATATTTTAAATTGTAATTGAATATAATTATTAGTTTTGTTTGTAATATAATGTTGCTCCTGCTTTTATGATTCAGTTTTCCATAAATTATTTTTCGCAACACCTCTGCATAATCCCAGTTGGATTAATTTCATCGTCCCTTCCAACTCTTTAAAAGAATCCAGAGGCTGGTGCATATATGCATGATTGTCCCCACTGATCCCCTTCTATCAAGGATATATTCTGAGAGAAGGGGGATCCTTTAATGTTCCAGGTTTGCCTCTGGCAGCCTCTCTGTTCAGTCCCCTGATGACTGACACTGCTGGTGATTAGATCATGAAGGATACCGTGACGTATCCACAGCCGACTGAGACTTCAGACTGCCATCTGAAAGTATTTTAGACCACTTTGGAGGTTAGGGGCGGTCAAATAAAGGAAGACTTACGGAAAACAAAATGCATACCCTTCCGTCTATTTAAATGCCCCACCCTACACGGAATTTTAATCAATCTGAGGGCTAATCCGTTTTGACTTGGCTATTCAGAGGAAGAGATCAATAACTGCAGCAAAATGGGAGAATAATTGTGCGGTTCAGCATCGGTTATGATCAATTCACCTTAACGAAACACGACTGGCTGGCACAGAGGAAATACCGCAGTCAGGAATGGAAGTGACGCCCTAATCAACGCAGGTGTTCTCTCACAAGCAACCTACCAGCGATGTGAGAGAGTCTCCGCCACTTACTGCTGACATAGGACGGAAATTAGCAAAAACGTCTTTGAATTTTCTCCCGTGGGATCACAAAAGTACAATAATTACTTATTTCACTCTTCATCAAATTGGTGGAACGACAGACTGTTTACCCTTTATTGGCAAGGAATCCCACACACTTTACAGAATTTCAGGTATTTGCAGATATGCTTACGAAAATATTCTGGTTCTATAAATACTGATTAACAAAACAAATCCAATTATGTACAGCTGAAAGTTGTCTGCTAAAATCTACTGTGCCAAGCTGTTTTATGAACTGACTGAGACTTTCTAAGTAGTAGTTGACCTGAAACCAGGTAGGAATGCTGGATTCCTTGAGATGCGCCTTGTTGTCTGCATATATTAAAGCTTTATGTGTTACGGGGGATTTGTGTAATATAGCTCTATGCATTTGAATGTATGCATTGATGTATTATTTCTTTTACCAATGGAAATTAAATTTATAGGTTCTCTCATGTCTGTCATTAGGTTGCTGGTACAATAACAGGGCGTCCCGCATGGTTATATATCCGTGGATTATAATACAATAAATGATTATATATCATATTAGAATAAAATGACCATTTAGCTTAATTTACCCAACACTAAACATCACTCTGGACTTTGTCCATAGTCATAAAGCCCAGCTCTGCTACACACAGTAGAGGCCTGAACTCAACTCACTGTGAATAAATGTAAACATCGTCAGTCAAAAAGCGAAAGGCCCAAAAGACTAACAATTCATTTTGCTTTGCAAATCAGCTTGCCAAAGTACCATGAAGCAGGTCAACTGTTATCCTATTGGCCTTTATTATTAGTATAGAATCAGCACATACTTTAAGTTGAGGCCAGATAAAATGACCCTTGTCACATGGTCCCACCGAGGGACATATGTGTTGTACTACTGAGGTTCCTCAGGCACTAGCCATCCACATGGCCAATCCCACATGGTTAGTGGTATGGGTTGTTACCGAGTGTCATCGTGAGTGGCTGCCTATAACGTAATCAAAATACATGAAAACACCTCTTAAAAGTGAGAAAATACATCCTTGTTCTCCATTATTTCAACCTTGTCGTCATGCAAGTAATTCATAGACTTAAGTGCATCGTGATGCCGTGAATCCAAGGTCGCCTCAGCTTAAAACGTTGCAGCAAAGGAAGGAGGTGAACGGTGGAGTAAGTAAAGAGGCTTGTATAGTGGGATAGAGCGGGCACGAAATGGCAAGGTGAAGTGACAGGGAAAATAATGGTTCTGTGTAGATTAAACAGTCCTTCACCTACCTTTCATGAAAATATTTGAGCGTTGGAGACAGTTCGTACAATATGAGCAGAAAAAGTATGAAAAATCTCTACCTCTAATGAGCGACATGAAAACTGAGCAAATTTCATCTGGAAAAAACTACTAAATGTATCAATTATTTACACTCACCGGCCACTTTATTATTAGGTACACATTGCTAGAAAGAAGTCGACTCCCCTTTGCTTTTAGAACTGCCTTAATTCTTTGTAGCATACTTTAAACAAGGTGTTACAAACATCCCTCAGAGATTTTGGTCCATATTGAAATAATGGCATCACGCAGTCGCTGCATATTTGTCAACTACACTTTAATGAGCAAATCTTGCGTTCAACGACAACCCAAAGGTACTTTATTGAATTGAGATCTGGTTCCTATACCTGCTATGGACAGATTTTCCAACACAGCTCTCCGTGTCCTGACATAAGCAGGACTTCCTGACTGCGCCCCCTCCCTCCGCTGCTCTTCTGGGTAATCTGGCACATAAACATCTGCCCCTGCTGCAATCTGTTGACTTTAAGCGGATCTTTCACCTGTCGCTTTAAGCACAAGTTCTATCACGTTAGGTCTCATCCCCTGAACAAAGGTCACCCGAGCCACCGCGGCACAGGTGATGAATGCTCTGATCTGTGTAATCCACTTACACCCACATATTTAATAGTCATGATAAAATAATCAAGAACATTGAAGGTTATCAATCAATAGTTAATACAGGCTGTCTATACCTATACATCTTTAATATACACTATTGTATTGCCAGAAAGCCTGCTGGAAGATATTTTGTGTAAAATTACAGTAAGCCTCAGCAGTCCTATTTATCACATTTGAGAAATGGTTAATCCATGGCTACTGTAGGTCCTTACTTGGCAAACACAGGCCACAAAATGCAATCAATCCACAAAGGGCAGCAAATCACAGCGCATCAATACTCACAACTGCTATGCAAGCGCATCATCTAAATGCACGTGCAGCAGCAAAGCAGAAATCAACAACAATCTCAATGTGGTGCTGTCATTTCTCCTGCACAACAACAGCACCAGCAGGCACGGATCACAGATTTAACCCGCTACAGACACGAGCTCCATTGGCAATCAATGGCGGCTTGGAGGCATCTACCGATCGGTGTGCCGTTGTCCTCGTCACGTGGCGACTATGATCTAAGGCTGGGCACACAAGCCAACGCTACCGTGCGCGATGGAGCGCGGCAGCACCACAGAGGTGACCCGGTATGATCAATGGCATACTGTGCGGCATCGTGGCACAGCCAAATGGTTTGCTCTGAAGCGAGTTAGGAAGCTTCAGGTGCTTACTTCAAAAAGCTCATTTAAAACCCATTTTCTTAATAAGCTCTGCATTCTGAGCAACATGGCTCTCCATGAATACACTCGTATGGTTACTGCACGAGAGACCCGTACTTTTCTGTCTTTATCCAAGATTCCTCGCCAGGTTGCGAGGGCGGGGCTTAGCTTGAAGTATGGAACCTGATCCACCTCGACGGCTCAGGAAAAGCATGTGCTGTGCCCAGCTTCCCTCATTTTTTTAATTAATAATTAAATACGTACCAATTTATAATAATTTACCAATTATTAGTACAAAACAAATTAGACATGTAAAGTATATCTGGGAGACTGGACAAAGCAGCTGGATTGAATTTAATTGTGTGGCACAAAGAGGACACAAGTCCTGTGGCTGTGCTCCGCTGTCGCCCGTCTACCCTGAATCCTCTGTGGAGAGATGGGAGCGAAGGTGGCTGAGACAGAGCCAGTGCTCCATTAGCAGGACAGGGATGTGCTGCTGGTTCTCCCTAAAACTTGCTCTTTCTGAAACCACTATTGAAGCCTGTAGAGGAAAAATGTGCCTCTTCATTCAGCTCCAACATGCATGTTCATTGAAACTAAAAGTGAAAACCAAAAAAGAAAATATTTTCCTTTTGACTTAATTCCCTTGAAAACCCATTAAATGCCCTAGGTCATCTCTGTAGATACAAGGGCCATTTCTAGATTTTGAACATTTGTGGTCCACCCCCTACCGCTGTCCGCAGCTGGACTCTACAGATGTCCTTGAAAGAGCCCGCCCTCGCATCTTTCCTCCTACACAGGAAGAAACTTGTCAAGGCCTCAACTGGCCTCTATGCAGCAGTGGGGAGCGGGGGGAGGGGGCAGAAAGAGCGATTCTCCTGGAGCAACGTATAAACTTCCATTCACTTATGCTACAAGGACAGCCAAAAAAGAAGCTTTGCTAGCACCAGGTTGCTAGAGTGTGTGCAGCCTTTGGGGATGCAGCACATTCTTGTCCCCCCCTGCAAACCGACGTGGACAGAGCAAGTCAGAGAAGGATTGAGAGAGGGCGAGTGAGCGTACAAAGAGGATAATAGATGAAGAACGTGCAACAGAAGAGATGGACACTTTGAGGACAAATCCACAGGTCTGGATGGCCGCCAAGTCCAGCTAAAGCAGGCCAGCAGCGAGGTTTTGCTTACTATATACCGACATGACCTCCGTCTCAATGATTTTACTGCAGCCTGCTGGTTCGGTTGGTGCCAATGATCTTAATAAGTTCCCAGTGGTCGAGAGCTGAATGGATGACGTATTTATGTAGGCTTAGCTAGAAGGTAGCCTCACCCTGGTTCTTTTCGCAAAAAAGTTTTAATTTTGATGGAAGGTTTTGATTGGATTTGGGATCATAGAAAAAAAGGAAAACAAGAGTTTATGATACTTACCGACGAGTTCAAGCTTAAGTTAGACTATAGTCCATAAAGAGGCCGTAAAAGGGACACTGGTTGCCATAATGATAGAGTCTCATTTGGGTCACCCTAGACAGTCTTTTAAAGACACGTCAATTTGACGTGGGGGATTACAGTTATCATATTGTATGTCAAAGATCAGAACAGAAAATCTGGTTTTAACCACAGACCTCATTTCAGCGATCAACTTCAAAACAAGGGGACAGGGAGACTCTTACGGTTCGATAGCCGAAGCTGTGCGAAGAAGTAACCCCCACCAGATCCAACTGATAGCGCTCCGCCTCCTGCACAAGCTCCAGCTACTCCCCCTTCACCCCAGAGAGGTGACGCTCCACGTCCTGAGAACCAGCACCTGGTACTCAAGTCTGGTCCATCTAGACCGCTCATCTGCCACCTTTGTAGCAGCGCACCGAATTACATCGGTTTTCCCCCACAGGTGGTGAGCCCATGGGAATAAGAGATCAGGGGCCCCGCGGCAAGCCCGGTCACCAGACGCACGCCATGGAGCCCTCCGTCCGGGCCAGGCTCCAGATGGGGGGCCCCGGGCTTCCTTCGGGCTGCGTAGCTCCTTCCCTCTCGTTTTCTCAGAGGGTCTTTCATTGAGAAAGACCCTCTGAGAACCATTCTTAAACGTAGAATCCAATGTTTTTGATGACGTAACTATTTCACGCTTTGTTTTAAATGCCTTCATGACTGAAGCGTCACACATGTCTTCGAAGACCGACGGAAATATGATGAGGCATATTTTTACAGCTTCTGGCAGGGATGAATGGTGTAGTTTTGCCAATTTTGTATTAAAAAAATATATACACGTCATATCGCCAGGGGATATTGGAAATCAGTAGTCACAGATTCTCTTTTCTTTTAAAATATCTCGCTCGATCTAGCCGGTTTTATTAGAAGTTGCAGTGGAGCGCTCTTTTCTCTTGCAAGTAAGGAGTCTTTGATATATAAGGACACCTAATTTAGCTGTATGTTCCTAGAAGGAACCATATTTTGGTTCTGGGGAGACTTGTTCTTACATATTCTGTCCGAAAGATGTTAATTTATGGAGCTGCACTGAACAGATCACAGCCATAATCACTATAAAGCTCCTCCTCTTGAGTTGCAGTGCTTTAATGATGCACTGCGATCCATGATCAAGGAGAGAGGGAAGCATCCTCCTTTGTAGTCCTGGTAGATGTCCAGCGCATGGGAGAGGGATTACATCGTATGAAAAAGGAGATATCCGAGTCTGCCTGGCAGCCTTGCAGAGAGAAGGAAGAGCAACTGAGGCAGGGGGGGAAGAACCAGACCAAAGAAGAGAAAGGAAGCCAGACAGAGACAAAAAAAGGCAATTATAAAGTATGGTTTGAGGGACAAAAAGAAAAGATGAGATGGTTATAGAGCCTGACAGAGAGAGAAAGAGATAGAGGCCGTGAGGAAAAGTCACGCACGGGAAGAAAAAAAATGAAAGAGGAGAGAAAAATATTAAGAGAAGGAAAAGGGCAGAAATCCAGAACGAATGAAGACAGATGTCAGCTGAGACATAGAATGAGGAACTGGATTAGTCTTTGTTGCTCATTGGACTTCCCTAAAGCTCCAACATAACAAACCGGGTTATTGGGAAAAGGGACATTGACATGGCGGACTACATAAGACCGGAGGATTTTAAAGCAGGGAGCCAGAGAGAGGTGACAGCTGACTGTTCCGAGCTCCTGTCCAGACAAACAAAACCAGCACCATATTGGAGGAGATCCAGCAGGAAGCTGGGACGATAACGAGGCAGTCCTCCCTTCCCAGGTCCAGACTTAACGGCCAGGAGGTGATGGGGGCCGAGGGGGGCAGGAAGGAAACGCTGCATGGTCCGAGTTGTAGAAAAATAGCCAAAAGATTCCAAAACGAGGGAGGGGGGGGGCAGCTGTGAAGACCCAGGCCGAAGACAGCGCCGTGTTGAATTGACCATGGTCCTATAGAGCAGAAGGTGTGCTGTTCGGGGGCAAGTGTTCCAAGCTGGGGTCTCATTGCGCACTAAAGTAGTGTAATCGTTCTAATCCATCTTATGTTTATATTCTTCATTTTTTTTGCTTACAACTGAACCAATCACCAGAAGAAATTCCTGTATGCAACAAACAGCTTTCGGATTCTGATCTCAGCCAACTAAGGAAGCCAGTATGTCACTGTTTGAACTGTATGTGCTCACTCTGTTGGATTTGTTTCAATCTATATGCATAATGTACAAAGTTCTATGGCAGTTCTTCATGTCCACGTCAATCATCATTTATCAATAGTAAATTAAGGAGAGTGCATCACAGAACAACATGTCTGGTTCGTGCCTTTTACAACACAGATGGATAATGTAACAATTGCCAAATGTTTGGTTAGCGATGCAATCATGGCGGCAACCATTTGAAGTATAGCAATTAGAGAACTTCATTGAATAATAAACTGAATGCAAAAATGCTGGTGGGAAAATCCCACTGAGTGGCAGATATATGGAAGGCAGATACTAGCAAATAGTGTACATTCATACTGCATCAGAACAGAACCCAACTGTTTAAACACAACCATGTAACAAAGGCAAAGTCAAGCGTTACAGTATGCAAACTGGGTGAATTTTTCTGCCATCATTGTGATCAGACCCCGGTGTGCTGCACAGGATAATGGAGGATGGATCTGCTAGTGTATTGCATGTGCAGGCAAGCACTGTTCATGCTTCAATGGAGTAGCTGGATGGTTTCACCAGTTCCTCACGTTTTATTTACAGTGCAAACACACACACACACTTATCATTTTCTTACTATTTTTAGAACAACAACATTATTGTGAGTGTTGGGGAATGTGAATATGTATACCTGTAGCTGTTGGGCTACAACAAACACTTGGTGAATCACGGTACGCCGCCCTTGCTGTGGTAGGGGTGTAACGATTCATTTTAACAACAATTTGATTTATATCACGATTCGTGGTTGTTGATACGATTCAGAGGACGGTATTGGTTAATTTAGAACAATACGATCCGAAACGATTCAGTGACTTGAAATTAGTGGTGGGCAGAGATTAATTTCTTTAATCCAGATTAATCTAGATTAAAATGGCTCATTTGAATTCTGCCAAAAGCATTCAGAATATGTGTGCTACCCAAATAATTACTAAAAGTCTTTGAGAACACTTGTTTCCGTATGATAGAGTGAAGTTCCTGACGCTTCCTGTTCATAAATTATTCTAAGCCTTGAAAAGGTGCAACGGTGCAGGACCACATAAAGTTACATACATACACAGCATAATATAACAAGGGTGCAAATAGCAGTGCAGATAGCAGTGTGACGCGATAAGGCAATACGGGTTCAAGTATTACAGGATGAGGTATGACGAACAGTTGAGCAGCATAGTTTTGTCAATAACAGATGTACAAAAATAAATAAATAATGTTACCCTTTATATGGCACTATCACTCCCGCAGTTCGCGCTGAGATCGCTACACAGCCGTTAGGAGTCTAGCTCAAGCCCCCTCTCAGTGTACATTACCTTACACCGCACAACCACCGACTCGGTAATAGACGCCAGGCTACGTGCTCAACCGTGGAGCGTAAACACAACAGCGCGTCACCTCACGCCGCTGAGCTAGCATCACATGGAGACGGCCGGGTAATGCTAACCGGATATAGCTTGCGTCGCGGCTCTTCACCTGAGCGTGTGATTTGTTAGCCATTTAGTATCTGCTGAAGCAAACCCGGTGGCTTCGTAGCTGCATCCATGTGGCACGTCACGTTTGATGTGGTAATTTCACAGTAGGCACAGGTTCGAAGACTCGTTCTCGCCCCCTACAGTGCAATTTGGTTAGGTATACATCTGCGCTAGAATATCAAGGTGAAAGTCATCATAGCTTGCGTAGTATAGACCCAGCTCCCAACCCAACTTTGAGAATAGATTATCGGCGACATTTCTTTTATCGCCGATAAGAGTCTCACCATAACGCAGCACGCTAACGCCGATAACGGCCCACCACTACTTGAAATCTTTTTAGCCAGAAATTCAACCAGTGTGAGTGAAATAAATATAAATAAACAACAATGAATGGCAAATGCATTCACATTTTATTTGAATAAGCGGAAACGCAGCGGAAATGCTGCAAGAGGTGCCTGGACGGTCGGTGTTGTGTGAAATCCAGGGTTTCCCACCAGCAAATGCCTTGGAAATAGATGCCTGCCCCTTTTAACTACGTCATCAATTTTTTTAAATTTATTTATTTTTAGGAAGCGGGCGCTTAGAATCAGACAAGCCGGCACACTCCGTGCAGAACGGCAATGCTAGGTAGCTCGTTACGCGCACAAGCATATGACCGCTATCACCCCCCACCCCCCCTCTGTCAGTCAGACCGGGTGCTAGCTCGTCGGCTTCCCCTCTGCCATCCGCCATGCTATGTTTTGTTTTGCGCTGCTGTTGGTGCGCGGCGATGACGTCAGGGATAGGCAGACTGAATCAAGTAATATTTAAAGCCTTTATTATTAAAAGTGCTAAGAAAAAGCATCCATATAAAGTCTGACGTGCTTAAATCCAATTTAAGCACGTCCCAAGGTTATTTTTTAGTATCGATACAAATCGATTTATTACATTTTAAAACAATGTTAGATCGATATAGGTCGTCCATAAGGCCAACTCGCCAAGCACAGATCGATGTAGTTGAATCGTAGGAATATAAAATCGATCCATCGATGTAATAGATGGATCGTTACACGCCTATGCTGTGGTCCTCATGGGGGACAAAGTAGTAAGACAGTTGAGGCCGCTGAGAGAGAATTGGGTACTAAACCAGCTCAGTCAAGCCACACAGGAACAAGGCTTGTCCTTTGCTTTCTAATGGCATGCATGACTCTTAACAGGGATGGCCGGATGGCTCACTCTTTTGCTACTTCCATCAGCTCATAAAAAACGGAGCCATCTCGTTTTGTTTTCATCCACATGTACAGTACCGACAACAGCGGCCAAAAGAGCAAGTACCATTAGCCACAGCTAGCAAAATGTCCTAATTTCTTTGTTAGTAATACTTGTACTTGAGTTTTTTCTCTAAAAAAAGGATACAAATTTCACATTCATATAAGGTTAGTATTGTGCAGGTGCTAAAAATAATGGTGATGAAAATATAGATTTCTGTCTGTATAAGCCACTGTAGAAGTTCCAGGAAAACATGGGAGCATCTGTTTGCTTATAAGCTAAATGCTCCTCTTGTTCAGCATTTTGTTCGCGGGTGTTGCTGAAAAAAACAAAAAAGCCTTGACGAGAACAGAAAAACTGAAACAAAAAACAGACAAAAGACACATTGCTATAAAGGATGAGGGGAACAGTGGAGTTGGTGTTATCTGAGGATTAGTTACAACAAGCTTCCTATTTAAGTGGTTTGATCGTTACATAATAATACAATTATTTATCAGAGGAGCCTAATGGGAGCTGGCACCAACTATCAAGGGAGATGATTCACAAAACCTACTTAGCCTTTAGAAAAAAACACTAGTACTATGTAAGGGTTTGTTACACAGTACTTGAAACCTGAGTGGAATATAGATATTTGCAGGGTGCGATTTGACAAAAAAGCATAGGGGGGGGATGTATTTTTTTTTTATTCAGATAAGAACATTTGACAAATAGCTTGCATAACTAGGGAGAAGAACGCAAAGGGTAAACAGGCCCTTTTTCGGGTCCGTGGATTAGTCCCCATCACGTGGCAACACTTTGAATGTTAATTTAGTTGTTTTATTATTGGGTCCTGTAAAGTAAGACGATATGCTCAGTGCCGGCGCTCCGCACACACACTACACGCACTGCACCAAAAAATCTGGGATGTGGAAAATCACCACAGTAGGCTACTTGTATAAATAACAAATAAAATATGTCTAAAAGCATGTTAATATGCAAAGCCAATACAAAAGTAATAGGCCATCACTCACAGTAATGCAGCTTAGCGCTGCTCTTATTATTAAAGAGCTGGTTCCTATTCTCTGCTACAGAGACCCCTCCGCCCCCTCAGCGCAATTAAAGTTTCCCCCGTTGGGATCCAAAGTCCAACTGGCTTGATGCTCACTTTTACGCGCACGGACGGTTTGGCTACGAGAAGAAAGAAGAAGCACAAAGAAGGGAAACCGATCCGCGTCACATGCACCCCTGCGAAGTTCCCGTTTCACAAAATGTTATATTGTGTTTGTGTTGGATGACGTTCAGAAATGCTGAACTGCTACTCTGATGTATTGACAATGAATATCGTTAGATTTCAGGAGTTTAAGTAGGCGAGAAGTTAAGTTGCATTCATCGCTATCAAGGGGGGAAATCCTTGTCCCCCCCCGGAGATAAAAATAATTTAGCAGAGGGGAGGATAGGAAAACCAGAGGGGAGGAAATCCCCTCCACTCCCCCCACAAATGGCACCCTGAATATTTGTACAGCTAGCTTTGACATTTTTCGCTACTTCTTGATTTTGTATGCCCTCTCCTCATCATCAGCAATGAAGTTAACCACTTCCCCTTCAGGGATCAATAAAGTGCATCTTATCTCCCTGTGCATTGCTCTGCAATGTCTACTAGCCGGAGGCAACTCGGGTAGATGTGATCATGCCGTCTCTCACCTCGCTCATAAAAACTCAGCACTGTTTGACCTCTGCACTTGCCTGGAGGGGGGGACGCCACCTTGATTTAATGGGGGTGTGGGCGAGCCAAGATTCACAAAGCAATAAAACCCATGGGGCAACGGTTAAGGACAAAGAAGAAAAAGAGGATGTCCCAAAAGAATATCAGGGTTGTAGCATCGGAAGTGTGAAGCCACTCTGAGAGAAGAGAAACATAGCGAGGTGTTGCACCGCCTAAGAGCCCACACAGACCCTTTGGTTATGTCTCAATTCCATAGGGTGCATCCTTAAGGGTGCATTAGTCTCCTGCGTACCCCACTTGGCTGCAACTCTGCTGTCCCAGTGTGTCGCCTCTTTCGAACGCGGTCGAGAAACGCAGCCCTCCACGAGCAAGTTTGGAGCACTCTTTTCTGTACAAATCACCTTGTATTTAGAAGATGTAAAACTTGTCCATAATATAAATATTCCAGCTTGAAATGCTCAAATTGTATTACAATTAAAAAAGAAAAAGATCGTTTTTTATCAGAATGATCTCCCACAGCCCCGGAGGTACAATACAACGTTGTGTTCACAGCCCTCTAGTGCCTTGGGACTTTAAATGGCTCCAACTCCCTACAGTTAGCCAGAAAAAGACCTTTATCTTTAAAAAAAAAAACATACTTCCACCTAAGTAGATATCATCCCCTCTGCTAGCACTGCTGGTGTCTGGAATCACAGAACATATCATTTAGGTTTATCAGCTGGACATCTCTGAAAGCCCGGGGTGGTCCGCTAAGTGCTCCACATGCAGCGCTTGTATTCAAACGGCTTCACCGCTGCTCAGCCGTCCGGCAGCTAAAAGGTTAGAAAAGGACCATCAGAGTCGCCCCTGTGCAGTACATCAAACCGACGCAAATACAATGTTATGCTTACCCAATCTGCTGTGAGAAGAGAACTTGATTGCCAAGAAAAGCACAATTGAAGGCCGCAGGTGTGAAGAACTATGAGTTACTGTTCTGAGGCCAGAGACCTTTTTATTGGCCATCAACCTTCCATTTACGCCCATGAGACAAAGTTAGGACACGGGTCTGCACAGAGCTAAAAAGGAGAGCGTATCTGTTGGAGGAGACACATCTAATACACTTGAAGGCTAGACGGGGAGTCAGCCAATCATTACAGCAGTGGTTGTGGTAGACACACACACCTTTTAAGGACATCTGCACTTCACTCAGTGCAGCTTTCTATTACCCGTTGTTGGGAGGACACAGCATAAACAGGCCAGTTTGTGTCAGTCTGAAGCATAACCCTTGAATCATTCTTTGAGCGGCTTCAGTAGATTACACGCCACAATGAACGAAAGTGTCAGGCGGTCGGTAAATCAACTATGCGATCTCGCAAAAAGTTTACAAGCAGATTATGGTTGTAAACACAGCTGCTCCACACAAACATAGCAGTAGGGCCACAAATTCAAACAGAACACATTGAAATCTGCGTCAAAGTGAAGCGATTCCTACCCAACTCTGGCAGCATGTGAGACCACAAAGACAGTTCATAAGCAGGTTTCTCTCTGAAGAGTTTGGTCAGAGCTAAAAGCTAGAAGGAATATGTGTTGGACTAGTTGTCACCAAGCAAATGAAAAGGTGGAAATGCTTGAGGGCTGGTCTGATTGTGCAAACACAGCTATGCCCTGTGAACATCTGAGACTGAGATCTTACCTCCATTTGTCCTTGATCACCTCGAAGCCGCTCCAAAAAGAGTGCCTTGGGAATTCTGTTACTTCAGAAACACAATGACTGTTGGTGGCGGTAGCGTTCTCTTTACTCAGAGAAGACCAAAGAGCTAATCTCTGCATTACAGGAAGTTAGCCCAAAAAGGCCATATTTCCATGCTTGAATAGGAGACCACAAAGTAATTTAAAGTTTTTAGAGCGGTGGGGAAGAAAACCACGAGAAAAAATAAAGATCAAAGTTGAAAAGATGTGGTCAGTCCTAGAACTGACCACAAGCGGAATAGGTGAAGAGTCATAGAGGCATGCCTAGTGATGAAGTCAACCGCTGCGGGATGTTGGCAGGAACATGAGCAGTTAGGAAGCATCATCGCCCAGCCTGACAGCAGGGGAAGAGAGGGGCTTTGGTTGGAAGGTAATGAGACATTGTTGCCGTCACTGGTCGGAGGACGAATGCAATGTGAACTCTTGACTTCACACGCTGTAGTTCCAGATGGAAACGCGAGTATTCTGATGTGGCAGCTCTCACTGGAGTAAAAGCCTGTCGGATTGGTTTTCAGTGCAGCATTCACTTCTTAAACATATCATTATATGACCTTAGATGGTAATTGTTATCCGTTTTTGTTACTGATGGCTTCTTGGTTATTATCATTATAATAATAACTAATTATTGCCTAGTTGGTCTATCCTGTCTCCCCCTTGGTGCATGCTGGGATGGTCAGCATCCTCATAACCCAGATAAAGAGGTCTCCATTGGTTCTCTCAGTTCTTAGTAATTGAGTAGAGGGTCCTTGGATTTGAATGCAACATTGGATTATTTTAACCTGATGATGTGTCTGAAAAAAGAGGCAAGCTTTTCCAATTTAGGAAGTTATGAACATCTGCACCCATTAACTATCAGAGAATTCACTGTTGCAGAAGAGTGTTACAGATGTTTTGTATTAGTTCGCATTTTTATGAGTTGTTTTAATTCTGTCTTTCATTTGACCTGAGAAAAAAAGGGTAAGTAAAGGTCACAAGTTCTTCTTCCTCCGGGGACCAAGAATCTGAACATATTTGATTTACTTTTATTACTGTTTGAATTGTCTATTATTTTGGAGCAACACTGATTCGACCCAGTTGGACCATTCATTCCAGTCCTGGCCCGTTAGTGTTGAACACTGATTACACATTCAAGTGAAAGATCTTTTCAATTTATAGCTTCCTATAAACAAATCTTCTTAATGTATATATTTGGCCTTTGATGCAAAAAGTCAATTTATGTTTTGCGACAAATAGTGTACGAAATATTTTGGGAGGCATACTAGAGTAATTCAGTCATTTGCACCAACTTTAAAGCTTCAAAAGATTCTGGCCCAAATGGTGCACAATGTGTGATCATAAAACGTCTTTCCAACTTTATTTGAAAATTATGTTAAAAGGGTAGTAATAGAAGTTTGAGTTACAGCAGGAAGAAAATCCCACTTTTCATGCAGTGTAAAAAAGGGTTTTACCATAAATAAAGTGTGATAAAGCATCTAACAATTGACAGTTCTAGTGTCACGACGGGATGTGTGGACAGAGGGAGGAATCAAACGCAGAGTTTACAAAACCAAAAGGCACTTTAATACTCAAAATTCTAAAATCAAAATCCAAAAAAACCAAGGGCAAACCTGCAAACAAGACAGGAACCAGGAACTTGCAAGACACAAGATTAGCACATGAAGACTACAGACTACCATCTACAAACTACATGCCATGACCAGTGGCACAAGACACACATGGCTTAAATACACAGGGGAGGTGCAGGTAAGTGGACACAGGTGGGAACAAACAGGACAAGGTACCCCAGGGAAACGAGAGACTTCTACAAAATAAAACGGGACATGAACCCAAACCGTGACACCTAGTAGTATTCGGTGGTAGTAGTGGCAGCAGCCTGTGGACAGCATTAGTGGTCAACTATCCATCTGAGAGCCCAAAAAATAAAATAAAGAATCTACTCATCTTTCTTTCAATCATGTGTCTGAGTAGAACCAAGTTCTACCACCACACCATTCTTCTTCTTTTATTACAGAGATCACCTAGAGACCGAGCCTGTCCATGATGAATGGCTCAGTGGTGCAGTGAAAGCAGCCATGTTTCCCCATACAGGATATATAGAAACACACAATAACAAACGGGCGTTGACAGACATGGCTGACATGATAAATGGATCTCCAAGTGCAAAATCTCTCAGCGAGACGCAAAGGCTGCGTGTGAACTTTAAATACACGCTGGCAGCATGAGGTCATTAACAATGGGCTTTAAATGAAGCACTGTGTGACAATGACATGACAATGTCTACACACTAAAAAAATAAAAAATACATCTGGACTTTCTCCTGAAGGAGTAATGGTGAAACATCTCATTTAGCTCTCGTCTCAGCTGTGACAGTGTAAAGGAGATGGACGTTAACAACTAAGATTCAAAATACAATGTATTCTTGAATAGTTGAGAGTTGTCTGCAGCAGTAATATTAGACAAATTATAAATAATACCTCACTTAGAAAACCCTCTGGTAGCCACATGTCAATCAGTTAACCTGCTCTAAAGCATACTCTGATTTATGCTCTTGTGACTCTAGATGGACAAGGATTCATTAAATGAGCATCACGTGGTCTTGAATAAGACCTAAAATAGAGATTTATTACATTAACTCCTACAGAATGCCAATTATGCTATATGCTTTACGGTTTTTCATTGTGTTGTTCATCTGCCTGTTTAGATTGAACCCAGAGAAGTGAAATGTACTTTGTTTAGGCCTTGTCACCTATTCCCTCCTGCTGGCTATCCCACTAGTGTGCAATGAGAAACCAGCCAATCCCTTTGCTGTCCATGACAGACATCGGTAGTCATCCATCTACCTGCTGTGTGGGGCATTTCAGAAGCCTTGTTCACCTCCACCAATCAAGTATAAATCGGGTCCCTTAAACGTCCTTTTTTGAGAGTAATTTATCTGCCGTGGCTCCAAGACCAAGTATAACGAACACTCTAATCCATAGACACGCTTCTTCCATGCATCAGGTCAACAAAAACAAAACAGGGTGCCTCTATCGTTTAGGAATATAGGAATTCCACCTTTGGCACTGCTCACCGATGATTTAGAAAGCTAATCAGAGTCTGATTGATTTAACACAAAAGCAGTTGGATTGCAAATGAGCTGAACTTATGCTACAAAGTGTGAAGCTTTAACTTCTTCGGCTCTAAATGGAATTGTTATTACCGTATTGAAAGTACTCAATATACTCTATGCTTTTATTTTTGTGTGTTAATGAGAGTTGCCAGTTCTCACTAGACTGCCCTGTACACATAAAGGTTAATGGAAGAATGAATGACTACACAAAACCTTCACTACCCCCACTGCAGGTAGGCCACAGCCGGCTGGACCACTACAGAAAAATCACCTGCGGCGAGGGGAAATCACTGTTGCTATGGAAACACCATTTAGGAATCCCGTGATCCCAGGCGCACATGCTGCCTTCAGCCTTATTTTTCCTGAATTCACACTGGTCCATCTTCATGTTTGATGAGTGCTGGAAAATAATTAACACTAAATACACTCAGTGTGCAGCCCTTTGAAATTAGCAGGATTATTACACTGAGGTTGGCTGCATTATCGCTGTTGCCCTGGATAGAGTTTTTAGACTAAAGCCTCTGATGGAGAATATGAATAATTAACTTACAAATTGATTTGTATAAACTATAGACTGTATATAAAAAGTGCACATATGGTATGTTGGCCGCTTAGCTTCTGTTTATTGCCATTTTGGCTTTTTGCTGAAACAGACGTGACATGAAAGGGTGGGGCCAACCAACTCTGACATTTTGATAAAAATGTCAGTTATCAAATGAGCTGGAAAAACAAAAATCACCAGGAAAGGTTTAAAGTTGTTATCTAAAGGGTTAGGGTTATTCACAAGGTAACCCCGCCCTGAACATCATTCTGTATTGACGAGACTTGAAACAAGAGATTGAGACCAGAAACTCATGTTGGTAAAGCCTTGAAGGCCCCCGCAGCGGCCTCCTGGTCACCCGACGATGGGCCCATTGTGACTCCGTGGTGGACCCGTGGTGGCCATTAGACAAAGACTAAATGTTTATATTGAGTCAAATACATGTTGGGGCCAGAACATTGAGCATAATAATCAGGATTAAGGGGCTACGGTAATTTTATTTTTAAACTTCATACTTGATTTACAAACATGGTAGTATCCAATCTTATCTAACGCTAAGAAAGTTCTAGAAAATACTTCAGATGGAATCTTTTACTTTTGAACTGCGGACAACATAAATCAGGAATTGACATTAGTCAATCCCTTGTTATGCAAACAGAATCAAATCAGTGTGATAGTGGGTTTGTAAAATAAAAACCTTGTCTTTGTAGACCAAGGCTTCCACGGTTACATGAAACCTGAGCAAATGCAAATAGCAAGCGAGGGACCATGCGCAGATCCCTCTTAATGACTGCAGCGCAGATCCTGCGCACAAAGGCAGACTTAATGAAAGACAGGAATCACAGAGTCTACCAGCTGACAGTCACATGCCGTTAAACAATTAGCTAATTGGGCCACTGGATAAACAACGTGGTTGTATATGTTGGTTCTGAGGGATGTTTTGAAGGCATTGCCATTTAAAATGCAGATGCTGTGCCGAGTCGACTGAAGGGAGCCGGAATGAAAACAGCAGAGACTTTGTTGGATATTGAACACGGGGGCTGGCTCTCTGCGCTCATGTGAGGAGATAAGAACACAGCGCATGGCAGTTCCCTTAAGTTTGCGTGTAAGAAGAACCACATCCGCACATCAGGCAGGAAGCTAGGGGGACGACAAATTGCCAATTGCATCCCTACATGCAATATGGATGAGGAAATCATCACGCTGGCATTTTTAAAGTGAGTCTGTTCAGAGCTGCGGGAGAGAAGAGCAGTAGCTGTTCATTAGGCAGCAGCCAGGGAGCCATGAGTACAATGACGGAGTCTGTGTGCAGCCCATGTGATCTGTGGACATTAGAGAAAACTGGCAAAACCGCATATTCAGATAAATATTGTGTATGGATATTGCATACACGCGGTATAGCCTGAGACAGTAAGAGTGTCTGAGTGATCTTTTTACTCATCATGGTAAGAGTAATGTGTCTTTTCCACTGCTCCAAAAAAGTGTGTCCCAAACTTACAGAAAGAACTGGGACTCATTACTTAAATTAGCTTTCTTAATTTAATAATGTAAAAAAGTAGTCCCATAAGCAATGACGAAATGTAAACCTCTTTGAGTCTTAACTTAGTGCTTTGCATTACAGGATTCCATCTAACAGATTGGACTGGGAGTAATTTTACATAATATGATTATTGTACATTTTTATATACTTCAAAGACTTTTTTTCTTGAACACAAACAAAAGACATGTTTATATTCCGTGTGTTTCTCAGAAAAATGCATTGTGTACATCCCAGTGAGTGGACCAAGTAACATGTGACCTGCTGCGATCTATCAAAACGTAAACTCAGCCACAGTAAGCTGTAACCTGCGAAAGTTCGGTCACGTTACACAATATTTGACAATCAAAACTATGAACTATGACCTTTGCACTCCATGTCAGGGTATGTTCCAAGTTGCTCAACCATGAACTTATTAGTTGTTTCTGCACATGGCTTTACCATGTGGCCATTTGTAAAGCACTCACAGCTTTGTCTGTTCTCAGATCTTCAGAAGCTGAAGATGAAGATCTCAGCATACACATTTCCACACGCAGCCATTAAAGCTCTGATGTCGAACATTGCCCCATTCATCCGTTTACACACTTACATTAGCAGACAGAACTTGGGTATTATCCCACCCGCTCCCAAAGAAATACCCTCCGACCCTCGATAAGGGTTGGAGGTCAGGGTAAAAAAAACGAGGCTGACAATGACACTACGAGCGCCCCTAGGACAGAGCTCAAGGACACATCTGCCTTAGGCAGTGGTCTTCCATACCTATATGCCCTAATCTTCATCTAGCCCCACTTGAAGCAGCCGTGTTCCTGTGTGATAACAGCCTGTGGGGAGGCAGGCATAACATCCCCCCTACTCCAGACCTTGTAATCGCTCCGTTCTCTTGCACCCCCACCACCTCCTCCCTGTGATCCTCCTTTGGCAGTCAGTCAAGTTGGGCTTACCAAGACTCCTTTTGCTGACATGCGCTGAGATTCACCTCGGCTATCTCCCCGGTAATGCTGCGTCCTCCCACCTGCCGTGCCACTACTGAGAAGGGAGGCGAGATAATCCTCGAAAGGGGAAAAAGGCATGCTGTGTGGAATGGACTTTCTCAATGAGCAGACCTGTAGCTCCGCAAGGCACTCTACAACTTGATCACCCTCCACCGACTCCAGAGGACCCTGAAAGGTGTGGTCAACGCCCTAGCCGTCAACCCTTACGGCCTGGATTTATAATGTGGGACACATTGCACGCTTGCCTCTGCCATCCGTGTGTGAGTCCCTTTGAGGGATTAAAGGGCCAGTAAGGTTGCAACATAAAAACATGTCCATTTACCGATGACGGATGATGTAGAAGTGCCACCCTCTGCATTGCTACAAAAAAAAATACCTTTTTCACTAGTTGTCGGCTGATGCAAGCACATGCACAGACATATATCAGAGGTCACCCGATATAATTTGTACTGCCACTAATGGTAGGAAAAACTCTTCCATTCTGTAGAAGTCAATCCTCAGACAAATAAAACCAAACTACAACCTGAGGCTTTTGAGAGTCTAAAAAGGTGCAATAGGATACCCGTTACCGGTTATTTACAGTGTGATGGTTTCAATGCACAGTAAGATATGGCTCCTCAGTGTCAGTGGATTTTGATTTAGGGTGAATACCACAACTCATCTGTACAGCCCTCACTCTCCCCCTCTCCCTTGCCTCTCCCTGTCCATATCACAAAGTGTATACACCAGCAGCTAACACCCATCTTTGTTATTATGGCAGCACCCCCTCTCTGTCTTTTGCTCCTGCTTTGCTGACACCGTCCAGTTTGTGTTGGTGAGAGAAGGGCGGTGGCAGAGATTATATGGCCCTCCAGGCAGCTGTCAAAGATGACTTACGGCCCTGTGCTGCTCTAGATGCAACAGTAGGTCTCAATAGTGGAAGAGCAGAGGGGGTTTGGTGTCGGGATGAGAGAGAGAATTGGCTTGCTGGGAATAGGGCGGGGTAAAACCAAAATGAGTATTGGTCGGTTTTCTTTTCATGCCCAGCAGAGGAGATTAGGGCTTAAGCTCCGGCTCGTTGCATGGAAAAAGAATCCACCGTGGACCAAGAAGGGGATTGAAGAAGTGGAAAGGGGAGTCAAACAAGGCCACTGTGTGACGCTCTTTTCTCGCTCACTTGTATTCCTGTGTTGAAACATGGCAATCCAATTAGCGCTCAATTTCAGACTATCCACAGCTGTTAACATAGAGTCAGCTGCAGCTGGCAATAGCAAAGCATGTTGGAGATAAATCACAGTAATAATTCCAATCCAGTCTTAGTCCTAGTGTGTGTGCAGTTGAGGAAAGAGGAGATGGGCACATGGGGGGCTGACTGAAATCAATTCATATGGTCAGAAATTGTGAGATCGGAACTTAAATGTTGGTGACGTTCATTTATATGTAAAGTGAATATCGCAGCGAATATCGCATATCGCAGTGTGCGATATGACAATTTATCTCATATCACGACAGGCCTACAGATTATTATATACACAGGTGAATACAGTTAGGATAAGGCTAGATTGCAGATATGGTTAGGGTAGTAGAGGTCAGATCTTCAACCACAACTCGCAGCCAAATCTGGCCCCCCCATCGGCCGAATTGTCTTTGTCTGGAGAATTCAGGTGTCTGCTTTTGACAGCGTTTCCCGAATAGAAATCTCTAAATGCCTCCATCGATAAAGGCCCAAGTTGCTCTTTCTAAACAATGACAGCGTTGGCAAATCACCAGGTGCGATGTCCACAAAGGCCACAGGTTGTTCCTCAAACAGTCATCTGTCTTTGAGAAAGATACCAAACCTTAAGCATTCAAAACAGCACAGTGACAAAAGACCACAGCTTCATGCATTAAATGTGAACGGAACCTCACCAAAGACACTTTGTCTCACTGCAGGCTACGGCATAATCTGCATAAACCAAAATGCAAACCTCTGCAAGAAGATGAAGCAAAAAGCTTTGTCCTTTGCTCAGCCTCTGCCTCGATTACATGTCCACAGTGGTCTGTGCACAGAGGCCGGGGTGCAAGGGGTGTGAAGCTACTGTAATCAACAGCTTTCCACTGCAATGGGACCAATCTATGAAAGCATCAGTGTCGTATTGATGTTTGTTGGCGAGACTCCAGCTCCCAGCGATCTGAGAGGGACTCAAAATAGTGTGGGATGGTGCCAAACCTCATCAGCACACACAAGCCAAGAAAACATGTGACCACTTTATAGAACCATCAGTGATTCAAACGCAGGGAGTGAGTCAAACACTCAGGGGTTTACTGGTCCATAAATGGTGCAAATTGGTGAAGACGTGATTCTAGGTTTCACTTTGTGCCTGATCAGGAGATTTCACTAAGATGGGAGGTTAGTCAATACTCTGATAAATCGGAAAAACATTATGAAACAAAGCCTATTCTAACTTTCTTATCACTCTCGTTCATCGCACATTTCTTCTACGACCAACAAAACAGTTGACGTGTGGAGGGATGTTTGTTAATAAATAATAATAAATAATCCAAGCAACAACAGACGCAGCACCGGGCCTACAAAAATAGTCTTACACCAAGGCAGATAAAGTCCTCCAGCACAGTGGCCCACAACCATCGGGCCATTTGGTACCGGGCCGCACCACAGAAAGAATACATTACATACATTTATTTATTCATTTTTTCTTCGAAAATTGACCGGATTCTCTAATTACTTGCGTTCTTCCCTCTTGACACATTTCCAAAGCGTCATTAAGCTTGTGTCAAACCAGTAGCCCTTCGTACCACTCTGTATTGTTGAAGTAGCTCCGCGTGACAGAAAGGTTGGTGACCCCTCAACTATTTATATTATATTCTCAAAGTCAGAATGTTTTTCGCAGCACGCGGCACCCCGATGGACACAGGCGCGCGCCCACACAGTGGAAATGGAGGCCGCAGTGTGACGTGGCCTTTACAGATCCCCGTCCACCAGTTTGCTGCTGTGTAGCTGAACTGTGTAGCTGAACTCGGGCTCCTGACATTACAATTCCTGCACATGCTAGTGAATGGAGTTTTAAAAGGAAAAGAGCCTACAAGTATTGCGGTTTAATGACCTTCCTGTGATAAACACTGACAGATTAGCATAATGTTGTGATGCAATGCAAGAGGCTGCCCCTAATTCAGTGTGTGAACATTTCGCCTGCGATTTAATTTCCCCAAATGGGAAATTTAGAGGCTCTGGCTTGATCCAGCATCACATAGCACCAAATTATGGGTCCTGATCGGATGGTTTGAGTGGGCACAGGTGATAAAATACTAATTCTTTCGATGAGTGATGACTGTGCACATTTATCAAATAAAAAAAAGCCTGTAATTGGGAAGGATTTCTAATGGTGTAAACTCTGACAAGGAGAGGGTTAAGAATACCATCTAAGCAGGTTATTTCAGCATGCTCGGATGATTGCATCATCAACAGATTCTTCCTGCCCGCGGTGGGACATCTCCCCCTCTGCTTTCCAATCTAATCACAGATATTAAAAAGCTTAACCAGGATAAAAACCGGGAGTTCGCTGAGGATGACGCTGAAGATTTGACAGGTGTCCTTCCAAATTTACTCATTGAGAATTTATTTCATGCACCAGCTGGAAAGCCCCAACCCAGGAAACAACCACTAACCCCCGCATCCCACCCACCTTCTCCTAAAGACAAATCCTTGACCCTCGGTAGCTGCCGCCAACGGAGTTCATCTTGCATGACACGTCTGGCAGTAATGCAGCCCATCCGTCAGCGGCGGCGTTTCGTGAGTCATTGTCATCGCGCGATGAGCTCCAGACATCTCACACCTTCAAGTGTGGGGAGAAAGAAAGGCAGAGAGCAAGAGGGAGGGAAAGAAAGATCTTAAGGGGGAGACGGTGGCTTTGGCAGTAACCATGGTGATTTTTTTTGTCTCCAAACTGCCATCCTTTTCACCCTTCCCCAAGAACGTGCATAGCGTCTGTGGACAGACTCTGTCACGCAAGCTCTGTCTGCCAGAAATACTTTCCAAGCGCCAAATTACTCAGCTGAGATTCAGATCTGATGCTTGTACCTGGCCTTTAGGGTATGACCTTTTTCATGAATCACACAGCACGGGGCGTGTCCTAAACCTAATTTCAGACTCTGAAATGTATCATCAACCTGAAATCTACAGACACGGTCATTGGCTCAGTAGTGTCATAGTGAAGGGCAAAACCATACGGACGGTGTGTATTACTGCATAAAAATAGTAAACCCTGCCAGCATGCTAAAGGAGCGCTCCGTCTGCACGCATCAATCTCCAAAGGGAAGGGATTCAGAAAATGCACTCCAAGCCTTGACGGGGGATCTAATAATCTGTTGCTTTCCTGCGTAATTTCCAACACACACACACACAAAAGACAAAGCCGTTTGCGTCCCAAAAAGAAGACATTGTGATGTCGAAATTGTTCCATCACAATTCTGCATCTCCGTCTTTAATACACTGCTCATGCTTGACTGGCTTAGTTTAATGACTTCTTAGGAGACATGGGGGTTTTCTACTTATCCAGAAAACATGTTTGCTTAAAAAACAAAACATAACAAACCCTTGCTGCGCAAATCAAATCTCTTACTAGAGCCAAGGAAACTAAACCCAGACATTCAATTGATCCTACAAGGCAAGAACAACAGCTCCTGCGGCGTTAAAAAGAAACACAACAAGTATCCATCTTGCAACTAAACTTAGTAATGCCTCAGCCAGCATCTGAGGCAGAGCCTGGCCTAATTCTTCAGTCAATTGTCCCCACGTTGGGTGGATAGATGTGTGCCATTTTAAGGACAGTTCTCCAGTGAACGGGCTGGGGTAGCTCTGGGACAAATAGGAATAAGATCCATACACTGCAGGCGTAGACAGGTCTTCCTCATAAACTCATTCCTGCCTGCCTTTCTTTCTGTTCGAAGTACAGCATGTGTTATGATGAATGAGCTGCCGTCAGTGGCAGGGGAGGATCCCTCTGTTCAAAGTCACAGCCTTGAGCAAGATACCACAATTTGGGTTGAGTTGCCCGCTCATCCCTCCAGGAGAACAGGGGCTTGCGCGTGGGGCATCCTCACACTTTTGGATGAGCAGTAAGCTCAGGAGCACACACACTCAGGCATTTACAGTCACACAAAAAATGTGCTCACGTACACACAGACAGCCATTATTAGCAGTAGACAGGCTCCACGCCTCTTGGCATGCAGGCCGAAAGCAGCCGCGTCTGCGTTGTCAATCCACGCTGCCATAAGCACAAAGCCTGCATGGATTCTCAGCGACAGTGAAAACAAAGAGGCCGACAGGGCTTTGGTGAAGAAATCGGAGAATCCCGCCAAAAAGGATTTGCAAACTATCAAGGCATATATAAGATATCCAAAAAGAAATGTACTGAAATCCACCAAGAGCTCAATTGTGGCTCCCTGAAACCCCAACCGGAACACAGTTAAAAGATGGAGTCCTCGACCCGGATAACCGAGTGTTTCTCTCTGATCAGTGGATTGGATTTCAGAGCCCAGACTCCCACGGTGCATTAACAACGACACACAAGCCCCCCAATCTCAACAGAGGCGTGCTGAGAAATCCATTAAAAGCTCCGCTGCGGCCACGGACATTGGTAATATCTTTAGTGGAAAAGTCCCACAAAGGACTGTAAATGTCCTTGGGAGGGACTGAAAGAGCGTAAAGGAAATTGCAGTGAAGAAAGCCCTGAATCAAATGAGCTTGTGACGGCAGCCATGCGATGCGTCACACGGATGACGGGAAAATAAGTGGTTATATTAGTTAAGATAGGGTGACAGGATAAGAAGTCTCAATATTTGTCAATTATGGGAGCGGTTGGTTGGAATAATAAAATGTTTTTTAAAAGTCCTGAGATAATGAAGGCCGCACCATTCAGAACGCTGCTGGTTTATCTACATCAGAACGCCATTTTAAAAAGGTGTTCGCTGAAAAATAGCAATGAAAAGGTTGAAAAATATGATCTAATTTTCTTTGTAATACAGATCCTATTTTGCAATAACATGGTATAAACGCTTGCTGTGGCAAAGCACTGGCACGTATTGCTGAGCGACTAGCTTGTAAACCTGTGTCATGTCTGGAGCGTGGCGTCATAATGTGAGCTGAAGCTCCACCGGCTGCACGCTACCAATCCCAGCCTTTCATTAGTAACAGTTACTTACTCTGAACAACCATTTACATCAAAGTCAACCATCTGGAAAACGTGCCATTCAGCTGTTATTTCACCTTTGTGATTTGAAGACACGCATTCCCCACACGATAGAGTTTTCCTACAATCAGACAATTCTAAAAGGTTCATCATCATTCATTAGAAAAGTTGCACAGTGATGAACAATCAAGTCAACTTTTACTTGAGCTAAACACAGGCATTAATGTACAGCCAAGGAAGTGGCTCCATGGCTTGGAAGACCACCACATGTTCAGGTCCATAAACGAGGTCCCCCCATCACAAGATCACATCCGCTGCAAAGCACTAGTTTTCACCTCAGTAAGGAAAACTAATTAAAATCATATTTACACCTGGGTCCGGCTCCAGCAATGCACTAAATATCAATATTAAATTGGTAAATTCTTCTACATCTCCGTATACAAAACAACCATCCTCTTGCTGGTTTGGACTTCTCTGGAGAAAGACTCATAGTGACGTGTGGGGGTGACGACCCAGCAGCAGCCGTTTGGACACAGGGAATAGATGGACGGGGCTTTATTCCAGGCAGAAGATAAAGAAGACAGTCTCCGATCAGCTCACATGGAGAAATCCACTCGGTGGAAAGCCAGGCCATCAGGGGAGCAGGCAGAACCAACACAGAAGAAGCAGGGGCTATTCTCGTGGCCAGAAGGCTAAAGGTACGTTCAAACCAAAACTCGCCCAACTAGTTGTAGTAGTTAATTTGCATCCCCGTGGGAGTGCCTCGTGCATGTTGTCTGCATCTAGGAAGCGCTTCTTTCTGGTCCACCTTGTGGATTGTAGTTTTGCCGCTACAGACTGACGTCTGGTTAGGAGTAGACATAATGCTTTAGACCAATCAAATACAGCATAGGGCTTAAACACTAAAAAGGGGGTTGGTGATAGAGCTGATGAGGTGGGTGTGGCTAACCGTTGCACTGAATGAGCCGATTAGGTGAGCGAGAGACGAAGAGCCGGGGAGAATGCAAGCTGAACTGTGACTTGTGAAATCCACCATTAGCAGCAGCAAGAGCAGCGTTTCCCTCTCCCCGTTACCAGTCAACTCTCACAACACAAAAAGATGGAGATGAGGATATTTCACAGCAGATGACTCACTGTTGGCGATTTCATCACTGTTTCATAGCAACCTGTAGACTTAAATGACAGCTTAATTTCAGGGGTATGGCGCCCCGAGACAACATAACAACTTAAGAGTAGGGCTGAGCGATATGACCAAAAATCGCCATCACAGTATTGGTGACAGTATCCCCGTATATGACTATCGTTTTTTCAAGTAAACACATTAATTTATTGACCCCGAAAAGGACCCCCAGTTATTCGAACAGCTCATTGCCACTTCCAGGCCAACTTGCTTGGAACTGGCTGGCGAATTAGCGTATTAGCATGTTAGCGAGTTAGCGTTTTGCGGCTGCTAGTGTTGCAAGAGGCTCGACAGACTTTGCCATAAATCGTTATTCGTAAGTTATTGATTGTGGTTATAAAGTTATAACCACTACTCCAGCCATACTTAAGAGTGAATCTTAAGGGTGAATCCAAACTCTTCCCCCTGCAAGGTGGTAAAATCTACTTGAATGCAAACCCTGTTGCATTCCACATGGACCTCAAGTCCAGTGCAGTTGGCAGATGGTGCGAATGAAAAAGCAGAACAATGCTTTGAGACAGATAACAAATCAAGGGAGGAGGTAGAAGATGATGCCTTGCCATGTGGCAAACACACGTGCGCGCACACACAGGTGTGCTCCCACTCCCATCAGCGGACAGAGAGCGTGTGTCTGACAAAGTGTCGGTGTGTTGTTCCAACGGTGTACCCTTTAAAAAAATCCCATAAAAATACATAGCGGACGCCTATGGTTTTGTAATTCTGCGTCATAACTTTTATACAAGCAGCTCACAAATTGGGGTTGAAAATAAACTTGCAATGTGGCAGGTGTTTCCACACTGTTAAAGAAAGTTAAAAGTTCAAGCGTTACACAGAGGTGTGAAAACCACAGAGTCACTGCGACTGACAGGTGATAATGTCATCACTACTCACGAAAAATCTATCCCATTTGCTGTGGGAAGCTTTAGGACGTTTCCTACGGCTTCCTTTTTTAGTGTATCAACAAAAGCATAAACGCTAAGATTGAGCATTTCTGATAAAGCATTGGGAATCAGGGGATTCAACTCTGTGATAAACGGGCCGGTGCCGTTAGAAATCCAGATGTGGTCTCTAACTCTCTTATCGATCAACAAAAAACAAAAAAAAACTGGTTTTGTTGCAGTTTAGTTGAGCCTCATGTTGATGATCATGAACCCATGTTTGGGTTCGTATCACGAATCAGATCAGCACAAACTAGGGGGAGGAAGCAAAAATTCCTTTTACAGATCCTGATGTGATAAATGTCGATCATGTTAGATGGATACATTGACTAACATCAGGCTGATAATTGGAATCCAGATTCAAATATATCAAATCGTATCCTTTCCAAACCACCTGTTCTGCACACTTTTCATAACGTACTTTCCTCCAACTATAGTTGGAGTCGGAATGCTAAACAAGTTGACCTGAAGATAGGAATGGTAAAAGGTTTGACTGGGAGGGTCTTTCAACACTGAAGCAACTAACAATTGTCATTAACCATTAATTCATTTAACAGAAAACTCAACGGTGCATTTTCCCAAAGCTCCAGGTGGTGTCTTCAAATGCCTTGTTTTGTTCAACCAACAGTCAAAACAGAAAAATTATCGCTTTACTCTGAAAGACTAAAAATATGGAAACCATTTGTATGTGACAAGATGGGACTAGAGAAAAAAAAACTTAAAACTCACTTCTGTTAGTTTTAAAATGACCTACAGAATCAACATATACAGCTGACATAATCTGCCATTCATCTTAAGGAATCTGGGTATTTGGCAACATCTACAAGACAGACTAACGGAAGCCAACCAGGGTTTTGCTGTTTGCAATTTCCAAATTAAAACCTTTGCCATTATGTTAAAAGGAACAACACAAAGGTCACAGATCTGTGAATGCCTGCATCCATGAGCAACCTCATTAATGAACTGAACCCCCATCAGCTTATCGTCTCGCTCCGGATGAGAGCAGCCATTAAATGCCGTTTCATGAAATATTTAAAATATACATGAAAAGGTTGACAAGGGCTACTGCTAACCTGAGGGACAGTCACTCTGACTTGCACGCATTATGCATTAAAGAAGGGACACCATTGATTAATGAGCTCATAACAACATCGGTGTTCTCTGACGAGCACTGTGGGGACGCTGCACCTTTTTCTAGAATAATCTGACCTCTGAATTCAGAGCTGAATTGAAAGATTGGAATATTAAAGATTATCCATGCGACGATGATTCATGGCCAGGAGGAAGATCCAGGCACTGTTTGAGTCAGATATTCTGAACCCCGCACCAGGCCATTGGTAAACTGCATAAACACTGCAATTACATGTTCCCCGCAGATGCAGTTTTCCAGGATAATTAGAAATCTTTCATATCAAAATGAGGGGGTGTGTAATGTGTGATGCCTACAACGAGAAGCAGTTCCAAAGAGATCGTTTCCAAAGATGGTACAACTTATTACTGTATACTCCCCAGCTGGAGGCAAAGATAAGTTCCTGGTTCCTGAGGCTACGGCGTCTTAGTTGGCATCAATAGAGGAAATCAATTCACATTTAAGCTGCGGTTTCCTTGCTTTCTCTACTGATGCAATCGTTCCAGGTGACAGACGCTGACTGAGATGACCAATAGATAATCAACCAAACTTTTAAAAAGAACCACTTATTTCCAACCGCTTTTGGAAAGGAGAATGCAGTCGTAAACTACACCCAGCAGGGGTTCTCAAATCTTTGGCATCTGGCATTTTAAATCTTAGGAAATGTATACATTTTAAATATATTAAACTGTAAAAGTGGAATGTTGGTCAGGCTCAACCTCCCCCAGTCCTTTCCAACCGTCAGCACGACATCAGGGCTTTATGGAATTTTGTTTTGATTTAATGGCTTGATTGTTTATTATTTAAGTGCCTCCCTTTAAGACAGGAACTCTGTGTGTGACGTGAGAGTTGTCTCCATTATTCACACATGCTGCACCCGCACTAAAAGGCACTACAATCCCCTCGCTTTCTCCACCGGACACTCGTCAACGTTCCAACGGTGTGCCAGGACTTGTGAGAGAATGCCAAGGAGAGACACAGTATAAAACCTCCCACTTTAAATTGTTGAGAGAAGACTTATTGGGAAAGTGGCTGCATTTCCGGTGTGGCGTGGCTTTACAAGTGAGCAGCAAACACAATCATGGCAGTTTTCCGCCATCAACAACCCGGATTGTTTTATAAAGTCATTCATATAACTACTATGATGGAAAAACAAACAACCCTTAACAAACAGGGTAACTGATGTGTGGTGACCGACTACAGTAATGGAAAACCTCTCGCTCAACCACCCAGCCTCAACAGCACAAAAAAATTGTACATAATAAAAAAAAAAAAAAAAAGGCAGAGCCGAGAAGTATGCGAGTGATTTCCTGAAACCCACTGAAACAGAACCACAGAGGCCTGCAGGGGAAAGAGCAGCTAAATGACTTTAGCAACATGCACTGGCAAAGACGGCTTTCAATGATGACTTTATTTTTAAGTGTGCAACGTCCGCGTCACGGTTGAGGCGAGCATAAAATGTCCTCGTCAAAATATTGAATATTTGGTTCCAGCCTGCGCATCTAAACAGGTTCTCTTCGGATTGATCGGTGCATTCGATGACTTCAACCATCCGTGCAAGTGTGTTTGGTCATGCACTGGGAAAAAAAGCTGGCGACAAGAGGAAAGGACACAGACTGAAAGAGCGGAGAACAGGAGTTTGTTAGTTTGCTTTGTCACCTCAAGAAAACACGTCGCGAATGACAACAGGCTTTCATTCGCGATCAGAAATTCAAAAGGATGTAATTGGGAACAAATGGCAGCAACAAAATGTCCCCCAGAATGTTCCCAGGGAAGCACATTTTTCAAAAATGTTATGAGAGGCTTTTAATTCTATGCCTGGCTCAGAGTTGGTCACAAGATTGATACCACGCTCGCGTCCATCCTTTAGAGCAATTTAAGCAACCAGTTTATTTCGTTCCCCCTCCCACAAAGAAATAATCCAGAGCACCCTCTTTAAGCTACAATTTTTAACGTGGTTATAACTCGGAATGTAAGAATCCTGGGCCAAATGAAGAGATTTGCCAAATTCCCATTTAATACATTTATTAACGTTTCTTCCCTCAGTTGGGTATTTAGCGACATGAACCCGCCTCCTCCTCCTCATGCAGATTCCAGGAAATGTTAAATCAGTATCTTCATGACCATTGCTTGTTTTCTTCCAACTTTATTGAGAATCTGGCACAACGCAGCAAGTTGTAAGTAGCGCGGCGTTTTAAATAAAGTGATGCATGTCTCAAAGCGAGGCTTTAGAAATTAACACAAAGGGATTCTGTATTTGCTCATAAAGCCTGAAACCGGTTATTTGGCCAAGCTACGTACGTCCTCTGACTCGTGTCATTCAGCAGTCACTGGAAAATGGGTTGTGGTTCTCTTTGTTCAAGTCATATAGCATGAGAGTCGATACATGTGCCCCTCTGTTGTTTTACTTCTTTATTTGCGTTGCTTCTCTGAATATCGCTGTTTTTCCAACATCAGAACGGCAGGTCACATGACTACACACACATTAAGAGTTTGTCCTTAAATAAAAGTAATTATAAAAAAGGGAGAAAAAATACATCAAGTAGTTTTGAAACCAGTTGTTTCATACTTTTACTTAAGTAAAAAGCCTGAGTTCATACTTCAGAAAAAATCTTTTTAAATCCGAGTATGTGAATACTTTGAAACCTCTGATTTAGAAGGACGAAAGAAGACATTCGTGAAAAATAAGCTGGTTTAGGTAAATGTAAAGCTTCAGTGTGGTCACACAGAAATAACAAAGCACTTGGATCAGGGTTTGAAAAGCTTCATGAGGATGTACAGATTAAAGAGAAGTATGATCTTTTAATTAGGCTGCTGTTAAGAATATAGTTTTTAACCTTTGGACACAGCCAGCTAGCCAGTCCCTCTCTATGATAAGCTGATCCTCTCCTAGGTGAACATTAATATGACCGTGGTGTCAATCAAATAAGCAAAGCTTATTATGCTTAACCATTTCTTTTTGTTCCCCAAATGCAATTTATTGTGAAATTTCAAACGTAACCATTTGGCACTACTTACTACTCAAATTTAAATGTTCAACCAACCTGAGAGTAACTTGTTCATGTTTAACAAACTGGTGTAAATTGACGTGCTGAATAAGTCCTGCCCGTTTCCATTTGCAGGGGGACACAGTGTATAGGAAACAAACATCAGCCGCAAAAATGTAACAAGATCACCAGGTAAAGTAGGGCCAATCAGGTCGGCCCTGACGAAACAGGCGGTAAAAGGAAGCGAGGGTACGAGAGAGAGAACGAGCGAGGGAGTAAGCATGTGATGACTGTCAGAGGTCTGCTCCATTGTTTATTAACTTCCTGACCAAAAACGCATATCAGCAGACCAGATTGTTACGCGCTGGCATGTGCCCACTTGGCAGAGGCTTCCTCCACACCACACACAGCCCTCGCCCAATGTGGTCATTCACGGTGGTTAACAGAGAAAAGATGCTGTGTTAAGAACCCAACAACTCATAATTACTTCATTCCTTTTTCTTTCGAGGCGATTATAAAAACAGGACTCAATCCAAAAAGTTGGGGGCAGGAAGCAGAGCAAGGCAGCTGATGTTGATGAGGTAGAACTGAATACGTGGTTTTCAAAAAACATGACGTCGCTGTGTTAAAGTTAACATCACTACCCAGCTAAGACGCACACAGGACTGCAGTGAGGACACACAACCAGGACGTGGGTGAAAACCGTCACATTTTATCCAAAACAATTCATTGTGTTATGTTTTGTGGGGCTTTTGAGCCATTTTTTTAGGTGCATCTCAATATATACATAATGTTCTGATTTTATATGTAATTATATATAATATATATATATATATTTCATTGATATACTGAATTGTTTGAATAGGATGTCCTTATTATGTTAAACTTGCAAAAAATGTTTAATATTTAACTGCAAAGTAATAATGCGTGTTTGATACAATTTTTTGCATTAAATCATACTGGGATGTTTATTCAAACAGATTTGCTGGCCCTACCAAAAGACAAATCCACCAGCCGCCACTGTAAAGAACCATCTATGAAGAGTCACTTACATTGCTGATACAGCGCAACTTTCTGATGCAGGTTACCTTTTCAATTTGTTACAAAAAGGAACATGCTGGTTAAAGCGGTTAGCATTGAATCAAATAATCCTTTGAGTATTTCCAAAGAGACAACCCAACCCCTGTCTAATTACACACAACTACCCCGTTGATTTATCCCCAGAGTTTGAATTTCTGAGGTGGTTTTAGTTGTTGACTTTATATACACTGTAAAACTCCCAAGCGACATAGTAGTAGATCAGGTAAAAAGCTTTAGACCATGTCCTAAAGCTTCTCCTAAAAGTAAGGCACACCTAGCTAAGTAAGCAGCCTAATAGGCAATGAGTATCTACTGACAAGCAAGGACTGCGTGTGTGTGTGTGTGTGTGTGTGTGTGTGTATGTGTGCATATCAGTCTGATTTAAGTCTTTCCAGTGTTGTCTAGACCCAGAGGACATCAGCAGCAACACCACTGAAATGAGAGGGAAATTATAAACAAACTAGAGTTCATTGGGTATGCATGAGTTGCTGCCCTTGGGCCTGTGCAGCGCTGCATCTGTGCCCATTTTTACATCTTTTGAGCAAATACGGCCACATTAACCAAACGAGGTGGTTACATAAAGCTTTTGATGGACTGGGCCTTCTATCCCGGCACATAAGTTGCTCTCCTGCGAACTGAGAAACGTTTCTAAAAAGCGTGTTCCATGTTCAAGGAGAAGGCCTTTTCCTTACTTCCTGGGTCAGGGTCATCCCTCTGAATTATACACGGTCATTGTGTATCAATATCCAAATCTGCTTTCAAAAACACAACTGCATTAACATTTTTCTGCCTGATGTTCAGATCATTAGCATAACAGACAACAGCTATTGCCTCTGTAAACATAAAGTGGGGTAATGTCCTCCTGCAGTGCACAGAAAACTGACTTTTCCTTTGGTGTATTCATTGTGTCTTGTGTTACTGACTAAACATAATGCAGCCTGTTCATGCCGTGCCTCCCTAAAAATAAGGCCATCTTCCCATCAGTCCTTCTCCCATGGGTGATAGTCTAGATTACATCTACCTCCATTTACTGGGAAAAAAAAAGTCTTCACGCCACTGTAGAATCTATGATATTCTGAATAGTGTGTGTGAGAGCGAATAACATGATCTGAGATCAGTGGTTTTCCATGCAGCCTCAATTCTTAACACAGAGCATCCTCTGGCACCTACTAGGCAGCTTGCGCTCTGAAACCTACAAGGAAGCGTTAACACGTGGAACTCGCATAACCCTGTGGAAACATTATGAATCACGCGAGCCCCCTTCGGTTTACCCGAGGCCGAGCCTGCCAATGCTTTGATGGTGCGATTGATGCCATGCTGACCGTTGTGCGAGCAGAGAAATCTTGGATGTCAGCAACATTCTGTCTGGCCTGGCGCCGCGGCCAAGTCTTCAAGACATGCGTGCACACGCACACACCACATACATGCAAGTTGCTTAAGGCAGAATTCAATCCAAATACAAATTTCATCTCATGCAAACAATAGCAGCAGCTAGGAGAAGTCCTGGGGGTCCACAGAGGAGGATTGGGTGTGATCATGATGGCATTTTGCATTGTGCAGATTAGTGGGGCTAGGTGTAGGCAGAGATGGGTCTTGAGGCGGGACTGGAAGACGGTGAGGGACTCCGAGGTGCGGATCTCTTGGGAGAGGGAGTTCCAGAGCCTGGGAGCAGCTCTGGAAAATGCCCTGTCCCCAAAACTGCGCAGTTTGGACTTTGGGGTACAGAGGAGACCGGCTGAGGTGAATCTGAGGTCCGTGAGGGTTAGAAAGGCCGACAGCAGGAAAGTAAAAGGATTGTGTTCACGGTGAGTTCCAACACCGACCAAGTCAAGAGGTCCAAATGGAGATGCAATGGAAAATATTTGATCCATCGATGGGGAGTGCGTGCGCCGGGAGATCACTGCCGGAACATTTATGGCTTGCAGAAACGAAAGCATCCCTGTAAATGGGTGTGTGGTAGGGAGCAACACAGTGTAAAGGAGTCACAGGCAACGTGTGGAGTTCTGCTGCAAGTTTATAAAAAAAGGTGAAGAAACATCAGCAGGGACTGCTTTTCTTTTTTTTTGTACCTGGGTGTATAGGGGGATCCAATAAGTATGACTTCTCCCTTATCCCCTTAACTCCATAGATCAGTCCTTTAAATGAGAACGCTGTACACTTCCAGCAGAAGTCTACCTTCATCTCCCTGCAGTCAGCACATAATGCACCCGTTTCGGCACTTTCCTTTGCGCTACAAGATCATTAAACCGCCACGCCATTCATCATGTCCCATTTGCCCCTAAGAGGGGGCAAAAAATCTGTACGATACAAGCCAGAGTCTCCTTCCTCCTGGGTTTAATATGCAGCCACTTCAATGTCAAACTCAGCTTGGAATGAGCGGGAAGATGAATGGGTCTGATGTAAATAAAAACCAAGGCGGCCATTTTGTTTTGCCTCGCTCTCAGCCTGCCACATTCAAACAGATGGGTTATCAATCTCAATGCAAATGACATAAAAAAAATGCAGATTTGTGCCATTTGTGCGGTGCACCACGTTTCGTGTTAACCCATTAACAAAAGCCAGGATCGAAGAGTTGGGGAAGTGCGGAGGAAGTGGATGCAGGCCTTGTCTTCTCTTCCTATGTAGTGTCAAGCTCCAAGATGAGTTTTGTAGCTGTTCAGCTGTGGCTTGTTCCCGCCACGTCAATCTGCATTTTAGGGATGGAAGTAAAAGTCCCTGCTGTGAGGACTACTCAACAGCAGCTGTATGTTAACATCAGACTCGATAATGCCTCAGACGCCAACTGGATCAAACCACCTTTTGCACTTTGAACCCTTTTCCCTGTTGTAAGGGCATTAAAACAAGAGCGCCGCAGCACTGTGATGGACAACAGACTGTGGCACCGTCCCCTAGATGGTTTCAGAAACCAACAGGCTGTATTTCCAGCAGATTGTCAATGTGCAGGATTGTGTGAAGCTGGAGTTGAATGTTGCAGGTAAAAACAGCACAAACTCCATTGGTCCTTTAGACCCGGGGAAGGTTCACAGAGACAACGCCCAATGGGGACATGTGGTCGAGACAGTAGGGCCGTGTAAGGTGTCTACAAAGAGTGTGGGGGGAGTCTTAAATGAAGTGAATAACCTAATCAGTGCACATCTACTCAGTGAAGTAGAAATACTTCCCTGGTAGCAGATAGCAAAGAAGTACTTGCTCAGAGGCTTACTAAAGGCTTTTGCCTTTGCACCTTGAGTTGCTTATTGGATAAATTAAAAAAATGACATGATGGGGTAAGAAGAAGAGTAAGGGGCTGACCATCACGTCATTGGGGATAATCCTCAGGGGAGCCTGAATATCTGTATTAAATATAAATGCAATCTAATTCAACAGTTGTTATACATATCAGTCTGGACCAAAGTGATCCAAAGAGATAAAAACCATTCTGCTACTATCCCGGCAGAATTTACCAATATGCGAACAGTGCAAATTGTGCTTTGTTCAGAATCGATCCCCCGCCCCAAAAAAACAATCTGTCACTGTTCTTTAAAAAGTAACAGATTTTTCAAGCCAATTTCAGAAATGCTTTAAGTAATATGGAGAAACACAAATGAGCAACTGGTCCACTGGGCTAGTATAAAGCATAAATATATAAAGACAAAAAAAACACCGGAAGCTATGCCCCGTTTACAACAAACTAAAGAAGATCCACTTGTCACCCGTTTTTTACTTTGCCTGTTCCCTGCCAGTTTTGGAGGGCCTGATTTCAAGGAGCATACATCTTTGCTCTCCAAGCCTACCTCCCAAGTTCTCCACAGCTCCTGGCTGCCCAGAGAGAGTTCATTCGGCATGCTCAAAGAGCATCTTCATAGGCCATCAGTGTCACAAAGCTGTCTGCCGCCAACAATCACTAGTGACAAATCGTCCCCCTTCTACGCTCCCTGGGTCTCATCATCATTGCCTATTCTGTCTGTGTGGAGACACAAGCTTGCTTCTCCCCTTTTTATGAGGAAAACCCCCCCAGAAAAGCGGTTTGTGTCCTGCACCCTGTGCCCTTTGATTCTACACAGCTTATGTCTTCCATTCTCTCCTTTTCGTAACAGCCTTTTATTCAAACTCGTTGCAGGCTTTAGAAACACTTTGCTGTCAACTCTTTGAGCATCTACAAGTATCTAACAACCAAAGCAGACTGATGTGGGTTAGCCCGGATTCACTGCATGATGTGGCAGAGGAACATTTTGAAACGTGAAACCAAGAATCCGTCTGAGCATCACTTGGCGTCCCACCAGGTGTCATTTAGGGTCAGCTTAATCAGACGAGACTACCCCAACTAAAATGACGATGGATCTTATCGATGGTGATAGGAGAACATATCATAGCTCTCCATCAAGGCCGTTAAACCCTCGTCCGGAGGCAGCACCCTAATTCAATCCGACACTTTAAATGAAATATCTTCAGCCGTCATTGATCTCTCTGAAACGGTACCCTTGTGATCCAACGCAGACACGCCCCAAGGGCACAAAAAGAAGCTCTAAAGTGAAAACTGGGACTTGAAAGAGAGGGAACGATGGGCAATGAGGAGAGCTCGTAGGAGGGAGGAAGAGAAAAAAGTAAGGTGTTACACGCTTGTCGCCAGGGATTTAATGATGACAAGGAAGAAACAGGTGAGTTTGAAAGGAAGTATGATCAAAGCGGTGCAGAAGACTGGAAGGAGCAAATGATGGGAGCGCCAGAAATAGAGATAAATTGAGGGACTAAGTTGGAGATGCGGGTCAAGTCCTTCAGGGTCTAGTGAATCAAATTAATCAACTTTAAAACCGCAAATATACCTGCACCCCATCTCATCACCCCAAGCTAATGCTAAGTGTCAAGCTACTCATTTCAAACGCAAATGGTAATTGCATTATTTCCTCTGCACAAGAGAATTAGGAAGTTACATTTTTTTTTGACAAAGCCCTTACGAGGATCATTTTTCCTTTAACTTACAATCCTGTTTCTTCAAAGGCCCATTTTACGTCTCACAGTATAAACGACAGTTCTGAACTGATAAAAGCATCCTTTACACAGAGAGTGTACCATCATTTAGAATATTCCTTCGAACACAACCAGTTGCTTGTAGATATTTTTGGGTATCTGGACACACTTCAGTCAGTATCGCGATCATCGTGGCCAAGTTACAACGTCAATATTGTCGGCTTATCGGTATAAAACAATAATAATGCTAATCAGTCACATCATCATTGAGCATTATTGTGTTGGGAGCAAAAAGAAACAATTTAAGAGTTTTTTTTTCACTCAACTTTTCAATCCAAGTCACGGCGATTTACTCGGACAGTTAGCCCGCAATAACAACATCGCTGCGTACCGGGAGCGCAAAACGAATCGATATAAAAAAAAAAAAAAACCCAACGAGCCTCTCGTATGTCAGAAGCGATCTGCCAATGGCAGGTGCTCTGCCGGCACTGCGTTAGTGAATGACGTGTTCCCCTGGTCTAACGCATGCGCTCACAGAGTGCGCCCCCCAGTGGAATCTTTAGGAATAACAGCTACTTTTATAGAAATGCAATTTATGTCTTTTTGAAGTTCTCACAAGTGCAAATTTATCCGGCGGGCCACACTGGACTCCACCAGGGGCCGGATTTGGCCCGCAGGCCTTGAGTTTGACACCTATGCTTTACAGCATCAAATGGGGAAGAAAAAAAATCAATGCAGCGAGCCTGTAAATCTAGTCAGCCATCTATTATTAAACAGACGAGATTTGAGTGACACTAAATAGATTATGAAATGCTCTAAATGTATAATATCTAATATTTCTGTGACAGAAAGGAGAGACCCTTTAGGAGCATCCTCACCCTGAGGCATCTTCCAGACATTACGGAGGGAGCAGTGTGGTAGATCAAGCTGGCCGCTCAGTCTGGAAGTGCAAGACCGCGTGCAGCTTCACGTAAAGTTTGTCGTTATCAAAGGAGGAAGAGAAAAGGACACTGCAGGGATGTCTACATCAAGGCAAGTCAAGTTATTTTAATCAGGACTTGTCTCAATTTTTATATGCAAAAGGCAGCATCAAATTGAACAAGTTGTATTAAAATGTGCTTTTAGAGACAGCTAATCCATTCCAAGCACAACTCTTGTTACTTGCCCTATGATGCTAACATAACATACAAAGATGCATTCAAGCACCCCTCCAGCATACATCACCACTTTGCAAGGAATCACTTTACCAGCACGTGGTTTGTACATTTATTTACACCCAACATCATTTATAGCAGGTGCAACAATCGGCTGTGCATTCTCGATCTTCCTTCCCACAAGCCTCTCTGCGCAACACCCAGTGGCAACGTGACACCTTTCTCCTGGTAAACGAATGGTAAAAAGATCTTACCTGGTCAGCAGCTGGAGATGAGAGTCTCTAGGTCTCCCTCCTTTCCCCGCAGCGCTTCTTTCCCACTCACGCCGACCAAGGCGGATTCTCAAGCCGAAGCACCGCAACGGGATAAGCAGTTGTGATCCCTCCTTAGATGTGCTGCGGAAGAGCGCAGCGGACGGCTGTCACCCGGGAGGAGAGAGAAAACAGCTCTGCTCGGGGTTGAGGGAAAGCGGCAGCAGCCCGCAGACGCGCCGAGCCCATGAGGCGCTCAGCGGGGGGACTGCAGCGCCTCCGCCGGACACAAGATGGCGGTGTAGCACACCAAATCCCCCAAAAGGTTTCACCTGTGCGCTCCCGCCTTCATGAAGGGCTGCTGTAGTCTGTGGGGACGAGCTTCTTAGGTGCTGTAGCGTGAAAAACGATTCATTTTCATTATGAGGAAGATGACCAAAAAAAGAAGAGTTCACTCACAAGTTTGAGGCGGTGGTGCGTTTAAGAGAGATGAGGTGAATCTAGCGAACACCCATTACTGCGTTTTAATTGATTTGGACAGAAGCTTTTCCCACATGTAACATAAACCCAAAATGGTAGGCTTTGAACTCCTATTTTGTTGCATTTAATGAGGATAATAAGTTAAAGTGGACTATGAAAAACGTGTGGGAAACCATTAGCTCAAGGTGCCTCCACACAGCTGTTATAATGAGCACGAGGTAGCGGCTGTTGCTACCTGTTAATGCTAACAGGGCGTAGAAAGTAACAGAGCAAAGTAACGACTTTACCTATGGAACCTATTTACCTAAAACGGCATGAATGTATAGTTCACGCCTTTCGGTCGGTCGGTCGGACATTCTCAGGCACCATAGGAGCACCTGTGGCAGGAAGACCTTAGTGAAGACTTGACCCTGACATTATGACCCGCCCTCCTCTGCCTCTGATTGGTTGAGCTTGGCATTAAACCAATCGTAGGCAATCTAATTGGGGCGGCATCGGGTTTCTTAAAAAAAAAAAAAGTTGGTAAAGAATTTGTTTACACATCATGCAACTATGCTACTGTGAATATCAGCCTTTCATCCTTAGCGATGTGAAATAAAACAACTCAGTCAGCTCAATTACTGTTTAAGACTGAGTAACAGATTATACGCTGTGTTAAAGCACATTGCGTGACCAGAGACTAGAAATTGATCACAGGCTAATTACAATTTATTCAGGTAAGTCTTAAGTTTTCTGTGGTTCTCACTTATCCAGAATTTGAAAAGGGGGGCAACCCAACACTTTTCTTCTAATCCCATTATTTCTGTTTTACACAGGCTGCACGCCACATGCCTTCCTCAGAAAGAACTGCACACAACCGGCAGCCATCGACAGAAACAGACTAAAACATAAAGATAATACAACAACACAATAACACCAACGTCACCAACAACTCCAAGTGGTCAGGCCGTTAATTAAGCCAGATTTATTACTATTAATCATTGATTAGAAAGTAGTACTCTCTCAGTTTGTCACCCTCGATGGACGTGTATGCTTCACCTGTTCTAACAGTACCGCCAACACCACAGAGAGATTCCTGTAGCCCAGCTGCTACGGTGGCTGACCTGTGCAAAGAACATCTGGTTAGTGGTGTCGACGACTCCCCAGCATCCCAGTGGGCCGCAGCCGTAGTACTTCAACCACCTGGACAGGGAGCCCTCTCCACTGTAGGCCAGGAAGTAGGCGCTGGAAGGAGGGGGAAAACTCCCACTACCTGATAATTTCCCGCGTCCACTTGAAGCATAGACAGACCTGAATATGCACAGTACATTTAGCTAGCAGTTTAATGTGAGTGCTGTAAAGTACTGTAAATGTGCAAAAACATTGATTGGGAAGAGGAAGAGCTGTAGTGTAGTGCACCAGCAAAATGTTACACAGTAGCCTACATGTAACTAATAATTGTTAGTAAGAGTATTTACCGGTGGATGGTTTAAAGTTGCCTGCTATGTATTTGTAGACTTTGTTATCGATGTCAACTACCTGAAGGTCCCGTTGTGACATTCTTTAATCTGATCGTGCTCAGTCTGTTCCAATGCGATCCAGACAGGAAATACACAAAAGAGTGTATGTCTGTTGCGACCACCATCCCTAGTGAAAATGATACAACCGCAGAACCTCGGCGCATCTCTACGCTGTAGGAACAAAATGATCAGGAGGGGAAAACAAAGATCAGTTAAAAGAAAACCAAACCAGATCTGATTTATTCTTGTTATTAAATGTAGTCATACAGCTACTTACCAGCATCACTAATAGCCAGGTAACCAATCCCAAGCAAGAAGGCGACTTGTTTGCAAGTCTTTAGTCAGTGTACCTATGTGTGGTGCTGCTGCCCTGCATACCTCCTGGTTCCTCTGCCTTTTATACTTCTAGATCCTAGTGGCTAAACCATGGGACAAAGCTGGTTCTGCAAGCTGGAGAATGATACTGCCAGAAGCTAAAAGGAAATTTGTACTTCATTCTATTGTTGTGGCATTTTATTAGAGAATAAGCACCATGTTTCAGCTCACTACAAGATATTTGAGATGGAAATCACGCATCAGAATGGAGGAAGTGTTCACTTTTTGTTGGTTTGAGATCAGAAGTCCTGCATTACAAGTTGTGAAAAGTGAAGAGACTAAATGTACTAAATGTATAAGGCGGTTCTGTAAGATTGCAGTTAAATGGGTCAGTCCAGTGACTTACCCACTATAGAAGGATGTTCACTTCAAAGGGCCCGAAAGAAAGTAAAGGGGTTTACAAGATGATTATTGAGAGAGAATTTATTTTTTTACTACATAAATCCACATTTATGTAAATATAATGTCTTACAAAAGGGCGGCAGGCGGTGTGGTGGTTTGCATTGTTGCCTCTCAGCGAGAGTCCTGGGTTGGACTCCAACCAGTGGACTTTCGGTTTGGAGTCTGCATGTTCTCCTGCGTTGGTTAACAGTAAATACAGTCCAAATACGTCCTCTGGGGATGATTTTAATTGGTCCTGACTGCGACCAAGCCCAGAGAGCCATGACACTGAAGGTAAATTAGGTAACCCACGTTGAATTGTCAATTCAGGTTACCGTGAGGTCCTAATTCTCTGTATCTGAGCTGGGGAAACCTGGACGACTTGAATGTCGGCTTACCTGCTAGGGTTGCCAGGACAGCTGGCAGGATACAACATGCAAATAAGATTATTTGGAGCTTTAACCTAAACTATCTGAACTTCCACTGAACTTGTGACGCTTGACAGCTAACTCTCCCTGACTCCAAACATTACAGCGACAACCCGATCGAGAAACAGGCTCTACAACATCAGGAGAATACGACCCCTCCTCACTCAGAAGGCGGCGCAGGTACTGATTCAGGCTCTCATCATCTCCCGCCTGGACTATTGTAACTCTCTCCTGGCTGGTCTCCCTGCTGCAGCTATTCGACCTCTGCAGCTCATCCAGAATGCAGCAGCTCCCTAAATTCTCCCACACCACTCCACTCCTCCACTCTCTTCACTGGCTACCAGTGGCTGCCTGCATCCACTTCAAAACATTGGTGCTCACATACCTTGCTGTGAATGGATCGGGTCCGGTCTACATCCAGGACATGGTCAAACCCTACATCCTAACCCACACACTTTGCTCTGCATCTGCCAAACTGCTTGTTCCTCACTGAGAGCAAAACACTCGACAGGATCACGAGTCTTTGCTGTCCTTGCCTCGAAATGGTGGAACGAACTCTCTGATGACATCAGGACTGCAGAGAGCCTCTACATCAGCAGCAGACTAAAGACAAACCTCTTCAGACTGTACCTTGACTAAACACTAACAAATTGCAGCGCTTAAATTGTATTGGCTCTTAAATTGTACTTATAATAGCTCTTAACAAGTTGTAAATCTGCGTTTTTATTGAAATAGTACTTTCTTGTTTCTTGTTCTTTGAGTTTGTATCTCTGTGGTTGAAATGCACTTATTATAAGTCGCTTTGGATAAAAGCGTCAGCTAAATGACATATGATGTAATGTAATGTAACTTTGAAGACTCACAGGCACAACTTTGAACTCATTTTGTTGGATCATAATGTTTCCTCTGTGGCAGACATTGAGCTCTGGTTCAACAAGACATCGGTGATGGGCAATGCCCACAAGCAAGGACATTTAAGGTAACAGGGCAACAGGGAAAATTTTGCAGATAATGCAGACTTACCGGATCATCCTTCACAAAAGCAGAGAAACTTCTGAATTAGCATTTCTCTACTTCATAAGCCGGTGTTTTTACAGTGTTCTATTGAATATCCAGTGCCAGCAGATTCTGTCAACTTGTAATGCTTCTAAATTAGAATCAGAAATATACAGCCAATAGAGTTGCAATTTTGATGCTTGCTCTAGAGCAATAGGTCAAGATGAATTAAGATGCATCCTCCAGGGAGCATGAATAACAACATGTTATGGCTCAAAAAGTGGTGAACAACCTAAAATTGTACTGTCACTCTACTCTAATCTACAAAACACACTTGAAACGAATAGGAAACATAAATTAAAGCTGCAAGCAGCGATGAACGGGCCTTCGCCTCCCCTTGCGTGTCGCAGGGGCTGCCCAACGGACAGACACACGGTCGTAATTAAAAAAGAAAAGTTTGAAAAAATCCATTATTGGATTTGAAACCAGGACCTCCACACACTAGCCCAAGATATACCAACTAAACAATGACCTTGTTGTACTGGAAAGTATCTAGAAAGAGTTTAAATAATGTAAGATGTACTGCCAGGCACAGATTTAGAAAGCAGAGGCCCCTGGGCACAAAATCTTCGAGGCCCCCCTCCCTGAACCCGTGGCCCAAACTCACACAGTATCTTAATTTTTAGAAACAGTAAAAGAAAGCTATGGGTTTTTCTTTACTTTAAAACGAAACCACTTTCTCTAACTCCATTTCTTGTGATGTTAACTGTGACAGCAAAGGAGATTTATAAATGTCTATAATTCAAAAGACAAAATGGAAATCATCACAGAACAAAATCAACAGAATTTATTGCAATACAATAAATAATATCCACATCGCAGCAGAACACATTAAGCTTTAACGTTTACACAGATCAACAATCTGCTAGGCTGGGTACAGCTGCGTCACTTCCCCCTCCTGGCCACCCTCCTTACTGGCAGTTAAAGTGTGAAAGCATCAGTTTATCTGGCCTTTCTCTGTAAAAACACCTCTACGACTTCAGTAAATTCCAGGTCTCTGACGAGATCCGACTCTATTGCCAGAGAGTTCAAGCATTGTTGACTCATACTTGTTCTCAGTTCATTTTTGATTCTCGCCATGTGGGAAAATGAGCGCTCCCCTTCACAGTTTGTCACTGGCAAAGTGAGAAACATCCTCAAGGCCACATAGAAATTAGGGAAGACGGATTGTAGGCCAAGTTTCAACACAGTGTTCAGCATCTTTGATGGCGACTTGTCTTGCTCACACATGAATGATCTGAATTGTATGGACTCGTTGGCAAAGCTGCTGTTTAGGTCTGTTGGATATGCACGGAGTAGTGCATTGGCATGTTTTGGGACCTCACTGTTGCTCGTTGTTTCTGGCATGAACAAAACTCCAAATATATCCGTTAATTCCTTGTAGGCAGACAAGCGATGATCAAGACAGCTGACCAGTTTGTCTATGACTACATAAAATGTGCCTATTTCGAATTTCTTCCTCCCAACCTGTAGGTTGCTTGTTGTTGTTGTTGTAGGTTCCGTGGCCCTTTTGAGCTCCTCCTGAGCTATAGTCGCTTCCCGCTGCGTCTCCTGGCCCCGTCCTGCTTCAAATCCTGCATTAGCAGCAGTTCCCTTAACCAGCTTGTCGTGCTGGGGCTTGTAGCGTCGTCTAATCTTCTTCATCTGGGTGATTGCTCGACTACCAGCTGAAACCGAACCACTAGGGCTCTGTGTGCCGCCCTCAGCTTGGCTCCCCTCTGCGGTGTCAACCGCGGTCATCCTCATCCAATGCTCTGCCTGATTGACCTGCCGGCACATGCGGCTTGTGTGACCAGGTTGATTGTAGGTATAGCAAATGAGTCGTCCTTCGCTGTCTCTTAGTGGTGGTCTAGAAGGCGTAGCAGCCTGCTCCCTCCCGTGAACGGCTTTAAAGATCTCCTCCTGGCGGGCAGCAAGACGTTGGATAGCTTCGTGAAGTGATTTTATGATCAATTGAGATGATGTGTCTTCAGCAGCTGTTGCATGAACCGCCCCTTGCACCAGTCCCTTGGCCGCACCTGCCAGGGCTTCTTCCTCTTCAGACCATGTGATGGCTGACTGCATCAGATCATGGAAAGTCAGAGCTGGCTGCATCTCCTCCTGTCTCTTCATCACACGCCGTAAAAAGTCATCTCTTAACCCAAGTAAGAATTGTTCTTTCAGCATTTTGTCCAAATCCTGAACTCGCCCTGGGTCTCGCCGCTTCAGTTTACACAGTTTTCCCTGGAGATCATAAGCATAGGCACGAATCTTTTCACTGGGCCATTGCATAAAACTCGCTAAGGCGAGTACCAACGGGGACTTTATCGCCATAGGTTCTCTCCAGAACGTCAAAGACCTGTGTAACATTAGTATTTTCTTCACTTAACAGAAACTCAACAGTCAACTTGGCTTCTTCCTTGAGATGCTGTTTGAGCAACTCAATTTTATCCTCTTCAGGGACCCTGGCAATCTTAAAACAATGATTTAATGGACGCAATACACTCTTCGACGCATCGTTCACCTTGGACTGGATAACCAGTGAAATCCGAACATTTCCTCTCTCTTGGAATATACAAGGATGTGGGAGTCTTGGCCTGCTGCTCAATAACTGTCTTTGCCATTGCCAGGGCTTCCCTCCGATCTTGTCTGGCTTGGTCCAAGAATGCTGCTTGTTCCCCCAGCCTAGTCGCCTGATGTGAAACAGTTTGCTGGAGAGCCTCAAATTGCCTTCTTAGCTCCTCCATTTCAGCCATGATGGTGCATAAAACAACAAAGCTACAAGGATTTGATCCTGTTCGTGACGCCAAATGTAGCGAACGGGACCTCCGTCCACTTGGTAGGGGTAAGTGACTCTTCCCTGAACGACTGGAGAATAGAAAGGATCTAAGTCCCTAAACCCCAGGCCTACTAGTCTCGGGCCCCCTGTTTAAATAGAACGGATATGACAGTCAGGGCCCTAGGATTTTCCTATGTCACGATGGTGACCTAGGGGATGGGATACCGGTACAAGTGTTCCTAGATGTGACTTACCAGTATTTCCCCTAACTAACATATCCTGGCAGAGGAGGAGACACCCCTAATTATATAGATCTACTTAATGTAGATGATTAAGGATATAACTTTTTTACATGCAAAGGGCCAACAGTTTTGCTTTTTGCGGTACAAGAGTACAGGATTGTTGCGCAAAAAATGTCTAATTATATGGCTGTTAAGATGTTAGAGGTTAAAGTTTATTATACATATACAAAAAAACATGAATCATGAACCCCCCCTGGTTAACAACAGTATCTTGTTTCTATGCAGCGCCGGCGCTCCATACTTGGTGTAGGGCACCAAGTGCCTGGGGGGCATCAAAAAATCTGGGACGTGAAAAATCACCACAAAAGGCTACTAGTATAGGTAACAAATACAAATACAATATGTCTAAAACCTGTTAATACGCTAAACCAATACAAAAGTAATAGACCATCATTCACAGCAGCTCCGCGCTTAAAGAGCTGGGTCCTGGGCTACGGAGACCCCCCCTCAGCGCAAGTAGTTTCACCGATGGTATCCAACTGGCTTGATGCTCACTTTTACGCGCACGGACGCTTTGGCTGCGAGGAGGAAGCAGAAGCACCGAGTGGCGCACAAAGACGGGAAAGCGATTCGCGTCAGCCACGAGCTCACGCGCACCTCCGCAGGCCGGTCACGCGCGTAAGCACACGCACGCACCCAAGAAGCCGCATTTACAGAAAAAATAAATTTTCCCCCGAGACAACGACGCGCTCTGCAAACACACAGAATAAGAAGTGGAAGCCGCTGGCAGAGGTAAATACTTTCTTTAATACGTTCTGTAAACGCAGAAAGTCAGAGAAATAAGTCGCAGAAATGTGTCAAATTTATCTGTATAGCACATTTCATATGATTAGACTTAATGTGCTTAATGTGCTAAAAACAAAACAGGCAATGCAACTGAAATGCATACAGAATACATAATAAAAACATACAAAATAATGCTGTCAGTATAAAAAGAAAATATAAAAACAACTGACCAGAAATAAAAGCTTGTGAAAAAAGATGTGTCTTTTTCACAAGCTTCACAACAGTGTCTTTTAAAAGAAGACACTGTTGTGATGGACATCAGTTCCACAGGTAAAGCGTTCCGGAGCACAGGACCATAGTGACTGAAAGAACCATAAGCTAGTTTAGAGTGGATTTTTGGTACAGTAAGGGATCTCACCGTGTATTTAGTCAGCATGTCAACAACATAAGGGGGAGCAAGGTCGTTCAAAGCTTTAAAAACAAGAAGTATTTTAAAATCAATTCTCTGTTTTACTGGAAGCCAGTGAAGTGAGGCTAAGACAGGAGTGATGTGCTCAAACCTTTTGGTCTTGATTAAGACTGCAGCATTCTGAATAAAAATGTTTTAACACTTTCTTTGTTGTTCAGCAAAAGGTGCATTGCAGTAATCAATTTTACTGGTAACAAAAGCATGAACAAGCTGTTCAGAGTGTGACTGTGACATAAAGCGTCTAACTTTAGAAATATTTCTGAGATCAAAGCAGTGTTGGAGTTATTCCTTTGTTGGTGGTGGTTGTTGGTTGGTTCGTTGGTTGGGGGGTCACCACCAAACATTTGTGCTTAGGGCACCCAAATGGCTAGCGCCGGCCCTGTGTCTATGTTATATTGAGACACAGATACAAAATTTGTGAAACAATATCCGAAAGAGCTAAAATTTGGCTGTACTTAGAAAGCAAAGCATGAAGCCAATATTTAATATTAATTAGTAAGGAGCTATGGTAGTAGCTTGTGCTGTTCAGACAACACAGAGAAGCTTATTTTAGATTCAAACAATGGAAGCACCCAAGATGGTTATTGTGAATGATGAAAAGCATTAGTTATTTGAGAGTTGGAGAGTATTCCTACACTGAGAGAAAAACAAATTGATGAAAAATACGTTTGGGCTTTTCTTTGATTAAAAATATGTTTTTCCTTTTCTTCTGATTGACTTTAGTCTGCTCAAAGTATATTTGGTGGAAATGGGCATTACTACACATTCCTCCTCGTGAAAACACAAACAGCTAACCTCTCTTTTGAGGACATATATACGACAATAGATGGTTTATCATGTTCTTAATAATGGGAGGTGGTGGGTGGAGGTTATGCGGCAGGTGGTGGGCCAGGGTCATCTCCCAGGCATCGATCAGATGAACTTTCAGTCCTTTGAACATGGCTCTGAGCACTTTGTTGCACTGCAGCGAGTGCCAGTCGCTGTTAGTTAGGGAAACAAAAAGGTTCAAAAATTTGGGGTTCCCTGTCCGGATGACGACCAGCGTGCCTGGAGCCCGATCCAGCAGCCGTACCACCGCCCTACGGATGCTCTGTAGCCTTCTGATGTAGATCTCCATGGGGAAAGTGCCAAAGTGAGCCCAGATGCCAAAGACTACGACAGTGTTGGGGCCTCCGACTAAGCCATCTAGCTCATTAGCAATGTAATGAAGCTCGCTGGTCGAGACAACTACAATCCGAATTGGGGGGCCGTGGAAGCGTGATGTCAGTAAAATGTTGTTTGCAAAGTCCAATGAGATGTAAGGTCCTGCTCGCTTCGGGCTGTGAAGATCAAACTCCTTAAGACCTGAAAGTATGACAGAGGAAACATATTAACCTGCTGTGTGAACAAAATCCATCCATTGCCAGATATCCATGTGGATCAGCTACCTGGTAGAGCTGCGTTGAGGAACTCAAACCACTGCCTGACAGTGGAATCTCCATACATGTGCACTGCCTTGCCTTTCAGGCACTGCGTGATGGCAGAGGCGTTGAATTGGTGAATTGTGAGGCCACCTAGTGCTCGCCACACCCCCTGGTAGTAATAGCCAGAGGGTCCAGATGTCACAGTCCTGCTTTTCACTATCAGTTGACCTGAGAGGAGATTTAAGAATAAGCATGAAACAAAACCAAGGTAGGAAGTTATTCTACCATCCTTTGTAGATATACTGCTAACAGATGATGCTACATTTAAAAGGGTTATCTTTGTGCTCCATGCTCTAATAAATCTTTAAAAATTGGGGGAAATATCGTGAACCTCTCGTCTGGGATCTTCAGCAATTCCATTTTTTTAATAAACTATTATGCATTTCTTGTTCGGTAATCTCGTTTTTTGGGCGGGCGGGGGATTTTCCTGCACTGATGGAAAAGCTTTGGAAGAGGGAACGTTGAATATGTACACACTATAAAGTCCTGAGGACTCTCCAACAAAGATGTAATATTTCTGCGTCGCATGAGAAACTTGTCATTTTAAGTTTATGTTATGCAGTGGCAGTAATCAGGATAAAATGAAGTATCAATTTTTACCTTCTTTTTGTGGCAACAAAGTCACAATCGCAGGTCCTGATGCCGGAATTTTGACTTTCAAGTTAACACCACTGAAGAAAAGTACACAAAATATAGCTCTTAAAATATGCTCAAACATTGAGGGCATCAGTGAAAAAGCACAAACATTCAGACTTTTGGCCCTGGTATTTCTTAACATGTCATACATGTCGGTTAAGTTGGTGTTTGTGTCCGGTCTTCACGTATGGTTGTGTACTTCCTGTTTTATTTTGGGGCCTAATTCTCCTCTCGTTTGAGGTGCCTTGCCCTTCCTCATGTGCCTCCTGTCGATTGTCTTCCCTGATTCCTAATTGTGTCCACCGGTTCCCTCACCTCCCTCATGGATACGTATTGTCTGCGTCTCCCCTTGTCCTGTGCCAGTGTGTCTTGTTTGGTTACATGTTTACGCCCGCGATACGTGATCGTCTAAATAGGAATCTAGTTAAGAAGTCTCGTTGATCTTATACGTTTTTTGATTATTGAATATAATGGATTATTGAAGCCCAGAGGATTTACCAAATAAATCTTCGGGAGTCAACCATCTCTGCATCCTTGTCCTACTCTTCCGCTAGGTAATGTTAGAATTATGAAATAAACTATTTCTATAGACCATATTCACTGGACCGCTTTCACATCCTAATAAAACATTCAATAAACATTTTTTAAGAGATATTACATAGTCAGCGAATAGGGGCTAAGTGAAGGGTGCACTACCAACCACCAAACAGCCAACTGCTAGTGTGTTGAATATAACGGCTAAATGGATGAAGGAAGATATTCCCTTTAGAGTTGAAGAAGACCAAATTAGAGCTAACAAGGAAAAGAAATGAATGCTAATATATCTCAATGTCAATTTCTATTAAATAGCCCTGTGTTTGTCCACCTTTGGCCTTGTTCATGACACGGGCGTGTGGCGGAGCCAAATGCAGCACAACGGCACGGAGTGATTGGTTAGCGCTTGTATTACACACGGCCTCACAGCCGGCGTTCGGACTCGATGAGAGGCAGGGCAGAGTTCGGTCCTCAGGATCGGGGAGGAGATGCCGGGAGACAGCTGGTGCGGACGTTGGGCCGGTCGGGGATCCGGGGCACCGGAGCAGAAGCGCCGGGCAGTCCAGGGGACCGGCAACAGAAACCCGAGGTGCTCAGGCAGGACTCGTGGTCGGGGACAGAAGGCAGGCGTGCACACCGGGGCGGAGACAGACGAACGGGTCGGGGACAGGCAGGGTCGAAACCGGGAGATCAGTCCAAGGTAGTGTGCTGGAGAGACTTGCATGACGCGAAGAACAATCTGGCAATGAAAGGCTGGGAGTGCAGTGCTTATGTAGCGGGGCTGATTGTGGATGGGAAGCAGGTGTGGAAGGCAGGAGAGTGACGGATTGTGGATGCGGGGCAGGTGTGGAAGATCAAGCTGGCAGGTGAGTGTGACAGTTCACTCTACAAGGTGTTCATATGTCACTATCTTGTGGTGAAAATAAGACTACATCCCAAATAAAAATCACATAAAATTGAATATAAAAACAAATTCAATGCAAATATATTATGCTCCAAACAAATGTCAACCAATATGACTGTTTGGGCTTATATTTAAATACATCTTACCTGGTGATTGATTTTAGAAGCCGAACAAAAGTCTCTACTCCCTCACCTGTGAAAGAGCTTCTCCTCATTGGCCCTGATGTTTTGTTGCGTTCCGCCCATGGCGTGGTTGATCCTGGTATCACAGCTCAGGTTCTTTGGCTTGAAGCAGAACCAAGGCTCGCCTGTACGGAGGTCAGTGTAGTTGCACAGCGGCTGTTGGGTTGGCCGGAGGCAGACGTCACAAATGGTGGTTTCAGAGAGTGAGCCTGAGCGGAAGAGGCTCTTGAAGTAAATCCTGTCCGGTTGTTCTCTGTTCAGCCTGTTCAGCACTGACAAGGCCTCACCAGGGTGAACCAGAGTCACCTGATTGGAAATAGCACCAGAATCATTTTCACCAAGTTAAATTGCATTGAAGCTTCTCAATGTCACAGCGCTGTCAGTCCTACCCGGTTATTTACACCTTTAACTCTGCCTAATCAGTAGATTCTGTATACCTGCGAGTCACATTGACCTGGTCAGCCCAGTCACACTCACCTGTCTATCCTACTCACTTCTTTCAGTATTTGAACCCCACTCACTTGCTGCAAGATAGTTCCACGTCTTTTCCCAGTTTCTCTTTAAACTGGTTGCATTGAGGAAAATGAAATATTGATTGGAACTACTACTGCATCTGGGTCCGTACCTTGCCTGTTACACTCGAATCAAATAAATGTTTGATAAAAAGGTCCACGTCTTAAAGTTCTTCACCAGATTGACAGCAGTAAATGATTTCAGGAAAATGATTAACCTAAATACAAAGCTCAATAACAGTATTTAGAAAAGTCTGTCAAGCTAGAAATGTTGATGTGGTTTGCATGGCACTGAAACTTTTATTTAAAAAGTATTTTTTGAAAAGTGGGTTGTCGTTTTATAAAATCCAAAAGCACAAAAGCCTTAAATTTAGTCTCATTTTAGTATGAAAACTAGGGCTGTCAAAAATAGCGCATTAACAGCGTTAATTAGATATTTGTCGTCGTCAAGTCCTTGCCCGGCTGCTCGGGGACGACGCCCCCTGTTCCCAATGAACCCCCACTTCCTCGTTCTCACTCCCCAGAGTACTAATTGGGAACACTTGTGCGGACTCCTATTTTAACATCCCTTCGGCCACAGTTGGTCACTGGGCGTCGGCGAAAGTGGCTCCCAGTTTCCCAGCTCCTGTGCTTCCTCAAGTCCTCTCCTTGGCGAACCTTTTCCCTGTGGTCTCCTGGACTAATTGTGAAAGTTGCTCAGTTTTCCCTCGAACTCTGTTTTGGACGCTGGTGGATTCAATTCCCTATTTAAGTTGAGTACTCTCTGGTTTTTCTTCATTGAGTTGTTACTTTGTAATTCTGTTGCACTTTGTTGACTTGAGAGTTTTGACATCTTTTATTTGTACTTTGAGTCCTCTGAGCTAGTTTAGCTACAATATCTTTTGTCCGTTTGGATTTTGGTATTCTTTGTTACTTTTGATTCTGACTCGGCAGTGACTTCTGCGGGGCTCAGCCCCAGTCACCTCTGTGCAAAATAAAGCCTGGTCCTTGCAACTTATTCCCTGTTCGACTTTCTCTCGAGCGTGTCCGTGAAAGTCGTTAATTACGTCAGTTTTTCAAACTCATTTCATGCATGCGCAGTGTGACAAATTCTTAAATCAAAAGCGACTAGAGACAAATCTAGTGATATGTATACAGCATATTTCTCATAATTTAAACAAGTCTCCTGAAGAGAAACGGTATCGCTCTCTCCGCCTGCTGCGCTGTGGACGTGAGAGAGAGAGACTGCTTAGCGCACTTTTTTGGAGTTTTACCTGCCAACACTCCCTTTTTTCCCGGGAGTTTTTTTACCCCTATCACCCGGACACCTCCCGGTTTGTTATTTCTCCGGGGAAACGTTGCATATGCGCCCCCTCTTTCTCCTCCCCGTCAACAACTCAAACCAGAAAGCGAGCGAGAAAAATGTCAGCCCCCCCCATCGTCGACAATTCTCGCACTCTGATCTCCCGTATTTTCGTAACCTAATGTGTTGGCAGTAGGGATGTCCCGATCCGATATTTGGATCGGATCAGCCGCCGATATTAGTGGCCTGCACGGGAAAATCCCGATCCGGACTCCCGAGCCAATTCTTTTTTTCAAAACTGTTTTCCAGCGCACTGATGTAGGTAATCCATTCCAGTTTTTTTTCAGCTTTTCCTAGCACACCTAGCGCACACCTAGCTGTTGTTAAGAGTAAAACCCTTTTCAACATGAGTATAACAACAAAATAAGTAAATATCTTTAATACATGCTTGGATTGGCCAATGCTAAAAGCTACAATATCTGTATCGGATTGGAAGTGAAAAAAGCTGGATCGGGACATCCCTAGTTGGCAGATTTGGTTTAATGAATGGTTTAGTGAAAAGACTAGTTAAACACAGGTTCCCGTTGATCTTATGATGGACATGTGTGAAACATCAACGGCGAAATAAAAGCCTTGTATTAACAAGAGCGGTCCTTCAGAGACCATAGCCGTGGCTGCACAAGCTGGCTGTTACCGCTTCATGGAGCTTCTCAAGTCCGATAATGGAATCATCTTTTTTCTCCGTCTCCTAGCACCTCTTCTATCCCTGGCACTTCTGCCTGCACTCACTCGAGAACAACGTGCAAATAGTGATTAATCATGATTGATCCACTGAAAATTCAGATTACTTTGATTAGGGCTGTCAAATGAGTCAAATCTTTAATGAAAACCTTATCTTTCAGGACAAACTCCCAGCTGCACATGCCCGACTCAATCTGCAAGTGTATCAGTGACTTCCTGTCTGATAGGCAACAGCTCGTGAAGCTGGGGAAACGCGTCTCAGCCTCTCGGATCATCAGCACAGTCGCCTACAGGTTGGAGACTGACCATCTGGTGACATGGTGCAGCCAAATCAACCTGGAGCTTAACTCTGAAGACAGTGGAGATGGTTGTAGATTTTAGGAAGACCACTGCCCCACCTCCCCCCATCACCCTGCGTGACTCCCCGTAACCGCTGTGGACTCCTTCCGGTTCCTGGGCTGCATCATCACCCAGGACCTCAAGTAGGAGCTGAACATCAGCTCCATCACCAAAAATTAGACAATGGTCCGAAGACAGGGTTCTAAGACTGTTAAATGTTCAATCCTAATACCATACACCTGATGTATTGTTTTTAGGGGTGTAACGATTCAGCTGTTACATCGATGTATCGATTTTTTTTTTTTTTTTTTTTTTTTTCTCCTCCGATCCAACTACATCGATCTGTGCTCGGCGAGTTAGCCATATGGACGACATTTAAAATGTAATAAATCGATTTTATTGATACTAGGAAATAACCCATTGGATTTAAGCATGTCAGACTTTTTTTCTTGGCACTTTTAATGATAAAGGCTTTCGCGGACTGAGCCGTGACGTGCTCACGCAGTATGCAGGTCCCGCTGTCCCGAGCCCTGATTCAACTTCCGGGTTTCACGGCAAATCCGACGGAATGTTCCACACGGGTTAAAATAGGGGGGGGATTGTTGGGGGTTGGTAGGGGGGAACCATTATTGCAGGGGTGTTTTTTGTGTATATCACTAAAACGGAGTTTTTTCTGCTACACTGCTACAGCAGTGTTTGCACTTTCTTCAAATAAAATGTGAATGCATTTGCCATTTATTGTTGTTTACTTGTTTATTTATATTCATAATTAATTTATACCTGATTCCATTACAAGAAAAAACAGGAATCTAGGAAATTTATTTCAGTCATACTGGTTGAATTTTTGGCTAAAAAGTTCGATTTCAGGTCATTGAATCGTATCGGATCGAATCGTTCTAAATGAACCAATATCGTCCTTGAATCGTATCGACAACCACGAATCGTGATCGAATCGTTGTTAAAAACGAATCGTTACACCCCTAATTGTTTTCCAGGTTGGGTGCGAAGGACTGATAACGTTGGCAGCACTGTCTGTTTCATCGGATTTAAAACCCTGGCCAAACTCAAGATCTGAATCAGCCAAATAGCATTTTGTTGCCAGTATAATTATCTTAAACGCTTTCTAATCATGCTAATAACACTAAGACTAACTGGCTAGCAGTTCTACATCTTCAACAGTTTGCTGCTGAAAACTATCTACACATATGAAAACCTACTGTTTGAAAAGCCTCAAATTGATAAATTGTTACCGTATCAAACTCCATAATGACTCTGCAGGAATTGAAAATTAGAAGGGGCAGGGTTTGATGAACAATATATTATGATAGTAAAAACATTTTATGTACCAATACATTGAACATCATGGTTTAAGCATCACCTCAACCTGCGCGTCTCCTTCCCAGAGTAAAGAGAATACAGCAGAGTAGCTCCCATTCAGATGATCCACAACTTGCCCAACAACACCTGCTTCAAGCTTCCGGTTGTGCAGACGGGCGGTTATGAAGTCCCCCCCAGACTTCTTGGGGCGACCCTGGAAGTCAAAGGTTTGTATTATAACCTCCAGCTGGTCCCCTACATGCCACTGCCCCCCTTTCCTTCCTGGGAGAATGGTGAAGGTGCTGTGGGCTGGATCAGTGGTCTGCTCCAAGGAAACAGGAGATGGTAAAAGTGGAGTTTCAGGCCAAGCAATGGAGTCTAGTATGAGGCGTTCCTCCAAAGCGTCCTGGGGGGACAGCGGCTGGAAGGTGCAGAAGCTGCGGTTAACGATATGATGAGGGGAGACTCTCGGCATGATGATGTTGGAGTTCACTTTAGGCTGAAACTGGCAGAGGGTCAAAAAAGAGGATGGTGTCAAAATACATAAAACACTTGTAGTGAAAAAAAGGCAAAGAAGGCAATTAAAAAGGCAAAGATACAAATAACAATTTCCTATTAATTGACCCATGGCAAAATTTGGACATTTTTTTGCTTTCTCTTTTGCACAAGCCAAGATTGTTGTTATGATTGAAGTTATGTTTTCTGAATATTCAGAAAGATTTATAACTGAAAGATCTGTTGGTTTCACTGAAGCGTGATGGTTTTATGACAGTTTCTCCTTTCTTTGAATTTTTTTGTTAAATTGCACGGCCTTTTCAGGGGTAAGGGTTGAATTGTTGGATAGTGCTCTATAGTATGGTCTGCGTCTCCATACTGCAGGTGGTTGGGCCAGTCGGCCAAGATTTATACCCCAGTGAGAACATATGTAAATAGTTTGTGTCTGGACTTATCTAGGTAATTAAGTAGTTTGTATTATCCACCTCAGTTTTTACAATGATTCCAGTTTAACTTTCACACTTGCCATGCACATCTCTTTACTACCCCGTCCTCATGTCTTCCCAGTGGCTTCATTCTACCTCCCCTTCCCGATTGTGTCCACCTGTGTCTTGTTGACGCGCCTTCCCCTTATGTACAAAAGTGAAGTGCTCTGTGTTGTTTGTTGCAAGTTTGTCTTGTACCGACCGTCAAGGTTGCCAGCACCTGAAGGCCTTCGAGCCTACTAAGTGGTTTACTGATAAAGTTTACTACACTGGATTCTGGCTCTGCCTGACCCTTTTAAACTTCTGCCTTCAACTATTTTTCTCTACCGGATCTTTCTAGTCATTTACTAAATTTATGAATAGAACCTCCTGTGACTTCTACATCCATCTCAAGAGTTGTGCACTTGAGTCTTCCTTTGGCTATGCTTCTCAGTTATAGAATAGTGCCAGTTTCATTCTTTGACTGCATTGAGAGGGGAAAATACAATTTTAATCAAATTCCATTAATTTGCAAAAAGAACATTTAAACACATTTTAAAACTGTCACAAAGCCTAACTAATATTAAATAATTTAAACAAGGAACTCCTTTTAAAAAAAAATCTTACTTGCAGAATGTCCATGTGACGTAGCACACAGATCAATGTAAAGACCGTCAGAAAGAGGAAGATGGCGCCGAAATCCCTTTTTGTACAATATATGGCCTTCATGGTCACTTACAGTACAGCACGTACTCTGAAACTGTATATAAAGATTTGTGTAAAAGAAACAATACTGTCAGAAGAAAAAAATAATTAACTTAAAAAAATGTAATTCATTAATCGTGATTGTTTTTCTTAAGACTAAATCAAATAAATTAACGGATAATCACTTGAGAAAGTGTGTGTTTTGGACACTTTTTAAATTGTAGTATTTTTAAACACAAAACTACACATTTGATCATCTCCAAGGCAGAATTCCACCGGGTGTCCTTGCACTTTGCTCTCCACTCTGCGTCATTTGACGTAGTGTATTTGAAGTGCAAACAATCTCACATTTAGCCAGGACGTTTTTCAAACCACTGTCTTTTAGGGACACAGTGGTGGTCCTCTGCAGACTGTGTGCCAACATGTTCCGGGCATAGTCCTAAAGGGGTCCGTTTGCCACTCATTCCCATTCTGTTTGACACGTTGAAGACACAGTTTTCCGCCATATGTCGCACTTCTGTTTTTACTTCTGTTTTTACTTCTAATGCAAAAAGCTCTCTCCATCTTTAACTATCTGAGCGCATCACACTGTGGTTTCAGGGATCAACTTTCACCGGACGTAAACAACGTTCTGTTTACTGCGTTAAAATATTTTATCACATATTCTTTAATAATTACAAAGTTCCACCTGAACTCTTTCTAAATACTAGCATCTGCTAGCTAGCTTTCTGTTTGACAAAAGGCCCTAACCCTTTACAGCAGCATACTGCTTCCACTCTGTGAGATGGGTTAAACGTAGAGAATACTTTCCCTCTCGATGAATAACAAAGAATACTTTCTTCTTTCTTATTTTTGTACTTAGAGGACGTCAAGCCTAGCCTGGGTGCCATTCTGAACTTAGTCCCGCCCACAACGTTTTTTGGTCGGGAAGTTCGGTCTAGCATTGCTCCATAGTGGCGTGAGTATTGCTCGCTCGACAGGATGGACAGATGATCACGTAATCAGCCACGTCATCAAAGAGCGCTTAGGTTGAATTTGTTTGTAACAACAATGGCTGCCAATTGAGGTGTGTAGATTCTTCTATCAGGTCTGTTCTGAAAGATATCGACAGCAAATTCATTTTAAAAGAGGAACAGAGAAACGCGATCAAGGCATTTGTTGATAAGAGCAATGTTTTTGGTGTCCTTCCTACGGGATTTGGTAACTAAGCGTCGCTTAACATACGTCACACACTCCGTTGCTCTTATTGGTTGTATAGGTTGTAGGTCTATCCAATTGAGTGCAGAGTCATTTTTTTTCTTGGTTCGTTTGAAACATGCCCCATAATCACAGCTCAATAGAGCAGTATCAAACTCAAATCCTGACTAGAATTGAGTATGACTACGTCAGGCTACCTCAAGCCTCTCTTACGGAGGGAAAATGACCAACACCATCTCGAGAATTACACCTCAGGAAAGCTAGTTTAACAGTCTTAATAAAGGACCCAAGGCACACAGATAAATCCCGTGGATAAGGCAAAGACGTGTTTTTAGTAATTAGCAATGGATTTTATTTTATTTTATTTTATTTAACAGAACCAGGTAAAACAGAACCCAGCAAAATAACAAATAGAACAAACTGAGAAAAATAAAACAGCAGTAAGTAATCTAAAGCAATCTTTCTGCAACCGTTCTGACAAACATTTAACGCCGGGTCGGTTTGTGAAACTTGTTTGTCACTTATTCAAGTCAAACTATTTTTCTTACCATGCATTAAATAATCTGATCTAACACACTCTTTAATTACCAAATCTTGTGGAATAACGCTTTGCAAACTTTATCTTTTACATTATTAAGGTATTTGGTCTTTTCTGTCAAAATTTGGGAGAGATCTGATTAATTTACGAGGAACAGGGTAAGAATGTCGTGTCACATGAGAAATGTGGAGCAGATTAGTTAAAACCACTTTGATTTTCATGCCGGTATTTTGCCAACGCCCCACACTAACATCATTTAAAATATTTCTCAAGTTTCATGCAATACTTAAAACCAGAGGTCTCAAGTCTACACTGCCCAAATTTGAAAAGAATCACGTTTATTCTCTGGATAAACGGAGTTCTGTTACAACTCTAAAAAAAGATAAAAATGGGCAAAACATACAGATAACAAAATACAGATATCAACAAGCTTTATATGATTTGTGATGACATTTAACCCACATTTATTCACAGAAAATCTTGTGAGTACCGGAATCAGCGTTTAGGAGGAGTTGACAAAAGTGTGTTTTTTACTAATTCAAAAACGTAGTAGGTGCATATAAATGCCATGGTCAACTTTTTTGTAGAGCATAACCAAGAGCGCATATCGCGGTAAATTTCATATTTCAAATTTCAAAATAACTGATTATATTGTTTAAACATAATTATTTTGTTTAAGCGTCTCATGTGACTTACCTGAGCAAAGAGTCCTTTGGAGATTCTAATTATCAGATTGTGATCAGTCACTTTTAATACTCGTTGTTCTCTGTGCTTGAGTTTCAAGTGCTTTGGGAGTGACTAAACGGATTTGTATCCTGAATCTACGTCACAGTCAAAAACCAATTCAGGAACCGTATCATGTTTCATGTTGACAAAACCTCCTTTTGCAATTGCAATCATGACTGCAGATTACAGCTAGTTATTTCAACCACAATAGTTGTATATACAGTGCAAGTTTCTAAAAGCTGCAGATAATTGATAACGATCTTCAACTTACACTTACTATTCTTACTGGATTTGCTTTAATTTAACATGTTGTGTTAACAGTCTTCACATGGTTGGACCTCTGGAGTCTGACCTCGTGCTCCTAGTTAAGACCTCCCCAAGCACCTTTGATCGGCAATATTGATGGGCAATATTACTCTTTACAAACTTCACTAGACACTAGCTGGTATAACTTTAAAAATAGATGATTCACTCAAACTGTCAGACAAATAAATAATACAGACACTCTGAATAAGAAATCTGGTTTCTCAGTGTTGTCTCGTTATTCCAAGATTCCATGATCCTGATAGTAAAGGAATGTCTGTAGCGTCAAAAATATAAACTCAAACGTTCCAACATTTGACTGGTGGAAACAGATCTGTCTGTTTTCTATAATCCTTTTTATAAACATTATAAACCTGTAACATGGGATAAACTAGAGTCAAAGTGGCTTGTTCCAAAGAAGGTAAAAACCAGTTTGGCAAACCTGTTTCTCATTGTTCAGATGTGCAATTCATTAGCACATTATGGTTGTGCGTTTTGTTTGGTTTGGGTGTTGGGTGTTCGTTGGGTGTCTCACTCCTACAGTACCATGCAAACCAAAATCAACATTTGCACAGAGCTGCATACATACTGTTGATGAGCATGACTTTGTATGAAACACAAAACGAATTAATTGTACTGTAAGCAAAACTAAACAAACCAGCAGTGACTCAAACCGTCTCAAAAACTCAGACAGCTCAACGGGGAATTAAGTGAGGAACTCGGGCGGGACCTGAATCTAATGACATGAAATACAAGGGTGAAACACACAGCAAATATGCCTCCCCTTGCACATTACAATGAGAGCTACCAAAACCTGGTAATCTGAAGGGAGAGGGAAACATTTTTCTTATTGTCCAACATATATTCATGTTATAGGTCAGCTGTAGAGAAATTGGGTAAGTAGGGATGCAATGATATTAATATATCCCTGTAGATGAGTTAAGATAAGGGAGAAGCTAACAGGAAGCCTGTGGACAGATGTTGTGAGACGCGAACTAGGCAAGGTTGCAAAGATATGGAAAGACAGAAGTCATCGTGACACTAATGGCAAAAGGTTTAGGACAAGATTGTGTAAAGACACCACCTAGGGGACAACAGCTCATGTGTGTGTATGTAGACGCTAAGGGGAGAACAGGAGGGCCAGCAAGGTTGGGTTACCCGACCAGACTGAGACAGTTATTCTAGCATCAAGGCCCAGATAGAGGGGAAAGTGAAGGACAAGAAGAAGAATATAGTTGTAATAGTTATTGTTCAAAGAATAAAAGTAGAATTAAAGAAGAAAAAGAAAAAGCATTACTTTGTGATTACGCATTGACTTTTGTTAGAAAATAAATTAAACTAGGACTGCGAGCAGTACTGAACGGGCCTGAGCCTTGCATGTCGGGGGGGCCAGCGGTCGGCTGTACATGCGGTCAAAAGGTGAAAAAATAAAATAAAAAAGGGGACATTTGACCAACTTGATTAGTTTGTTTCATTCTGCTGATATTCAGGAATAGGCACAGCCCTATCAAAGATGTGGCCTCCAAGTGAGTGCAGCTGGATCAGAGCAGTCTCTGGGCTGCTTCATGAACATGTGTAGAGCAGTTGCTAGGCTGCTTTATCAATACGTGTAGGGGAAGCTATTGAGCCAAAATGCCATTAGGTAGCATTGAATGCACCTGGATCAGAGCAGTTGCTGGGCTGCTTCATGAAAATGTGTAGAGAAGTTGCTGGGCCGTTTTGTCAATACGTGTAGGGGACGCTATTGAGCCAAAATGCCAATAGGAAGCATTGAAATCATAAGGTACTTTACTGTAGTTACCTCACATAAAAGTGTAAAAACTTTGCATTTACCTTTTCTAAAAGGTGGCACTATATATTGTTTTTGAATCACTGCATGTTAATACTTTAAAAGCCTACACTAGCATCATGAATATGAAATTCTAGCCAGAAATATCAATGTTCCTTGGAGTTATAACATTTTACATTTACGAGAAAATTGCCCAAAATCGCCCGAAATGGAGGCCAGCTCACGCCCAGGTAGTTTCACGAAAACTCTTGATTTTAATACCATAAGACCATACCGTTGTCAGGATCCATTTGCCTGAATTTGAAATCGATCGGGTGTAAACTCTTGGAGGAAATCGTTCATTTGTAAATAATAAAAATAAAAAAACGCAAATTATTGCCAAAAAACGGGCGAAAAGTGCAAATACTCAGCAATCAATAACAGCGCCCCCTAGTCTTCAAATATTCTGAAACTTTCTGGGGATGTTCTGGGATGCCATCCGAACATGGGATATAAATTTGGTGAGGACAGGCCTTGTAGTTTGGAGGTTATTAGTCTTTCAGGAGAGAGCCACCCCCCTTAGAAGTTAATTGGTCTTTCTACAATAATAGATGGCAGTAAGCCAATAATGCATTTGCGAGATTTTCAGCTGAATCGGACCTAGCGTCTGGGAGGAGTTTACAAAAACGTGTTTTTCACAAAATTCAAAATGGCGGAAAATATTGGCAGGTGCATTTGCATATCATGATTGACTTTTTTGTAGAGGACATCCAAGAGCACCTGTGTGAAAAATGTCAACTCTATCGGTGAAACTAGAAAAAAAATTCCCTAGAGGAAGCACTTTTAGGAAAAGTCCAGGGGGCGGTAGAGAGCCAATTTTTCAAAGCCAAAAACGCGACCCCAAGAATATCTAAATTTCACGCACTTCCGATGCCCGTGCCAAGTTTCAAGAGTTTTTGAATATGATAAAGGCCTCAAAAGTGCGTTTAAAGTGGTGAAATAATAAGAAAAAGAATTCTTCGAAACACAATAGGGCTTCGCCCGACTTTCAGTCGCCTCAGGCCCTAATAATCTAAAACTACCCAAGTGAAAACAGAGCCTACTGCATCAGTTGCTGGTTTTTGGGATACAACATTGTTGCGTAAATGTGTTGAGGAGTGGGACCTTGAGTGGATGATCTATATCTCCGCACAGTGATGCGTAATTCACTGAGCTCAGCCTCGTGCAGGCTTCCAACTACCTATCGCTCCCTCTCTCCCCATTACCAATGCATCACACATGTGAAGTCTAACGCACCGCTGCCTGGCTGGCCGGCTTCACGCCAATTTGCACCACAACTGTTTTCCTCTAATATTATGGATGGAATCAAATGACATTGCACTGAGAATTAGAATATGAGGCGGTATGATTCCTACTTAAATTGGGAGCAACATTTGATGGAGAACACGTCTAAGATATTGTAGCAGATTGAGGGGAGTGGTAGTAGAGGGGAGGTATGTTGCGGCCCGTTGGCTCCACCCCTGGCTCCACCCCGAGCCTGTTACGGACTTCCCCCTTCTAACGAGGAGAGGCTGCAGGCAATCGGGATGAGGGAACCAGGTATAAAAGAAGCAGAGAGAGTGAAGGAGGAGATGTATGGCAGCGATATGCAAGTGGAGTGTCTATAAAGAAGGAACAATAGGTAGGGATCATTATCCAGTACTGTGTGAAATTAATATGTTAGTATCTCAAAGTATAGGAAATAGAGGAGGAAGATGGGTATTTGAGAAGGCTAAAAATTCCAGAAGGAAAGTGACAGATACCTGAGCCAGATTGAGGACAATGATGATATAGAGATACTGGAATATCAAATTAAATAAGGTATAATAATGGTAGCAACGGAGACTATTCCAAAAAGCAAAGGTAATGTGAAGAGGAAAATAGTACCATGGTGGAATGAGAGGTGTAAAGAAGCAGTTATAAATAGATAGATAGATTTAAAGTAATGAAAAGAACTCATAATTTTATGCATATGATACAATATAAGTATACTCAGGCAATAGTAAGAAAAACAATTAGACAAGCAAAAAGAACACATTGGAGGAAGTATTGTAGTACAATTGGGAATACAACTCAGATTGGAGAGGTGTGGACAATGATAAAGAAGATTGATGGTGAAAGGAGAGAATGGAGTTACCCAGTTTTGAGTAGTGGAAATGAAGTTGCAGTGACGAATAAAGAAAAAGCTGAAATGTTAGCAAACACATTTGTCAAGGTGCATAGCTCCAATAATATATCTGAGGAAGGGAAGCGAGGCAGAGGAAAAACTAAATCTGAAAATGTAGAGGCACTTATGGAGATGGGAAAAGTAGAGGATGAACAAAACGCAGTATTTAATATGGGAGAATTAAACAGAGAAATGAGCAAAGCTGGGAAGACTGCGCCAGGAAAAGATGACATATGTTATAGCATGTTGTAAAAGTTAAGCGAAGAGGGGAAAGAAAAATTGTTGATGTTGTATAAAAAAGTGTGGGAGAAAGGTAAATTACCAAAGAGCTGGAAGGAGGGAATTATTGTTCCGATAAAGAAACCTGGGAAGGAAGCTAGTAGTCCAACAAGCTATAGACCCATTGCCCTGACTTCTCATATGTGTAAACTAATGGAAAGAATGATAGGTGAGAGGCTTATATATATAATGGAAAAAAGAGGTATAATGGCTGAATGTCAAAGTGGGTTTAGAAAAGGTAGAAGTACTATGGATGCAATATTGTGTTTAGAAGATAACATAAGAAAAGCACAGGTAAATAAAGAGACAACAGTGGCAGTATTCTTTAATGTAGAAAAAGCATATGACATGCTATGGAGAGAGGGAGTAGTGATACAATTATATAATATGGGAATAAGAGGGAATGTTCTTAACTGGATTAGAGATTTCCTGGAAGGAAGAATGTGGCGGCCCCGCCCAACCCCAGCGCCTGGGAAGATGCCAGCTGGAGGTAATCAACCTCCAGCTGGACTAACGAGGTGCCTCTCTCAGGTGAGAAGGGAAACACGGGAGAGGCACAGGGGGAGAAGAGCACATGGAGACACGACGTTGCGCGCAAGCGATGGCGGCGTGTGAACACAATAAAAGAATGGCGTGCACCTTCTCCGCGTCTCAGCGTCCTCATTCCGGGTCACCTGAGTACCCACCCCGTTAAACTGGCGCCCAACTCAGCGGGGGACCCGGGACAGAGGAGACGGCGGAGGAGATGCGCAGGTGGCTGACGGCGCTCGAGGCGAAGTGGGTGGCGACGGCCGGAGGCCGACGTGGGTGGCGGCGACGGGGGCGCCCGGAGTTTCAATAATGATAAATGACATATATGTAGATATACCAATAGATATGGGAAGATCGCTATTTGCGGATGACGGGGCAATATGGAAAAAAGGAAGAAATATAGAACATCTAGTTAAAAAAATACAAGAAGGGATCCAACAGGTTGAAAAGTGGGGAATAAAGTGAGGTGTTAAATTTTCTATAGAGAAAACAAAAGTCAAGGAAAATATTAGTATAAAACTATATGGAAGTAAGCTAGAGTTAAAACATTCCCTTTTTTAGGAGTGCAATTTGACACGAGCCTAATCTGGAAAGAACATATTAAGAGTGTAGAAGATAAATGTAAGAAAGTAATAAATATAATGAGATGCTTAGCAGGAATAGAATGGGGAGCAGATTATGAGTCATTGAAATATATATATGTGAGGTTAATAAGGTCAAGAATGGATTATGGAAGTATGGTGTATGGGTCAGCAACCAATACTGGACCTAGGAGACTTGATATAATGCAAGCAAAAGCACTGAGGATATGTATAGGAGCAGTGAAGACATCGCCAGTGTGTGCACTACAGGTGGAAGCGGGAGAAGTACCACTGAGCATAAGACGCAAACAACTAATGGTAAATGATTGGGTAAATCTAAAAGGACATGGAGAAAGTCATCCAACTAAAAGAGTATTAGAAGATAGTTGGGAAAGGGAGGGAGCACAAACGTTCAGTTTTGGGTGGATAGGGGTCAAGCAGCTAGGGAAATGGTATAGAGTATATGAGAAGGAATTCTACCCAACTGTAGTATGGCCTGATATACCAACATGGAAGTTAGAAACAGTGGGAGTTGATTTTAAGCTACTTCGAGTTAAAAAAGAAAGGAATAATATTGATTTGGTAGAGGAGTATTATAGGTATATAGAGATTAAATATAAAGGATATATGCAGATTTATACGGACGGATCAAAGGATCTAGAAACAGGAAGGACTGGATCTGCAATTTACAATCTAAATCAAAGAGGTGGGATAAACAGACGAGCCACAAATGACCTGAGTGTGTATGCAGTTGAACTATATGCTATATTGATGGCACTAGAATGGATAGAGGAAAATAAAATTAAAAAAGATTTAATTTGCAGTGATTCAATGTCATCTTTATACAGTCTTATGACTGGTGTAGCTGGAAGTCATCAGGAGTTATTGTATGCAATATTGACAATGTATACAAGAGTGAAGGGAAAGGGCGGTGAGATCCAAATGGCGTGGATCCCTGCCCATGTTGGCATTTTAGGAAATGAGAGGGTTGACAAGTTGGCTAAACAAGCAGTAAAAAAAGAGCAGGCGGAAGCAAATATTAAGCTGTCAAAGTCAGAAGGAAAGAGTGTAATATCGAAAGAAACAATTAGGAAATGGCAAAACCAGTGGGATAGGGAAACTAAAGGAAGGCATTTGTATGGTATTCAAAATAAAGTTGGGGTTATAAAGAAAAGGGGAGGGAATAGAAAAGAAGAAGTAATTATGAGCAGACTAAGGATAGGGCACAGTAATTTGAAGGGCACACAATATATTATGAAGAGGCACCCAACGGGTTTTTGTGGATTTTGTCAGGTGGCAGAAACAGTAGAACATGTGTTATTGAGGTGTGGGCAATATGAGGAGCATAGGAAGGGGATGATGGAAGAACTAGTGAAAGTTGGAGTAAGAGGGGCAGGAGTGAAGGAAATACTGGAGAGTGGGGAGAATGAAAAATGTAGGGGAAATATCTTAATTTTTTTAGTGAAAACAGGACTGTGGAAAAGAATATGAAGTGAGAAGTGAACCTGGAAGATGGCGGTAATGCAACACAAAAGGATGCAAGCTGCCGGAAAACCTTAAAGAAGAAGAAGAAGAAGGATAAGAAGGAGAGGGAGTAGGACAGAGTGGAGAGAGGTGTGGAGAAGGAAAGTGAACAAACATACAACTGTGAGAGAAGTGGTGTGACCTCGACCGGCTGACAAACCCCCCTGTGTATCGACCCCTTCTGGACGAGGACCCGGCTTTGTGAATGACCCTTGGATTGTGGACAAGACGACGACGGACGGTGAAGTGTGAAGTGTGGTTAACCTCCCTCATTTCCTCAAATAAAACCTACCAACTGTACTCCTGGTGCCGGCGTATCTGATTGAGGGTGTGACGTGGACACCCACACCCCTGGGCGTGCCACAATATGAACAGGTTTATTTTCCATCCAAACAATTACTGTAATGGTTCATATTGTGTTATGTATCATCTTTTATTAATGCATCTTCTGTCCTCCTCATTATCATTTTTACAAAGCAAATGGATACAAAATGCCCAGGTGAACTCATTTTGAGGAGTAAAGGTTGGTTTGCTGTGTGAATCCATGTGTTACACTATTAGTGGCACAATGGCGCCCTCTCTCAGTAGGTACATGCCGTTCCTTATGGCAATGAGATCTTGTAATATGTACAATAGTATATTTTAATCCAAGTATTATTTTAGGCTAATTCACTCCACTACCACGCAATGGGCGACCCTGCTCTACCACTGAGTCACAGTTGCAAATCTTGACAGTAATTGTTAACTTAGGAATTAAAGCATTAACTCATTAACTTAAAGGAACATGGAGGTGAAAGTGTGTTTTCAAGAGGCATCATCATTGTTTCTCCAAGAAATTAAAATAATCCATACTTACACATTCAACATGAATGACAACATTATCTGTCATAATTAGACTGTTACACCATCTGCAAACCATAAAAGCATTGCAGAAAGGTACTGACGGTCAGAGTAATTGACCAAATCAAAATCAACCATGCAAGGAATAAATAAATAAAAGCAAACAAAAAGAAATTTAGGCATAAAGCCGTCAAAGCCGTCGAACTGTTGGGGGGTTCCAGTCATTTGAAACACTGCCAGTGGAGAAGAGGGAATTCAATTTACGCCTTTTAAATGTTAAACAGGATTCATGGCCACTATCATCCAATCTGTTTCATGAATCTGTATACGGCTTTCTAAACACGTTCTCAATAAGATCATGTAACAGACTCAAATGCCATCGCTGGCTTTTTGTCCACGTCATGCATTGCCATGAGTGGGAGTTGACCCTGAGACTTCAAAGTTGATACAGCCCGTGCATCTGATGGCAGAAGACAAAACGTCCTGTTTATGTCCATGAAATGTCTCATCTGATGCGTTTCCACTTGCATTACCACATGATTCTAGCTCTTCGAACTGCTTCAAATTATTCAAACTACTGCATTGCCAGTTGAAAAAATGCCCGTTCAGAACCGATTGAATGCTTGACTTCATTACACTTCTACTTCAGGAGAAAACATGGCAGCAACCTGTTCACCGACAGAGAAATGTCACAGATTACGTTGAAGATTCAGTTAGTTCAAAGTCGCAAATCGCAAAGTTCAAAGTTGCGCAAATTTGGTCACTGCGCTCCCTTTGGTTTCCAACAATACATTTGTTTAGTGTGAAGTAGATTGGATAACAGTTCTTGATACATGTGATGGAATCATTTCAGGATTAAGAATTGCTTCACGTTTAAACTCAGCTCAAATCCGTGCACAAGAAGCCGCAGCTTCGGTCTAAAGGCTCAAGAGACAAAGGTTCAGAGGTTTCTCCAATCTACGGTGGTTAAAAGTCTATTCAGTCCCATATTGATTTATTCCCTATGCACGCTCCACAGTCCCTGTAGGGCTGTGTTTTCCTCCTGTCTCTTTACCCGACCCTGCGTACAGCAGTAAGTAGCACACCATGTTGTTTATTGGCAGCCTCCCTTTTTACAGACTGCTGAGCAGGTGAGGCATCAGGTGAAAACTCATAAATCCTCTAAGACATTGCCCGCATTTTAATTAGATCCCAAGTTTCTATCAGGTGTACTGTCAGAGCAGATGTATGCGCTTACCAAATAGCCGTCTATGCCGAGCTGCAGATTCTTCCACTAAGCCAGTAAATCATACCCCTTTGACAGCCAAGCATAAGACTAATGGTCGAAGGTCGCGAGCACCTCCAGCACCGGTGAGCCCTCCCAGGATGCCACTGTCCAGGGGGACGGGAGCTGATGGAGGAGCCTGCGCCGCTTCCCAGAGCCTGTGGGAAGGATTTTGTAAGTCACTTTTGGATACAATGAGTTTGAATGGTACTTAACCAGTTTGTTTCAAAGGTAATACACAGTGCATACATTAGTGGCAGGCTTGCTTCATTCACCAGCACACAGCTGCCAACTTTAGTTTGGGTCAAATTATAGCCATAATGGTATTCAGGAAGTAACAACTGGAACTTAATAGAGCTGACTAATGTTCACTTGAGAAGGCTCATTCAATCCAGTTCGTATAGATGAGTAAGCTTACACAGAAATATTACAAGCAAGGGCAACAGCTGATGCACTCATTGTGGCTAGTCCTCTCCCACTCACCTGCAGCGTAATACGCAAATTAGGGGAAATTTAGGGTTTATTTAACAGAAATAATTGGCCACAGTAGTTTAGGCCATAGTAAAATTATATTTAATCATGCTATAGCTTAGCTAAAATACAGAGGGCCTAAACTTAATGCCGCATATTTGAGGTTACGTTCCTAATATGTAATTCTTTGGGTCTTTAATTAGAGCCGCCGGCCTCCACAGGCCACCACAAGCCATCAAGACACCGTAGTCGTTCTCTCAACATAACGTGGCAGTACACAGCGACTGTGTGGTAGAAAATATCCCCTTAGGTTTTGACAATGTTCACCAAAAACCTTAACAATTATTTATGCCCAAGGACATACATGATCTCCAGGGAAAATTCAGTTTTTTGTTCAACTTTGTTCACATATGTATATCCCTCCAGCCATTTATCTGTTCTGAGCAGGCACAAATTACATTTGCCTTCCGCATTTAAATGTAGAGGGGAACGTAACGTTTCCTCTGAACATTTAAATGCAGAAGCAACAGTGAAATAACCCCTGTTTGGCTCCCCCATCTACTTCCCCTGACTGTACCTATTATCAGGTTATAGACTGTTCCCATACTGCTTCTTCAAGCCTTTAGCTTATGTCCTCTATCACTGAGATAAACGCTGAGTTTGGATTTGCAGCACTTGTGGAATACAAACAGGTCTGTAAACTTGGAAATACATGTCCTAATATACATAGGGGATACATAGGGGATATACGTCATATTCAGCCATCATAACATCATCCTTACTTCTGCTGATGCCTCTGATGATCTACATAGGCCCGGACACAAGACCTTACCTGCAGGCCAGTGGTGACAAACCAAGGCCTGTTTTTCGTCCATTTGAATTCTGAAGATCGTTTCATCTAAGCCCCCCCACCTTACCAGAGTTCCTCATGTGCTTGACTTCACAATCAATACTGCCAGAGGAGATGCAATAAAGCTTTACTACTTCACCTACTTCAAAATGTCAAAATGTATTCTTTAAAAAAAAAAACTCAAATGAAGATTGCACAGGAAAAAACAGAACCATGGGTTCCAAGGTGCAAAATTCCAACCTCACCAAGTAGATTACAGAAGATAATCAATTTGATTCTGAAGGAAGTGACTTGTCTCTTTGGAAAATAAATCTTTAAGAACCCAACACATGCGGGACAAAACAAGGTGTCAATTAGAGGCTGAAAAGGCTGGGACGTCTTCTACGAATTTAATGTGAGTCAGTCTTTCAGTGCTCAATTGTGATTGGCCGAAACACATAAAAGGATGCTGCAAGAGAGGACGTCCTAGCTCAGGGTCTTTACCAATCCCAACCAATACAATACAATTATTACTTTTACATGTCATCTTCCACTTTGCACGTGAAAAAGTGAAGCAATAATAGCGTATAAGGAAAGAAATCAGAGCTCACAATTTGTGAACTACACGTCACAAAAAAAAACTGTTTCACTTCTAGGGTGTCTGTTCACATATTGGCGGTGCCTGGCTGAATCATTAGTGGAGCTGATGGGACTCAGGTGAGGTAACATGAGCTGGGTAGAAGCTTGATAACCATAACGGCTCTTACCTGCTTTACTTGTGCTGAGCTCAGCCTCCTCCCTCTGCATTACCTGTACACGACGCAGCTGCCTGGCCGCCTCTCAACCAAATGGTTTTCTTCTGATGTTGTGAAGAGGTGGAATAGAATCACATCAAACTGCGTGGTATCAATCCTGCTGAAATCAAGGTCTCCAATGATTCATTTTGTGTAATTCATTTTATCAAGAAAAATGGATTCAGTGCCGAGTTGGTAATAACGTGAACATTTTGGGGGGGGGGGGGGGGGGATTTCCACCCCCCTGGTTTTCCTATCCCCCCTCTGCTAAATTATTTTTATCGCCGGGGGGGACAATGATTTCCCCCCCTTGATAGCGATGAATGCAACTTAACTGCTCGCCTACTTAAACTCTTGAAATCTAACGATCTTCAGTGCCAATTTCTGAACGTCATCCAACACAAACACATTGTAACATTTTAGTGTTCGCAGAGGTGCGCGTGCGCTCCCTGACGCGGATCGGTTTCCCCTCTTTGTGCTTAATTCTGCTTCCTCCTCGTAGCCAAACCGTCCGTGCGTGTGAAAGTGAGCATCATGCCAGTTGGACTTTAATTGCGCTGAGGGGGTATGGCGTTATATTTGTGCCACAATACTGAACGCGTCATTTTAAGTTTTGAGCACAGAGAACTATATTTTAGCAAAGAAAAACATTCCGTGCGCGCAGTTTACTCAAGTGCCTCTCCACAAACTCGTTTTGTGCGCGCAGGCAGCCATTGCTGCGCTCTTTTTTATCTTTGAGGGTGGTGTGGAGATCCGGGTTTGGGCGGTGGGTCTGTGTGAAGTGTCCGATTCAGGCGATACTTTTTGGGGCACAGTGTGTCCAATGCAGGTGCCTCTTTTAGCCTAAACGCTGCAAACTTCAACAACTCGCTGTAAGCTTCCGCGATGCTGTAGAAGTTCTACTAGCAATTTCATTGGAGACCAGAAGCACAATTGACCTTCTTTAATTCTCTGATTGGTCGGTTTTGTGGCACAAATGTAACGCTGCTGCAAGTCGAGCGAGCACAGAGTGAAACGTTGAGCGAGCGCAGAGTGAAGAGGTGGAGAGAGCGCGCAGAAAATGAGTTTGTGGAGAGGACACCTGAGTAAACTGCGCGCACGGAATATGTTTTTCTTTACTATAGTTCCCTGTGCTCAAAACTTAAAATTACGCGCTCAGGATTGTGGCACAAATATAACGCCATAAGTGGGGTGGGAGGGGGGTTCCGTAGCAGAAAATAGGAACCAGCTCTTTAATAATATTAGCAGCACGGAGCTGCATTACTGTGAGTGATGGCCTATTACTTTCGTATTGGTCTTGCATATTAACAGGCTTTAGACCAGGGGTGTCAAACGTACGGCCCGCCAGGTGGTTCAGTCTGGCCCGCGGGATAAATCTGCATTATTGAAAAAAAATAAGAATAAACTTAATTTTCTATAAAATATGCAGTTCCGATATTGGCCGCTAATCCGCTAGTGGCGCTGTGTGTGGAGTCAGTTCACGTGATCAGAATTGCTTCCCAGAAGCAAAATGGATTTTAAATCATTTATACATTTTGAGGTGTTTAATGTATTTTAACATGCAGGACAGTGTGGTGACCCACAAATGACAGACATTCACCAGTTAGTTCCGTTTGGCAGTTGACTCAACAGTTTGCTCAGTTCGTTCAGTTTGGCAGTTTACTCAACAGTTAGTTGAGTTTGGAGGAATGTAATAAAGTGGAGCGTAAGCTGACTTGACGCATCTCCGTCTCTTGTCTCCTCGCTTACTACACTCCACATTGGTGACCCGACGTGAGTTGAACACGACTGAACCATGTCGAACAACGACGGTGGTGAGAATGCTGCGGCTGCGGCGTCGGCCGCCGTTAGTGGCACGGCTAATGTCAGCGCTACCTACGCTGCCACTGTTAAGTTACCGGACTTTTGGCAGCACAGCCCGCGGCCGTGGTTTCAACACATCGAGGCTCAGTTCCAGCTGAGAGGAATAACGCAGGACGTTACGAAGTATTTCCACGTCGTATCGGCCTTGGATGCCTCGACGACGGCCAGGGCTATGGCACTGCTAGAGGCTCCTCCGGCTAACAGCAAGTACGACGCGCTCAAAACTGTTGCAACTTTTTAAACTGTCGGAGCTGGAGAAAGCAGACCGCCTGCTGGCCCTGAATGGCCTTGTGATAGCAAGCCGTCCGAGTTGATGGAAAGGATGCTGGCTGTGCTGGGGGCAGCGGATCCCTCATTCCTCTTCACCCACATTTTCCTGCGGCAGCTCCCAGCGCCTGTGCGCACCGCACTGGCCTGCTCCTCCCTCACATCCGCCAGAGACTATCGAGCGCTGGCATTGGAGGCGGACAGGATTTTCCTCGCCAACCGGCAGCAGTTTGTCCACGCGCTGCTGCCCCCCAGCACACGTCTTCCCCGCTCCCACGCCCGGAGGACGGCCCGGAAACTGCAGCTTCTGCAACAGCCCGCCGGCAGCGTGAGGATGGGTGGTGTTATTACCATTCCAGGTTTGGGGCCAAGGCCAAGCAGTGTCGCCAGCCTTGCAGTTTTGGAGTCCAGGGAAAAGCCAGGGCCGGCGCTCATTAGCAGCTATGGGCGCTGGCCTGACTGCAAGCTGTTGTTCGTTATGGACACCTTGTCCGGCCGGCGGCTGCTGGTCAATTCTGGGTCTCAGCGCAGCATCCTGCTGGCGAAGCCTGCGGACACCATGGCTGGCGGGAATGGCCCTCCAATGGATGCCGCCAACGGCACGCCCATTCGTACCTATGCCACAAGTTATGTGGAAGTGTGTTTGGGCGGCCAACGTTTCGGTTGGGACTTCGTTATGGCCGCTGTGTCTACGCCGCTCCTGGGGGCGGATTTCCTCTGTGCTTACAGATGGTGGATGTTACAAACCGCCGCCTGATCGACGCCCTCTCTTTTGCTTCGTACCCCTGTACGTTGGGGGGGTGGGGGCGGTTTGTCTGTTGAACACGCTGGCCTCCGGCGACCTGTATCAACGCCTGCTGGCTGAGTTCCCGGATATCACCACGCCCACGTTTTCATCGGCGGTGGCCAAGCATGGCGTGGAGCACTACATCACCACGATTGGCCCCCCAGTCTATGCACGAGCACAGCGCCTCGACTCGGCCAAGCTTCCGATTGCCAAGGAGGAGTTCACCACCATGGAGCACCTCGACATCGTGCGCCGCTCCAACAGCCCGTGGGCGTCCCCCCTGCACATGGTGACCAAGGCTGATGGTGGTTGGCGTCCCTGCCGTGATTTCCGTTGCCTGAACAACGCTATCCACCCCCGACCGTTACCCGGTGCCGCACATCCAAGACTTCTCCGCCCACCTAGCTGGTGCCACGGTCTTTTCAAAGGTTGATCTGGTGCGCAGTTACCACCAGGTGCCCGTCCGCCCGCAGGATGTTCCCAAAACGGCAGTCATCACACTCTTTGGCCTTTTTGAATTCCTACGGATGCCTTTCGGCCTCAAGGGTGCGGCGCAGACAGTTTCAGCGCCTCATGGACTCTGTGCTACGGGACATGCCGTGCCCGCGCACTGTGAATTTCCTGCAGGAGTTCCTGGGCATGGTGAACTTCTACAACCGTTTCCTCCCCCATGCGGCCCAACTCATGCAACCCTTGTACGACGCCTTGCCGGGTCGGAAGCCGGTGGACGAGTTGGACTGGTGCACAGAGATGGCTGCTGCTTTTGATGCTGCCAAAACTGCGCTGGCCGACGCTGCTTTGCTGGCACATCCGTCTTCTACCGCCCCAGTTGCTCTTACTACCGACGCCTCGGATTACGCAGTGGGGGCGGTGTGCGAGCAGTGGGTGGGTGGAGCCTGGCAGCCGCTGGCCTTTTTCAGCAGGAAGCTCCGTGACAACGAGAGGAAATACAGCACCTTTGACAGGGAGCTACTGGGTCTTTTCCTCGCCACCCGTCATTTCCGTTTCCTTTTGGAAGCCGGAGGTTCACAGCTTTCGTTGACCACAAGCCGCTGACGTTCGCCATGGCCAAGTCTTCGGAGCCATGGTCTGGTCAAAAGCAGCGCCAGCTTTCTGCCATCTCCGAGTACACCACTGACATTCAGCACGTGGCCGGCAAAGACAATTTCGTCGCCGACTGCCTCTCCCGAGCCATCACTGGATCCGTCCACTTGGGCTTTGACTACGCAGCCATAGCTGAGGATCAGACCGCGGACTCTGAGGTACAAGCCTACAGGACGGCCCCCACGGCGCTGCTCATGGAAGGTGTGGTGTTTGACACAGCCAACGCTACACTCCTCTGCAACGTCTCCACTGGCTTGCCGCGCCCCATGGTACCTGCTGGCTGGAGGCGTAAGGTTTTTGGCGCCATACACAGACTTTACCAAGCTGGTGGGGGCTCCATTCGTTTGGCCAGGCCTGCGGAGGGACGTCAAGGTTTGGGCTGCGACCTGTGTGGCGTGCCAGCATGCAAAAGTGACTCGTCATACTAAGGCCCCTTTGGCAACTTTCAAAGTGCCTGAGAGGCGTTTTGATCATGTGAATGTGGACCTGGTTGACCCACTCCCCCCCTCCCGGGGTTACACCTACCTCCTCACCATGGTAGACAGGACCACCAGGTGGCCGGAAGTGGTTCCCCTGTCCTCCACTACAGCAGCTGAGGTGGCCCGGGCGTTCGTCATGGCTTGGGTGGCCCGTTTCGGCACACAGTCCGACCTCTCCTCGGACAGAGGTCCGCAGTTCACATCGGAGCTTTATGACTGCGGTCGCCGAGGTCCTGGGGGTAAAGGTCCACCGTACCACGGCCTATAACCCACAGAGCAACGGTCTTTGCGAGCGGTTTCATCGGGACATGAAGGCCGCGCTCAGGGCCAGCCTTACGGGCGGCGATTGGGCTGACCGCCTCCCATGGGTGATGCTTGGCCCTAGCTCCCTCCCCAAGGAAGATCTTCACGCCTCGTCGGCCGAGCTTGTGTATGGCCAACCCCTGCGCGTCCCAGGTGAGTTACTTCCGGATGCCACGGCCCCATGGTCAGTCGCCTCCCATCGTGCCGTGTCCCGGGACGTTGCCGACAGTTCAGTTCGTTCAGTTTGGCAGTTTACGCAACAGACAGGTTGAGTTTGGAGGAATGTAATAAAGTGGAGCGTAAGCTGACTTGACGCATCTCTGTCTCTTGTCTCCTCGCTTACTACACTCCACAACAGTGTTTTAACTTCCACAAAACGGTCAATAAATGTTTTGCAACAGTGTACAATCACTGTGATCATTTTCTATGCATAATGCACTTAAATAAATGTTAAACTGAGTGAAATTGTTGTTGAAATTGCACATCATTTTCTTAAAAACAGGTTGTTCATAATATATTTAGTAAAAGGACAATTCATTGCATACAAAGATTTTTATAATTTACTTCTTATTTGCACTAATACAAAGAAAAAAGTGGACTTATTTTGGTATGAGTTTGGACCCCCTTGAGATCCGATTGAGTTGTATGCGGCCCCCAGACCAGAATGAGTTTGACACCCCTGCTTTAGACACATTTTATTTGTTATTTATACTAGTAGCCTACTGTGATGGTTTTCCACGTCCCCGATTTTTTGGTGCCTCCCCAGGCATTTGGTTCCCTACGCGCAGTGCGTGATGTGCGTGTGCGGAGCTGCCGGCACTGAGCATATTGTCTTGTCAACTAAATTAACATTAAAAGTTTTGCCATGTTGTTATGGGGACTAATCCACGGACCTGAAAAAGGGGCCGGTCTACCCTTTGCGTTCTTCTCCCTAGTTATGCAAGCTAGAAGTCCAATGTCCAAAAAAAAAACATCCCCCCTCTGCTTTTTTGTCAAATCGCACCCTGGTTTTTACTATAATCAGTCACATACGTCTTTGAACAAATAGCAGTAGGAAAAAAAGGACTAAGGGGTAAATGCACCATTGTTTGCAGTAGCAGTGTGGAAAAGAGTACTGTAATGGTTCTAATCTATGGGGTTTAGGTTACGACAGGAATTTTTATGGCAGACAAAACTCCATCCTTTTTTCAATGTGTTCAACAGTGAGTAAATAATTGACTTGAGTACCTGTTTGCTGGGTAAGCCCACGGCATCAACAGTGAAGTTGTGTATCTGCTGTTAAGGCCAGTGATGGAAATGTGTAGATGATCCTCATCCATAGTTGAAATTTCAGCATATTACCGGTAGATGAAAGGACCCTGTTTGGACTCTTCACGTCGGCTGCATCCTCTTCCTATTTCGTTCTGTGAACTATTGACTCTGCACGGCCGATGATTCCATCCCCAACGAGTAAATATTTACTTACGCAGTTGTATAACGGTTGTTTGCTTACCAATCCCGTCTGCACGACCAATCCATGGATTTACATTTGAGGTTAGGTTGTCTATTTCCATTTGTTCGATGGTCGATGGGGGGTTTGGAGGGGATGCAAGGGTCTGTATGTGAATCACTGGGACGGCCTGAAATAGAGGAGGGCCATGGTGTTTGTCTGTGCTAGTGGTTTGGATTTAATCTATCCATCATTTCATAATTTTTCCGTCATGTTTTTGAAAGGTCTTTCAGTAATTTCAAAATAGTGATTTCATTGTGCTATTTATGTCATTAGTTATTACGTCATTAACATTGTTTTAGAGCGAGATATTTCACAGTTTACTGCAGTATCTTCTGATCAAAAGGGCTAATTGTTGAAGGCCGTGGTTTCAATTCCATGAATATAAGAGACACCCATCCACACAGTCCCTCAGTCGACCTTTGACACTGGGGGGGCTACAAAGGCTTCTGACTCTTTGTTTCGCAGTCCCTCTGTGCCGCTGAAACTCCTCTTTATGCCTCCGCAGAGAGAAACTTTTCTTCAGACGTCATTAAAAATAAATCGTAAGGTCTTATGTTTAGTGGTTTATAAAACTGTCCCAAAGAGATTGATTTAAACATTCCATGGAGGGAATAACTACAATTGATATTTCAAGGGCATGTTCACCAAAAATATTTATCCTGGTCTGATCTGACTAAGAACGATATAAAACTGAAAATGGCAATGAATATTTGGTAATTTGTACAAACATAAGTAGCTACTAATAGTCCATAGTTAAAATAATACGTCCAAAAAGTTCACAACATTTTGTTTCAATCAGAGGCACAGGACGGATGTGCTCACAAGATGCTTTGAGGCCTCTTCCTCCTTTTTGCCAGTATTATGCTTATAATGTTTTATGTTTTACTGGATATTCATTTCATGGTCTCCTTGTCCAAAAAGAAAAAAATCCAAAAGTCCAAAATGGCAGAGGCAAGGCTCTGCTGCTGGGAACCGATGACGGAAAAATACTAATAATAACTAAGTAAGGAAGAGTAAGTAAGTTCATTCTCAAAACTGCATGTTGTAGTGTCCCTACTTTATATTGTATTAAATAAGTACTTTCCTCAACATTGGAAATTGTTGTCTTGATGAGTCGCTTGTTCCAAAGGTTTGAATGAAAAGAGACCCAACAGAGCTCCGGCTGATTGAAACCCATTGGTTGCGTGATTCAACTATTCAACTAGCTTATGACTAAACAAATAGCATTGCTCAAAGTATTTATCCGTTTCCATTTCTGTTCTTGTTTAGGTCGAGTGTTGCATCCTGGTATCCCAGGATGCATGTAGGATGCATGTAGCCACCGGTCCAATCAGAGTTGAGTATTATGTTGTGACATTATTCAAATGTTAGAGAGCTCTGAAAGCAGGTGGAGGGGAGTCATTGCTGGCTGTTGGCGTCCAAACAGCTTCAGCTGACTTACCGGCAACTTGATAAAGGACAAGTCCCAACCTGCCCCCTGACAGCTGAGCACTGCAGTGTAAGGGACTGACTTAACGGCCTGAGCGGCCAATCAACAGAGAATGATCTGCAACAGTACTGGGATCAGCTTGAACTGTTAGTATTTTTTTTAAGCAATAGTGGAAGAAAGTTATTGATTGTCAATATCTGCTGGTTTTGAGCCTTGTATTATACTTAACAGAAAGTACTGAATAGATTTGAGTTTTCCACCAGTGTCCCTTTGACCAGGGTCGCTGGTTGTTACAAGCAACTGGGGAAGAAAATAAAACCAGTCTGTGCTGTAAAATCCTGATTATAACTATACACACAGGTGTTTATAGATCATATTCAACACAGCGTATTGATCAAATAAAAGTAGTGATAAAACTTAAGGAGAATTTCTGTGTTTTGACTTTATGTTCCTCACTGTACTGATGCACTAATGTACTGCTTCCAAATGTGTCATTTTTTATATGGAATTTCATCAGCTTCCATCAACTAGATTTCCTCTTCTCTTTTCTCAGTTTTTATTCACAATTTATTTAACTGTTATTGAATGTTATTTAATGGCATTGAGCAAATCAAAGACTGGATTCGTCAAAATTTACTACAATTAAATGAAGACAAAACTGAGATCATTGTATTTGGTGCTAAAAAAGAAAGGTTTAAAGTAACCCAACACCTTCACTCTCTGTCCCTGAAAACATCAAATAAAGCCAGAAATTTGGGGGTTATTATGGATTCAGATTTACACTGAGTCACAGCAAATCAGTAACAAAATCGGCCTACTATCACCTCAAAAATGTAGCACGACTTAGAGGTCTCGTGTCAGCTCAAGACTTAGAAACACTTGTACATGCCTTTAAAACTAGTAGGCTAGACTATTGTAATGGTCTCCTTGCAGGTCTTCCAAAAAAAACTGTCAGGCAGCTCCAGCTTGTTCAGAACGCTGCTGCTAGAGTTCTAACAAAGACCAAAATATGTGAGCACATTACACCAATCAATTCTTAAATCCTTACATTGGCTCCCTGTATGTCAGAGAATTAATTTCAAAATCTTACTGCTCACATATAAATCACTACATGGTTTAGGGCCAAAGTTTATCACTGATATGCTTCCACTACATAAGCCTTCAAGATCACTAAGATCTTCTGACACCAATCTGTTAGGCTACGCTCACACTGCAGGTTGAGATGACCCAATTCCGATTTTTTGGCCCCTATGCGACCTGTATCTGATGTTTTCATGACAGTCTGAACGACACAGAACCCATCTTTTCAAATGCGACCCAGGCCACTTGGGAGATTCGGAAGTGAATTCGGTGTTCGTGAAGCAACTCGCATCAGTGTCCCACCACTCCTGGCTGCGACTCCGCACAGACACATTTCTTTGTACCGACGTTGCTACCGCTGCTCCACAAAACGCCAGAGCTAAAAACCTCGCTCTCTTGCGTTTGAATTTTTTTCTTAAAACGAGAAGATTGTAACTTCTGGCTCCGTTGGCAAAATAACTTCAATATGTTTAATATCACCAGAGAATGTCTAATATAGACGGGCTGATATCACTCCACTGTTGACATCAATGTTTAGCTAAGTGACGTCATTGACCATTGAGTACTCTTCTGCGCATGCGGGTCACTTCTGGGTCATTTCACGTTCACACAGGAGATCACATATTGTTCGCATTTAATTAGAAATGTGAACGGCCTTCCAAAAAAATCTGATTTTTTCAAAACATCGGAATTGAGCATTAAGCCCTGCAGTCTGAACGTAGCCTTAGTGATTCCCAGAGTAAATACAACTCATGGGAAAGCATCATTTAGTTACTATGCAACAAACAGCTGGAATAAACTTCCTGAAGATTTAAGACTTGCCCCAACTCTGACCACGTTTAAAACAAGACTGAAAACTTATATGTTCACCTTCGCCTTTTTTACCTACATTGCACTTTTAACCTCTGAAGATTTTAATCTCTCAATCTGCACTGAAACTGTTAATTATTTTTATATTTATCATTTTATTTGCGTTTTTTTTTTTAATTGTCTTTTAATTCTTTATTTCACTTTATTGTATGACATGTTATGATGTTAAGCACTTTGAGTCTTCCTTGTGTATGAAAAGCGCTATACGAATAAACTTGCCTTGCCTTACATCTCTGCATATACAATAACATTTACACGGTATCTGGAGTCACTGTCTCTTCTTTGTGCTGCATTGCATCACACACTTTTGCTGCCATCGGTGGCCCCGAGCAGAGGGGTGTCCTGTTCCACTCCCTTCTGGGAGCTGGAACGTAACAGTTATCAATAGAACAATTGGTGGTATGTGTGTTCGTATGCCTGTTCTCTTTACAATGGATTGGGTGTATTTATTTAAAAGGCTGCTGGACTATTAGAAGGCAAACAATTGTTTTGGAAAGAAAGATATGGAGCCTTTTGGCTGTTGAAAATGAATAAGTTGCCTACCGCTCAGCAGACACTTGTTACATCTCTACAAACCCCCTCGTACAAGCTGCAGCCCCGTCTGGGGGGTGATGAACACAGAAGGGTGATGAAGGTGGAGGGCGCCCCGACCTGCTGTAGCTCACAGGGACATCAGTGATGCACCATCTAAAAGTCACTCCGTAAAACAATATTTGGTGCGACCCATCAATGTGTGAAAGTGTTCAGCAGATAGTTTACAAAAAAGTGTCATAGCAGTATTTACCATCGGTAAACCGATGTCAACTGAACCTACCTGTATTTATGGCTCTTATAAAAGCGATATAAGGCAGAAAATTTGTAATTTTCACAAGAATGTCAGACAGCAAAGTAAGACTGCGAGAGAGGGCACCTGGGAAGCCAACTTCAGATTGTGTCTAAAGCCTTTACTAAATGCCAATGCCCGGTGTAAGACATTTCCCATGTTGTAAAATGTCTGCACTGAGCTCGTTGGGAATCCGAACAATTTTCCAGCAGAGCCGTTTGAGAAAAGGTCAGTGAGCAATACAGAGCAAGAAAAAGCTGCAGCATCTATGTTGGAGTCATAAAGGTTCAGAGGGGAGAGAAAATGGCAGAGGAAGAGAGACAAGTGGAGAGGGTATGAGGCAGAAGGAGCCTGGTGATTTAACATCTCCCAGAATGCCTTGCATCGATAAACCCCAGAGAGCATGCCTGCAGCCAATTAGCAAGCCAGGCAGGCACAACTCATGTTTTCAGGGGGAAATCTTAATCTAGTGCTACTACATCTGTCTTTTTATCAAGTTTAAACCAAATATTTCCATCAATCCCGACAGTCTATGTGCAGTAAAAAATGTTTGCGTTGTTTTTTCAGAATGGATAGCAAGATTTTAACTATCGGTTACTAACTGTCAACTATACTTTGGATTTAAATATGAGCATTATTACTTTGTAAAAAAGTTATAATATATATATATATATATATATATATATATATATATATATATATATATATATATATATATATATATATATATATATATATGAAGAAAAAAATGTTCTATGACAGTGTACAAAACGGCTAAGAATCTTTCACAAAAATAAAAATCTTCATAGTTATTTTTCCAGACTTACATGTGGCAAGCGATCAGGGGCTGAATCCTATTTTGGAACTGTTAACTACCCCTTTAAGTGGCATCACAGATTTATTGTACTGCATCGTTTCCCTCCTTCTCCACTGACCCAGATTTGAACAGCGTTTGGCGGTAGATTTAGGATCCTATGGCCTGTTACGCAAGAACTTTGGGGCTGTTCCTCAGACTGGCTCTTTGCATGTAGGGCGGGAACCGGTCTGCTAAAAAAAAAAATAGTAGCGAGCACTCTCCCTCCACAACTTTTCGCGCTGTAACCCAGGTGATATTAGCGCCACTGCAGTTGTACCCCTCCCCCGACCCGACCCCCCTCCCCGTCTGTTTCAACCGCAGAGATAATTACATCCAGACAATAGCCCTGGTGATTAGGTTAAATAAAGGTATTGACAGAGGGTTTCTGGGTGCCAGTTGACGCTGGTCTCGCCGCAGAAGAGGAAGCAGTGGAGATGCGAAATGCTCAGCTAATCGGCAAAGATCGTCTATTTCAGTGACGAGTCACTCGTTTCAGAATATTCATCCGTTTTGAAAGACAAACTCAGACGACATTAGCAGGACATTCTACTGTATTTATTTAATCTGGTATCAAATAATCGCTCCCTCTATTTTTCACGCGATTATGCAAAAATTCCTTGTTTTTATTCAACCAAACGTGAAAAATTAACAGTCATTAAAAGAGGTGGTTACTAAAATGACTGAACCAATAGTCACATGGTACCTTGTTAGATGTCTCTGCATTATTATTGTCGTATCTATGTTTCGCCGTTCTTTTCTAAGCCGTGCCGAAACCAAATCATTTTACGCTCATTCACTTTGCGCTGGAAAAGTTCAGGGTAAAAATGAGAAGTAATGCAAAAAAACGAGATTTCTGATCCTGCACAGGAAATAGTCATAGAGTGAGACGTCTTCTATTAAACCCCCCCAGGCTTGGACGGAGCGCGCCGGTTCCCCCGCCAGCACAACCATGGAGGCGTGGCCATATTCCGTGCCCCTTCTACAACCACCCGAGCAAAACCTCGCTGACTGGCTGGAGGTGAGTGACGCGCCAATCCATCTCGGTGTTGATTGGCCGACGTGAGCCAGATGCCTGAAAGCGCCAGAAAACAAGCTTGAGCGGGGTATGCTGGCGTCTCCCCGGGAATGTTCGGATCGGGCAGAAGTAAAGGACTAGAGGTGCAGTCAGAGGAGGATAGGGACGTTTGTTTCAAAGAGGGAAATTAGCTGCTATGTTAATGTAAAGAAAGTTCCCGCTGACACGTCAACCCGTCGAAAGAACCGGACACACACCTCCACTGTAATAGTTCATTCATTCAGCAGAAGCGAAAGGTGAGGGACCCTGCGGAATGCTAGGCTGGTCAGCTGAGCTAGGAATGCTAGCCAAGCAGCTCACTAAAGCCGAATTGGTATTTACAACCAATGCTGTAAAAATGTCACAGTAACCTAACATTTTGGTGTTGCATCTAACGGGCTCTGCCTCACCTATTAGTGCGCTCTGATGCGAGGGAGTTTACCCTTTACCCTGTTGGGACAGTTAAGGCTGCCTCACGTAACAACCGTGAAGTAACACGTTATTACCGACGACATGTAACCATCCATGCAGCTTATTGCTTATTGAAACGCAGTCGGTGTGCGCGACGTGCGGTCAGCAGGGCACTTGGTCGTTGCGGTCGTTAGCTTGCTAAGGGCTAATTAGCTGCTCTTCTTTGCGCCAAATTCAGCTGACCACTCGTCTTGAGCTTTCAGCGAGTCGCTAATGAGCCGAATTCACCCATTTAGGATTTCACTCGAGTGTTTGGTATCTGATAGCTTATATCCATCTTCAACTTTCCTTTTTATTTGGACTGCATTTTCCCCCAGATGGAAGTTGAATGTCTCGCACTGAAAGACCTCACGAGTCCCAGGAAAAGTTTCACGGAGGAGGACGGGGGCCGCAGTGAACAGAAGGTAAGGGATCTTAGGTGTGGTCTGGGCAGAGAAACGGGTCAGGTGCCTACATGTCGAAAGCAATGTGGCATCTGAATCAGTAAAATTAGGTTTGGGGGGGGGGGGGGGGGGGGGGGAGGGCTTGGCTGGCTTTTGTATTTCAAACCAGTTTGTGTGCGAGACAGGATTTTCTAGTTCTAATTGAAGGCACCCAAAATTCATCATCACGTCTGCGGTTTATCTGCCCTAATGTAAACGCCTGACCTGGATGGAGGTTTCTGTCTGCAGCAGCAGGGGAAGCGTTTTAACATGGTTTACTTTCTCCTTCACAGGAAAACATCTACGCAGAGAGAAGAAGGTCCACGCCTCTGAAGTCTGCAGAAGAGCCCGGCCCTGGCTTCGCGATGAGCAGAAAGGGCGCCCCCCCCGACCTGGCCCACGTCACCCCCATTAAACACTCGCCCCTGGCCGAGCCCTGGACCCCCACAGCCAATCTGAAGATGCTGATCAGTGCGGCGGGCCCGGACATCCGGGACCGAGAGTTGAAGAAGGTGCTCTTCAGACCCATCGAGAACGAGAAGCCAGAAAGTCCGGATACTCTAGCAGAGGATACGGAGGTGGAGGACTCCTGTCAGGTAAGAGCTCCCACTGACGAGCAATCATCTCGATTACACAACCTTCACTGTGTTGAAAGTCCAGGGAGTGAACGCGTAAACCTTCATTTTACACACAGATTTTACACAGGTTTCAAAAGCACAAATACAATGTGTTTTATATACAAAAATGTTGTCGCCCGCTCAGTTCGAAGCTGGGGATGAGGAGGATGACACGGGGAAAAAGCCCAGCAGAAAGCAGAAGAGTCTGGGACTGCTGTGCCAGAAGTTCTTGGCCCTGTACCCCGACTACCCACCGCAGCACTGCCCCATCTGGATCTCTCTGGACGAGGTGTCCACCAGTCTTGGTAAGTAGTGGGGGCAGAGTGTGGAGCCGTCCCGGTCACATGGGTTGTTGGATCCCTGACCGTTGTGGGATTTCCAAACGGCTGATTTGTCTTCTCTCGCCACGAAATAACCAGGAGTGGAGCGGCGGCGAATCTACGACATTGTCAACGTGCTGGAGTCTCTCATGCTCGTCGGTCGGATTGCCAAGAACAGCTACAGCTGGTACGGTCGGCTGCGGCTGGAGGCCACGCTGGCGGAGCTGCAGCGGCGGGGTCGGCAGCAGGGCTACCACCTGCAGATGGACCTGGCCACTGAGGGCAGAGGGCCTAGACCGGGACGCGAGGACGACGGGGCGGAAGGAGACGCCGTCAGCGGTAGTGTGACCAGAGATCCAACTCTGACTCTAACTTTAAAAAGTCCAGAGATCAAAAAGTGCTGACTTGGCTGACTGAGCTCATTTACTGTCAACCTTTCTGATGGCTGTTGTAGTTTCAGGAAAAACATTGATACTGCACATTGATTTTAAAGGGTAGATTTCATGTTTGAGGCCGCTGCCTCCAAATAAACACTAAAAATAAACTATCATTACCATTAAACCCACAGGTATAAATACAAGCCTGGTTTCCATAACGATCCCTTTCATAATGTTCAGCATGCAAGCTACTTCTACAATGATCAAGTTAAAATGATCTACCTACTACGGTTGCAGGACGGGCAACCTCTGCATAACAAGCTAGTTAGTAGGGATGCATGATGATATCGGCACAACATCGGTATCGGCCGATAAAAGCTTAAAATGACCATAATCGGCCGGTATGACTGTTTCTGCCGATAAGGTGGGGTGTTTTGCTATGCGCGCGTGACGACCATGAACGCAGCTTGTGCGCCAGAAACTTAAACTTCCACCATGTCGGCTGTGTAACAGGTCAGTCCATCACACCGTCTTCGGCATCGTTAGCCGTTAGCTACCCGTGCCTGCGCGCTCTGAGGCTAACGTTAGCTTGCTAGCTAAGAGCAAACCGTCGCGGAATGGTGAATGGGAAACTGCTGTCGCAGGTGCAGCGGCTGGTTTTAAACACACGCCCCACCGTTGGTGTCTGACGGTGTCATGTGATCGAAATAAACCAGCATGATGTCCTTCATTCAGCAGCCACACAGTGGACAGCCGCTAGGTTAGCAACGGGTCATAACAACACCGCCTCCGGTGTCCCTTTCAGAATAAAACATATAAAGTAGCTGGGTGTTGGTTTTTGTGTGATGAAGTCATATGATATTGAGAAGGAGCCATGCGGTGGAGTACAAATAGGTATTCTGGAAAGGAGTTTTATTTTCATAATTTTGATCACATACAATAACAATGCATGTTATGTGTAACATTACAGCACAAACATAACATAATAAAAATCTTTCTACATCGGCATCGACATCGGGCAAAATGAGTTTGAATCCAATATCGTGCATCCCTACTATTTAGCATTAGTTTCGGTCCTCGTCCGCGGTTACATGTGAGACGTCACTTTATTTTCGGTTCGATGGCACGAGATCGACTGGTAGATCGCGATCGACGTATTGCCCACCCCTGATGTCAGGAGGTCTGTGCAGCAGCTCATTAAGGCATCGGCGGCACATTTAATCAGCTCCTGGTTTATGAGCAGTTCTAACTTGCTGCTGTAAGGACTTGATTTTTAGACCAATAAAGACGTTTTCAGTGAAGTGGAGAGCCGTAGTCTGACACACTTGTGTGTTTCTTTGGTGTTTGTAGCTTGCGGCAACAGGAAAGACAAATCTCTGCGCATCATGAGCCAGAAGTTCGTCATGCTCTTCCTGGTGTCCAAGACTCAGACGGTTACTTTGGACGCAGCAGCGAAGATCCTCATCGAGGAGAGCCAGGACTCGTCCAGTCACAGCAAGTACAAAAGTAAGCGAGCACAAAGGAACGGGCCCTGTTACACAAAGCACGTCTTCCATTTTGTATCAACGTTTCTGTCAATTTTGGTGTTTGCAGCGAAGGTGCGGCGGCTGTATGACATCGCAAACGTGCTGACCAGCCTGCGCCTCATAAAGAAGGTCCATGTGCGGGAGGAGAGGGGCAGGAAGCCCGCCTTCAAGTGGCTCGGCCCCGTCGACTTCAAAAGCTCAAGTGCTGGTAAGTTTGAGTGGAAATTAAACAATCCACCCAGTGGAGTGGATGTGCTAAATGTCTCTCCACTAGCAACTCTATAGCAAATGGACGCGTTGAAAAGAAAAAAATCGGTTGCTCAGTCCCTGTCCATCTCCGTCCCATCAGCTGCAGGAAATGGTGTGGACGGGGCAGCTGTCACTCTGCCCCAGGCCACGCAAACAATGGCGGGCGTCGACCTCGGAGGAGCCAAGATAGAGCGCCACGCCTCCTTCAATGTCCCACCCAGTCCTTTGGACGTACAGCGTCTGGTCAACTCTGCACCCAGCAGTCCACGGCGAGACGTTACCGGTAAGAGACACCGATGTCTTCCACGCCACTGCTCAGTCAGCCAGTGGTGGAACACCGAACGTGTTTTATTCTCATCGGATGCATCCGTCTCTTCTTCACGCCACAGGTCTGCCCTCCCAGCCGGTGGACTATTCCAAAAAGACTCCGGGCAACAGCGCCGTGTGTCGCCTGCAGTTCGGCAGCACCACTGAGTGAGTCAAAGCCGCTCGGCCATCGCGCTCGCAATGATTCATCTGCAGTCTACCTACACGGATTTACTGCCGCTAAGTTTACTGGTCCTGGCATCAGCTGCCTGGAACGAGGACACATGTGGAAAGGAAAAGTCGATACTACAAAGGGCTTGCCTCAAAATGGAGTCCCCAATCACTGGAATGGACTGCAGAATGTTTCACACTCAGCGCCGTTGTTTGCATTTGGCTGGAGCTCCGGGCTTCATGTAACCTGCCACCGTAGATGGCTTCGGCGTCCCATTCCTCTGTGCTTTGGCTCCCTGGGTGCGGTACCCAGCATTCATAGTGTTTATGCGGTCGGCCTGCTCATGGCCCAACCACAGCGTCCTCCCAGTGGTTTTGGAGGAAGAGAATTTGGATAGAGGCGCCTCAAACTGGCGCTTGAATTCTAATCATTCCGTGGTTCTGTCTGGTTTCCTCGGCAGCAACCGCCCCATCAGCACCAGTGGCAGCCCGCTGGCTCCGTCCTCCACCCGTCCCGTCCCGCGGGCCCCACACCCAGAGCACGTCCTCGCCACCTCCTCCTCCTCCCCGCACTGCTTGGCCTACCTGTCCAACCTGTCCCAGCCGTCGGTGGTCATGCTGTACCGGGCGCCGGCCACTGACTGGACGCCCGAAGGTCCGAGGTCGCCCGGGGCGGAGTCTGACGAGGGCAGGAAGAGGAGGAGGGATGAGGAGGAGGAGGAAGAAGAGGGGACAGGTGTTCAAGAAGCAGAGGGCGCCCGCGTTCTTGGGATGTGACGAGGTGAGGCCCTTATTGCCTGGAAAATAATTGATGGCGTTTACTGGCAACAGCATAGTCACTTTGGGTTTAGTACCGTGCTATGAGGTGTCTTTATTGGTGCTGGAGAGCAGACTATTAAATTGGAAACATGAAATACTACATGCTGGCTGATGACGAGGTCATTCCTGCTGTAATTAGTTACTTATATTGGTCATTTAAAACCTTCACCATTAATCAGGCTGCATAATCCTCGTAACACGTTCCATGATGAAATGGAGAGTGCACTAAAAAGGAAAATGACCTGCAAGAAGTTAATTTAAAATGTTACCAGAGTCATCACTGCAGTAGTTTTTAGTTTCTGAATCAGAAATTGTTCTATTTTATTACATTTCTTCCCTAAATCTGGATGGTGGCTGAGCTGTCCCGTGCTACATTTAACCTCGCTGTTTGCTGTCCTTCTAGGGGTGCGATGAACCTCACAGGGAAGCAGCAGAGAATCCGCCAGCAGGTCACACCAGGACGTCCCCTAGTCGCCCCCCAGTAGGCTTCATCGGAGAGCAGAGGCCGAATGAGAGTCATGGGCGCAGCGAGCCCGCACAACCATCGCACTACCTCTACGTACCCAACAACGGAGGTAACGCACGCAACTAAGCACCAGCCACACAGGGGCCCGATGTCCAGCTCCATGTCTCTGTACAGGCCTGGTACACGTTATGATCAGCATCAGGAAGTCCCTTAAATGTTTCCTGGTCTTCTCCAGGTCTGAACAACCTTAACTTCCTCTTCGCCGCCGGCCAATCACCAGCCGGTTTGGCCCTTCCCCACGGCGGCGTCCCCGCCCTGGCGCTGCCCTACGTCCTGATGCCCTCTGCAGCCCTCTCCCACTACCCTCTGGTGGCCGGAGGCCTGCCCGCTGCTGTGATGTCACCCGCCCACTTCATGGTGGGGGCGGCGCCGTACGGCCTGGCGGCAGCATCGGAGGTCAACGGGTCTGCGGCGGCATCGCCGTCCAACCAGGAGCAGTGCAGGCTGTACGGCTCAGTGCCGGCAGCTCCACACTCCCCTTCGGGCCGGCATCAGACCGTCGGCATCCACACAGCAGAACCGCCGGTGAGAAGCTTTGAGGACTCGGAGGGGATCACATGAACATTTCTCTCCTGATAGACGCTTGATCTCCCCTCATTAACTCATTTAGACACTTTCAGGTGGATTCATCTCAAAGATGTTAAATGAGGGTGAAATGGCTGTGTAGCAGTGAGGTGTAAATTAGGTGTAAACTACGCCCCACTACCACCAGTCCTCGATCAACAGCTTTTTAACAGTGGCAGCTTAGTGGAACCCGAGATGGCCTTCCTATTGGAAACAAACCCGTAACCGTGTAACTAATCTGGAGCAGGCTTACATCGACACGTTCTCACTTCACTCTCTCTCTCCCTTCACAGACCCCACACACACCGAAGGAAAGCACACCATCTGCCTCCAAGGCTTTCTTCCAGACGCCAGGCACACTGGGAAGTGTAGTCAGCTCGGCGCCAGCAGCCCGAAAACGAGGCTCGGCCCAGAGGAGGCTGGACGTCGGCCACCCGCCGACCAACCAGCTGGACGTGTGAGGAGACGATGGGGTTTTAACACTCAGCTGTTGATCCTGAATGTGAAAGAATGTAGTTTTAAACAATTGGTGCTTTTAAGTCTATTAATACATTTAAGGGTTTCCTCCCAAAATGCATGAATATAAGCTTAAAATACCTGTCAGTGGAGTCTGGAAATCAACTGGTATGTGGTATTTTGCAATTGACTCCTTTTTAACTCCTAAAACTCTTCTGTTATTGGTCTTTGTGTCAACGTCTGCATGTGCCTCCTGGCTCGGTTACAGGACAAGATTTCAGTGAATGAGAAGCAGTGTCACAGTGCCCTCCTGTGGTGGGAGTTGTTTACTGCTGTTTGTATTATAGCTACGATCCTCCTACCCAGATGTGATCAAGCTACCCAATTCCTGATATCCAATTGCTATTTATATTTTAGTTAATATATGTTGATTTATACGGACTGTAATGGAACATGGACTGTGTTCAGACAAAATGACTGTTGTCAGTCGACCCCTTCAGGTTGCGTTTCATCATCAGGGTGTATTAGAAATTCTATTAGCTGCAGATCACCAGCAGACAATCCCCTCTTGGCTCATTTCAGACGCCACGGTAAGGAGAGCAATCAATAAAGCCTTAACTGTCTTAGCCTGCCGTGCGTTCCCGTGTCCTCGGCCTACTTCATCCACAGCGGGTCCACAACCCGCCAGGAAGAGGAGTTTCACTAGTGCTGTGCTGTGCATGTTTTATCTGTGGTGTCCGCAACCGCTGTGCTTGAAGGTTAAACACGTAACCCTGACGACTGAGGGATAATGTAACCCTGTGCTCAGGTACTTGAATACTTGTGACTTCAGAGTACTGTAAAGATGTATTTTTAATCTAAAATGTATCCAGGGAAAGCAGACTGAGGTGCCTCGATACATTTGAGAGCTCCAGGCATGGCCGTATCCTGCTGAGGTTGGGAGACTTTAGTGCCTTACTTAGGGCACCTTGGAGGAGATAAGAACTGTTGCCTGATTACAGATCCGGAAGTTGCGGAGGGGATTTGCATCATCAGCCCTGGACGCATAAACCCACTAACTTGCCTCCAGACAACTCTGAAAAATACTTCAGGAGAGTTTAGCGGTTTGACACCAAAGGGAGCACAAATAATCCACTGACTAGAATAGACATCCAGTGGATGTCTATTCATGAGTGTACAGTTTGATGTCTTTTTATATATTATATTCAGATTGCCATTTATACCTCCACATGCAGAATGTCACATGCCGCTTGACTGTGTTGGAAAATAATGATTATTGCACTGCTAGCTTTAGTAGTTGTGTCTTCTAGTGCATCCTTATAATAACCCCGGTGCTGTTGCTTCACTGTAGCGCTCTACTCTCTGCATGAAGGGCCAAACCAGTGCTGTATGACCTCCACAAACTGTCATTAAAATGTATGACTTTTGTTTGTCATTTCTGGGATATCTTTTCTCAAATATGAGTTGGAACTAAAACAAGTTATTCATTCCTCAAATGTCGGTGCAAAAAAGGTGCAGTCAATTTGTGTCTGCTGAGGTTCAATTATTTATGATAAATGAAAATACATTTGGGATAAACACATAACTAATCATCTAATCTAAACTTGTATTACCGCACTTAAACTGAGCTGTGGGAGTTGATGTGTTTGGCCCCTGCCAGGCATTGATGACACGACATCAGCGGCTGGTACAATTAACTACACAGATAGATAATTTAGCAAAGTATCTGTTCTGTTTGCACTGTTCCTGTTCACTTTCACATGCACACCCACAAACGGGCAAAAACACATCAACATGGATTTCAATACAAAATACCCCTCAAATAAATGCATTAAAATAGAAATACTGGCCAGAAAATAGCGGAGTATTCCAGTTTGGGCTGCTATACTGTATGCAAAGGTCCAGCGAACCCCCAAAAATGAAGAACAGTCACAGAATGTCAGTTTAAGCAAAGCTATTAAAAGACAACAACTTGATGGATTATTCCATCGAAGGTGTGAGTGTCTGGAATAAATTAATAATTGTTAGCTAATAAGATCGAAAGAAATCTGTCAATTTATCCAATGATCTTCATTGTAAAAAGGCTATTCAAAGTGTCTAGCTACTGCACATGTAATGCCTGCAATCACCATCACATATTTATTTTCCATGCGATGGTCATCACCCATTTTACATAGAAAATGCTGAAATGAACTGTTGACCATTCCTCTATTATGAGACTTAGAGTCATAACTGGCTTTCTCCATCATGGCAGGGCCGACTAAGTGTCAGTATGCAGCTGTACGATGTAAAACGTGGCTAATAAACATTTACGTTGATATCAGAAATCTGGGTAAAATTTGGCATAAAAAGGCCATGGGGTGGTGTGTTGTGCATTTACTTACAACGTTTGTATTATCGTATTTGAAAACGGCAGAGACAGACAATCTTTATCAATAGGATCAGAGCCGGTTCCGGCCCGCGGGCCGTGGTTTGGGAACCACACACTCAATCGCTTACGTTGTGTCCAGCAGGGGGCAGGATAATCGCGGCCTCCGACAGACACTTCATCACCGTAGATGCTTTTACTTCTCCGACCCCCCCCCCCCCCGTGCAGGCGGGACCAACACTGCTCATCCTGATCTTTGGGATGTGACGTACTGAATGATCTGTATTTTTTACACACATGTGCACACGGATGGCAACATGGACACGTCTGAAATCCATTGAGATAGAAAAATGTCACTGGGGCATATTCTAATGAAACTCTGGTTTCCGCTTCTCTCGAGCTCCCACGTAATTTATCCACGATCCTATTGTGTTGCAGCACCTTGAGGTCACGCCCCCTGAAGCCCCTCCCACTCCGGGTCAGCGTGTGGAGGATGTGGCATCGCAGTCTGCGGCTCACTGAGGATAGTGTGGGAGCCCCTGATAGTCCACGCAAGGTAACGAACTCTTTTCGAAGTCTTTTCTGCTCTTTTTGTGAGGAAATTCAGTGGCTTTACTGAAAAAAATGTTTTTTGCAATGTTACTGCATATATGGAACGCGTTGGTTGTTGGTTCCTTTGCGTCGTAGAGCAGACTGCGCAGTGTCACATCTGCAGGTTCCCAAATGGATCTTTAGAGCCAGGAATTGCCCACTTGTTTGTGTGGCCGATCCATTTTAACTTCACCATGGATGAAATGCTGCTTTTTGCCATTGTTTATAGAGGGCAGGAATCAAGAAGGAAAAGCACAGCAGTGCTGGTGATACAACCGAACGACTAGTGATCAGGATAACGAGCCAAACAGAACCTAAAGCATGAAACTATACAGAACATACGCCTAAAAAACCCGCGAGCCTAAATACATCTATAATTTAACGTGGGTGTTTTAACACGATAGAATGTTGATAATAACACGTTTTTAACGTAAACGTCACGCACTGTGGTGAGAGCAACAAGTCTGCGTACCAACAACACCACGATGCTGTGCGACACAACACAAAAGAAAAACAATGTCATTTGGGTTTATTTAGAAATCAGATGCCACATCACGTGATCGGTGAGCCATGTGAAGAGTTCAATAATATTAAAGATGCATTAGTCATTTCTCGTCCTGAATGAAATGTGGCATGATTAAAATCACTGGACAGCCGCACAAATATCGGTCTTTGCAGACTTAAGCCACAAATGATATTAATAAATAAAAATGAATCCCTGATTGTAGACTAGTTATTACCATTGAACTGTGTGACTTTTTGATTGGGTGTAGTGTCTATGAAAGTACAAATCAGCTGACTTATTGGTGTTGGGCCTTGTCATCACACCCAGCCGGTGGGGGACTCAGAGCGTAATAATGGTGTTCTTTCATCTCCACAGTCTCTAATCCAGTTTGGAGGAGGGCCGACTAGATTAATACTCCGTTTTCTTTTCAAATGAATAAAGACAAATAACAGTCATAGACAGACGGATTTCACAACTCTTGGTCTGATCAGACCAGTTTATCGCCGATAGGATATCGGTGCAGTCAGCGTAGCAGTGATGAAATGTTGAATGTGTCCCGCCCCCTTGACGCAGTTTTAAAGCGGAGTGAGTCTGTAATTACAGACAGATGTGCATGTGAGTCAAGGAGGGAATGGGTGCGTGGTGTCAGAGTGCTTACTCACACTTCCTGGCTGCTCTCTGTGTTGGTATCCAACATTCACAGCCCGCCAGACAACAAAAGCCTGAAGGCATGGCGCCCTGAGACATTCCTCTGGGAATTAGTCGGCCCTCTTTTTTTGCGTTTTTTTGGAGCTTCTCAAAGGGAAGATGTGGTTATTACAGTGTGGAGCGAGCAGCTGTTTGCCTCCAATCTGAAGAGAGAAAGGCATTCAAACAGCGAGTAAACAACATGCTCCTTTTCCATCCAAAACTACAGTTTAAGTGCTTTTGAGTGAGGCATTTCCCCTCTGAGCAGAGTCCACTGGGCGCTATGGTTACCTGGCACGTCCTTCAAGTGGAAGTGTGTGTGAGAGTGAATAAAGTGCTGAAAAACAACAATGCTGAATTATTTAAAGATCCCCTTTCCTTTGTGGACGACCCCTGAGGGGGACCTTCACTAGAGCGAGTCGAGACAGACAAAGTAACGCTGCCCCGGACGTCTTCTCCGTCTCTCTTCTCAGAAACAAAGACAATGCCGAACTGGGGAGGAGGAAACGAGTGCGGCGCGTGCCGCGGGACGGTTTACCACGCCGAGGAGGTGCAGTGTGACGGGAAGAGTTTCCACAAATGCTGTTTCCTCTGCAGTAAGTACAGCTGGAAGTCCTCAAACTGTGGACTCAGAGGGCACTGAAAGAGCAAAGCAGGGTTTGTGGATATGCTTTAACACTGCTAACCATTTTTCAAATCGGTCTCAGGTCATTTCCCAGCTCGGGCCGCCCAACTTCCCTACTTTTTCATTAGAATAGTGTGGATGTGTTTGACTACTCCACAACTGGGCACGAGCTCTCTAACATTTTTTAACAAAAAGCCTGTATTAACAACACGGAGAAAAGACATGGTGATTGACCAGTGATGGTTGGTCAAAAAGAGGCCTCAAGTGGCATTATGGGAAGTGTAGGAAGATGCGCTCGTGCCTTGCTCACAGAGCCAAGATCCTCAGCTGCCAATGCTGCTTTAAATGTGAATGCTCTTCTTTTTATTGTCTGTTTAGCAAAAACTAAAGTGCAAAGTTGGCCAAATAATGTGTTTTGATAAGTGAAAGACTGTTTTGCAATCTTACATGAGATTACTGACTGCTGGATAGAATCTCATTCAAAAGCCCGCTGTAAGAGGAAAGCTGTAAGACGATAAGAGAGAACCCGTTGCGTTGTGAAAGGAGTCACGTGAACTTCTTGGATCGAAAAGGTCACTGAAAGTTAATACACAAGAACTCTTACGTCAAGAATGTCCCCCCATCAGCACGCAGACAAACAAGAGACAAAGGTCTTTAAAATGTTAATGTAAGACGTGCCAAGCGCAGATATACGTATGACACCGGAGAAAGACCCGTGAAGTCAGTTCCACCTCTCCACAGCTACTCAGAGGACGCTCAACGTTTGTTTGATTTCAACCGTGTTTGTATCCGTTTGTTTTTCTGCTCCGGAACCACACTTTAAATGCCAGTGAAGACATTCCATCAAAGGGACTAGAATTATACAAGCTTTCATTGAGCTGCTATCATGAGAAGATTAATGTAATAAGAGCCTCAAAAAGACGGACATCAGCGCCTCCTTTACAATGGCAGCTTTGTCCAACATTCCTGCTGAGGACTTAGTGTCCTTTACCATTTTCTCCAGTTTCTTAGTAGGACATTCACCACTTTCCCTTCCTATGCCAGCAGTCCCACATGAGGTTTAATGATTTAATACTTACAGAAACCCCAACAGTCTATGGAGATTTATGTGTGATTTGATTTGGAATACAGAAATCTATCTTCACAATAGCACAAAAAGCCTCCTTTTGAAATGGTTTCAAGACCTGAGGCGAGAGTGGAGACACTCTTTCAGGCCAGTTCAGTGAAATATTACACCGGTGTCAGACGGTCCCACGGTGCAGTAATCCCAGCAGCAGCCAGGGTGCATTTTCTGCTCTGTACGTACTTGGCACAAACTAGTGGATCCTGCCTGGACATCTGAAAAACTATTTTTTGATAGAGACTGGTTAAAAGAAATGGCACACAAGAAATGCAGCCCCGCCACTAAATGCTGATCTGTCGGTCCTGCATCAGATGGACGCAGTGCAGACCCAGTATGGACATTCGCTCTTGAGGCTCCCTCACGTGCAACAGAAAGGCACGCTGCCGGTCCAGAATGAGCTCAGACAGCACGCCACTCCGCTAAAAAATGTCCTTACAGTAACTCCTTTTCTCTGCGTGTCCTCAGTGGTCTGCAGGAAGGGCTTGGACAGCACCACGCTGGCTATTCACGACCAGGAGATCTACTGCAAGTCCTGCTACGGGAAGAAGTACGGCCCCAAAGGCTACGGCTACGGCCAGGGGGCGGGGACGCTCAACATGGACCGGGGGGAGCGACTGGGAATCAAACACGAAGAGTGAGCTGGCCCGTTTTCATCAGCTCAAGCATGAGGCTGTGTGCAGGGTTATACACATTGTCATGACATCCCTCATCATGGTGCATGCAGCTAGTCAGGGATGTGGTTACTTCTATGGCTTTACTTCTTCAGAGTCGTGGTATCGTAGATACCACACGACACAAAAGACATCTGTAATTGTACGGTCAAAACGCCCTCTTCCAGTACAGCAGCTTTACAACCAGACAACAGCATGAGCATGAGGCAGTGGGTACCGAACTCGGTTGATGAACGAGAAAGTAAAAATCGGGATGAAACCTTCAGAGTTTAATACATCGAGCAAAAGATGGCTTATATCTTTCCCGACCATTACTGCGTTATGACAGAAAGAGGGTGTCTCCTCATTACACAAATGATGTGAGGGCACCAGAAACGGGCAGCGGCCCACCAGCACCCCCCCCAACCCGCTCCTGCCTGAGGCGTCCGGTGATGGATGTCATGAGAGCGCTTGATTATATAACCAGCGGGATTCCCTCCTCTCTGTGCTCCGTCACAAAGGGCTTCATTCAGGGGCCAGTGTGGCTGGCGGTCGCCCTCCGTGAGGCCCCCTCCAGGGGCCCAGATTGCTGAGTTTTCAAGCATTCAACAAATAGGAGACTGAATGTTCGTGACACTTACCCAAGATATTCCTACACGGTCAATGTGTTAATGAGTAAATGTTTTGTCAAAAAAAAGCAGGTTGCAGTCTGAAGGAATTTTGTTTAAATCATTTACACTCAATTTCTGCTTTTATTTGACAAAAATTGGGTATATTTAGAGACCAGATCAATGCGATTTTAGGGTTATGATATTTTGAGGGGAAAAAGTAACTTTTATGTTCCCCTCTCACAGGATGACGTCTCACAAACCGACCACAAACCCCAACCCGTCCAAATTTGCCCAGAAGTTTGTCGGTTCAGACAAATGTGCCCGGTGTGGAGACTCCGTCTACGCCGCTGAGAAGATCATGGGGGCGGGCAAGGTGAGCGCGGTGTCCTCTGAGCCGGTCCTTTCTTGTTTTCTGTGAAATATCTCAACATCAGTTCAATGGATTCGTATTCGGTACATAATTCATGCACCGCTCAAGATGAATTGTAATCACTGTGATGATCCTGTGACTTGTATCTAGTGTCAGGGCAGTCGGGTGGTACTGCGTATGGTATCAGCTGTGAATGACGACATGTCTAAGACTAGACCAATTACCAATGTCCTGTTGATCACGTTAGCATGCTCACATCAACATTCAGGTCACCAGCGAGCTGTTAGCATGCTACACACTGCTAGCTTTGTTGGACATACAACTGACAAGAGCCACAAAGTCACACTTTGCATACAACATGTACTGTCAACTCTAACAAGATATTAAGCTGTCGCTAGTGGAGCCAAGTAGCAAAAATGATGTAAGGACATATTTACTATTATGGGAACATGTAGCCTGCGCCTGGGAATCTAATCTTTAACCCCAGATTTTAAGGATTTGCTCTTTAGCAGATTACGTTTCACAGAATCCAAGCGGCAGTGTGGTTTAAATGACCCATCAAATGTGTTGAGTGTATTCCACTATGCAATTATAAATCACAGTCAGAGCCCAAACAGAACTCCGACCTCCTAAGCCGTGTCGGGTCTCAAACCGCACGGGGTAAAATTAATTTGGCACACATGGTCGTAACAGTGGTGAACCACAGGCAGCAGGTTGGATGTGGATGTCTGGGTCGGAGGTTGGATGTCTCCTATAATGAGAGAACATAAACCCTGTTTTTCTGATTGAAGTCGCTCCATAACGTTGGGATGGGAGCTTCCTCACAGCTAGCGTCAATCATGAGTTTCAGTAGATGAAGTCAGGAGGCTCAAACTCCTGAGATGTTCGGCAGGATGTTTGGTTCGTTGGACAAAATAATCAATGAGCAGCACACGTGGTCCACAGAACAATGAGTGTCCTTTTTCCCTCCAAAAATTCTCACAAGCTGTTTTATGGGAGCTGCTGAAAAAAAACCCTGTATTTATCTGTTTTGGCTGCTTTTGATGAGCAGGAAACGATGACGTAAACTGGAGGAAAGACCCATTATCGGCTCTTAAATCACTGCTAACACTATACAGAATATAAATATATAATCAGACAATTTAAGGTTGATTTAGATGGACGTGAACAGCAGTACAATTAAATGTCTCCCTTTCTCAAAGCCGTGGCACAAGAACTGCTTCCGCTGCGCAAAATGTGGCAAGAGCCTGGAGTCAACCACTCAGACGGAGAAAGACGGAGAGATCTACTGCAAAGGTGAGAAGAAATGCTACAAACAACTGCTTACTGGTATATGACATCGAAGGGCCAGGAATAATCCAAGGTGAAATAACATGTGCAAAAGCCAACACACGTTTGGGCAAAGCAGGAATAGAACGGACGAATAAATCTCCTTGTTCAGCAGTGGGTTTAGTGAACTGCGGGACCGGGGACACACAGACTATATGATCTGACAGGAACGATTTAGAGCTGGTCATGTCAGCATGCTGATGTTAGCGTGTAGTCCAGCCTGACACAGCCTAATGATCGGTGAGTAAGAGCCACAACAACACCGGGAGAACCTTTAACCCAGCCTCAGAACTTGAATTAGGAGTTTTTTTTTTAAAGTGGAGGGCTGAGAGCATCGCTACTGTCAGGTCATGTGATCACACCAGCAAAATGCATAAATGAAGGCCAGCAGATGATGTTTTACTGAGGATCACAAGACGTGGGGCTGAGGGGGATGGATGTTGCGTGTGGGCCTCTTTGTTCGAGCTTGAATCAGCAACGTGAAACCTTTACTTCCTTCCTTCACCATACAAATGATTGTTTCAGTCGGGCGTGTGAGGACGCAGCGCCCAGCTGCTTGTGAATGTTTATCATTTCCTCCCTCTCTCCCTCCACAGCCTGTTACGCCAAGAACTTTGGGCCCAAAGGCTTTGGTTACGGCCAAGGAGCCGGCGCCCTGGTCCACGCTCAGTGATCACACGCTGTCAACACTCTTACCCAACATGAACGCCAACCGGCCCTCCCCTTGTGTGCCTTTCTGTTGAAGTGGGTGCTAGTGATTTAAATAAAAACAATTAAACCGAAACCTGCGTGTTCACATTTGACTGCATTTTATTATTAAAGCCAATAAAACTGAACCATGCCCATATGTCTACATCTGAAGCGGGGTTACAGTGATGTCTGAAGGTGGGCAGAGAGGCACTGGAGATGATTATGTGCTTTAACTTTTTTTGTATCTATTTAATCATTCCGCATGGCGAGGGGGCGACAGAACAGAGACCTTTTCAGGCTGTTGGAAGAACTCGAGAGGACTGACACAGCTTTGACTTCATGTCCTGGATGAGCTGTGCCCTGGAAAAACAAACACCAGCCTTGTCCCCTAAAAGGCAATTTTAGAACACAAGTGGTTACTTTCTGCCATGATATCAAGTTGCAACCTTTGACGTTTAAACGCACACAAGCCTGTGTGTTGTCTTTGCAGGGCAGAAATGACAGTCACCCAGCCAGCCACTGATGAGTCATCATGGGGGGAGGGGGGGCAGGGCAGTGACGTAATTGTTCCGTTTTGATGATAAAGGGCCCAAAAGTTTGAGGCCTTAATGTAATATAAGCTCCCCACTACCCCTTTAACTATTGCATGACCGCATTTCAGCTTTTAAAAACAAAACAGTTGGCGTCTGCCGTAGTTCTCTAGTGTCTTTGCTTTACAATTTGTACATCCAGTGGTATAACAAACCCAGCGATACAAGACATAGAAATGAGGAAATCTAAAAAAAAAACACTTTAGGATGACAACAGAGTCCACAAGCATGGAACATTCAAATATATTACACACTCGCACAGGAGAACCAGGCTATAAAATCTGGCCCCCTGAAGAAAGATTCCACTAAACACACTGGATATGAGAAATAAAAAGGGATTAAAAAAAACAAAACCGATGATGAACAGAAAGCAGAAAAGTACTTGGAAATACTCAACATTCACTATATACAAACACGTGGCTTGCCGGGCTGTCACCATGGGAACGACTACATGGTCAGGTTGATGAGGGGGGGCGCAAGAGCCCAGCTGTCCCGAGCATGGTACATGCAGTGGTTAGTCCTCGGCAGGGGGAAACGCCTATAGACAGCAGTGGGGGACATCAATAGACGCTACGCTCCGACACTTGCGGTAGAGTCACTTGATCTTCTTTCCGGTTGGTTCAAAGCAAATCGCCGCCCCAAACTCAGAAAAACAAAGTCCAGGAGCACCTTCAACTAACACTGGAAAAAAGGAAATAGTTGGAGAATATTGTTTATGTACAGGTGCACATTCTTTACACTGCTGCTGACTGCGCGGGGGGTCCAGACATTAAGTGATGGGGGTTCGCCATGTCTAATGAGCCCCTCCTCCTCATCTTTCTTTCGGTTTGAAGCGCTGCTGCAGGGCCCATGTGTTCAGTAAGAAGTCCGAAAAACAAAAACTACAAATAAATGATCAGTGCAATGTTGCAGGCAGACAAAAGACAAACAAAACAAATAAGACTTTACAGCTTTCTTTGAGAAAAACACATGGAATAAACCGGCCTTGTAAACTCGTCCGTCCTTTCGCCACGTACCCCTTTTATACTCTGCTGCTAATAAATACACTCGCTATAAAGAGTTGTACTGTGAAGTTCGCGGGCTTCCTTGTCAAACCGCATCAGGTACTTGTTTATTTGTTCTCAAAAAACCTACTCAGCTAAAATGACGTGAAATGTAAAAATGGTGGCGCTAGCACATAGTTACTTCATCTATAAATAGTTTTAAAATAAATATACCTGTATCACATTGTCTGTAGGAAATTCTCTGTTGCCTCTTAGGCGGCCGCCGCTGGAGGAGTCACGACCTCCCGCCTGCTTCAAAGGCTGCAAGTTTCTCCTAAAACGCCGTCTCAGCTTCATCTCAAGAGGCAAGAAGCCGGACTCCTGCAGCAGCTCCGCCCCTTACATAACTCAGACAAGTTCATCCGCCATGGAAAATCATCTCGACTCATCACCTTTTAAAAGAAAGACATTATTTTCTATCTCTAATTTACTGAAAAAAACTCCCATTAGCCTCTCTGGCCACCACAGTTTACTTTCACAGGAACAACATACCTCCTGATAAATCCAAAAAAACATACAGGGACACCATAAGTTAGGATTTAAGAGGGGTCGGGGGGTAGAGATACTGCACCGTTATGGGGCTGCCGTTTCTGCAGCAGAGTGTTTACGGTTCAAACTGAAATGCTTTGACTTTGTAACTCAGTCAGCCTCTCTCCTCTCCGTTTGAGCCTGGCAGCATCGCACCGTCCAAAAGGGCTGAGGAGAAGAGACGAGGTGGAGGGGCGGGACGGCGGATGCTGTAGAATAGTTGTAGTAGTAGTAAGAATAGCAGTAAAAGGGGCGTGGGTGTGGCGTTTTCCTGTAACAGCATGCGAGTCCTGGCTGATTTTTTTTGTTTTTCCAAGTCTTTTGATCGGTGTGGGAGAGATGGTCCAAAGAAAGCAAGCGCTCTGGAGAACAGCGTCGCTCTGATATGAACACCGGCGTGGGGGGCGGGAGGGAGCGGAAGGCCTAAGCCACACGGGGCTCCCTCGGCCCACCTTCCCCTTTTCTTCCTCCTCTAGACCAGCTGGTAGCCTGAGCCTGACGTCTGGTCGTACTCTATTGTGTACTGCGTGGTCCAGTCCACCGCCACGGGTCGGATCAGGCCGCAGCAGCGGATCTCGAAGAAATCAATAAGGTTTCTGATGCAGCCGTGGCTGCAGAGGGACAGAGAGAGGAAGGAAACGCAATCAGTGCCATCACATATCTCAGACCTGCAGTTAGCTCCATTCAAACACTACTCGGGAACCAGTTTCCCGTTACGCTCTTGTATGAAAATAAATTTAAAAAAGAAAACAGTGCAACCTGAAATGCTGAAAGTTGGTAGGTTTCTCTGATACACACACAGGTATAAGTAGTACACAGAAGATCACTCACTTGAAAGGGCTTTCGATGGATGTGGCGGTGACTTTAAAGTGCTTGTATCTCCGGGCATTCATCCTCTCGTTGGTGGTGATTCCCAAGGCAGCGATCTAAGAAGGAGAGGCACACAGGTCAGCCATTTATGTACGAGTCTATGAGTGAGTATTAAGAGCAATTGCAAATGCTAGTTTTCCCACACCTGGTAGAGCTGACACATTATGAGCACGGCCACCCACATAAAGTGGAAGATGCTGTTGAGGAACATCCAGAACATCCAGGGAGAGCAGGAGGCGATCTGGGTCAGGTAGAGCCAGAAACCATCCTTGGCGTAACTGGTGGCACAGTGGATCCTCCAGTCTGAGGGAGAGCAGAGCGAGGTGACAGAGTCAGCAGAGACATGCATGGAGCATAGGGGGGAGAACCACGTAAGGGGAGCGAGGCTTCCTACTCACAGGAAATGCAGCCGTATATCATCCAGCAGATCATGCAGAGCAGGAAAAAGAGGTAACCCATGAAGTAGCGGTGATTCCCACTTCCTATTCAGGAGAAACAAACAAGATCAAAGTAGTTAGTCATTTGCATTCTGGAAAGACCAGCCCAACTCCGACTTGTTAAGTCGACCTCCTGTGGAAGGCTGATGGTGTTAATCATTTTTAACTTGAAGTGGATGTTTTCAGAAGGACACCAGGTTGCAGATCTTGCTCTACAAGATTGTGGTTATTATTCCCAGCAATTTCCTGACCACCTGGTATGATAGCGGAAGAGCAAACCCCCGTGCAGTCCTTCCTTCCCCCAACCTCTGGTCAGCCATCTGACGCACGCAACTCAGTTTGACTCTTCATTTCCTGCTTCTAGTCTTTATAGCCTTCATTATTTCGTGGCGACTGATGATCAAGTAAATGAAGAGTAACACTTGAGGTACTGTGTGACTGAAATGCAATACAGAGTTTCCCCTGGAAAAGGACTCATTAAAAGGTTTTTTTTAAGTTTGTAACGATTCGTTTTTTAACAATGATTCAATCAGGATTCGTGGTTGTCGATACGATTCAAGGACGATATTGGTTAATTTAGAACGATACGAAACGATTCAATGACCTGAAATCGATTCAGTAACTTTTTAGCCAAAAATTAAACCAGTATGACTGAAATAAATTTCCTAGATTCCTGTTGTTTCTTGTAATGGAATCAGTTATAAATTAATTATGAATATAAATAAACAACAATGAATGGCAAATGCATTCACATTTTATTTGAATAAAGTGCAAACACTGCTGTAGCAGTGTAGCAGAAAAAAACCTGTATTAGTGATATACACAAAAAACACCCCTGCAATAATGGTTTCCCCCTACCAATCCACGCAAAACCACCCCTATATTTCAACCCCTTTTGGAACATCCCCTCGGATTTGCCGTGAAACCCGGAAGTTGAATCGGGGCTCGGGACGGCGGGACCTGCATACTGCGTAAGCACGTCACGGCTCAGTCCGCGACAGCCTTTATCATTAAATGTGCTAAGAAAAAAGTCTGACGGGCTTAAATGGGTTATTTCCTAGTATCGATACAATCGATTTATGACATTTTAAATTAATGTTTGATCGATATATGTCGTCCATAAGGCCAACTGGCCGAGCACAGATCGATGTAGTTGGATCGGAGGAATTAAAATCGACACACCCCTAGTTTTTTTCGTAATCTAATAAACAGTAGAGTAAGATCACGTTTGGCTTGTTTAACTGGAACACAGAGCTGATAAAACATTATGATGAAAAACTACAAATCCCAGTCAGTGAGTGTGTAGACGTACCGACACAGTTCCCCACCCAGGGACAGTGGTGGTCGAACTTGGCGATGCAGCGGTTGCACACGGCGCAGTGTTTGGACCTGATGGGCTTCCGTATCTGTCAGAAAAGAGTCGCAAAACAGCAAAGCGCTTGTGTTATTGGTTCCAGTTTGCTCTCTCTGCATGTATGGTGATGTAACAGAGTGATTTTTACCAAGCAGGTGCTGCAGAATATGCTCAGATCCAGGCTGCCTGTCTCTGCTAGCTCCACTATTGTCTGCAGGAAGGAAGAGAGACACAAAAGCAGGATTTCTGTCTTTATTTGCTAAAGCGGACAGCGATATGGCAACAAAATAACTACCTTCAAACTGAGAGATCCCACCAAACAAAAGCTACAATGGGAGTACAATTACAATTCCATACGGTCATTAGTTTGGTTTCTGTTTTTAAGGCCGACATTCTCAACATACAAAGGGGTTTAGATTTGACCTAAGCTCACTTTTACAGCACTGCAAACATTACGTTTCTGTGCAAATAAACTAAAATCAGTGGACGAAAGCAGGTGGAAGAGGACTTCTATGCAGTGAATGGAAAGCTTTGAAGCCTATGATGCAGAGGCGAGTCCTGTCCTGTCCTGGACAATGCAGGTTAAATATAGCTCTTCACAGGGCCTAGGAGGAAGAAGAGGGCTTTGTTGTCCTTCATTAGAACGTGATAATGAAGGACTTAGACACAGCTCGCTGATGTTAAGACAAACAATGGGGCGTCTGTATTCACTGCTCACGCGTCAAGGCACATTGTGGAGGATCCCCCCTCGGCTCAGGCTTTCCAAGCTTGGTTTAACAACCCCCCTCCCCCTCCCAGCACTCACCTTACTACACTGAGTGGAGTAAAATACGACAAAGGTAACAAAATCAAAAGCAGTCAAAAGCTGAAATAGCAGAAAGCATCAGCACTACGTAGTAGGTCCACCCTGCTGCTGCTGCTGTATTTACCTTTTTCTTCTGCTCCTCTGACGCTTTGATGATTCCCGGGTCAGACTTCCAGGATTTACCAAAGTTGTAGAACAGAGCGACTGTGTTTATCAGGAAGGGCATGTGGACTGTGACAAAAGGGAGATGTGCAGCGAAAGGATAAGGAAGACAAACAAACATCACCTTTGTAACCACAGGTTTTTATCACGATCATGTCCTCGTTTTTTTCTTGTCTGAGAATCCTCATGTTTTTCAGCCATTATGTCAACAAAACTGTGTCCTGTGCCATATTCCAATGACTTCAATACGATGCCGATATTCCTGGGATGGTAACTTGTCTAACTGGCAGCTCATCGGGACGTCCTTCCATGAATACATTCGAGGTAGAACCTGAACCAGGACAGACGTTGCTACGCAGTGTGTTCCCATGGAAAGGGGCCGATACCGGTTCCCAAAGAGCACTGGTGAGCAGGATTCCTACGTGTCACCAAGTGGAGCCTGTCAATTACTTGTTGAAGACTCTGCAGGTGTTTGTGACAGATAAAATCCCATATAATAAAGAGCCAAGTGAAACGCTGAGGCCTCGATCCTATTTGTGATTAAAAGTGGGAGTAGTGAGATAAGTTTCACATGTTTTTTTTTTTTCAATCTTTTAAATATTTGACTGTGGAAGCAGGCAGAGCACTTTGCTTTCACTTGACGTGTTCCATCTTGGTGTTTGGATTATGTTCTTGTTTTTAAATGAAACATCTGCACTGCTGCTATTACAAGTTTAATTTATGCTGAAAGTATAATGCGAACCAACAAAGGCCAAGTCTAGCATGGCAGACGATACTAAAGAACACATTAAGCAGTTATGAGTCTCTGATGAGCACCGACCTGCCACTGACAGAGTGAGTGGCCTCTAATAGACCCCACGAAGCCATTGATCCTCACAAGTACCTGGATAAAGAACTGGCTGTCGAATGGATAAGTAAAACCCTCTCAGGGCTCGTCACTGCTCACTTCAGGGACCAGTGGAGGTGCAGAGTGGTCGATGCTTCTCCTCAAACGGGATTGAATGCTTACTCAAGGGGAGACGGTGGTAATCTGCCACTAGCACCCATTCATCGTTTGAAAGGCAGAGTGGTGAGGAGTTTCTTTTTTACAATGTCTCCTTACACAACAGGGTCACCGACGGATTCCAAAACCCATTGAGGAAAATCCGATTTGATTCTTGGAAAGGCGCCCAGCCCCCCCTCTGCACTGGATTTTGCTCATCATTTACAATTGAAGGAAACGGTTCCCTGAAACTGGAAAAAGTTCAACGTTTTCACTCCCATCTGACCAGATAATCAGGCCAGGACGCTTTAAACCAGATGTTGGGATCCTTCAGCCAACGAATCAAGTATAAGGTTTATATTATCATCCTCAGACCCAAGATCAATAAACCAAGTGCATATTGAAAGGAATTGGAAGGGCAAATTCAAGAAATTCAAGGACCGTGCATTCCCATGCAGTCGATCTCCTCCTCACACTGATCTGATATTTCCGTCTGCTACTTCTGCTTCAGTGCAACATGTACGCCATTTATTCTCTTCTGTTTATCTTTTTTTTCTACCTCAGCAAAGGTGAATATATTTTTGTATCTTGACAGTTTGACTTTTTAACTGCGTTTCGACTCATTCATGTTCACTTTACGCAGAGGATGACCATCTGAGCAGACATGAAGATCTGAACATCTCTCTGGAGCAGCCTTCATTCATTTTCAACACCACTACTAGCATAATGGCAGATCGGCTTAAAATACCTCCTGGTAAGACACAAACGGATAAAGTATGAAAGGAAACAAAACATAATATATATAATCTCCAACTTCAGCAGTGCATAATAAAATAATGTCTCGCTTTAAAACACGCTCCACACTATCCAGTCCCAAAGTGATCCTGATTATAATATCAGGACATTTGCAAAGATACATGCGATTATAAATACATAGCTCATTCATATGCACAGAGGCAACAAGAAGCATCTGTCCAACTGAGAGAGTGAGCGATAGCAGTGCCATATAACAGTTGAAAAGGCTGCAGGAGGAAAGCTGACCTCGCTGAGCTGTCAGGAACATGATTTAACTAAAAACCTGCAATTACCGGAGTGATACATGGCAGATTCAACAAAGACTAAATGACTACAGCGGTAGCTGAAGGCATAACGACAAAAAGCCCTTTTTGGAAAGGAAACGTCTCGGGACAAGAAGGAACTTGCCTGCTGTCAAAGGGGCAGCTTGTAATCCGTGTAGGAACAAACATTTACTAGACTGCCGGCTCAAACGGAGCTTCACCAATGCTCTGTGAGGCTGAGGGAACATGTGAAGACCTGGCATGGCCCAGCAGCCACTACCACTGTACTAAAAACTCAAACAATGGGCAAATTGGTTCAACAATTTCACTTAAATCTCCAAGACAGTAAGACTCTTTGAGCATGCAGTTGTTGCTCTCTTTATTGTGTTGTTGAACTCTTTATGTAGTAGTCCATGTACCTGCACTCTTCTCCTCTGCAACCTAAAGGCATCACAGGCAGCAGTGAAAATAAAATGTATACTACCCGTATTTCATTGACATCTTGCCTGCTCAGAGATCACACGTGTGCAATATTACAAACAGCCCTACGGCTTTTGTTGAATTTTAACCAGCATGTGACACAAGGCTGTAAATTGCCGTCGTTTTCCAGACAGTGCCCCAGGTCTGCAGTTGTTGGAATTTCATTTTTTCTATATTTTTGCAGTAATTATTCAAAGCTAATTGGCTGCAGATCATTTTTCTTATCTAACTTACAGCCAGATAAAGCAATTTTCCCAAAATGCCGCGAGAAAAGCAAAGCCTGATGGCGTCTTAAGACGGAAAAGGATATCGTTCCAGAACCAGCAGAACCAGGTGGCATACATCCAGAACTTGGTGGCCAGATAGATTCCCAGTGGGAGAGCGCTGTGCATGGAGTGGTCGAAGAAAGCCCTGCACAGAGAGAGAAGAAAGAAACGGATGGGGGGGCTCATCAGCAGTGTTTCTTAAAATTGTTACCTGTTCAGTTCTGAAGCCTAGTTCATGGTTCTGCTTGCGTTGACCAGTTTTTCTAGACAAGCGTCAAATGCTACGGGAGCCTCATCGTTTCCAAAGTCTCACATCTCCGGTTTCATAGCATGATATCGGCATTTTTAAAACGAAGAGTTTTTAAGAGAGAATTAATCACATACGGAAATATGACCACTTATACAACGCGTCATTGAGGCGCAGATGGCCTCCAAGTTGTGGAGGAAGATACGGGACAGAAATAAATAAAATAAATAAAATCAAAAATAAATAAATCAAAATGAACCAACAACCAACCACACACAAAGACGTCATTCGACAAAAAAACGTAACTCCACCTATTCTTCTGAAGGTGAATTGCTTTGCAACACGCGCAAGCCTTTTTTAACCATGAATTGAAACGAGTCTGTCGACACTGCGCGAAAGGCTGCAGTTGCAGAAGCATGCTAGAGCCTTGAGTTTTGCCAGTCACATTTCTGTCTAATTAACTTAATTAAATTAATTAAACTTATTTTTGTAGTTTAAGTCAAATGAACGTTAAAAGCCTTCAACTGGCATTACTCCCACTGCACTGCTCAGCTCATAACTCATGTGTTTAATAAACCATGGCCCCCCTGCAGATGTGAACCGGCCCGCTGTGGCACATATGGACAAATGCAAGCCTGGGTATTGGGCGGGAATCCTGCAGAGAGCAGGAAAAATAAACAGAACGATAACCTGCAGCTGGACTCACAGCCAGAAAGTCAGTAAAGAGAAGCCAACACACAGCGTAATGTGTGTTATTTTAGTCTCAGAGCAAACAATAGTGAGGGGCACAACAAACTACAGCAGCAGGACCAGGTGGCAGTGGGGCTTAAGTGGGGGGAGCAATGTGTGTGTGTGTGTTTAAAGGACAGGGAGTATTTGTTAACTAACAGCATGGAATGTTGGGAAATGACATGTTTATGTGCAGTTTGTGTCTATCAATGGTGTTTTAGAAAAAATCAGATGTAGTTTGCCATGAATGTGAGGTGTCAGTACATTGAACTAGTATAGTCTCTAAGAATTGAAGAGGTCGCCTGTGACCTTAATTCCTCAACAATCTGCCATGAATGCTGTTTGACAAAAAAAACATCCACAGCAAACACAGCCGTTGTCACAAAACAGCAGTTGAGTCCGGTGTGGATTGTTTGTGTGATTTGGGCCACACTGGAAAGGTTTTTTAATGTTATTTAATGCACAGAACCGTTGTGGAATAAATATGATAGTAATTCAACACTACGACAAACAATATTCAGTATAATATTGTTAATATAACTATATGCTAAGTAGAACCTTGATGTAAGTGAATTACAAAAAATACATGAAATCCCCTGGTAACACTATCCTAGTGTAGTGTGTGTTATCTGGGCCTTTGGTGGCCGGAGACGTACTTGGAGAGGCACTGCACGGTGACCCAGACGCCGGCGTACATGAGGCCCTTAATCAGCCACGAGTCAATGTCCAGGTCAGCGATGAAACCAACCAGCCAGATGACCAGGAAAGGTGTTGCCAGCATCACCTTCTGCCTGAAGTCCTGCAGGAAAAAGGAGAGGAAGATGGAAGAACAAACGGAGGGTAGGAGGTATAGGAAGAAGATTTAGTAAAAGGTGGAATCAACAGGGGGAAGACAAAACATTGGGGCGAGACGGAGAAAATGAAGATTAGTAAGACACATTGAATGCCGGACAAGACAAAAATGGATGATGCAGATAAGATTTTTACAAGCAGGAAGGAGCCCCCATTGAACTGAGGGCGGGGGGGTTACAAAGCGCTTGATATCTACGTACTGGCTGATCACCAATACTGCACTCCTTTTCAGCAGTTTCTATTTTATGCAAAGAGCAGTTTATCTTCAAATATTAGAAAAGTTAGAGAAATCTGACTGAAATATTCAGCATTCAAAAGGTTTCATGGTTAAAAAAACAAGCCAATTAAGTGTTTATAATACATCAGTTACATATTTTTCTTATTTGTATGGAACAATATTTGTCTCGCTCAGCCTAGTAGACGTAGACAAAGGTAAAGGTGCAAACCAAAGAAGTTAGAGGTATTCTACAAGTCTAGTTAGCTCTAATCTGCAGGGACACTCAAGGGGACGCAAACTCAGCTGGAAATTGTGTACATGTGTGTACACAACAAGGGTATGCATTCACGATCTTTAATACTTGTGGTAACAGAATCTGCAAAGAAACATTTATCAGATACAGCCGCCTCCTTCTTGTCCGACTGTCTGATCGTGGACCAGTTTCAGACTGAAATGTAATCCCAATACGTAATCCCAAAACGTACGTCCCGTCTCGTTAGCCGTATATTGGAATGCATTTGAATGTGTACCTTGTCCATCTTCAGTCTTTTCAGGTAGGATGGGCTGTCATAGCCTTTGGCTTGCCGCGCTTCCTGTAGGTGATTGATCATCCAAACGTTCTTCCTTTGCTTGGCAAGATCTAGGGGTGTTTCGCCCTAAATACGAACAGAACGCTCTTTACAAATCAGATAAATTGAACAAATACGGCCATACGGGGGCACCGAGACGGAGGTTCGGTACGCTACCTTGATGTTCTGTGCGTCGACGTTAGCGTTGGCGTCCAGCAGCAGGCTGATGACTGTGGTGTTCCCGGCCAGCACGGCCCAGTGCAGCGCTGTGTTCTTGTGATACTTGTCGCCCAGGTTCACCGACACATTGAAGGTCAGTAGCAGCCGGGTGGGATCGACACTGTCACACAAGGGAGGAAAATCCAGTGAAAGATATTCAGTTTATTATCAAATATGAAAAAAAGGATTCTAGTTTAAGCACTTTCAAAAAGCTCAAAGCCGATTATTTTGTGCTTTTTTTATCCAGCAGCAGCACAGTTCAGCTGCCAGAGAACCATCTATATCATTAGAAAAGGATCCATTGAAACTTGCGTGCATCAGCTTTAATTTCCTACAATATTATTTACCGTCTGTGTGACGGATGTCGACTCATTTATGCATGAGGAAGCTGCTCGTGTGGCTGCAGTCAGCAGATCCATGAAGCTTGAAAGTAATCAACGAGCGGTAGCAGCAACACACTCAAAAAACACATGTACACACCTGTGTGTCCTGTAAGCCGCCCACATCAGAGGAGTCATGCCGTTCTGATCCATCATGTCCACATCCTGACACAGAGGAAAGAGCAATCAAAAAACCCCAAGCACGTGAATTATTAGTGAGCGGTGGAAAAGACAAGCACTAGGGCTCCCTCTACTGGAGAGCACTCCTTTTGAAACAGACGTGACCCCAGATGCCCGACAGAACACAAACAACGCAGACACAAACAGGAAAAACAGGAGTAAACTTCCTCCACAGGTACAGTTGCTGTTGTGGAATGCCCCATATTGAGTATTTTACAAATACGCCATGTTCCTGACGAAAAAGCCGTGGTGTTGGCGTTTCCCACCTGTCCTTTGGCGATGAGATAGGCCACGATGGAGGTGTGGCCAAACTGTGCGGCCAGATGGCCGCAGCTGCAGCCCTCGCCGTCGATCAAAGAGGGGTCGGCGCCGTACTTCATGAGCTGCACCACCATGGACAAATGGCCTTGTCTGGGAGGAGATCGAAAAAAGCAAAAAACAAAGGACGTGTCTTATTCTGACACCTCACCACTCAGAGTAACGCGTTTCAAATGAACAGTAGTGTGCTGCGGTTTCATTTCATCTTTAGCGGAGGACTTTTTTGTCTTTATGCTGCTGAATGCTTTGTAGTCTACTAAAACCAGCCAGTGACAAGGAACAAATAAGTACCGTCTTTCTCCCGAGGTCTGGTGTGAAGAAAATCAGAGCCATTTTTACATGATCACACATTTAGATGCTGAATGGGGGACTCGGCTAAACTCAACAGCCCACAGATCACGGCCTCATTTACTTCCATTAAGCCGTCACATTTGCACATGACATGATGTAGCATGTGGTGCTGCGACACCGACAGACTCCCGGTCTGCTTTCAACATCTGATGTTTGTCTCAGCTGTTATTTGCCTATACTGCATGTGGCATTCAAAATTTATTTTTAAAACAAATTCTCTCTGCAAAAGTAAAGACTCCGTTTTGTTCTACCACTTTTATTTGCGGCTGGTAAACGTGAGCAGACGAGAGAGAAGGCTGAAGGGCTTTTAAAGGTCAACGTCAGGTGGGGGCCGAGTGGTGGGGAGCTGGATGAAGACATTAGTGTGTGTGTGTGTGTGTGTGTGTGTGTGTGTGTGTGTGTGTGTGTGTGTGTGTGTGGAGGGGGGGCGTGTGTGGCGTTCAATAATTCAGGATGAGAGGTGAAGCCCCATTGGTTGCTTAGAAGTGATGTTGGTGAAACCTGTCCCTGTTCAATCCCTGAGTGAGCATTACAAAAAGGAATCAGACCATCAATCAAGTCTTACATGTTTTTTATGGGAGGGAATTTGAAATGAGACAGCTCTCTTTGAAATGGACAATGGATGACAATTAGGGAAGCTTACAAACGTGTTTCCTAGAATCAGATCCTTTCTGTTATGACAATTGGTGAAATAAATTTGAAGAACGTAAAGGAAACATTCTATTGTTAAAGCGTCAAATTAAATAAGGGCTTTGTGAAACCAATATCCACCAAATGCAACACGTGTTATTTGCATTTTGTGTGTGTGTATCACCTGGTGGCCCAGTGCAGAGGTGTGGAGTTGAGGTCTCCTCCCAGCTGGTCCACTATGGCTCCCTTGGTAATGTAGTACCTGCACACACAAACACAATCGTCAAGTTCAACTCCATTCAGCATACATTCGACAATCTCATTTTGATAAGCTAATCAAGGTGTGGGCTGCACTAATGCTTTGAAAACCACAATACAATGTGACTGTCGGCTGTTCTTCTGACAAAACGCTGGGAACCAAAGCACACGCAGAGAGTGCACAGTGTTTAGCACAGTTCAGAGTCAAAATGCTAAAGTTGCACTGGAGATGTTCTGGAAAGTGGAGAATACAAGTAAAGCTGAAACTAGTCTGCATCTAATTTGGCAATCGATTACTAATTTTACAAATGTGTCTTCTCAGAGGGTTTATCCATTTTATGGAGTGGTAAATTGAATACATCTTTAGCTTATGGGTCATATAAAGTCATGGTATATGGTAAACACTAATTATAACTAATTATAATTGCTGTAGTATCACATATTTTAAGTCATAATTAGAGAAAGTACAAGAGTTGCTGGAGAAGGTTGAGTATTTAGAGAGCAGAAGATGCACAGCTGCAACATGCAACATTATATTGCTAAAAATGTGTTAAGCCTGATTTCCCCGAGTGACCTTTATAGTTGGATAAAATCTCAGTGTGTGTTTAGAAACAGTCGTCCTTTGATTTGGGGCAAAGAGTTCAGTTAAACCGGGTAATTAAACATCAACAAAGTACACTGGAAAGGGTGCTCAAGTAAATGAATTATGCCACGGAAAAAAAGAGCAAATCAGCTGCCATTTATTTAGGTCTATGTAACTAATACTTAGGTCACTATGCTGACTGAGCACATCTCTTCATTTTCTGATTTATATCTCATAGACGTGCTTGAAGTCATGATAACTACTTTCTGTTGTGCGATATATTGCACCAAAAGTAAACAATGTTATTGACCATTTTACGACACTCTCTACATAATGACCATATAATGGCATAATAATGCAAGTATGCTCTTCCAAAGAGCATTTTATTCTTTAGAATATTTAGAATTGGAATGTGAAAAAATATATCCTAAATAAATAAAACAAATAAATCATAAATACATCATGTTTAAGAAAAAAGTGCAAGGGACACGGAGCGGGGCGAAGCATAGGTCTTGGTGTGATGTGGTCAGGCTCCGTGACGGCTGGGAGAGACGGGGGGCAGTGCAGGGATCTTTCCCTGTGCGTTGCCCTCCCGGCAGAACAGATGGACTGGCAGTCCGGAAACAGTAAATCCTAGGTGAAAAACTTGCTGGGGTGGTTGTGTTTTAGGTGAGATTTAAGCTTAGTTGAATTGCCTCTTTTTGTTGCCACCGTTTTTTAAACAAAGTCAACATACCGGCTCGTTCACGTCTTTTGGTTCTCTTCTCTCAATCGGCTTAAAGCCAAAATGTTCCCACGCCGGAGCCAAAGATTGCGGCTTCGAAACAAAGTCCATATGGACTTGTTTATCCTAACTGGCTCGGCTAAAGATGTTACAAAAAAGAACACTTCACAACACGGTGGGTTTACACCTTCTCTTCACTGGTTGAGGCCGCGGTGAGTGTGTCTGTGTGCGTGTATTCATTTCGACAAAGAAAGCAAACAAGGGGACAGAGGCTGGGTGATCGACACATTATTTAAAAATGAATATAATATATCGCAGCACGAAAAATGATTCAACTCTTTTATATATATTGTGCAATAAGTCTAATTATATATATATATATATATATATATATATATATATATATATATGAGAGAGATTATTGCGACAGGCCTGCTGACAATCTGTGGCACTTGGTACAAAATGGGACTGTACTTACTTGACCAGATCTATCCTGTTATTGATGGCGGCCCAGTGAAGGAGTGTCACGTTTTCTTTGTCTGGCTGCCGGACATCGAAGCCTGCCTCCACCAGCTCCCTGCAGCGCTCAAAGATGCCGTACCTGAGGACGAGGGACGCAGAGGAAGATCTCAAACACAGGCAGATATTCCAGACCTCAAAGGCAAACAACACATATTTGTTGGTGTCTCGTGTAGTATCCTGTGCAAAGCTTCTGTTGCGTTGTAAATAGGACATATTTTATTTATTACTCCCCACATTCTTTCAACGTGCAACGGAGATGAGCAGATTAGGCACTAGTGCACAGTTTTTCTGTGGAATGTGTATTTAGTTAACTCTTACAATGCGTAAATAAACAACAAACGAAACAAAGCTAAGATCTCCTGTCATTTGCGTTAAAAAAAGGAATTCAATGTGCTTTCAGGGGCATGTACCATGAAGCTGGTTCAAAAAACTCAGGGTTGCAGAATTGGTTCAGAATCGACAAAACCAAACCGAAGCAATAAGGCTTTATTGGTACCATGACGCCGCTTATCAACTGAGTTTGTCCACCCAGTCTTTGATCCTTCAACTCTGATTACTCCGCGCGCGCGCACATAAAAGAGTGACGTCGGCACCGAACAACCAATCACGTTCGATATGGAGAGCGAGAGAGAGAGAGAGATATTTCTCCGTGGAGGAGCAAGAAATTATTCTTCAGAAATATGAAGAATGTAAAAATGTTTTTCAAGCACGCAGTAACACCGTCTCTGCTGCCAAAGCAAGAGAACAATATTAGAAAAGCCGTGCAGCGTAAGTTACCATGGCAACGGATACCGATTGAAGCCGAGCCACTTTCATGGTACCAAAAACCCGGGGTTGGTGGAAAGTAAGCTGAAACGTAGCTGACTAGCCACCTAAACCAGCTTCATGGTACATGCCCCTGGAAAATAGCAGCTTAAAAATGTACGTCACCGAAGGAATGCTGCTACAATCGGTTTTGAACATTTCAAACCTATTTAAAACACATATTCTACATGTTGCAGCTAAACATTTGTCCCAAATAAACCATTTCAACTAAGGAGATAAAAAAAGATGAAAAATATTTTCTGCACAACTGGGAGGTTATGATCAACTTGTCTGAGACTGACAGTCATGTGATGAAAAACTCCAGTCAAAACTGCAGGCGTTTCACATTGAGGAGAGGTATAATATGGTTAATACTTGTGTGCACTCAAATATTGTGCTTCCATTTGTTACAATTTTGGTAACAATAAATTAGCAAAGGAACTCATTTTGAGGGTATATTGTGAATTTGAGGGATCACAGTTCTAATTTGTTCCTTCTTAATGACACCGTAGCTCAGACTGAACAAATTCATTTATAATTTCTTGAGGTTGCATCACAATCTGACCACATGGGCCAGAGAGCACAAAGCGTATCTTGATGTTGATGATCCACTCACTGTGTGGCTTTGACAATGTCCCAAGTGCTGTAGTCGTCCACATGGTTTTTACGGCTGACGGTCTCAGTGTAGCCGTGGTTGTAATGACTCTGCGGCTTGATTTCCTAAACAGGAGGACAAGACACAAAAACAGAGAGATAAATATAGGTGGTTACGATTGTGTTGCTTTATTAGAGCATGAAGATCATGTTGGAACACACAGGAATCCCCTTAAATGTGGGATGCGGTCGTAGGTATGTGTATTATAAACGTATCTTCTGATTCATATCAGATGGAGGTCTTCCATTTTTTTTTTATAAACATACCTGCAAACTCATAAGGGTTGAAAAACCAGACGGGGGCCGCATAAACTGAGAGGCATCCAGCTGCTGCCCTGCTAGACACCAGTGGATGGACAGCAGAAGTCATTTCCGTTTCGTCATTCACTTTTCAAATTTGACTCGCCATGCAGATGTCAGCGGTAAGAAAAAAATAATAAACCTTTCGATGATTTATAGGTCATGTTAGAATTCAAATGCACAAACTAGCTAGTTAAAAAAAATGGTCTTAACATTTATATACGTTTTTTTTTGTTTTTGTTATCACACCATTTTTTACAGTTCATCTACCACACACAGCTTTTCACCTACATTGTTCAATTCCTTTTTTTTGGAAAGCTATTAATTGGATTTTTGTAAACTCATAAATTATAATCCATCCATCCGGGACGGTAGGTGGCGGCATGCAGCGTAAACGTTTGATCTAAAAACCGCCAGTCTGCAGCTGGATGCTACTGGATAAACTTGCATAAACTCGCGTGTCCATATGCTCGCACATAAAGCCAGCCGGCACACTCCGTGCGGAACGCTAATGCTAAACTAGCTCGAAAGGTGACTAGTTTGCAGATGGCTGGTCAAATGTTATAGAAATGTGTGTTTTTTGTGAAGCCCCAATAACAGGGAGTTTGACATGGTCTTCATGGGGTTTGAAGTTAAATGGATTTTTAAAATGTTAGTAAAAAATATTTGATGGTTGCTAAACTGGAAAGTGTCTGTAGTGGGCTTTAGATCTCCAAAGCCTGTATCCCTCAAGGACATTTTTTTTGGCCGTGTACAACGAATAAGAACAAATCAGTAGCTATGATACATTCTGTAGATGAACACATGGCAACCTGGGTGGAGCTACAGTGTTATATGATATCACCATAGACTTTGAACTATAAACAACAAAACAGGAGGAAGAGTGAAGGCGCTGTCATTGAAGCCAACAAGCACACACCCACTTTGTCCTGAGAGCAACATGTGAAAGAACATCCACACTTTCACAGCTTCCATTAGGTGGGTGTGTTGTGTGTGTACAACGCAGGCTGATTACAATAAGGACAGTGGTATCTGTGACCTCACCCGCAGGTTTCTGAATAGCTCAAGGTGGAGGGAGCGTCGCCATAGCCTCACTGTCAGGGCACGTGGTCGCGCCTTTAATATGCATAACCCAACATAAACTTAATGGTTGGGTTCTGTAGAAATCCCCTCCCCTTACTGGCGGGGAGAACAGGCTTAGACATCCCCCCGAACCCCCCCTCCGTCAGCAACCTGGAATGCTATAGGTCTAGAAAAAAGCAGTTTTTGTCACAGGCCGTTTCAAACAGCCTCGAGTCGATATTTGTAGTTTTCAAAAATGCGAGACATGGCTGCTTGGTGTGAACTAGATTAGTGACTTGCCAATAATGATGTTATCAAGTGCTGCATTGCACGGCGGTGATTGCTTAAATTAACTATATATGATGTTATTAGTTCTACCTGGGATGTTTCTGCCAATATGAGTCAAAATCTCTGCGAGAGATGTGTGTGAATTGGATTCCTCTGGAAACCATAAAGAAACTACAGGGTGGTGATGGAACGAGAGCCTCACTATTTAAGTCTTCAGCAAAACAACATTATTGCACAAAATAGACAGGCCAGATTGAACTACTCAATTCATCCAGTGGGGGCAGTCATTCCATGATGTCGGTAAGTGTGGAAAAAAACTGCTTTGGGCCTAAAACAGAAGAGTTTATATCTAAATCGGTATCACAGCTGTGGCAGCTGTGCAACTCATTCAATTAGCCACCATAGCAACGTCAGGGAAAACCGTGATTAGCCTTCCTCGCCCATAAACAAGGGCTGAGTGTGGTAGACGGAGCTACCACACTGCCCTTTTACCATTCTGATTTTGTGGAAGAACTGTCATTTTAGTTTTTACTTTGCTGCTGCTCGTTTTTTTAACCCCGAACTAAAAATCAGTTCCTTGGAGTCTCAATGCTGCAGATGTGAAAATACAGAAGCAACACAGACAGAAATATGCTTTAAATTACCATAACCACCATGTTATGCCACGTCTGGACAGACACACAGCAATCAGCTGGGATATTGTCAGACCTCAAAATTCTCGATACTCTTTTCTTGTGCCATTACTATCTTGGGGAGTATCTTGAGCCAATTTTTCAAATATGTGTGTTTATCGGTTTACAGTAGGATGTGGTGGTCATAGCAACAGTAAAATATGGATGCAAATTTCTTATTGGCAATCAACATCAAAAACCAGACAAAAATGATAATATTTTTGCATCCTGCAACATCTACTGGTTTTTTTTTCTTCTTGCTGCCTGTGGCCGTAGCTCAAAATCAGATTTGATCGTAAATGGGAGTCTAATTCAATAGTGAAGGCATGGTTTACGTCCAGGGATCATGGGGAAGTAGGAAGGGAACATTTGTTTTTATGAGGGAAATAATGGACTATTTCCAATTTGTCAAGTATCAAATCAAGTGCCTGAGCACTTCTTTATGTGCCTTTTATGCAAGAACAGTCATTTGCGTTTTTAAATGGAAAATTTGTCCCTTACGTTCCCTGAGAGAGAGAAAATGTTTGCATTCGACATGCTGAACTGGTTCAGAGAAAATAAAAGCTCATTGGCCTTTCTGAGCATGCAGCTCGATTTCTGATGCTCCAAATTCAGGTGCCTCATGCATTCAGCCCAACTCTACTCTCCCCACAATCTACCCGATGACCCAGATTCCCAGCAGAAACCTGCCGAAAAGAAGGGCAACCTTAAGCCAAGCAAGCATAGGCAAAACAAATCTATGAAGGAGCTATCAGTGACATTCTTTTAATACGACAGGCATATATGCTAAGGTTTTATCGACACTTCATTGACTCTAAACCCATTGCGGACTGGTTACCCCTTGACCGATGGACAGATGGAGGGAAATAAACTGTGGATCTTGGGCAGTGGAATTCAGTCTGAGCTGGTGGGGCTGAGGTGAATCAGTCAAAATACAATATGATGCATCATATACCCGTTTATTTATTTAGTGTGAAAAGCCAAGCCCCCCCTCACCCCCCTTGGGAGTGCTTACGTGCCATGAGGCTGTTGGAAAACAGGGAGAAGACAACTAGCTCTGGACTCGCATTCGGACAGATTACTGCCATTTAATTTGAGTTTTATTTTGCATGATGGGACCATTGTATCAATAAATGACAGAACCCTCGTTTTCAAACACCTCCCACACACAGCGATGGCATGGAAATCGGATTTTATAAAAGATAAATTGAACAACATCATAAATTGAGCATTCTGTACATTTACCATTAAAACAAATGCAGTCAAACAATGGGCCAGAAGAAATAAGGTGGTACTACAGCATCCTGAGCTTTAGACAAAGTGTAAGCACAGTTATGGTCTTCGATTAAAAAGGGTAAACAAAATCAACTACACGGTCTCTATGATCTACAATTTGAATATTTAAAGCTCTTCTTGCAAAACAGGGCTAAATTGCAGAATACACCACTAAGTTGGGATGCGTTATTGTGTTACTTCCCCAATACGGTCGAGTCACAATGAAGGCATTGTAAACAACTCATGGTATCAGGGTAACAAAGAAAAGATGGTAATTACTTTTCCATAACTTAAGAGATCTCTCTTCATTAAACCTAAACTGAATAGTTTAAATGTGAATGTTATAACAACTTAAGAATTAAGGCTTCATCCTAAATTACAATCAATACACTTCAAATTGTAAAATGTAGAAATGTAAAATCATAATCTACTTCCACTATCTGATACTCCTTCCTTTGTGTAAACCACACTCACCAGATTAACACAGCACGTGCCTTTACAAATGCTCACCTTAATCTTCCCATTAAGGTGTCATGAATGAACTGAGAATCCATAATGCAGTAGAAGAAATGAACCCACTTAACTGCAAACCATCAAGCAAAACAGAAGTGCAGAGAGAAAAAGCATGAAAACTATCGGAGGAAACTGCTGTATGAAACATGAGCTTTTCCTGACAGTTGATCACCTGCAAAGCACAGATACCAACACATAACTAGGCTTTGTTCAAGATGCAAAATCTAGCTAAAACGAAACTATATCCACAACCACAGAACAGAGGAATGCATACAATATATGTAGCAATTCACTATATGCAAGTGACACAGAACAAATAAAGTGTGAATATAAAGCCTTTGGTTTGTGATGAACATTATGGGCAACACAGCCTATATGTCTCATGCAACTGATGTTGTGCAGTAAAAAATAATAAAAATAGAGAACTTGTGTGTATTAGGTATACGACTTCCTGTCGGCTAGGTGTTATTGGCTAACAATGCCAAAATAGGCCCTTCAGCTGCAATGTGATTTCTTTACTGTGTGTTAGAAAGGAGAGGATGTCAACATGATTCTTTTCATTGAAAATAATACGTTCATCCCGACTCGCGTTCGTAGCATAACGATGTCCAGTATTAGAAGAGAAATGAAGGTAAAGGCATATAACGTTACTGTAAATACCTTCCGAGAGGAACCGCTTTAACATTAGGTAAGATAGCTGACAGCAACTGCACGAACATCGTTTACAATACAAAACGTGTAATTTCGTTTTAATTCATGGCCGTTTCTTTGAGCATAATAGGATTTTCGAGTGGACATACACTTCATCCCAATTTACATCCCCGCAGCTATGCCATCCACCACTACCAGCTACGCTAATGTAACAAACCTAACGTCGTATGACTTTAAGGATTAAATAAGCATAACGTTCATTTGAACAATTTAGAGACTCGGGCACACAGCTTACAGTCTCACTGTGTGTCACTGTCACATAAAGAACCACCTAGCATAACGTTAACATGAAGAGGAACATCTGGCCAGCATTTCCTTGCTATGCAGCAGGATGAGGAGGAGGGCTAGCGTTAGCATCTTTAGCATCGTTAGCTTTCTGCCACCCCCCGCCGTTGTTCCTGCAGGGGGCATCGGAGTTTCTGAAAAAGCACGGCAAACCCCCATAGCCACCCGCACACAAGCGGGCCTAATGCGTTTTGTGTATGTTTGTGTATCCATGCAATGACGAGAAGTCCAATGACCATACCTCGGGATGGAGAATAGGGACGCAGCCAGCTTCTTTCTCATATTCCTCCATCGCGTCAGCCATCTTGGTGGTGAGGTTCGCAGAGCATTGTGGGAAACAGGAGGCTGCGTATAGGGGGGGAAACAAACCAAGGAGGAGCAGAGAGAAGCAGTAAAAAAAACACTAATGAATGACAGGCCATACTAGACATGTCAAATATTTATAGCATATTCAGTGACCCAGGGATACTAATATGAAGCAAGGATTTATATTCCTGCTATCAAATTCAGTTAGGCCTATATACTTTCTCCAAGGCTTGATCTGTGAAAGGCATGATGTACTCGGTATATACATTTTCCCCCCCAGTGTTTATGGGCACAGTGGATATTATAAAATATTGAAAGACATGGGTGACATCTGACAGTTTACAAGAAGGCCAGAAGCAACCCCTGTGGAGCAGGGACGACATTGCAGTTACTGATTCTTGCCTACAGATGTCTCCATGTCCTTTCGCACTGTGCTTTAATCTTTACCCCCATCACCCGCTGGATGTCACTCTTTATCCAAGCATAAATACACGTATTATATATATTTCTGAATGAATTTACACAGAGAATTTTAAGTGTTCAGTTACTCTGCGTTTGGAGCGAAAGTGGATACATCGCATGTTTATGATACCCTGTCCAAACAGGCAAAATCAGATGATCCCGCAGCGAAAAGAAGGAAGGAAGTCTCATTTGTTTCATCACATAGAGGACAAAAAATAATTTAAGTAATAAATAATTCAATGAATAAGTGTATAAATACAAGAATCAATAAATAAATACATGAGGAAATACAGACATTTAGAAATAGATTGATTTAATTATGTTCTGAGTTTCTGTATCTATTTAGGAATGCATTTATACTTGTATACTATTCATGTGTTGACCTCCATATTATCAAGTCACCCAAATTTAAAATAAAAACACTCACGTACTTATGCTACCGCCTCATACGCTCGTAGTGTCTCGCTGTGCGTGGGTTTTAGCTTGAAATTTACCCGGAAATATTCCGCATCCGGTTTTGTTTCCCCAACGTCAGAACCGTGCAGGCGGTTGAGGGGCTACTATCAGTTGGGCTGAAACATCAGCAGGCCACTAGAAAGCAACCCAGAAACGATGAGGACCATTTTTAACTGCTGAGGAAGACGGGAGCCATCACGCGAGGAAGTGAACGCTTACCGTCAGTAATGTCGTTGTAACGTTGGCGGCTAACATTTAGCAGTCAGACCAACGTCCCAGAGGACTGCCTTCATATTTACAGCAAGTTGTCCGCCCCCTCCTCGCCCCCTCCCACACACTCCCCGTGAGCCAGACAGACAACCTACCGGGAGACCGTCAACGCAGCAAAGGTAACGTTAAGGGCTACGAAAACCCAAATATAAAATAAACATACCGCGAATACCGCCTGCTAGTTTCGGCTAGCTGCTAAACTCATAACTACGTGACTCCGCAGTCCAGCAGGACGTGCTATTATGTAACGTTAATAAACCGGGCTGTCGATGGATACATTGTACGTCTAGCAGCTCCTCCATCTCCGTACGCCTCCCGTTCGCCGTTGCACAATTCTGGGACCAATCGTCCTATTACGAGAAGGCAGTTATGCAGTTTTAGTACAAAATGTGCTAGTGTATACAGCTAATTAAGTGGTGAATAGCAAGTAATGCTTAATTTGATTTCCCTATAAGCATTCTGTGAGATTTATGGCTGAAGCAGTGACGTAGAAATCGTTTTGGAAGTGGTTTGCTTCTAGGATACCATGCAGTGCTGAACATGTTGCGCTTTTCCCACCTGATCTTCCCTGCTGTTTACATATTACCCCCCATGCCCGAACATCTGATCCTGCGGTAGTGTTGCATGTCTGCAGCCTCCTCATCCCTGGTGCTCTGTTACCACTTTCACCTGACCGCACTGTGCCAGACACTGGATGCATCTGCCAGATCCTGGTCGGTTTTTTCACATATCTGATATTAGGAAAAAATATTATGCTCCTGCGTGTTTGTATTTTTTTAGCAAAGATCTTAAAATCAATATTTAAAACATTTTAAAAGTTATTAGCATTAGCTATAAATTCTCCTTATATTTTTATTAATGAAGAGATTAGTCCAGCATGTTACGGGTTGCTTGCTCTTGCATTGCCTCTGGATCTGTGTAGTGATTCACCCCAAAACTGTTGACCCATCGGCATGGCAATCTGTAGGTCCCTCAAGTGTCCTCCAATGTGTCTTGGTTATATTTGTTATTTAATACAAACACGCATGTAATAATCTTGATTTATTGTCTTGTATTTGTCGTCAGGCAATTTGAGTCAATGATGAAGGCAGCAGTCAGTTGATTCTGTGTACCTGTGGCAGCTTAGGTTCTGCCACTTACGTACTGTATTTCCATGTTTTCCATCTACTGCTTATTTGCATGTAAAGGAAGGGTAATCACACACTTTCCATTCGAAAGTTTTGTTGAGGTGATGCTCCCGATCCAGGCTCATTTGTCAACTAAATGGAGTTTCCTCTCTGCCCCTCTTCGGACCTTGTCCTTTTGCCGCTCTGGCAGACACAGAATCTAATTTTGGGAGTACAAGTATAAATACTCACATGGAAATGAAAACAGAAATGGACTAAAAGTAATGAAAACAATACACTGGAAAAGGAAACTGTATGCTACCGATTGAAAACCAGATTATAATGACACAGCGCCAACAGCTTGCATGCAAAACTGCAGTACAGAAATGTTTAATTTGCACTGTCTATTAATTGTTTGCATATTATAAAGTCATAGTTAAGAACCGTACCAAAAGAAAACAGATTCAGTGAAAGATAGTGAGATTTCCAGTTACGTTATGAAGTTATGATTAATTAGGCCATGTCCTGGGGCAAAGGACCAACTTGTCGCAGGCAGATGCTGTTTCTCTGGATAGTAGCAAGTTACGAAGGCCTCGTCTGCACAAAGTGTTCTGATTGATTGGTATGTTCCTGCTTAACATAAATAACATTTTTTTCTACAATACATAAATGAGGTGCATGTGTTTAATTGGACAAATCAGTGTTTTAGTTGTGGGATATACACGCACATCCACAGCTGTTTCTCCAGAACTGAAGGGTGGAGCTGCCTAGTGTCCACAGCTTTTAATGGTGTTTTATTGTTTAATGTATTTGCACATGAGAAATCTGATGATATCGTCAGGACAAAATGCAGGTTAGTCATAATCTCTCTTATCTTTAAGCATTGTGATGTAAAGTCTGCTTTTATGGTCATTAATCATAGTTACGGTCCTCAAATGGCTTTACAGCTGCCCCATAATGAAACAACAATTCAACCCCCTCAGTTTCAGTCCCTCAATGATCGACTGTTCACCTGCCGGCAAGGCACAGCGACAGCCTTGTCCCTCCCCGCCTCCAGACACTCACTCATTTAGGAGCCATAACAAATGGTGCGTCGCTCATGAAGTTATTGAAATGCCAAAGCCAGTGCATCAGTGCTGCCTAATCTTCCCCGCAGGGACACTCAGGCCACTGGCTGTTTTTTGGCTGATTGGATGCATTTGCTCCAACAAATGCCAGATGTGCCCGAAGGGAGATAAGTTGCCTCCCCTTTCCCTGTCGGTGTGGATTTGCCCAACAAGCAGCTAACTGCTTTAGCGTGTTGTTCGGCAGCCTTTGTCAACATCCTAAACAGCTGGGTTTTTTTCCAATAACACCAGTTCATTGTCTAGTTTTAATTATTCCGAGAACCTCAGCTTACCCTCTGGCTCTCATACATCAAACAAAACTGAGCAAACATGGCTTTAATACGCACCTGTTTCCGGTGAGGACAGGGTTGAGCGAGCTTTTTTGGGTCTGCCTCCCACCAGGTCGGCTGCTGAGCAGAATTTGTTGTTTGATAAAAGAGCGTGGCAGTGTCAAGCCTTTTATGAGTGTCAAAGCCCATTAACCTCAGTGTCCACCCCCGTCGTTCCCTAGAGCATAGCTTCAGAGGAAAGGGAACCTTATTACTGCCCACCTGAACTGCAGCTTCCCTCTGTATCACAGCGAGATCTGCTGCTTGCAAAGCAATACTATTGTGTGAATAGCACATATTGGCCGATAAAGATCATTCTCGTTCTGTTATTTTGGCTGGTGTCCGAAAAATTGTACTGAAGTACATCTAGAATTCTAACTGTCGTTATTTTACTTTGATATAGTCAATCAATAGTGTAAAAACACATCATTTAAATGATTTACAAATTGAGATTTTATTGTTATAAGGAAATCTTGATATTGTTGACATATCTTGGAGCTTAGTGTTACTTTAAACGGGTGAAGTTTGCCTTTGTAACATTGCTTCTTCTTTTTCTGTGAAAAAAATCTCCTTCAAACAACATTCCTCTTGCTGGTGTCAATGCAGATTTGTCGTTCACAATATAGCATTGTTAGGGATGGGCGTCTATTAAACATTAATGCCATTCTCCTGTGGTATATATTTGACTGAAAAATGTCTTTCGATCATCAGTGAAACTGTATTTCACATTATGTTGGTTACACAACAGTATTAAATCCACAATCCATATATGGGCCGAACCACGAGCGTTACACCACTACCTCAATGCCGAACGTGTACATGCATGCTTATTTCTCAGTAGTCCTTAGAAAGAGGACCGCGTCAAATTTTAATTGTTGCAGTGGTAGCATCAAAGGAGAATTGCTCAGAATACTGTGGAAGCCAGGTTAGGGTTAAACGTGCCTGACCGAGGACATTGTATTCTGAAGGAATCATCTGTTCGGTGCTGAGATGAGTTTCACCATCCAAAGGGTAATGCCAGTTTTTTTTCAATCCTGCTTTCCTGTCTTTGTGTCTAACTGAAGTCCTGTGGGGTTCTTTCTATAATGGTATCAGACAGACACACTAACAACAATTGACCTATGGCTAAGCCACGCCCCCCTCCACTCACTCGGACAAACAATCAACGTTCATTAACGGGCGCTATGGCAGGTGTCACAGTAGGAGACATTTCGCAGGAGGCCATCGATGATTTTTGGAGACAGAAAGATCAGATATCATCTAGAAGTCACCAATAGGGTATCAACTACGCATTGGAGGAATATATTAATCATGTTATTGTTGAGAAGGTTGATAAAAAGCTTCAGTTACAAGCCAAAATGTACAGGTCCCAGTGCAAACGTGATAAACCGCATCTCGTTGCCATCACCATCTCAGACAACAAGATAGAGGATCAGCATTGTTCATGCACTGCAGGGTAAGAAGTGTTATTTACCTACAATTAATTAACCTAACTTGACGTGACTTGGAAAATAGGCTATTCTAATCGCTACTTGCTTATTTTTTATGTAAACTTAGCTTAAAGCTCTGTATTAGCAGATTTTTTCTTCTGAAGTTAACGTGAGTTTAACTAGAGCCTTTTGGACAACAGCTAACAATGATTTACGACCACTAAAGTACAAAAACTAGAACAAAATAGGCCAATGAACTCCCAGCAAACAAAGTGACATGAACAACGCAGCTAGGAGCTAACGTTAGGCTACCGTTATGCTGACGGTAGAGATGTTAAAGATAACTTTATATTTCTTTCCAGCAAAGTGACAATATGTTGCCTTAAATACGATGTTGACTTGCCTTAGAACAGATGTAGGCATCCTTGTTAATTTTATCCACGTTGAGTTGATGTTGTGGTCTACCGCACAACTTCATCCAAAGAAGACACTTTTCTCGGTTGAGATGTGGCTTAGGAAAGGGTAAAAAATAAACGCCGCCGCCCAGCCTCTCAGGATACCTTGTGTCGGAGTTGCAAGTACCCCATGAACACCGTTTGACCATTTTTAAACTTAAAATCTCAGAAATACCTCGCAAAACCGGACAAAATCTAACTTTCTGCAATGCTTTTCAATGGACGTCCGTGAAGAGAATGTCCGAGTGTATGGGAATGGCTATACGCATTGTGATTGGCTCATCGCGTCTGAGGGCGTGGCTTAGCCATAGGTCAATTGTTGTCCCCAACAATTAGTTCCTTTGCTCTTGGTCTTTGCCTCCCTAAAGAATCTTTCTTTGCTGCATAACTGTTATTACCAGTCACCCGACTGTCCGCGGATGCCTCCTCCATGGTTCCCTCGCAAAAGAAGCCCATTGTTAGTGAGCTCACGGGTTGACTCATGAAGTGTTGGCTGGGACCAAAGGTGTTGCCGCTTACCCCACCTCGCATTGTACCAATAGCATACGGGTTGCCCATCACAGAATATTTACAAGACGAGACAGAAAGACGACACGCTGGATTCAATAAATTCACTTGTGTTAAATGAATCCAATTCCACGGTTGCAGCAAAAATCTGTTCTTGTTTTCCTTGAACAAGGTGGAAAGAAATGCTCAAGAGAATACCTTTTGCTCTATTACTCGTGTGCTTCGTGTGTTCTTTTAGAGTTGTTGTGGCTTCCAATATGTTCCTGCTGGAACAAAGGCAGCGTATGTGTAGTATAGAAAGAATGCCTCTGAGGGATGTTTGATGTCTGTTATTTCAGTCGCTGACTCCCAATACTCTTGCTGTTTTTGTCACACTAGTTACGCTCTTCTTTGTCTGTCTATTTAAAAACTGGGTGCAGCAATTGTGCAAGCTCGACAAGCCTGACAACTCAGCATGTTTTCACTGGTTAACAACTTGCAACAGCAAAAGTCCCACTCATAAATTCTTTCTCAATCATGCATTTTTCTATATAACTAATATACTAACTATATAATAACTATATCAATCAAAAGGATGCAGGAGGCTGCTTTTCTGTGCCAATGTATCATATTTGGCGTCAAATAAAGAGCAAAAGCCTCACACCTCTCCAAATCCACAGTGATACATCCCAGAGCAGCGGCCTGTGCTCTTTTTAAATGCGCATCAGGCCTCTTTGTCCAGCTCAGTAGAGAAGAGGCAAAATCTTTTTGTTGAAATTGTTGAATTGAATTTGACTTGATGTGTGTCAATCATCTTGGACGAATGTGGGTGAGTGGGGAGCACGGTCGTCCTCCATTCAGGTTGGCAGTCCGATCCCAGACCCGGCTAACCTGCATTTCGATGTGTCCTTGGGCAAGACACTTAACCCCAGCATTGCTCCTGTAGCTGTGACTACAGTGTGTGAATGTTAAGGCCTCGTTATGCTTCTGCGTCCTACGCCGTAGGGTTCGCGTCTACGTAGGAGTGACGGCGTAGCTACGCCGTCGATTCGACGCAGAAGCATAAAACAGGCTCTAGTTACTGATGGGCAGGTGCCACTGTGTATGGTAGCTCCTGTCATTAGTGTATGAATGGGTGTCAATGGGTAAATGATGTCATATAGTGTTAAAGCGATTTTGAGTGGTTGGAAGACTAGAAAAGCGCCATACAAGTACAGTCCATCATTTAACTTTAATAGTGAAAGTAATAGCCACAAAAATTATTTAATTCTTCATTTCAATATCCTATAGGAAAAAACTAACAAATCACTGAATTGTCAGGTCATGTAACTAGGCTTTGTCGTCATCTCTGCGTATGCAATATCTTGCGAGATAAAGTGGTGTAACCAAAATGACCATATCCCTACTGCAGGGCACGTTTCTGCGGGTGCACGGTATTCGTCATATATCAAATCCACAACTCTAGTTCGCAGTACAACTTGCCAATGAAATGTTCATTCCTATTCTTTCCTGTTATATATATGTTCATTAACAACTGGTCAGCACATTCTTGTGCACGTCTTTGTGAAATATTTGGCTTACGTACGTAGTGACTTTACTCACGGAGTTGATTGGCGAACAGCTATGGCTGACCAACCTTTGCTCTCCTGAAGCACTCTGGTTTTCATTGCCGCTGTCCGGCAATCCGTAGTACTGACACGGAGCACAAGGATGTCCAGGGAGAGATGGATTCCCAACCTGTGTGCTCTTTTTTTTTTTTTTTTTTTTGTTTAAGGTTGTTAATAGACAGACAGGAGGGAGTGGACATGGGAGAGATGCATGAGCTGTTAGATGCAGTGCAAACGGCTGCTTCATGAATTCTGAATATATTGTGTGCTGTCCTAGAGCCAGTTTCTAATGTGAGAGCTCTGATTAAGGTCCAGTGGTTCTCCTACCATTATCTTGGTACGACCACCAAAGCACCTACCTCAGTTCAGCCTCTTCCTCCAACAGATACCCATTCACAGCTGGGTGCTTTTGTCTGCAGCATATTTCCCTGCACCTGGACCAGTACACACACACACACACACACACACACACACACACACACACACAATAGTACAGGAACACATTCATCATGTATGTTGACACACAAACAAACATACACTGCACTCCACAGCTAACAGTTCATTTTGATCTCAACCTACACATCTGTGAAGTTTGACAGATTGAATGAAATCTGTGTAGCAAACAGAAATAGAACATTTAGCCATGAGGACAAACGCATGCGCACACAGAAAGCAATAGCAGCGTTGCAGCTTGCAAATAAAGTACCATTATATATAACAGAAATTGATTGTTAAACTAATTGTAGCCTTGTAGTAAACCTGTCAGCCTCTGCTTATTATAGACTGATATCAACCGAGGTGAGGAATAAGATGCTGTGATTGGATGTTCCTGGTCCCATGACATGCTGTCCATGCTTTTACGCAGCCGTGGCGCTCTGAAAAAGTGGCATTGGGGGACACTAGTGCCACGTCGCTCTAGCTTGTACCAACATTGTCAGCTTGGTTGAAGGTCACGGGCTCCACTCCCTCCAAGGAGCAATAGCGATATTGTGTGTTTTCTGTTTCCCCAGGAACTCATTTAGCACAGCAGTAATTCAATTCATTTGAAAGGGAATCCGAAAAGCCCTACAAACTTAATCACACGGTAACACATGGTATCTTTTCATGATATCAGTCAGTCACTTGTTAGGTCCTTCACTGCCGTGAGTGTGTTTGAGGACTCATGGGTTGCACCACTACAATACATTAATTTGATCAACAGCCGGAAGTGCCTATATGAAAAGCTGTCATTGCACACACTGACACAGAGGGAGCTCTGACTGCTGTGGACACCAGCAGCCCTGAAGCGGTAGCCTACATTTTAGAGGAGGAGGCAAAGAAAAAATATGGTGATGTCATCTCTATGTCTCTCTTCCGCCCTCCCTCTCCCTTCCTCTGTCTCTCGTCCTCTCTCAGAGGCTGTGTTGTGAATGTAATGGTGCTTTCTGCTTACCGAGCTGCACGAGGTAGGTCCTTTTATTCACTCCCCCAGTGCTCTCTTGCTCTTATGCGTGCCACGACGGTCCTGTAGCTCCCGTCCTCTATTTGTGTGGTGGACGTGAGCTGCTCTTGACCATGACAAACCTAGTCTGTTTATATTCCCGTGTGTGGAATAGTTTCACTCTCGAGGCTCCATCTGGTGGTTTAAGCTGTGCGGTTGTGTGTGGGATGTCTCCGTCCGGGTGACAGATGCTAGTACATTGAGGTCACATCCCACCACAGCCCGATGATGTGTGATAGCGAGGTAGACATACTGAGAATGTGTCCGGTAGTGTCACACTGCAGACAGCCGTCCACAATCCCGATCACGTACATTAAAGATGATGATTATGATGCCCCCTCTTTTTCACCCCTCCATGCCCTTTATTTTAATAGTTCAATTTTAGGTCACAGGAATACCTTTTGAGCTATAAACGCCCATGTGATGCCCACCAATCCCTTAAATTGTTCAATATTTGAGCTAAATGTGCACACTTCTCAGCCTTGCATCTTCCTTCCCGTTATGTTATGCAAGAGTCATCTCACAAACACGCACACATAATTCCGAATGAGTTGTGTGCGTCACACACATCTCTCACTGTGCAGCTCTCTGTCTGCCTTCTTTCCAATTTGTCAGTCTGTGTCAGTGGCAGGGATTGTTAGGTGGCGTTTTGTTCCGAGTCAAAAAGCCGCAGCGCGTCTCCCGTAAGGGGATTAAAGCGCTCTGAGGTCACCCACGTCTCCTTGACTCCGTAGGAGTTCAGAGCTTCTCACGGCGCTCATCAGCATAACCGTCCACGCGCCGTTCTGATGGATCCAATAAATGGAAGTTGGTGAGCAGTGACTCACTTTGTTGCATATAAAGGCGTTTTTGCAAGGTGACACCATTGATAGTGGTGCTCCAGGATGCTGCCGTCCCACACAGCATGATAAGATAGCGGGGGTGTCGTTGAAGGGAAATAGAAATGTGGGAGGTTTTTAGTCAACGATGATATTAAAGCACCACAGCAGGACTGTTTTAATAATAACACTCATTATATAACTCTGAATCGGCTTCATTCACGTGATTTCAGTATTGCCTCTGGCTGAGCAGTGCTCCATTTGACTCGTTTGATTTGCTCGTATGTTGCATGTTATATAATGGCAGAACGCGGCAATGTGTGTCAACAAATCCCAGCAAGAAACCAAATCAACAAATTCATCGTACTGGCGATGTAAGCAAAACCTGATCAATCTTCTCTGTGACATGCAGCTCCTTAGATGTGAAGCAAATATTAAAGCACCTCAGTGGCCCACACTGTTGCACATGGTCCCCTGTTCCTCCATCCCTGTAAAGCAGACGCATGCTGAAGTTCATACTCCTCAGAGCCCTACATGGGTATCAGGGTGGCTGAATAACAGTTACCAAAAAAAGCCCTATGAACCGTAGCTGTTAATAAAACGACTGTCTTACTTTAAACTGAAGTACATATATGGGACCTCTTTTCTTCAGCTAGAATCTATACAATTGAGTCGGACAATAAAACATGCAGAGGAAGTTGAGAATAACTATTGCAATAATCAAAATAATAATGGCAGCATTATTAACTGCTACCTGTTAAGATGTTTGCAGTTTTGCCTCTGGACTGGTGCAAGTGTTGGTGAAGACCTTTCTTTCCCCCATATCTCTGCCACACTGAGGAAAACTAATTCATTCAAAGCTGTCTTTCTGCTTTATTACATACTCCTGCCAAACCTTTAATGGGGAGGGGACAGAAATGATGTAAAGTCTATGGTCCTTGAGCTTTTCAAGGACCATAATTTGTCTTTGCTACAGGAATGTCTGCCAGATGATTTTTTTGTGCAATGCTGCAAGTCGTATGAATGAGTCATTGGTGACTGTCCTGTCCTGAATCAGCTCTTTACCTCGAAAGTAGTCCTACTCTCTATTTGAGTCTCTGTATTCACACAAGAACAGTGTCAGATTTCCAGATTTCCTTGCAGTGATTCTTATTCTGGTTGGTTCTCTGTGGTCCAGCACGGCAACCCTCTGCCTCCAAGTCTTCGGTTCCTGACCTGCATTACTTGAACACGGCACCAAACTGGGACAGGCAGAATATTATGTAGCACTAAGGGACCACCACATCGCCCCTATTTCTTATTGTTATTTCATAGAAAAGCTTTTTTTGGAAACGGGGTTTGTCCATTAGGCCTTAGCTCTTGACAAGCTGGCATGTCTAGTATCGCCTCATGTTTGATTTGAGTGTATTTATTCTTCTAAAAGATGATGAGAGTTCTTGTAGATCTAGGCAGGTGTTTAGACCCCAAACAGCTGTGTTGTTGAACGGGTGGTTTCAGGCGACACAATGCCTGTTGAACACCAGCATTGTCACTACGAGCACGTCAGTGTGCTGACATTAGCATTTGGCCAAAGGAACCCTGTGCCTGACTCTAGAGTCTAGTGATGCGACGGTGTTCAAGTCTGTCTACGTGGTTAGTCGGGCCCTTCGACCACTGGCTTGTCCCGCTCCAGCTCCACAGCGCTTTCTTCCTTAAGATTTAATGACACTTTAACTTGAAGTGTCTGTCATCCGAAAAAGGAACAGTTTATTAGGCAACAATAGTCATACTTAATGGTGGTTTGTTGCGGTTAATTTTGACATGTGCACAGATTTGCATACTAATGATTTATTATAGAAATTTTGTTTCTTAACAGATATTTAGAGTATTTTATTTTTTTGCCTGTGGTGAAGAGCAGATTGGAACTTTGAAATGGTAAAACAGCAGTGAATACGTGCCAATGTCCTCGCACGGTTAAGATCATAGCTGCCTTAAAACACTAGTGTGGCGGTTACTACTGAATGAAACTGGTTTTTAAGATATTAGAGTATGATTGTTTTAACTCTTGACAATGTCAATCATTTTCTATATCATATTATACCAGCAAAGCATAATCCCTCCCAAAAAATACCATTGCTTATATTTTAGTTATATCACCCTTCCCTGTGAAGAAGAGGTTGGTGTTTACATTGAATTACCAAAGTCTGAAAGAAATAACAAGAACCAGCAGCATGGGATATTGTCCCAATGCCATGCTTTGCTTTCTGGCACATAATGAGTCCCACTTAACCAGCGGGCGATCATTCCTCAGGAGTGGCCTCTACAGATGGGCCTCTCTGGCCTCTCGAGAGAGTACTGCAACATCCGCACAATCAGCTTAGGGTCCTGAAATGATTGCTATCCTCGCTTGCCCTTGACCTGAAACCTGCGGTTAATCTAAAAAAACAATCAAACTAGAAACTGTGGCACGTTCACAACAAAAGTGTCAGGTCCAAATAAATCTTTCCTCTTTCTCATAATGTTCAAACCGAGCATTATATACCTGCAATTAACGTGATGAAGAATACTCTTGTGTATTATTATTATTATTATTATTATTATTATTATTATTATTATTATTATTAATATAATAATGATAATAATAGGCAGACTGAAAAATACACAAAAGGTTTATTTTATATAATAGGCTGCATCAACATCCAGAAGGACATTACATAAATAAACTTTGAAGGAGTCCAGTTTTACCTGCTGTGACGTCATTGTGAACTCAAACCATCGCCCCGTTGCTCTCTCAAATTATCCAGCACCAACCAATGGCACTGGATGTGCCACTGGTTTATCAAGGCTGAAAACACATTTTTCTGTTGCCAGTTATGCGTGTTCACATACCTCCGCAATTACGCCCTGGGACTGGAGTAAAAGGTTCCCTGCTGTCTTTTGGCTCAGAGGAGGAACCCCTCAGCCAGTATTTCCGGGCCACCGCCAGACCACAAGTTTAGGATTCCCTGTGCGCTTGCCCTCTGTCCGGGGCGATGACTCATAGCTCTCAGCTGACAGACTGCTGTGCCTCGGCTGAAACTGATTGTTGCAGGCCACAGTGTCACTAAAGTGTGGGACGTAGTAAAGACGATAGAGCCACGGCAGAGTGGACGTCCGTCACTACACGGCCCATTGTTGGTCAAGTGAAGTGGATTCAATAACCCATAATCAAACTTTGGGTAAATAGAGAGATTCTTATGCACGCGTATGCATCATCATCATGCTAACATGCTACCATACATATACCATTAAACCCTTGTTATGAATTATTACCAATCAAACATTACACTACAAAGTGCAGCTAATGCTCATTAGGTATACATTTTTTTTTAATCATGCAATCCCCATTCATTCATTCATTCATCCCTCAATTCTTTCTCTTGGGAATATGAATATCTATACTAAAATTCAATTGCAATCCATCCAAAAGCTCTTAAGAATTCTCGCTCAAAAACAAAAGTGTTTCCTTCCATGCCATAAGGGAAGCTGTATATTGAGGGCAACTTCAGAGCTAATGTGGACTTAGTCATCCTAAAAATAATCAAGAGCAGAGGGAGAAGCATATGTTGCACATGGAGAGATAAGAGTTTAAACTAAATACAAAAAATGTCTGTCGGTGGCCCGGAACGAAGTAGACCCGATGATAATATAAAAGACTAAATGCATCCCTGTAAGACATACACATTAATTCTTACCATTTTAAAGACAATATACAAGTGCAGTAATGGATGATTAAAAATGAAAAAAAGAGTTATTCCCTCTGGTCTCGGCCCTTGATTTCTGTGATATTTTTCCACGTCAGCTGTGACTCCAGGCGGAGTCCTGGACTGATTGCTAAAGCTGGCTTGGAGAAGGAGTGGAGAGCATCTGTCTAAGTGTGACTGGCTCCTTGACAGTCAAGGCCACATACAGTGTGTGTGCTGGCCAGAGTCAAGAGGCTGCTGGAGCGTTGCATTGTTAGAATAACTGATTGGGGGGGGGGATTTAGTGACCTTCATTGTGTCCTCATCTCATGTTGTTTCTCTAGAGCTGCCTCAAACTGTTTCCTTTCCTTGTACTACCTTTATGACACCTTTCAGAGGACACGCTGGGCTGATTATTTAAGGTCAATTGGTTTATTGTTTGGTCGATATGCTCTCGTATGAACAAAGTCTTTGGGGTTTGCTTCTTCATCCTAAGATTTGGGGTGCATTATTAATGCATATATTGGCATGGTTTGAGTTTTTTTTGGTTTCCACACAGTTTGATGGGTTGTAATCCCAGTTGGTACCAAAACCGCAGTCAGCACGAGGGGCTGTCTCCTATAATCTTAAATGCATTTCCAGGATGACCACAGGTTGGTAGGCAGCTGTTGGGCCCAGAATTATCTCCCCGGAAGCATATAGTGTAATTAACAGATGCTCCCACTTGTTCATGAACATGAATGTTGAGGATTAATCTGTGTGCTGGCATTAGTGGCGTTAGAGTTGTGGTGGGTACTTGTGCAGCGACTGCATGGAGAGCAAAAGCATTTCCACCATTCAAGCGTTTGTTGATGGACGGCTGTTTGGGGGTAGTGAATGTTGATGGACAAAAGCACACAGTCACTCTTGGTGTTGATGACCCTTTTGTTGCAGCTGCAAACAAACAGGCTTCCAAGGCTTCAACTGTAGGGCGCATGTACAGCAGCATAACAGTTCCCCGGAAGTAAAGCCTCAACATCTGGATCGCCGCTTGTTGGTTGGCTGTTATCTTAGCAAAAATCTTTTGAGAGGAGCATGCATCTTAAACGTCGATAATTATGGAAAGGACAGATTAGGGTCCTAATTAATATTTGGTTACCTGTGCAGCAAAAGATTAGTTGAATTATTGTTAATCTGAGAAATGTTGTCCATCACAATTTCCTAAAGTAAAAAGTTGATGTCTTCAAGCATCTCCATTGGTCAAAAATCCAGAATTTATTGAGTGCACAATTCTGTACAAACAAAAAGGCAGAGGCTGGAGGCACTCTAACCCAGAAAATCCCTGAAGCTTCTGGTAGTTGGCAGTGTTATATACAGTACCAGTCGAAAATTTGGACACATTTTCTCATACAATTTTCACCAGTACTTATTTTCTGTGTAAGAAAATTGTATTCCCCTGTTTCTCATACAGACGCTACAACTCTTATTTGGTTTGTCACACTGTTTTATTTGTAAAGCAACATTATTTTTCCACAATGAGCTGTTAAGTTTGACTAAATTGACAACTGAGTCAAAGTCTCTTCATGTACTATGCCACCCAAAATATACTAAGAACAGTGAGGTAGATTCAAATTCCTGCAAATGAAGAAACCTACACCTTGTATCCAGCGGGTCAGTAAAGCAGCCTCTTGGCATCCAGAAGGAACCAGCCCACCAGAAAAGTAATTGATCAATCTTCATCTGCCTCCTGTGCACTAAAATCACGAAGTCGTCTTCTTCAGTGTCGGAATTGAACAGCCTCAGAATGACGTCGTCTGGTTCGTTTCATTGTCGCTCTCAATGTCACTTTCGTCTCGAGGCAAATTTGTGCTCGTGCCGTTCTCTTCATCGCACAACAGGCCAGCCTTTTGAAACCCGTTGGTGATCATGGGTTTTTTCCCCCTGCTCCTCGCTGTCAGGATCCATTGGCAGACTTTGGCAAATGTTGCTTTTTGCATGCGGCCAGTTTTTTTTTTTTTACAAGTGCTTGAATATGATCGCAATCAAATGTCTTCCTCGGCGCATTATCCCTTGCACCTGTCGGTCTTACTCTCGCGCGTTAGCCCGTAAAAAAAATTATACATTAGCCGCACCGTTGTAAAAGACGCAGGGTTCAGAGGCTTTACTGACAACACAGGGACATATCTTTCCCCTGTGAGATAATCTGTACAATCAGCCGCTGCCTTCATTGCTGCTCAATGGGTTCCAACACAGAAACATCTTGCCAGGTTTGGATGACTGTTTTTGGATCCTCAACCAGCACACATCTTATGGCTGGGAGTTGGCACCCTCTCGATCATATTTCTGGTTAAATGGGTATTATGAGCAATTATTATAAATACATACAGTGTGGTTCTGGGGAATGTATCCAGTCTCTAAACACTTCAGAGTACGGTCAGCAGTTGTGTCGTGTGTGGTCAAGCTCTTAAGGCGTCATATTTGTGTAGTGACAGAGTAAAAGGAGATGTCTTTTATCTCATTCAAAATGTCATCTTTAACTTTATTGTACAATGATGGCAGTTTGGGAGATGTATGTTTTCTTTGGTCATTTGTACTGTTTCAGTTTGCAGCATATTTTTAACTGCTGTTTAATGGTTGCCTCTTTTTGATTATACATCAAGTTACGCCATCTGTGAGTGTGCCCCATTTCTCTCTATCACGTTTATATTTGTACTGTCAAGAAAAGGCATCTGTAACAGATAAACTATCTTAAAGACCCACGTTTCAGCTCCTGCTGCAGGTTTTGTTCCCAGTTTGGAAAACTTGCAGAGGTGGTTGTTTTTCAGATGAGATTTTAGGTTAGTTGTGTTGCCTCTTTTTGTTGCCACTGTTTTTAAACATAGTCGACATACCAGGTCCTTCACGGCTATTTTCACTCCTCATTTGGCTTAAAGCCAAACAGTTTCCACACTGGAGCTGAAATTTGCGGCTTTGAAACAAAGTGTTTATCCTCACTGGCTCGGTGGTAAATATATCACAAAAAATAACACTTCATAACGCAGTGGGTTCACGCCTTCTCTCACCTGTGTGTGTGTGTGTGTGTGTGTGTGTGTGTGGAGCTCTGCTTTTGACAAAGAAAGCAGGTTAGACGACAGAGGCTGCACAACCAAAATGTTGGTGACACTCATTTCTAAGTATAAATGAATAGAATATATGGCGCTCATTTCCATGTGTGATGCAATAAGTCAATGTATAGACAATGCGACAGGCCTAACGCTCCATCACTTCTCTAAGGAAAACAAGCTGAGGCCTGACACAAAAATACTGAATATACTGAAGGAATAGATTTTTCAGGACTCTTGGGGAAAAGGAGCCAACATGCCCTCCTCTTATCCTCCTCCCTCTCCTGCTCGCACTAGAAACCAACTGTTTGTCATCGGCCTACTACGAGCTTTCGTTTGAGTGTAGGGCTGCAGCTAACAATTCCTTATGTAAGCCAATTATCTGTTGAATCTAATGATTATTTCCCACAGTAAATTCATATAATGACTCAAAATGTTGGAATTTCAACTTCAAATGTTTTTGAGTGACAAGTTAATACAAATGTAGTCATCATAATGAATCAATTAAAGTGCAAATATGCCTTGAAGGAAGGGAAGAGAATTAGCAATCAAGTTACCAGCATGGTGAGGAGGCTAATTTTTCCCCACAATCTTTTGTTTTCGAGAATGCTAAGTGGAGGAGGTTAACTATTCAGAATGAAGAAAAAGACCGGCTACACTGATAATGCACTACTTACTTGATTGCACTTAACATAACTGAAATAGCATTAGCAAGCATCGTCCATGATACTTTCTGTTTTCCAACATGCTAAGGCTAACACCACTTAGGCTGTTAACCAAAACGTACCCATGAAGGAGAAGACGTGGTGGCTCCAGGATGCTTGCGTTTTAAATGTTCATGCGTTGCCGTAGTGCTGCTGTGGAATGCCAATTCCATTTAGCAGATGCTACAATGTACTGTTTGGTTTGGTTTTTTGGCTCTCCCACTTTCCGTTCAACTTCAAAAGTGTCTTCTTTGCCTTGGTGCATGAAGACAGTGGAAGCGATACTGCCCCCAACACCTAGCGCAACGCTGAATGAAAATTACCGGTAGATTATCTCAACTAATCGTTGCAGCTCTTTTGGGACGAAACAAAAGGCAGCGAGCAATGGGGAGCACGTCTCCGTTGTATTCGTATGCAATGACAGAAATGAGGGGAATAATATGCGCTTTTGTGTTGAATACAGACTGGCCTGCATGGTGTTTTGAAATGTGAAAGTGATGATATTGCAGAAAAAACCCACATGTGGTCAAAGGGTGCTTTGAAAAACCTAGTGCTCGTCCAAATATCACATATGACCACATCCCGAACAAGTTGAAGTGAAAGAAATGAAACCTATGGTGCACCACTGTGCTGTAGTAACGCAGTCCTTCTCCTTGTCCCAGATATGCCGTCGTCGGAGCAGCGCTGACAGGCCCCGACTCTGGTTGAACACAACCATGGAGTCCTCCTCCGAGTCCCAGCAGGAGACCGAGAAGACCTTGGTGAGTCCTCGCCCATCCTGTCGCTATTTTCACATGAATGCATGTCATTCATGTGGCTGGTGTAGACACTGGATTATTATTATTATTATTATTATTATTATTAGCTGGAAAAGTCTACCCCTGTTTTAGAGGAATACTTTAAGCTTCAGAAAAACAGAGCTAAGTAAATATAACATATTTAACTTATAAGTAACGGTGTTATTGGGATACATTTTAACAGCAATGTTATGTTGTTCGATTAATTTCGGGGGGGGAGGTGTTATACTGGTAAAACATGGTTTATACTGATAAAACAATATATTGGTATATCTTCAGTTCCTGTGTCGGTTAGCTCCAGATTTACCAGATTAATCAGTGTCTATTTGAAAACCTTTATGTGTAAACATTTACAGAGCACGTAGATTTAAGATGTAATTAGCAGCTTCTGTCGAATGTATGTAAGTTAAAGGTTAACGCTTAAGTGTTAACTTGAATACATACATGAATGAATACATGCCGTATCATCTGCATATGTTTAGAGTGGTACCCTGTAGTTAATAGAGAAACATTAGATCTGCAGTATGTCTAGCTTCTGTGTTTTCCTATGAGGACCCTAGTATTGCATTGTGAGGAATCACCAACCGTAAAAAGTGAACATCAACAATCTCTTGATGAATGTAAACCCATATCAATATTTGAAAGTCCAAATGAACATGATTATAAATTAAATTAAACACACACACTGAAACATAAATGCCACTCCATGTCTCCAGCAGAGTGGTTCTGTCCTTTCATTTCACCGTAATCAAAAATCCTCAAGAGCCATCTTTGCATTAATCAGGAGTGAAGTTCCAATTACAGATCGCTTGTGTGCAATGGTTCTGTCCATCTCTCCCACCTGCCTCTGCAGACACACCACACAACAGCCTTTTCCTACTTCTTTGAGTCTTAGAGTTTTGATCATTTTGAAGAATTTCCCACTCAAACTTTGTTTGGAGGCTGCATAATCAAACTGCTGATGCAGGAATTGATTTTAAAGGCACATTGGTGTTTTTACTGTATCTTTTGAATGCTTTCCTTTTGATTTGAATTTGATGAAGGTGCATCGCTCTACGTTTTTGCAATCAGCCTCCTTGGAGGTGCACCCGGGGCCTTGCGTTATCACTTTATGGCCTGCAGTGCCAGCACTGTGTGAGACTTGGGCTACGGCGCTGATTGTGTTTGCTGGCCCGTCTGTAGAGCGGACGCATCCTAACACAAGATGAAAGGCTCTGGGAAGCACGCCAGGTGTGTGCCGGTTCTGCCCTCGCTTTGACGTCCTCGCAGTCAGAGTGCAACCATTCAGTCTGCTGTGTGTCATTTGCACTGCACATACTGTAATGACGGCGCTGGTGACCTGCTGGTCAAAATAAACAGCAATGAAAAGGCACATAGACAGACATTATGCACTCCAACAATGGGTTTGGGGGGGGCTTAGAGGTAAGCCAAGGGAGCACAGATTGAGAGGGTTTGATCAGCTGAATGTGGACAGAAAAACGTTCATCCTCGTGGCTGTTGACTTGGCAAGGCTTATCTCCTAGTAAGCGTCAGACATAATTACTCTTAATACGTCCAAAGGGTTCTTGATTGAGCCTTCATCTAGCAGAATTTTCATCCAACTTCCACTTATCAGTCAGCCAGACTTTCTCGTTACAAGATGGACGGAACGTTAGTTTGAGATCTTTCTTTATACAAACCTCTTGCATCTGTTTTTTTTGACTGAATATAAAGGCCCACACTGGCAGTCTGGAGGCTACGATTACTTTCATAAGAGAAATAGACAAATGGAGTGGCCCCTAAATAGACTTCTGTGTCAGTCCGTGTCAGGAAATCCTCTGCTGCTCAATAAATCATCAGCATGCCGCTCTAAACCAGGGGTAATCAACTAGAGTCTAATGAGGTCCAGTTATAGCAAATGTCCATGAACTGAGGTCTGGAATATCATGATGTGAGTATTTAGTGTGATTAAATAGATGGATAAAGTTTGATCAACATCTGCATGTAATAATACACGACTCGTATCAAATGAATTCAATACAATTCAAAGACTCTGACAATATTTATTGTCACGGCCCAAACAACTGAACCTGTATGTAAGACTGCAAATATAAACATGTTCTCTCAATAATGAAATAATAATAACAATAATTAGGGCTACATTTCAAAATAAATTAAAAAAATTAAAAAAATTAAATGTGAAAATTGTAGAACTAAAATAACATGAAGAAAAGCTTAAAATTGCCCCTTTTCTGTTTCACATTTGGACTCTACAGTCTCGGAAAGTTATAAACAATAAATCTTAACACCTTTCAACAATTGAATAGTTTTATAGAATATATATATCCCACTTGTTCTCTCAGTGGGAGAATTAAGCTGGAGCTCGTCCTGCCAGGATTTAAAACGTGGACGTGAATGCAGTGAGGGCCTCACGTGGAGGTGCTCATTGTGCCTCGTATTGGCGTTTAAACGCTTGCTAAGCATATGAGACACATTGGTTTTGTGCTCCAGTGGGAAGAATGAACAGAAACGAGTCTGTCCATTGTGCACTCTACTTTGCTGTTCACGTTTCTCCTTTTGGAGAGGGCCATTTGTCCTTATTTTTCTCTAGTCTTTTTATTTGGAATTTGCCGCTATATCTTATCAGTCTGCATTGTTTAGAAGATATCACCCTGCCTGAAATGCAAAGACTCGAAAATGGGATGGCTTAACTCGAGTGCAATTGGTCTGTGCTTTAAGCCACTACTGTAAAGACGACAAAGCTACGCCGGTTAAAAAGGTCATGTCGGGTTTGCAATTACAACAGTCTTTTTTAGCTATAGGTCCAGGTCTGGATCCGGATTGCGGCCCGCCAGCAAGAGAGATAGAAATAGAATGATTTAGAATGACTATTTTCAATAGAAATGATTAATGAGCAAACCTCTGGCTTCCTCATGGCCCGTGCTGTGTCTTGGCTTCGTACCTCCCCGGGAGTGTTTAAAAAGCAGAGCGTTTTGCCTGTCCAATTGCGTTGGCTACATTTGTCCTCGATATTTGTGCAATTTGACACCGGTATTCATGATCCACAATTAATGCCAATTTTTTGCAAACCGGAAGTATCTGATCACCGGAGTACAACGAACCTACTGGTACGACTACGGAGTACTACGACAACCAGTAGAGCGAGACTTGGCGGACAACGTTTGATGCCAAACTTTTTATTTTTATTTGATTGAGTTTCAGTCTTTACAGACTAAAAAGTCATTTTTTTGGGACCCTTACTGCTGTGCATTATGCTGCGCACTGGTAAGAGACAAATGTTTCTTCTGGTACCTGTTAAAAAAAAAAAGTGCATAAATCTTTTTTTTTTAACTTGCTGTTGCTCCGAGAATGCTTCAAATATTGTTCTGTTGTTACTTTAAAATAAAAGCATGCAATACACTATTTTTTAATGTATTCATGAATTTTGATTAATCACTGTCAATCACAGAATAATCATGCGATTAAGAGTTCATTTTTTAACCTTTGCCTGGCACTACAAAATACTGATAAAATGAACAGCCCTAGATTAGGGTTGATTGGTGGTGCTTTTCGTTTACCCTCATTGCATGGTTAAAGGCAAATAATAGGAGAGCTAGAAAAGTCTGGTAAGTTTGGATAAAACATCAACTTACAGGCCTTTAACAACAGAAAAGAAACATTAAGAATCTCCTATTACAAAAAAGATTCTAAAACATTTTATATGGTAACAGTTGCTCTGGTCAGGATGGAAAAATGCAGAGGTTGAAATTAAACGTACATGAAAGGAGAAAGAAATTGTTCTCTGCATTTAGTCCATCGCACACAGTGGGAGCAGTTAGTGGTCATGTGTCTTGCTCAGGGACACTTCGACCCGGGCCGGAGATGGACCAGCTGAGGTTTCTGGTTCCCGGCGCAGCCTCTCTAATCCATGCACCACGGTCGCCCCAAAGTGAGCGAGGCATGTATGTGACAGTAAAGAATGTAGTTGATGTATCCCTGGCACAAGGTTTTGGCCTAGACGACAGTATTTGTCTGTCTTCATACATAATGCATACAACTAGCCCAGAAAAGGCTTCGCTAGACAAACGTCTTGTTGGAACATTACTCATTATATCTGATGTGAGACTCATCATTAAATGAGTGCATTTAAGAAGGTTCTACAATGTAGAACACTGTAGTCCCCAAATGCAGGTTCTACAATGTAGAACCTTCTTAAATTGATTCAAATGATGTAGAATCTACATCATCTAACATAACTGATTTGGAGCAATTCTCAAGAAATGGAATAGTGCAGCACCAAATTACTGAGTATTATTGTTCCTCCTGTCTCAGCTGCTACTATAAATGGGTGCTTTGTTATTTCTTCCTCTTTGAGTCACTGTAGTCCCAGTGTGAATCACACTCAGCAGGAGTTTTCTGCCAGCAGCTGAGCTCTTTAGTTGTATTAAAATGCCCAGTGAGCTTTACATTTCTGAATGGGACACTACTCGTTTGTTTAATTTTTACAATATTTAGTCGTCCAAAATTGAAGTCTTGTTATGTTCCTTTTGCGTTCGTTTTTTTGTTTGCTCTGAGAATCAGGTCTGTTGTAAAGAGGCAAATCCTATATTTCATCCATCCTCATGATGTAAATAATGATTATACCTCTCAACATTCTAGATCTAGAACTATTTTCCTTTTTTGCCTTTATTTAGCATTTTTTGTTGTATATTTGCCAAGCCCCTGATGTATAAAAGCCTTTAGAAGACTGGTACGACTGTGATCTCAATCTAGCCCATCCTTTAAAATAATTGCTCCCGAAGTCACTTGCCAGGGAGAAGTTTTTTTTTTTTCGCTGCACATTTTTCTTCCACCAACCAACATATCCCTTTCCACATCATATTTTACTTCATTTATAGACAAACGTTGTGAGAACCACGTTAGGCAGTAGTCATCCTGTACCAACTTTTATAGCAATTACACTACCCACCCTTTTTGCTACTAATTGCACAGTACTCGGCGTTTCCCCTAGAATTTTTTTTAGCAGTGGGGGCAGGTCTGTCGGAACCCCCACCCCCAACCCGCCGCCGCTGCTACCCTCACCGGGAAAGGTTTTAAGTATGAAAGTAGACACAAATAATATATTTATTTCTTAAATATATTTGAGGCACTTAACATCTACAAATTAATTCACAATGAAACATTCATTTGTGTGCCTTGTGAACACATTTTATTTTTCGTGTTTTTTGGAAAAATAAGTCCACGGCTCGGTCGTAGGGGAACTTGGAAAGAGGGGGGCCATTGATGCTGAGTAGCATACATGCTGCTAGATGGTCCCCCTGCAGCCTGTTCCTTAAGTCCGTTTTCACCTATAAAAGGATTTTTTTTAAATTAAGTGTGAGGGATATTGATAGCCAAACAATCTTTCATTTCACATTAACTATTCATCGTGGAGAAATCTCTCTCACAGTTCAATGGCTGCCAGCTTACTGAGGGAGGGGTAGATTTGACACCACTCATCGTGCTGGGATGCTAGTTTGCTCATTATGGTATATAGCAAATAATAATAACCCCACTATTAATTACATTATTTTAATGCAGTGTAATTACTTCAGCATGTAAATTATGCACCTTAAAAAACAAACATGAGGAAGGGCTTTCAGCAATCACTATTCTATCAATCAACAGCTACGTACAATTTAGCTAGCAGGTGAATAATACAAACAACGAAAATCACCAGTTAACTTGATTAAGTAAGAACTATAGACTAATACAATATCAGGCTTAAATTAACTGACAACATAAGTTGTATCCAGGGGGGAAAGTAAGCCGGTACGGCGTCCAGCTAAAATATTTGGAGCCGGTACGGCGTACCGCTACGATATTTGGAGCCGGTACGGCGTACCGCTACGATATTTGGAGCCGGTACGGCGTACCGCTACGATATTTGGAGCCGGTACGGCGTACCGCTACGATATTTGGAGCCGGTACGGCGTACCGCTACGATATTTGGAGCCGGTACGGCGTACCGCTACGATATTTGGAGCCGGTACGGCGTACCGGGAAGAAAACTGTACGGTCTCTGAAAAATATTGCGCTTCCAGCATGACAACACAACTGCCAACGTCGCGGGACTGTATGCGGACGTTCGGCACCCTCCCTCCGTCAGCCCGCCAGAAGACCGCTACCGCCCCCGGTCAGCCCGCCCCCCGGCAGAGGAGGAGAAAAAGTTTGGGGACCCCCGGGTCTATATAGTAGTACCACCAAAAAATCCTTGTCAGCCGGGTGGTGCGCGCGCCCGCCCGCTCGCTGTATGAAGCGCGCGTCTCCGACATGCTGATAGACGGCTTTTCGCTTTTTCACTGTACGGCCCTATTCTGATACTGTGGCGGCAGATATTTAGCCGTGGCGGGCCGCCACTACCAAATCAACGTAGGGGAAACACTGAGTACTGACAAAATGTTTTGTTGAGCAAAGTAAACACAGCAGACCTCAGTTTCACCTTGCCTCAGGACCCTACATGTGTTTGTTGATGACATGCAGACCATTCACCTGAATCTTGTTGTGCAGATGATTTTCTTCTCTGCAAGGCGAGGGACCGTGTTTCTGCTTCTGCAAACCGCCTTTTGGTTAATGCATCTACCTTCATGACAAAGTCTGCAACATATGTTCATTACGGTTGGCTTTAGCAGGTTAACAGAAACACCAGCACGGGTGTGCAAACCTGTTCGTGACAAAATTGTAGAGATGCAAAAAAGTTGCAAAAAAGTTTAACAATTCGTAAAAACTAACAAGGAATCAAGGCAGCAAATCGCTAGAACATTCGACGTTGAATACGCTGACATCTGTAACATTTCTCTCAGACAAACCATGTCGCATTCAGAGTAAAATAACCACCAAGCACTGGAATGGTGAAAATCACAAATTTGGCTTACCTTTTGTTGTTTTTAACAAAAATATGATTTCAATCCACTGCTTTCCAACTGCAGTGCGTTCAGTAGCCGTCTTACATGAGTCAGAGCTTCTTGTCACCATTAAATGACGTTAGAGGAGTCTGGGGGTCGAATTGGCCAACCACAGCTGGATTTGTGTAAAAAAACAGATTTTCACTCCTTTCTCTGCCTTGAGGCATACGCTAAAGCCTCTCTAGAGTAGTTCAGCTTCCCTCCATCAAGCTGTCCAGGATTACTGTACACACACTCTTAGGACGGGCCAGCGGAACCGCGTCCAGATAAACAGCAAAACCAAGGAGCTGGTGGTGGACTTCCGTCAGGGTAAAACACTGTACCAGTGAACATCCACGGAATGGAACAATAAACTGCACTGGACAGATCACACCCGTGCACTATCTAAAGACCTTCTTTGACTCTGTCGTGGCATCTCCCTTTTTTTTATTGAGTGGTCTGCTGGGGCAGCAGAATATCGGCGGGCCGACAGGAATAGACTCAACAAGCTCATCAAGAAGGCCAGCAGTGTGCTAGGGTGGACGATGACTAAGCTATCATCCCTGATGAGCAACACCTCCCACCCCATGGTGGACACCCTGCAAGCTCTGTACAGCTCCTTCAGCCAGCGGCTGATTCACCCCCGGCGTGTGAAGGAGAGAAGCCGCAGCTCTTTCCTTCCGACTGCTGTCAGGCTGCACAACCAACTGTGCACTGAAACCAGTGAAACCTTAAACATCTATTTTTAATATGTGCAACAGAGATGGCAATAACCACTGGTACGTGTACATATACATATATTTTCTAGTTACTGTGGCCTTTTCACTCGCTTACTTGTCTTTTTTTATTATCATGATTTTGCTGCAGTTGTTTTTTTGTTGTATCTTGTGCACTTTACTGCTGAGATCCTGCTAATTTTCCCATTTTGGGGCTACAAAAGAATATCTTACACTGGTCCAGATACAAAGTAGTTCCAGAGTAATTACACTTTTGGTATGCCATTTTTGGATTAGATGGCAAAAAAGGCTAGTTAAAGCTTGTGTTATTGGCCATATAATGAGGTCACATGGCGTACATACGTTATCCTGATTTCCCGAGATGGGAGATTGGCCCTCTCGCCTTAATAAACAAGGAGCATGAAGAAGAGCCGTGTGGTGTGGGTTACGGAAGCCGTGTTCAACGGTGTGCACAGAGCAGGCGTCTTCAGCACGCCAGATTCTCTTCCACTCGAGGCCTTTATATACCACGAGTCCATTTCCTTGTTTTAGGGCCACATGGTGTTTCCCTGGTGCGTGTGTCAGATGATGTTTGCCTGGCCAACGTGTACAAGAGTTGCATTGTAGAGATACAAAGGGGGAGATCAGGATTCCAGATTAAAAAGCTGACGAAGGATGAACGGATTCCTGCGATGCAACGCATTAACAGAGAAGGACACCGTTACTGGTCGGGGGAGAAGAAGAAAAAGAGGAAAGGACACTCATCAGTGAGAGGGAGAGATACAAAGGGAGGCTCAAATTCTCGTGCATGCTCGTTCTGTCTGCCTTGTCTCCTCCCTTCAGTGTTCAGTTTGAGTGTGTGTCAGTGTGTGCGGGAGAGACAGGGCTGCGCGCAGTAGCTTGTCAGACCAGCTTTTGTCAGACTGAGAAGCCGTGGCGGCGACAAGCTCACCTCCCTGGGCCGACCGACACACGGTACGCATTTCCTTTTTCTTCAGAGTGACCGAGTCAAAACAGAAGAACCTGAGGGGGCCGATTGAAATGCAGATGAGGCCGAGTTGTTCCTACTGTGTATATCTGAAAAATCTATTTGGCCGTTTTCTTGTGATGAGGTTTCACTCTCTGATTCTGCTGCGCTGTTTCCACTGCACCTTGATGTTAACTGATGTTAGCAGATCATGCTGCTCCATTTAGCTCGGTGGAGAGGGTTGCTTGGCACAACATTTGTTGCTTAAGGGCCCTCTGTTTCAGATCGATGTTTGACTGTGCCTGTAGTGGGAGGCTGCTGCACGCTGATAACCCAGACATTACATTACATGTCATTTAGCAGACGCTTTCATCCAAAGCGACTTACAATAAGTGCATTTCAACCATACTGCAACCTGGGGGGATCAGTTTCTGGTTGCTTGCAACAGAGGAAGGAGATCCAGTCTGTTATAGAAAGACGATAGCTGCTTAATGCACTTCTTTTTAAGTCCTATTAAGAACGCAGAGAGGCTTTCAACTACACAATTTTGGACGACAAGGATTCTTAGTTGCTGCCTAAATATGTAACAATTATCTATGTCTAGGCTGTAGTTACATAACAACTGATTTCCAGCATTGGTTGTAAATTTCTTCTTCTTTTTGCCCACTAAAAGCGTCTGTGCTCTCCTCTTCTTGGCTGCAGCACTGGTTTGACGGCAGCTTGGCCAGAGTGAGAGTAATCAGATTGATAGTACCGGCTGAGTCCTGTGTTCATTTATTCTGAACAGCTGCTGGAGTCCTGAGTTTTAACTCGATACAACTTCCTGGGGCAGGAAATGATTTTAGAACAGGGAAATTATATTACCCAGTGAGCTTAAGTGAGAGTTTTCAATTCAGATCCCCAAAACGCATATATAGGAATTCTAGTAATCGGATTGGATTGCCATTTGTCATGTTGTTATTCAGTCTGATATTATATTCACGCTAGCTGTTGTCAGTGGTGGAACGAGTATTAAAATCCTTCAGGGTTTAGAAAACTACAAATGTCCTGCATCCAAAACCATAATGATTTATTAATTATGTATAAGCAGCATGAGTGGGTACCTGCAAGTTGTTAAGGCGACGCCATGCCAGCTGCCATGTTTACGGTCACAGAAAGATTACTTGTTTGTGGAGCCCTGATGATTGAACATGCTGTTGTTACACCAAGCTCTTCAAAGTGTGACTATAATTTTGTTTCAAACTTCTGCTGGGTGCTTTAGCAATCCAAATCCAGCTGTGTTCAGCCAGATGTTCTACTTCTTCACTGTTGCGCGGTGCCTCGATGGCGGTATGAGGTTTATTTTTCTGTTGACCAGTGGCCTAGCGCACAGCTGGGACTGAGCCATGAAGAGTGGTGCATACTAATATTATGAGCCCAGGTTGCTTTGTATAAAATAAATCATGGAATAGTGTTATTCTGTAGTAATTTGTACCTAACCGGATTCCCCCCTGCAGTGATGAAACTGAGAGTCTACTCTGTGTGAGGCCCACGGACCCAGCTACCCCCCACTACACCTGCTTTTCTGTATCGCTGCTACAATCTAATGAAATGCTATCTGCAGCCTGTGAGGTGGCGTGTTGAGACAATAGCACCCTTCTCCACCTCCTATTTCTTCCTCATGAAAGATAAAACGGAGACAACACACAATATTGTCCTAACTACTGTAGACCCTACAAGCAATAGGCATTTTTATTATTTTTTAATTGTTTGCGTCACAGTCACTGTGTTGCAATGGGGAGGGGAAATGACAAACGGAAAGCTAGTGGGATTTCTTGTTTTTTGTTCCAGTGTCACAAATATGCCCTGCTGCTCACAATGATCTCTTCGAGTCTTTTCTCCCCAGTCCTCTTCCACACATATCTGGAGCAGAAATGAAATACTCTACATTTTATTGTAGTTTAGCACTTCCCAATACATTTTCGTGTTACAAACCCCATTTGGAGCCATTTCTTTTAAGGTCTTTTCAGTACACTATTATTGATCAAAAATAGAGCCATGTTATTCCAGTGTTTAGATTTCCGCGCACGTGTCCGTGCAGAACTGCTGTGTGTGGGAGAAATATATATACAACTTTTTATTTTTTTATTTCAGACCCCCTGTTATAATAAACACTATATTCGTTTTAATCTTCAATGTTATTAACAAAATGACCCTTATTATTAGTGGCCAAGTAAGCAAATTATGAGAGAAAAGTATTTAGAGAAGAGCTCCACACATGCGCAGCACTTTGCAGTCAGCGCATAAGTGGACATTCGCACAACATGTTCACCCTCTGATGGCGAAATCTACAGAAAGTCTACTGTCCATGTCCACGCCGTGACACTTTAGACTGAAGTCAAGGACGCAACAATCCAACGCCAAAACCGCCAACACTAAACCTAAATACAGCATAATAAAATGGCATTACATCTTCATAACTAATCGCAGTCAGGGGACGTGCACGTTAGGTGTCACCGAGCTTGATATCTGCTTGATACCTCGCCCACAGCTAACACTCAGATATAATATACTTCGCATCTACATCCCTCAAAGTCTGATTAGTCCTCAACCAAAAGTAAGACAATGAATAACAATAGTTTCGACAAACTCCATTAAATGTTTCCTTTTTTCATGTTGCATTATCAACAATTCCTTCATACGAATGGTTAGGAGTGTTTTCTTGATAGTCCTACACACCCAGTAACTGTCTGTAGGTGAGTTCTTTTTTATGTGATTGTATGGTGCGCGTATATTTATCTGCAGCGAATATTTATGTATTTATATATTTATCTCCCCAGAGCGCTGAGATGCAAAGGGTCCTTAGCACGTCCTATGCACATCCTACCCTCCTGCCTCCTGTTTAATTGAATGACTGATGTTTTCTACCTTGGCTCAGCCGTTACTTTGGACAGTATCTTGGCCAACAGAGTCGGCTCTGGCCATCCTCCCTGTGACCACGTGATCAGATGCCTCGGCGATGGCGCGTGTTATATTTCCAGTCCGGCTGTAACTCAGCCTCCCAAGGTCTATGCCTCTATACGGTCCCCCCCTGCATGCCTGGACTATGTCAGTTCCTTGATGGGTGAAGCCTCTCCCACTACCGCATGCTCAGCTGCACTGTAAGCTGTAAGCAAGGCAAGAATGACACTGTGGAACTGGAACAATTTTACGAACCACTCACTGTTTTGTCATCACTACATTTTATTTCAGGTCTTCGAATCATACGACGGTTGCCTCGTAACTGACAGCACAAGTTACCCTACTGAGGAGTCTTGACTATTCTCACTGTAACCAGCTTGGATGAGTAAGCGTATTCGTATCCAAACTGATAAAATGAAGAATCTCTGCTAAGTGTTAGCGACACAATCGACTCAGCTACTCAGCACAAGACAAGCAGTTCTCTCTTGTTCTCTTGAGCCTCTTCCCATATTATCTTTCCTCAGTCTCCTCCAAGACCAGCATCTATGCTTTGACTTTGAATCAAAGCTGAATAAATGGGTAGAGGTGCCCATCAGATAAAGAAAATCAAATGCTGCGTTAAAGGTATTGTTGAGAGGAAATTAGGGTATATTTTGTCATATGCAATATGTATAGTCAATTTGTTGTAATTACTTGATGAGTTTAACTGTGGGTTGATGAATTGAACTGTGTGATGAATTTTTAATGATTATGCCAAGCCTGTGTTGTGCGGGATGTAACTTAGATAACTTATGTGGAAGTGGGGTGGATGAGGAAATAAATGAAGATACCAGAGGACATACACAGCTTAATTCAGAGAAAACAGGATTCCCATTTATCCTGGAAAACACTTGGCCCATATTTCAGTCATTGAAAAATCATGGAAATTGAGAGAAAAGGTCAAATGTCCTTGAACATTGTGTGTTGTCTTTGTTAATGACTCCAGCATTCTCCTGTTTACTTTTAGCTGATTAGACGAGTCCATCTATCAGAGCTCATCCAATCAATCATATGTTTGTATTAAGCTGCCCTTATTTATGCCCTAGAAATGGTGGTTGATTAGCATGTCTAGTCTAGATGATAAAGCCGACATGCACTTTAGCTTGTTTAATGTTTGTGATTTAAATTCTGGCTAGGAGCTATAGTTCCAAATGTGTGCTGGGCCCGGTTACAAGATTTGTTAAAGCCAGGGGTCAAAATGACGAATGAGAGCTCGAAAACCTGGATGGCTGCTCACAGGGGGGGGATTAACCTTGTTAACTAGAAAATGTGCTATGGTGTTATTACAAGCACTACACTCTCACTTTGTACAGGTTTGTATATCAGAACTCCAGTAAGGAACATCTGGGTGAAGGACTCGATCCCCGTCCGTCACACCTAGCTTCATCAATTAAAAATTGGGCCTAAAACACAATGAGAAAAGCAGAGATAATGGAAGCATTTTAACCAGAAACTGAATCATAAAAAGAAATAACTTATCTATTAAACCGCAGTACTAGCTTCTCTCTAAATGAGAAGAATATATATTTTCTTTATTTACGTGCCTCTGACAGCATTTGAGATATTTCATTATTAGTGTCCTTGCATGCAAGGTCATTGATGCAGCGTTGATGCAGCGTTCTGTCAGCTTTGGTCTGAAAGCCAGATAAAAGTGAGACAAACTTCCCCCTACACAGCAAATTGTCACTGTGTCCTAAAAAACACCTGTACCTGTTTTCCACCGAACAAACTCTAGAGATGCAATGCCATGATTGCACAACTTATGTGTAGGCACCTACACCCAAGGTGGAATTATGTGCCAAACATTACATGTCGATTATGTTTTGTCCTATTCTGGGATAAGAATCTTTGACATTTTGTTTGCTTTGAATCTTTGATCTACGACAGCAGGCCACTCACCATCCTGCAGCAATAGCTGCTATGTGCACTCCCGATTTGTGCATTTTCAGTCCTGTTGCATTGATTCCTTTGTGTAAGACCGTAAAAGAAAAAACCGGGTCTTTTCAAGTTCTTCTGCTCTCTAATAAAAAGACGGGTTGTGTTTGCCCGCTCTTGATGGTAGCTGTATGGGGATTTACTGAAAAGTCATCTAGATTGTCAGCATGTCATTTAAAGCTGTCAGAAAGTTTTGAAAGTCTTTTGAATTTAAATGATACATTGAAATGTATTTGTTATTCATGTTCATCTTTTCATAAGATAATTTAATAATATTTACATATTTCTTTTCACATTTTTGTGCAATGCTCTCGTTATGTTCGGAGCACGTTCAAACGGGTTTGATGGCTTTGTAGCCCACACTCTGACGTTTACAGTGATATGCAGCATTCATATATCTGTTTGGTTTTTAGTTAACAATATGTGTCTGTAGTGAACAGTTGTGAGCGTTTGTGTCCATTTGGGGCACCCTCGAGTGGAAGCTTCAATAATCACAAGAGTGGTAGTTGTTGGTCATTTTTTGTGGAAGAACAAAAAGTTTTTGTCTCTTATTGTATCCCAAACTGACACAAGCTGAACATTATATGTAACAGAATTGTTTTTTATCTTATTGTGGGAAATGAAAAAAAGATGTTCTAAAAACAAAACGCTAATGAAATTGCTAAGCAACGTCCACAAGCCCCCATGCCTGAATTATGAAACCACAACTGTTCTATTTATTCAATTAAGTGTCTGAACTCAATGCCCTGAAAGCCTTCTATGTAGTGTTGAATATCCCGCCTTCCCAGGGCAGCCGGCACCAGCATGATCGATCTCCTCCAGCCTTCAATCCAATAACCATTTGCGTACCGGTTGTCCGTGATTAGATATAATGCCTGAACTGTGCTTTATCCGAAATGAAAGCAGCTTGGGAAGAAAGACATGGACCACTCCCTCCCTGACGACACAAGGCATTCTCTAGCGTTCTCGTCTTCCATACACACCAGTCCAATTGCAAGGGACTGGCTGTGTTGAGAAATCATTTTAGTTCCGTCCTAGACTCTAAACTGTGCAATCGAACTTTAAACCCCCGAACAGGTCATCGCTGATGAGATTGCCCATTTGAACCCAACAAGACTTGATGCTCTGGCTCCTTGTACCTGGATGAGTTGTATTATTGACATGGAAGGTAGCTGCGGCGCCCCCACCCACACATTCTCAATCGATAAACTTTGCCTGAAGCTTGAGGCAATTGCAAATGATGCACATGAATACAAGGTTTGGGGTCATTTGAGAAGCCCCATGTGGTGTTACTGACCCATTGCCGTTGACTCCTTCGCACAGCACTTCTATTCTATATTGGGAGTTGGAGGTAGGAGTTTGTCGAAGAATATGACCTGCCTCTGTCATTTGCAACATTCAATGTCTCTTTTGAACTTTTGATGGGCCTGTCATGCAATGAGATGGACTCCTCTAGTGGAGTAACCCACCAGCCTCAGCAGCTTGATTGTCAATGTAGAGCCAAGTAAGGACTTTTACTGTCGGTCAGTCCCCTCCCGCCCCCACACACTCACTGTCAGTGATCACCAGGTGAGGCTTTTATAAAGAATATAAATGTTATATATATAATATAGATATATATATATATATATAATATATATATATATAGATATATATATATTATATATTATTATATAATATATTATTATAATATATTATATATATATATATATAATATATATATATATATAATATATATTATATATATATATATAATATATATATATATTATATATATATTATATATATATATATAGATCTATATATATATATATATATAGGATCTAGATCTATATAGAGAGAGAGATATATCTATATAGAGATATCTATCTCTATATATATCTCATATATACATAGATATCTCTCTATATATATCTATATATATAGAGATATCTATGTCTATAGATATATATATAGAGATATCTATGTCTATAGATATATATAGATAGATATCTCTATATATAGAGATATATATATATATATCTATATATATCTATATCTAGATAGATATATAGATATATCTATATATATCTATATCTAGATATAGATATATATAGATATATATATATATATATCTATATATATCTATACATATAGATCTATATATATAGAGAGAGAGATATATCTATATATATAGATAGATATCTATATATATATATATATATAGATATCTATATATATATCTATACATATAGATCTATATATATATATAGAGAGAGATATATCTATATATAGATATATATAGAGATAGATATATAGATATCTATATAGAGATATCTATGTCTATAGATATAGATAGATATCTATATATATATAGAGATATATATATCTTTATATCTATCTCTATATAGATATATCTATATATCTATGTATATATATATATACTATATATAGATATCTCTATATATATATATATATGATATATATAGAGAGATATATCTATATATAGATATATATAGAGATAGATATATAGAGATATATAGAGATAGATATATAGAGATATCTCATATATACATAGATATCTCTATATATCTATATAGATATATAGATATAGATATATATAGAGATATCTATGTCTATAGATATATATAGATAGATATATATATATATATATATATAGATATATATAGAGATATCTATAGATATCTCATATATAGAGATATCTATATCTATAGATATATATATATATATATAGATATATATAGAGATATCTATAGATATATATATATACATACATATTTACTAGGGCTGTCAAAAATAGTGCACTAACAGCACTGAGTCCCCCCCTCCCTTGCCTCACAGTGGTTTGGTCCACTGCTTGCTCGCGCTATGCGAATAGACCAGATTTACGCCCATGGCCAGACCGCTCAGCGCACTTTTTTGGAGTTTTACATGCCAACGCTCCCGTTTTTTACCCCTATCACCCGGACACCTCCCGGTTTGTTATTTCTCCCGGGGGAAACGTTGCATATGTGGATTAATCATGATTAATCATGATTAATCCACTGAAAACTCTGATTAATTTGATTTAAAAATTGTAATAATTTGACAGCCCTAATATTTACATATTCTAATCAATGACACACTATATTACTATTATTATTCTATGAGATTAGTTATTGGATGGTATAGGGTTGGTCGACCTTCCACACTCGCTTACCTCAGACCTGTTGCGAGTGGACCCTGAAGTTGTAGAGGCACGTCTTCTGGTCGTCCCCCCAGTTGCTCCTTATCCGCAGCTTCACGTGGCTAAACAGGTCTCCAGCCTCATGCTGGTCAGAGACGAGAGAGACGAGTGAATGAAGGGAGTCGCTGATGATATAACATTTTACATTTTGGTTCAATCAAGGCTTGAAGCGCTTCAGTCTGGCATGTTAAGATAAATCGTTTAAAGTCTGCAGCTTTGCTGGTAACTCACTTGTTTCTCTTTGTGGCGGAAAGAAGAATGAGCAGAGATCAGTGAGCTTGGATCAATGTGGCTGGTGCGATCGTTTTTCCTGAGCAGAAATGAACGATTCTTATGAGTGTTTCCTTTTATAGGCAGAAAGGACTCCATTCTAGAACCGGAGATGACAGCGACAGAATTCTAACCGTTATTCTACAGAACATTCCAGAAATCCATATGCAAATTGGGTTTAGAACACAGTGACACAAGTGAATATATGAACTCTTACACGTTATCAATTACGTTTTATCAATTGAATCACTTGCCCAGTAATTAAAATTATATAATTAAATAATTTGTAAAAAAGAAAATGTGTAATTCACCAAATATGCTGATGATACGTTTTCCAATATTACTCTAATAACATTAGATATTTACTTAAAATGGCCAGAATCTAGACTAATGTCTAGTTTAAAGTTGAAAAGTTTACAGATTTTAAACTGGATCCTTTTCAGATGAGAATAGATTAAACCTGTTTACATATTCCTTCCTCACGCAGTGTGGGTGTTTTCAATGAGTCTATAATTAGGCTACTGGGCCTGATCTATTTGTACCAGAGATTTTTTTACCTTTAAAAAAAAAGTCACCTGGGCTAAAACTCCCTCTGCAACCCTGAATTGCATTTGTATAGCTCACAGCATTTTCATTTACATGTCAAAGCCTCCCCTAGAATTAGGAGGAGGGGGGTCATAGGGAGACAACTGCCAAGGGAGGCCCACGTCAATTTCTGACTATTTACGGCAGTTTTCGGCCTTACCCGCAAATTGCCGAAAACTGCCGTAAACCTGAAATTCCACGACAATTTACAGTGCCGCATACTGCCGAAAATCCCACTTTTCATGCAGTGCCAGCCCGAACAATCTCTGCTAATCTCCGTGCCCCTGTGACCCTAGTTCATTGAGTGGCCAACTTTCCCATCGAGGAAAATGAGCCGAGCCAAGATTAAATAAGAAAACCCCTCTCTAGGCTCTCCCACAAAGCCTTGTTAATCGACCTCTGACGCTCAGTGAGAGTTACCTCACTCACAAATCCTTTCCTCTCATTGTTGTAAGCAGCTCTTGGTATTGTCTATCCAACAGTTGCTAAGGTCCCTAGCCAATGGGGACTGAGCATTCTGCTTTCCCCCTTCCTGATTAAGTGAGCAAATGTCCAATTGGGGCATCTGGCATTGTTTCAGGTATAACTGTGACATCATTTTTCCACGCTATCATGTGCCAAACGGGATTGTGTGAAATGGATACTTCCACAAATGCTACATGTCCCCTGTGAAGAGATTTAGAATATTCTGCAAGTTTAATGTGAACTGCTGCTGGGGTGTTGCTTGCAGGGCAGAGATGGCATGGTGACTAAACATGAATAGAGACTTTTTCTGTCCAGCTTCTGAGCAAAAGTGACAGCTGATGCGCTTTTAAGGATGAACTGTAAGACCTTATTTATAATATGTTTTCTAAAATGATATCATGTGGTCAATGTAACAAGACTGTCAAACTATTTGGTTTATATGTATGTGTGTGTGTGTGTGTGTGTGTGTGTGCGTGTGTGTGTGTGTGTGCGTGCATACACGTAATGATTTTTAAGTAAGAGCCAGTCCCCTGTCATTATCTCTATTGCGTGTCATTATATCTGCCATTGCTGCGACCGGTTGCCTGTGTCCAGTTGTGTCCTCAGTTAAAATGAATGTCTTGATTTTCTTTTGTTTTGTTTCTTGTCTCCTCTTTTTTTACTATTATTTGCTGTCGTCCTGCGTGGCTTCTGCTCCTCCTGCTGCCCCCGATGTGATGCTGCCCAATACCATCCATCCTGTCCGTCCTCCAACATCTGATCAACAACACGTGGTGGACATCCCCCCTCCCCCTCTTGTATTTTTCATTTTTGGTCTGCACCCTTTACCCCCACCAGCACCACGCAGAGTTAAGAGAGCGCCATGCCACCTCTGGTAAGCCAGTGACCTTTTAAAGGAAGAGTTAAGGGCTGGACACGCTGTCAGGGGAAGAGTCAGTGCGGGTGTTTTAAGGACGGGAGAGGGCCTCCTCCGAAAAATGCTTCTGTGTCTCCTATGTTTATTTTTCCATGGTTTTGTGTACTTAAACTGTCATCAAAACAATAAAAAAACACATCAAACTAAAAATAGGAAAGTGTAGTTTAAGATTGTCTTTAAATCAGTGTATTGTAGTCCCCTAGTGATATAGTTCTGCAGATATGTCTGTCATCTATATAACTATGATAACACACAGTTCATTCTTTTCCATGAGCTAATGGAAGCATGTACGGGGCCCCTATTGAACCTTGCGGAACACCACATGCTGATGTGTTATAAGCTACAGACACAGACACAAGTATTACCGGTCTTTCAAATAGGAATCAAAGCAAGTGCTGAGCCAGAGTCCCACCGAGTTGATTCATCTATCCAGTAGAATATCACGGTGCCCTGAAATCCAGTAATACTTAGACTGAAGTGGATCTCGTTGAAATCCTTAAGAAGAGCAGTTTTAGTACTGTGGCGCTGTCGAAAACCAGACTGGAGGGCATCAAAACTGTTATTTGTGGCAAAGAAGTAGTTTAGCTGTTCACTTTATTTTCACTTATTTGACTTTAAAAAGGCGTGTTTGAAATTAGCCTTTTCATTTTTTTTATTATAATTTTGGCTAAAATTAGCCTTCTCTAGGAGTTGTTTATGGGAGGACACCATATCATGGTGTTTGAACAATTTTTGTTTTGAGATCGTGATACAACATTTGCTGTCTTTGCTGTGGAGCCACTGACTGTTTGTCTAATTATCTTAATTTTACCAGTAAAAAAGGAGGGGAATTGATTGCATGCGCATTAGAGCTCACCAACCGCCTGTTGCCGGTAGCAAAAAGACACGTGTGTTGGTATTATTTTTAGTTATTGCATTGCGGTCTTGAAGTTCCAAATTATAATTACAAAGTCTGTCTTTAGAGACCTCGAGATTGATTTATTAAAATAATGCAGCGTCTTCACTTTAAGCAGAGAAAGTAACGTGTTCTGATTTTATTCATCTATATTTGGTCTACTGCTCACGAGGAACAGCTGGCCTGCTCGCTTCATTAGCACTAGGCAAACCAGGTGTAGTGATAAGGGACAGGCACACAAACGTAAGACAAGGATGAAAACAAAAGTTGAGCAAAATGTATTATGAAACAGCCGCGCCTAGCAGAGGCTCCAGGAGAAACTATTCAGGGCGAAATTCGCAGTTTTTGATCCAAGATGGGCCACGAGGTTATTGGATAGTACAGTGTTCATTACTCAGTAACTTTTCAAAAATCAAAGCGAAAAATCAAACCTTTACGTAAAAGCCAGAAAACGCGTATATATTCCCAGAGGAGCAGGCCCCCGACCCCCGAGCGGGTTCGGATTCTTGTCACCTTTTTCATCCCTGATGAGTTTGCACCCCTGACTATCTGTAGATGTTCTCTGATTTGAAGTAAGAAGGCAACATGTCTGATCCCTCCTCCCATGTCGTCTCTTTTCATCTCTTTTTCATCATTCTTCATTTTTTTTATTTCATCTTGCCGTGGCGGCCCCTTTCTCTCTGTGCAGCTGCAGTAGTGTGCGGGGATGACATCCGTCCTTCTGACGCCGAGCAGGATGAGCCAGCGCCAGGTGAAGGAGCGGGACAAGGAGAAGGAGAAAGAGAAGGAGGCGGGCCTCCAAACGCCCAACAGGGAACTTGTGGCCAGCCCGTCCAGCCTCAGCCCGGGGATCAGCTACAGCCACGGTAGGATGCACGGTTTCACTTTTTCCAGCTTATAGATCAGCTTCGGTTTTTGCAGTACTACACTGAGCTCCACGGATTATTTTTAGTTGTAAATATACTCACAGCTTAACACCTTTTCACTTTTCACTCATATAGATAAGAGTTTATATAATACATTAATGTAATAGTTGACAAAATAAGGCGAGTAAGGTAAATGTGTGACAAATATACAAATGTATAAGAAACTATGAAGGCAGAAAATATTCTTTCACAGCTCTGTACAAAAAACCATCTTGTGATGATGCTTGTTCTGTGTGATGAGCCTGAGGGTCATAGCTTGGACGTGATATTGGAAATATGCTGCCCCTGCGACAGCTGTCAATGTTAAATTTATTGCGTACCTTTCCCCTGACACTCCGGCCAGAGAAACATTGACTCACAGCAACAAAGTGTGATTCTCTTTTTTTACCTCGGTAGTCTGTTATCGTGGAAAAATGTGTTCCTGCAGACACTCACTGAGTATGTTTGAATGTTCGTGGCCGGGCTCCGGACAAACATTTCTACTCTTAAGCTCGGGAGCTCCTCACTCAGAATTGTAGGAGCCCAAATGACAAATTAAGACGGACGCTTCACCAACACATTCACTTTATTACGTTCTGAAAACGTCTAAAAAGACAATTTACAGAAATAACATTGTGTCTGTTGGAAATTGGCACAGGCACTCTGTCATTGTGCCATAGTGAATGTTTTGCATGCAGCAGATCACATTATTACAGCTGCTGTGTATGTAACCCAAAGCATCTCGACAGCAAGGAGCAGTGGGGAACTCCAGGCCAGGTCACACTCCTCTTCATCAGACTCTCGGCGCTGCACTGTAGCATATTCTGGCTGCGTGGCTGTGAACCGGCTCAGTTCTCCGCGGTCTGATCTGGCCAGAGATCACCGCTCATCACACCGCTTGTGTTACAGCGCCCTCTGTTGGGTTTTCTGCTGTAGTCAGTGAACTCCAAGATTTTAATCGACATTTTCTCTATCTGTTTTGTAGGTATCCCAGGTTACATATCAGCGCGCACATGACCATGTATGCAGGAGAACAACAGTTGTGTATTCTCTCTAGCGTTGTGTTAACATTAATATCCCAGCACAATTGAGTCACTTTTTGGCTCCAACTGGCGGTCTATTGCAGTGTACAACATAGTCAGCGGTTCGAACCCTGGCTGCCCCATGTCGAAGTGTCCCTGAGCAAGGCACCCAACCCCTAACCGCTCCCGGCCCAAATGTAAAAATCATGGGTTAAAAATGCAATGTAAGTCGCTTTGGATTAAAGTGTCAGCTAAATGACATGTAATGTAATGATACGGGGTATCGCGCCACGTCTGCAGGAGCCCACTAGAGGGCGCCCATGTGACAGTCCACCCGCTTCTCTCTGTCAAACTTTTGACTCATAGCTGAATGATAGTGGAGGAAAAGAGAGGAGATGTGGGAAACATATAATAGAGCAATGCCATGCGCACACAATTCATTTAAGCACATGTAGTATACACCCCCAGCTACAGTAACCCTCCCCTTCCTCTGCCGGACTAACTTTGAACACCTCAGGTTTTTTTTCTTTTCAGACATCTGTAAACCTTCATCCAACCACAAAAGTGAGCATAACAGAAATAATACACGTCCCTGTTATTGACCTCTATGCAACATGTAACACACATTGTACTGTCTTGACCGCCGTGTTACATGTAGCTATGATTAGTGTACGTGCATGTAATAGCTTCTGTTCAAGCTTCTTTTTATCTTTGTCAAGTTAACTCATATTAGCACAGTGAAAGAATAAAAGACTCTTGGGTGATTGGTAGCACCAGAGCTCCGAGCCGACAGCTTTTGTCCGTCTAAGAACACCATCGTCAAACCACAACTGCATCAGTGAAGCGTGAGTTGGCAAAACGGCATGGGAGCTTTTTTTCCCCTCATTCCCGTCTTACTGCAGCACAAAATGTGTATCCATGGCAACTGATCTTACTTCTCATAGCCTACGGTTCTGCGCCAAAGTGAGAAGTCGCATTCTGTTTTTCTGGACTAATTTTCAAGATGCTGTCTTTTATTCGGTGACTGTTGCGCCTAGATTCTTACTTCTGATTCTAGAAGTAGGTTGTAGAAGTAATTGGTGAAGATGGATGATAAAAATCTTTAAAATGTTTTAGCTCCTTTTGCGACCTTGATGCTGCTCAGAAAACAAGTACCATGATTTCAGTAGTACATCACTCTCTAAAACCCTCTTGTGGTTTGGCCACTAATCAATTGTCCCGCTTTCCTCTTCATAAAAGGTGCTGACGTCATTATGGCCAATCACTGGGTCCTACTTTGAGTTTTGTCAACAAATAAAACCTGGTTTCACATTTAAATTAAATTTCTGGCCAAGGGTAGGATCTGTTCATGTTTAGGTGTGTGTTAGCGCACTAGAGCGGGGTGAATAACCTGAACATCATGTGACTCTGACTCATTGTCAACCATCTTAAGTCTGTGGTTGTAGTTGTCTCCTCTGTGGCGCGTTCCAGCACCCTGATTCTTACCAAAGTTGTCATGCGAAAAAATAAGAGAATCCAAGGAGACATACAGGGCCTTTACATGGGCCTGTATGTCTAAGAAACTCATGAACTCTTCTCTGGAAAACACCAGCTTTTAAGTAATACTCGAACTCAGTTTTTCAAATCATGCCGTTTAATTATTAAATACTAAATCTTTTTGGTAGAGGGTTTGGACTTGTTGCTCCTAGTCCAATACCATTGACTGATATGAACTTCAAAAATATATTGTACCCAAGATTAATATTGAATAAGTAATAACAGTTAAGAACGTAAAATTAAAGTGTCTATCTTAGTACATATAGTTGGAAAAATGTTCTTTCCTAAAGTCAAACATCATACACATCAAAAATCACACATCAAAAGACTCCAAATGGAAAGTTATTTATGTTAAGATATGAGTTTATGATTTAGACTGCTTTCAAAATGGAGCTGGACCACTGAGTTTTGTTACATCCTTGTGTACAAACTTACTCTGGTGTGTCTTGTTTGGCTGCCAAGTGATCATTTCTTTATAATCATGTCTCCCTGAGAGCCCAAAATAAACCCAGGAGGTTATTTGACAAGGCTCCCTCAATCCGCTTTGGAGCTTGGTGTCACTTGGACAGCCCTTGACTGACTGGCCGTCAGGTTTCCATGTAAACAGGAGAGTCTAACTGTGCTATAGAGCGAGAGCGCGGGGGCTCGGTGAAAAGCATCAGGCAGCAAGAGGACGAGAGAACTGAGAGACGGTGAGGTGGTAGTGGGAGAGCGATAAAGCAGGTGGGGTCAGCATGGATTTAAGATTTAAGCTTAGCCTCAGGGATTATGCCTTGTCACACGGGGTTAAACGCATCGGAGGGGGCTGCTCATATCCGCAAACACTCTCAGCTACTGCCAATCCGTTCTTCTCCCGCTCCTACTCTCACCCAATGACGGGCCGAGCCCTGGGAGGCCTGAGTGCTAAGAGGCACAGGGCTTGACAGCCGACACATGTACTGTAGATAAGGGAAGAGTACGTGGAAGTACAGGAGGACAAGACGAAGCCATGGAGACTATCCCGGCCCCTTGTCCTAAGCTCTGCCTGGACGCCCCAAGCCTTGCCTGGACTGACAGGACCTGGATCTGAAGCAAGAGAGGAACCATGATTTGGACAATCAGGGTCAACGCTTTACCTGTGCAAACCTTTCTACCGGTTTAAGCCTAAACGAAAGCAAGGTATAGTGTGCACTAGTGCCCATTGACCATTTAAAGTCTGTGTTGGCGTGCGCAGCTCATGGTGAATCCCCCTCCCTGGGAGGAAGATTTCGGTGTCCTGTGTGTGTGTGTAGTCTATGTGAGGGGGCTCTCGTGAGGATAGAGCAAAGGTCACACCAAGTTTTACGGTCTATTTGCTAGTGAGAGTCTAAGGAGGGGACCTGTAGGCCTCTTTGTTGGGAACCTAATCCCAGGCTTACTTGGGTCCTCCTGTCGAATTTATGGAAGACTGGATATGTTTGTCTTGCATTTGGCTCGCTGTCCAGTCACATGGGCTGCTTGGTATCAAATGCATTGAAGCATGTGGGTTACTGTGTCACAGTTTGTCTGCATTGTGCTCACAGCGTTTCATGGTTTTTCATGAACTCCTGTTAAATAGATTTTGTGATCCAGGATTGAACTGGTGTGCTAATTGTGCTGATATCAAAGACATGTCTCATAAGGTTAATGGTTGTCGCACAACGATGGATGTTCACACTGCAAATGGTAAACCATAAACTAAAACGCACCTTCACATTAATTTCACATATTTAGTTAAAACACTCTAAAATAGTGCAAAACGTTAAAGATTCCAGAGAACCCTAAGCCGCACTGCAAAAAAACAGTCAGGTGTGTTTTTTGTTTGTTTGTTTGCCACAGAAACAATTATGCTAGCTTTCGTTGTGGTTGGTGAAAAATGTTCTAGGTAAGGCTATCCAATCGATTTCAGCAAACATCCCAGAATGACTTAATACAAAACTGTGAGTATAAAAAATGCAATAGTTCCATATTCAACATTTATTGCAACACAAAAAATTGTTTTATAGTAAGTACAACTTTAACAATCCTTTTTGTGTCGCCCTCATTGGCTATTCAGTATAATATATCTATATTTATCTATATCTCTCTGTATAATATGTTTATTTATGATTACTAGAAGAAAAATTTTGCTCTTTTGCAATCTTCTTAAACTAAGATGGATGCTGAACAACATTTGTCGTACACAAATCATTATATATAGTTAATTCTCAACAAATCTAGAAATCCATACCTATCATAATTCGTGTTGGACACTACTGAGTAAGTATACAAGTATACAGTACAATAGATACTCACTCCCCTCTATACTGACACCAGCTCGGCTGATGCACACAGGACACAAAGTACTGGATCAGGTTTTGCACCTCAAACTCCATCCGGCCAGTCACACCAAGGAGATAACAAACTATACTTGCATTTGTACACTTATTGGTTTTGCTTGACTAGAACTAAGTTGAAAAATGACCCAGATGACTGTACTCAGCTAATCCCTTCAAATCCCTCTCAAACGCCTTTAGAGCACCAGAAATGAGTTTTTCGCAGCAAGCGGGTTAATGGGTTCTGGGATCTGAATTACGCAAACTTCACATCCTAATTACCTGTGTTAAATAAAGTACATTGGAGTCAGGCACGCATAATACCGCAGATTCATCACTCTTTTTTTAGATGTTTCTGGAGGGGACCACACTGTTTACTTCTCCGAGCTACCTCGGGTGGAATGTCCCCATGGGCAGTGGCTAACATGGTTGGGTGTCGTACCAGAAGGATGCTATGTGTCTTTTAAAAGGCTAAAATGAAAGCCTAAAACAGCCAGCACAGGCCCGCTGAGAGGAAGATTAGCATTCCGGTAATATGTGGAAGGCTGATTGGAAGGCAGTTTGAAAGCGACTGCTCAATGCCGGCCGAGGCCATTCATTTCTGTATAGCCACAGCCACCGCTGGTGGCCGTGCAGGAAAAATTATCTTTCACAGCTTTCATCGACGCTAACAAACAAGTTTTAAAATATAAAACCGCATAAAATGGCTACTTGCCATATTGAAAGAGCTTAATATACCTAATCGACCGGTGTATAAAAACACTTTTGGTGTCAGCCCCATCAGTGTTTGGACCATCGAGATAGTATTTTTGTGCTATGGCGTCCCAAAGTGCCACAAAATGAAAAGTGGTCCGCTCTGTCACACACAGAGCATTGCATATATTTTTAGCTGGAGAAGCACATGCGTCAATCCAGCATTCAGTGGCCAATGCTCACCACACCAGAGCCTTCGTGTCAAGTATGACTTGGCGAGGTGAATGTGATGCTATTTGTTGGTCTGATTGGTGGCCTGCAGTTCTAAGTGATTGCTTTAAGCCTGCAGAATATGGGTATAGGGTCAACAGAGCAATGGTGTGATCCTCTGTCCTCAATAGAGCCAATGTTTTGTGATTGGATGGTGTGCGAGTGTGTGTGTGTGTGTGTGTGTGTGTGTGTGTGTGTGTGTGTAGTCTCAGTTTACAAGCTGCATCACCAGTGATGAAGAGAATAGTGTGATTAGGAGACGTTGAACACACAAAGGGACTTTTCAATGCTGGAAGTGGATGATTTATTTATTTTACAGGGATAAAGGATTGTAATTTGATAAACATAGTTCCAAGAACTAGTAGTTCTTTATTGTCATGCAAACCAGAGCCGCCTCTGGCAGGCAAAACCAACATTGAATGGTTAAACTCCAACTGTCCATCAGCCGCACTCGCCGCTCCCTGGCTGCGTCAGCCACTAGCTGAGAGGCAGGAGCGGCAGCTTGAGCTCATGCATCTGCTTGTTGCATTGACTTTTGTCCCCATTATCCACTGACGTTTAAAGAGGGGATGTAGATATTTGACTACAGATAACATAGACCCCAATGAGTAATCCATTGAAATAAGCGGCAAAGCATTGGAATCAAAAACCGTTGCGAGAAAGACTCGGCAGAAGGGAGAGATGAGATGTGTGACACAGGGGGCTGTTTTCAAGATGCAGCTCTCCTACCCATCTAGAGGAGAGAGGAAGTAGGAGGGGCTCAGCCTATTTGTTATTAAGTACAGAGCGAGAGAGGGAGAGAGGGAGCAGTCTGTCGAAGGGAGTGTAGAGCGAAGCAGCGACTCCACTTGGTTTGTGTCTGAGCCGCTCTGTCTGTCTGTGTGTCTGTGTGTTTTGGTTGGTTTATCCGCTCGGCTCACTAGTTGCGCGGGACGGATCGGACTGCTTCCCCCCGACCCCCTCAACCTTCCACCCTTGGGTTTTGTTGGCGCGCCCCCGTCCCTTGCTCCCTTCCTCGCCCACGGCGAGGGAGCTCCCGGCAGCCCCATGATGAAGGAGGAGGGCCTGCTGAGTCGTCGGCGTTTCTCCATGTGTGGGGGTACGGCGCCGCTCCGACCCCAGCACCCGGACGGACGCAAACTCATCCGCAATGCCTCTTTCGGGGGCTACAATGAGCTGTCGCCCATCTCGCTGCCAGGTGGGTGTATGACGGCGTGGAGACAGCCTTTTTATGCCAAGAGAAGCCCGTTAGTGGACCCTGTAGTCTCACCTTGTGATTGAATAGTACCTCGGAAGTAGTGGATGTAGATGCAAATGTGGGTCAAATCGTTTTTCACTCAGTGTGCTCTTAAGGAGTACTGATAGCTGTCGGAAGCTTGAATTAGACACTTAAAAGAGTAAAAAATGCCATTCCGATCATGATGCTGCAGCCCATTTAGAGATGCAGACTTGAGGTTGCGCTTAAGTTTCTGCTGCAAAGAGCACGTTGTAAACGTGGCTGGGAGATCAACTTCATAATCATATATTCCACAGAATTATATATTCCACAGAAGCCCATAACCATTCTTTAATACATCATGTTGGTTTTTCTAACTGGAAAAATAGACTTAAGCTAGTTAACCTAGTTTGTTCACATTTAGCTGATTCCCACTTTTCCTTCAGGTTATTTTAGCACCTGCTGAGTCATCTGCAGCTGTAGTCATAAGAAATGAGACCCTCGTCCCCATGACTTTCATGGTTCGAGAAATGGCAAAAACAAATCACCGCATTTTTAAAACTCGCAGCCATGATATGGGGAAGATGGAGCGATATTTACTAGGACTGGGCGGTATACCAGCTGAACTAGTATACCGCCACGACACAAACACCGTACCACCCAACTCTAATTTGAACTACTTTTAGTGTATAGTACTTTTTGCGCTGACATGTCAGAAAACTTACTTGAGGGGAACGATATATATTTATATAAGTACTTAACGACCGGGGAAAACTGTTGAACGAGGACAGCTCAGGACTCCAGTCTGCTGGCCTTTTTTTTTAACTAAGGTTCCAACGATGAGTGCAACAATAATCCTTTTTATATTTTAGAAGGACACCAAATCCCCTAGAACCTTGAGGATTAAATAATTTTCATTTTCTTTTTTAAAATGGCCTCCTCCTGTTCTCTTCCCACTGTTTATACTACTCAGTCAGACAGCTGGGAGCCCCCGGATATTTGCGTGGATGGATGTTCTGTTCTGTCCTCCAGCTGACTGTTTTTAACCTTTTAATTAATCCAGGAAATGGCGACCGTGCACAAATGGTGCTACACTTTTGTGCAATAATTCAGACTAGCGCGACCTGGTACTATCTCAATCAGATAAGTGCCATGCTTAAAGGCATCCTAACAGCGGTCGTCGAGGGAGGGGAGGTTGTACCTCACCGCCTTTCTCACCTTTGACCTTTCCGCATTTTATCATTGAAGCTGGCCTTTTGGCAAGAAGCCTGCTTCTCTCCGCTCTAAACTAGCACTTCGACTCACCAATACCAATAATATAGCCTGACGTAGTCATACTCAACTCTAGTCAGAATTTGAGTCTGATACTGCTCCATTGAGCTGTGATTATGGGGCGTGTTTCAAACAAACCAGGAAAAAAAATGCCTGCACTCAATTGGCGATTCTAAGATTGGAGTGAGAGAAGGAGAAAGGGTGATGTGACGTGAAGTCTTGGGCACCCGGGCACTGATGTAGTCTGAGCGGTGGACCTATTGTTCTTCAAATATTTCTTATTATTACTGTACGGGTTTCGGTGTAATCTAGGATCTTTATCAGAAAAATACTTAAGAACTTTGGTCAGAACAATCTAAAGGCTGTGGCTGCGCAGGGGTCGGAGAGAGCGGTGCCAGGTGGAGGTGTAATTGGCCTCTGCTGTATTCTATTGAATGAATCGTTTCTTTTCTTAAATATAATCAAACTGAACCCAAACTAATTTGTATGTTTCTACATTTGCTTCCTTTTTGGAAGCGAACTGTCTAAAAAATCCTGTGAGGCTGTCGCAGCGCCCACACACCCGCTAGTCCTGCCCTAAAGCATCTATTGGACTTAAAATGGACTATGGCCCCAGTGGACTATAATTAGAACACCAACACAAAACAGCAGCCATGGTAATGTAACCTGCCTAATCGCCACTCTCATCCAAGCACTTCCCGTTTGAAATATCACCCCCTCCAACCAATAGATAAGGTGCTTTCTTGTCGTCAAGCCGCCCGTGTGCAGACAGGACGCGGTACAGCCATTCAATCTGAATTGGGCCACTTCATATCTGGCGTTGTAATGTTTGTGCACTACTTTGACAGGCAGCAACAGGTTTGTAGGACAAGAACAAGGACCAAATGTATAAGTGAAACCTTTGGCTCAACCATCCTGATTTCCCCACAAACCATTGTGATAACCCATAAATACAAAGACCTCCGAGGTAATATCATTTTGTCCTTCACCTGTGGAATTACTTTGTAATATTGTCGACCCTTTCGTGGCGATGAGCACTCTGCGACGTGTTGTTTCTGTTCCCTCCTTGGCTACCAGGGACTAATTGAAGGAGAATTATTTTTGGAGATTTATCATGAAGCCAATGAGATTTTGGGGTCGATAATTAAATGAAGTCATGGCTTGTCTTAAGGGCACCATGTATTGGAGGACAGCACATTCTAATGTTTAGTCCTGTCTCTGAACATGACGATGATGTGACATACGATTAGTTGGACATGGTGTTAGATTATGGGAAGTGTATTACTGATCATTTTTGGGTGACTATCCGTCTTCCACTTTGATACCAACCATTCTTTCACACAAGACCCCCAACTTAATGGAAGTGCCCTGGCATGTGGCCAGTACCCCTTTACCTTTCTCCTTCTGTAGGTACTTACTGTATCCTTGCTATCACCTTCTAAAATGTATGTATTCAGAACAGTAACTGGACTGGCAGCTTTTTCGTTCATCTGTTGTTCTCAGGTGACCTTGTTGCCTACAAAATAGCAGTATCATTGAGAGTTACTCCTTGCTTTTGATTTAAAGGAAGATGTAAGCATAGTGTTCTTCATAGCTACAATACTTTTATTGTGTTGATTTTAAGCAACTTATTTGATTTTTGTATAATTAAGTGTTACAAAATGTATTCCCATTGTTTTGCCTTGATAGTGACACTAATATCCTGTAATGCATCAAAGAAAGATGTTCATAGAAGCGTTGGATGGTTTGTTCATGACCGAATTGAACGGAGTGTTTGCTCACCTCTGCCTTCATGGCTGATGTCCAAGGCTTAATAATACTTCAGGCGACTGTATTCATTTTGTGAGGCAGAGTATTAGAGTGGAAATAGATTTGCAGCACGCAGCCCTCTTTTTCCCTTCTCTCTCTGGTCTATGATCTTTTCATATACAGTGGAAGCACTGCAGCTGTTGTTTTTGGATGCAGTGGGAAGTGAGCCTTCAGTTACACACACAAACACACACTCCCTGAAATTTCACACTGAATTTACTGAGAAACGCATTGTGACATTTCATCTAAAAAATGGATCAAATCAAGAACAATTGGTTTTCTTCTGCTTTTGATTCACTGAGATCTCCCAAATAACGTTCAATGGACATACTCGCATGGACTTGTTCTACCATCTCCAAGTATTTTGTTGTGAAAGGGTTGGATTAGACAAATATGTACTTTAAAGGATTTGATTCCTCCACACTATGAATTTAGTTACTAAATAGCTGTATTTTCCGTTCTCTGGCAGCGCTTTGATCGTCTCACTTGAATGATACGGCTCACTTAACACTGGTCAGTCTTGAATGCGTGAGTTACTGATAGGACATGCTGTTGCGATTCATTTGTCCCCTGCAGGCATAAAGAGATGTCTGCCTCTCTTCTCCAGCAGGCCTGTAAAGGAGGCGATGGGGCGAGCTGCATCCGGGGAGTCTCTGTCTGTCACAATGGACTCTGACCTAAGCCAGCCTGCAGAGTCACCATAATCTTTGACAGGTTACCAAAAAAAAAAGCAACGCATGTTGGTCTTTGCTCCTCTGATTTGGTCCTCAAAGCCCTTTCCAAAGTAAAAAAGAAAGCAATTACGCTTCAGAAACATGGCATGCTCAGGCATCTAAAATTCATAAAACTAAAAGCTATACTTAGGATCCTGTGCTGTTTTCACACATACATTTCTTCCCCGCCACAGCAATTATTTTGCCATATATTTTGACCCATCTCACCCCGGACAAAACCTGTTTGTGCCGCTTCCATCTGGCAGGAGGCTGAGGTCCATCAGGACCAAGACCTCCCGCCACACAATCAGTTTTTTACCTTCGGCGGTCGGGCTCATCAACAGAGCCCGTGTTACTCACTGACTGACTCTGTCAGCCCAAATTCCGTATCTCTGACATTTTTTTTAATAACCTCGACCATTGTCCTTTGCATTGAGAATAATCATTTTTCATTTTGTCACCTAGCCATACTTCCACAAGCTGCTTCGAGTTTTATGTTTACCTCCTCATGCTGTAATGAAATAATGGTTTGCCACAAGCCGCCTCTTTTCTGCGTGCTTCTTTTGCTGTGGTATCATGTTTTTAATGGGCTGGAGAAGGGACACCTCGTCTCTATTGTTGGTTTAAGTTAGTTCTCTTTCTACACATATGTGTGATTTAGAGGGTACATGCTCTTGGGGCTTACTGTTGTGGATAAACCGCCCCTGAGTGGATTTCCAGCTGAAGTTGGCATGGGGATGTGTCAAGTGGATACAGATGGTCTGGTATTACGTCTAAGCCAGCAAAATGAAAGACTCCAGGCTAAAAAAAACCCAATTTGTTTGTTGTTTGCTAGAAGACACGGGTTGTAGCTTTAGTCATACCACATTGTTTTTAATAAGAGTATCCAAACTTAAATTTCCATGGAGTCAATTAAATATTTATGACCAAATTTGTCTGCAGGGCCACTTTGAAGTTTGCAGGAAGGATGCCACCCCTCCCAACACACAGATGTTTTATTCAATTAAAATTGATCGTAAGATTTGATTTCACCTTTTCCAAACGATCATTTGTTGGCACTACTCTAGAGTGCTTCCTTTATTCGAATGGATAAATACTGGCCTACTGCCTCTGGATAGATGGAAGCTATCAAATATTTACAGGCTCTTTGTTCCCTTGAGACCACCAGCCTCACCCAGTGCCAAGATCTCAGTGGGGAATCTGTTGCTTAGGGCAGACTAATTGGTTAGAAACGGGCTCATTAATGAAGTTCAGCTTCTTGCGACACACTATAAACACATATATATATATATATATATATATATATCTACACGTATACATTACATCGCATTTAGCTGACGCTTTTATCCAAAGCGACTTACCATAAGTGCATTTCAACCATGGGGATACAAACACAGAACAACAACAAACAATAACGGGAAATTTCATAAAATAGGCAGATTACAACTTGTTACAGAGCCATTAGAAGTACAATATAAGTGCTAAAATGTGTTAGTGTTTTTAGTCATGGTACAGTCTGTAGAGGTGTGGCTTTAGTTTGTAGATGTAGAGGCTCTCTGCCGTCCTGATGTCACCAGAGAGTTCGTTCCACCATTCAGGAGCCACACAGCAAAGAGTTGTGATCTTGCCGGGTGTTTTGCACTTAGTGTTGCCCAGCTTGTTGTCAGTAGAGAAGCACAGCTCCCATTCTCTTCAGCAGCATCACTGGAGCAGTCACTAACGGAGTCTGTTCATTGGTCCACCCCCACATTGTTCCAACCAAACTCTGGATTAAAACAGGGAATCTCCTTTCACCAGCCAAGTTATCTAATTTTAGCTCAATTCAGATTAAGCTTTCAGCAGCTTGTTGTTAACCCCATTCTGTGTCTGCTACACGTTGCTTTGAAGGACAGCCTGCCATTAGGTAAAGAGATTTAACTTGGCTACACAGACACTTACAGTCCCAAAGGCATTTAGTATCCAATGGGAATTAGCTTGCTTAGCCCAGTTTAAACAGGAAAATGGCCAGAACCGTTTCAGTGCGGTTTGTGTTGGTAGCGCTAAAGATTGTTTTCGCTAAATAGCCAGCACCATTAGAAATTAGTCAGTATTTTCTATTTATTAATTGTAAAACCTGTTTTAAACACACAATCATCCGATGGAAAGCAGCTGTCTTATTATTAACGTACGTTGTTTTGTATCTATTTAAGAAGTTTAAATTGTAACATAAAACCCCTTTGATGTATTGCGGATCTACATAAAAAGTATTTAAAACATGCCATCAATTCACAATATTATAATGAATATAAATTATCTTCCAGCAGCCTCGGCACATTCTAACAACCACTGTGCTAGAGGACCCAAATGCAATCTCATCTAGCATTCCAATCACAGTACCTTAGTTATTTATTGGGATACTGTCGGTCGCCTGGAGAACGATGGTGGACTCAGTCTTTATGCTGTAATGAATTTATTTTCACAGGTTTCGAGAGAGGGAAGGAGGACCTTCTGCCTCTGCCTTTGAAAGAGGATTCACATTCCATATCTAAGAGCAAGGTAAGGATCATTCCACCAAGCTGAAGTTCCATGGCTGCTGGGAGGAACGTCTGGGTGCTTTGGTTTTGTTGGAATGAGACTAGATAATGTGGAAACAACTGCAGATCTCCTTTCCCTCTCCCAGTCTTGCCGTAGGTGTGGACTGGCCCACATCCCGATGACTCACACACCATGCACACTGGTACACGTCAAACATTTATCAAGCAAAACTCTAAATCAGACCTTCCTTTGAGTGAGCACGGTGTGGAGGAGGCCTGTGTAGTTTATCAATGAGGCCCACAAGAACATGTTTTTCCAGGAAGAAACGTGGGAGTTTGAGTCACAGCCACATCTCTAGATTCATGTTTGTTTGTGGCCGCTTAAGACCTTCAGGAGTCCTGCTTTACGATTCCCCCTCGCCTCCTGTCTGTCTCCGCTCTTTAAGATGCTTTAATTAGCCTGTGAAGGGAGGTGGCAGGGACAAACCTGCGCTGCCGTCGGTAGGCTTCATACTGCACAGTGAGCATGCGTGGGTCAACAGGGAAACAAAAGGCACATGAGGGAGAAGAGAACAGTCACTTCTAGACACCGTTTCACAAAGATACTCTATTTGCTGTATTGTTTGTGGTAAAAATTCTACTTTGTCATCTAGTGGATGACTTCATTCCGATCACTTAACACAAAGCACAGCAGTGAAACAAGTCGTTTGTTATTATGTCTTGCTAACCCACCACCCCTCTCTCGCCCACACTTTGGTTCAGTCTGAAACCAAGCTGTACAATGGCTCAGACAAAGATGTGTCTGCATCCGGAGGAAAGCTCACCAAGAAGGAGTCCCTCAAGGTGAGTGAGTTAAATCAGCTTAGAGTAAGTTCTGTGGACACTAAGGCAGGCATCACTTGTGTTAAAAGTCCCTATGCATGACATACTTACATTAGATAGGCGTCATTTTCCTATTGTGCACCAACGTCGCCACAATACAGGATAGGCAGGAATTACTACATTTAATGATGGATACAATTTGCAAAGTTCACACTGCAGTCAGAAGGTACCAGCTGTTATTTGACCAGATGTTTGAGCAGTGCTACATTGTTTGCTGCCGAATGCGATTGGTGAGAAAGCAGTTTATATTAATATTCACAGTAGTGTGGAACTGAATTGTCAGCATTGTCGTCCTCCTTGTGCCTCGTGTAGGTGCAAAAGAAAAACTACAGGGAAGAAAAGAAGAGGGCGACCAAGGAGCTGCTCAGCACCATCACTGACCCCTCTGTCATCGTCATGGCCGACTGGCTAAAGGTGGGAACGCCCTCCATCCCACAATCCATACTTCCTGTTGTTTATTGTCCAAAAGACTGCGGCTATAGAATAACACTGAGTGATTTTGGTGAGGTGAGGCGCGCCTGACTGATGGTTTTTGATCCAGATCCGTGGCACTCTGAAGAGCTGGACAAAGCTTTGGTGCGTGTTGAAACCGGGCGTCCTGCTCATCTATAAAACCCATAAAAACGGGCAGTGGGTGGGAACCGTGCTGCTCAACGCTTGCGAGCTCATCGAGAGGCCGTCCAAGAAGGACGGCTTCTGCTTCAAGCTCTTCCACCCACTGGAGCAGTCCATCTGGGCCGTCAAGGTCAGTAACTATTTATAGTTCCCAATATCCCAACATTTCCACAACTTTTAATCTAATTACTGCTCTGGAACTACCTTAAGGAAGTTCAATTGGTAGTCAGTGTTGTTTTGTGCAGAATCAGTAGCAACGTGGGTGAATGAAAGGCTTGTTAGGAAATTTTGGGGTCGCTGATAAAATGCCCTTAAAATGAACTTGCATGGCAGCAGGGAAGATTACTAAACAATTGCGGTGACATCTTTGGGTTATTTAACGTAACCTTGTTACTTTGATAACAGAGTGAGGTGTTTCACTATGGGAGATACAGACCACTCCCGGATTGCATGGCGTTCCTAAAGCCCAAAAACTGTGGCGCGTTGGCCTCTGGCACAGCGTGTGCTAAATTCCTCATCCGTAGAAGCACCAAATGTACCCCTGATATTACTGACGCCATCAAGCCGAGCAGGCGAAGGCAAAGTCTGAACGACACCACTTTCCCCAGCCGGAAGAGGGAGAGGCACTGTGTGAGGGAGGCTACTCTCCCTCACGATAAGAGACAGAGTTTATATTGAGACCCAAGTAATCTGTACATTGCAGCTGTATTATACAAATATAGTTTAAAAAATCATACATTGTGATTTCTGGATTTTTTTTTTGATGGTCTCCCACAATTTCAGACCCCTCATTGATTTCCAAGTGGGAGAACTTGCAAAGTAGCAGGGTGTTCAAATACTTATTTTCCTCACTGTATACTTAACATTCTACTTATAAAGCACTTACCCAGAAAATCCATACTAGAGGCAGGAACTGCGTTGGGCAACGTGTCCTTAATGGGTCGTCTGTGAACTGTTACGCAGCAAATCCAAGCTAGCCAAGACAAGCTGACGGAGCTATAGTTCTTCACAGGAAGAAAACTCAAAATGATTTGCGAGGGACGGTCTACTGTGGTAACATGGTGGGGCGGGGCCCCAGCACAGTTCGACCAGTCTGTCACTGACAGATGTGGTGTCATTGGAGCATCCTTAGTTAGTCACGCCGAGGCGATTCCCCCGTAGTAAAACACCAAACAAAGTTAGAAAAATATCTATCCTTCAAGGACATCTTGTCAGGCTTAAAGTATTATGCTCATGTCCCTGTCCCAAGTAGTGTCCCGTAAGGAGCTATTGGTAGAAAATTTGATCCTTCTCTTTTTCAAACAGTTTGAGTTGTTTAATTCATATGACAGTTCTGTGACTACAGTAGATTTTGTCCCAGCTGGAGCTGTCCCCTCCTCGAGGAAATAGTCCTGCACGTAATATTTAGTCTGGATTTTGCCACGAACCAGGAAACCTTTTCTGCCATTTATTGACTTTATTCTAATCTAACGAGCGGATGTCCGTAGCTTCATATTTACCACATAAATCAGCAAATGAGTTCATGATTGTACTCTACCTTTACATCGGAACTAGATGACCTATTCATCTCTATGCTATAATGGAAAAATGCATCTGACTATTGTTATTTCTATAATTAATGATGCACTGATCAGGGGAAAGCAACACTGGCAGAATATTGAACCGGATTTGTTATACAGGGTGAATCTGAATGCAGCCCACGTTGATCTTAAGCGATGAACATAATGAAATGAACACAAAGAAATCTGGGGGGAAGGTCTTTCATTAAGAACAAAAATCATTTGTCTACTGGATTTACAATGATAGTTAAACAGATGTGGATGTTACCTGTATAATTGAGAGCTCATCTTTGCTTTAATTTGCAGACAGAGAACATTATACATATTGCCAGCAATTAGCATATTTGGCGCTGCACGTTTTCCATTTGTTTCTGTGTTATCAGCTTGGGTGTACTCCAGCTGTGATTTGGTATTCATCGCTGACCTCACCTTGCCATTTCCCCGTGTGTCTGCTCAGTGAGAATGCTTGAATCACAATGGGCAATCTGTGTTTTTAGATTACAGAGCTGCTGCTCTCTGAGTCATCTCCTGCACTTCATTCATTCAGCTCTCTCGTAGCTCATTATCATAATGTCCACCGCAGAGTGGACATTTCCTTTGTTCACATGCAAACAATGACAGAGCTGAATAAAAAAAAAGGTGAACCGAGTACATCATAACTCAAAACGCCTCAAAGGAGAAGACACTGAGATAACAAACAACAACTACCTGAACCCCGGGGCTAAAGTTGATGTATTCACTCCCTTTGTTTCTTTCTGTCAGGGTCCTAAAGGGGAAGGAGTCGGCTCCATCACTCAGCCGTTACCCAGCAGCCACCTCATATTCCGTGCTGCCTCCGAGTCTGACGGTGAGAGACATGTTGCCAATAAAACTACTGCTATTTGTCTGCGTCATGTTGCAGCACCTTACATTGAAAGTTAAACAAAAATCCATTTACTTTTGATATGAGCCTACATAAATCAATATTACTGTTATAGAACAATAAATGTTTCCCACATGTTTACACTGGTCTAAAATTCTCAAAACATGATTTATTTTTGAGCAGGAATATTTAGTTGGGAGATAAACATGCTAAAACGGATACGACGGGTCATCTTTGGCTCCACAAGATTATAAACATTGATGCACCAACATATTGATTATCAGATTACCCAAAACACAATGCAGCTCTGTGCAAAATAGCACAGAGGTACAGGTGGGTTTTCTGTTGTACTAAGGTGAAACATTGTTGCAGTTTTTCCAACAATAACCCTCAAACCATTATCTTAATATAGGCATGTCTTAACAGCCATACTAATATATCTATATGGAGTAAGCGATTTCTAGATAGGGACAGCCAGAAAAAACAAACCGTGACTATTCAGTACCTCTCTTTAAACAATGCCGACTTTAGTCGCTACTGTAAAGCAGAAGGTAGATTTTGATCTCAAGGGAATAGTTTGTTAGGTGTCTGGAGATCTCTACACAAGCCGCTCCCTATCCGAACCTCTGCTCATTGTGCTGAAAATAAATCCCTCTCTAAGGCTGCAAATTCGCTTTAAAAAGTTCTTAATCTGGAAGTGGTGTGGACACCATGATAGGAGCTAGGATTCTAATTCTCCAAATGCTAAGGAAAAGAGCATTAATGCTTCCTTACTTAGCTCCTTTAGCCTAACATGCATCTTTTGTTGCATCGTAAAGAAAGTTGGATTCCCTAAACGTCGTGGTTTTTCCTTTCCTAAATCCTTATAAATTATCCTAACCATCTTCCCTTGACCCCGTGACGTTTTTTAGGAATAGACGTTCAGAGGTTGCTTTTTTGACAATTTGAATTCAGCCTTCTGCTCCCTATTTAGACCTCTGTCCGTGGTGCTGAAACGTCCAATTCCGTCTCTCCCTGTCTTGATCTCTATCCGTGGTGCTGGGGTAGTCATTTTTAATATCAAACGTTTTGTTAAGATGAATGCATTATATATAAAAAATACCTAATCAGAGTTTTCATCCAATAAGCATGCTTCCATTTCTGCACAAAAGTCCGCCCCTTCTGATTTGCCCGTTGTTTTAACGTATTAAGAAGGTTTTTAAAATGTTGCTTATCTCGAACCAGTCCTAGAGAAGCGTCAAGAGGGATTGTGTCTATAACAGACAAACTTATTTTTCAAAAACGTTTGACCAAATGTTTCACGCTCAATGTTAAAAGGAGCCCAATGAAGTGAAAAGCCAGAACACACAGTATATGCTGTAGGTTTGTCACAATACCAAAATTATGACTTCGATATATACCACCCGCCATAAATACCGTCTACCCGATTACTTACGTTACGATACCAGAGTTTGATAGAATTGTGCAGGTACTACACTGGTATATTTATTTATAATAGTAATACATAAAACATCTGTATGATTCCCTTTTTTACCTGCTTGTTCCTGTCCAGCTTTTGGAACACTCAACAAAAGGCATTAATATTGGTATTAGCCTAGAGCAAGATCCTGAGGGCTTTGAATTGTGCAAAAATGAATGGGACAGTTTGTTGTCACCGAGACAACGTACAAAAATATGATTTTCAATTGAGGGTATTTATTTAATACAGTTTACGCTCTGATTTGAATGTCTTTTTTTGAAGTTCTATTTTCATAAATAGGTAAATTAATATCGTCAAATGCTTCCTTAATGCTTTAAACGTATACATTTCATTATGACAGTCTGAACACACATGTGCCGACCTCATTGTTTACCTTTTGTTACGTCTGGATGCTTTCACTTGTTATTCCGTTACTGACTTACGGAAAGGGTTCATAAAGCGCCTCAAAATGTCTGCCTGAGAGCCCTCAAACCCTCAGCGATTTGACAGTCAGAAAGGCCGTCAGTCTGAAAGGGTGCAGATTGGGCGCATGTCTCCCTTGTGATCTCGCCCTGTGAGCGTGAGCTGGGCAGCCCCGCCTCCTTGCAGTCAAAGTGCGGAGGCGGCATGACAGGGGAAAAGTGAATGTGTTCTGATCGGGCGCTATTTTAATAAAGTATGGGTACAAAAAATATGCAATATTGTTTTTAACGTATAGAACCAAAGTACATTTTTAGGACCGATACACCGCGCAACATTAATATGCTGGTATCTCTGAATGTCTTTCCCAGGTCGATGTTGGATGGACGCCTTAGAGCTAGCCCTGAAGTGTTCCAGCCTGCTGAAGAGGACCATGATCCGCGAGGGGAAAGAGGACATGAGCACAGTAGCCACTGGTGGAGAGCACTCTATTAATTTCTACAGCCTCCTTAGAGCCCACAACATCCATGGTTTTCAGTGAGTACAAAAGGAAACCAAGGCTACGCTATTCCCCTTTGGCTTTGTATATTCAAATGTAACATTATATGTTTTAAAATCCTTCCACCTCCTCTGCAGGTTCAACGACAGTGACCACCTGAAAGACCCTGACCTGTACTCGGACAAGTCGGACAGGGAGGGTGAACAGGACCACGAGGAGTCCGATCCAGAAGGCCTGGAAAAGAGTGAGGAGAGTGACAGCGACACTTCAGAACGCCAGGACGACTCCTACATCGACCTGGACCCAAACGAGCTTCTGCGGGAAACGCCTTACCTGGAACAGTCCCATGAGGAACTTGGAGAGGTAGAGGGCAGAGAAGTTTTCTTACAAGGCCTTCAATAATCTTTACATTTTGCGGCAGCACACCACACTCACAGGATCTCTTAAGAGCATTTTCATCTTTAGCTTGAATTAAAACTAGTTTTCTTGTGTAATGAAGTGAGCATTTTCCTTTTCCTGGGCTATTAGTAAAGCTGTACCATGAACCGGCCTTGCTCTGTATGGGTTCTCCGTGCGTGGGTGGGTGTCTGCACTAGACTGACGGGAAGTTTGGCAGCTCAAAACGTACTGAACACGATGTTTATATTTGCGAGCTAATTAAAACCTCATTGTGCAAACCCTTTGCACGAGCAGTTGCTTGAAGCTTGACCCTTTCAACTTGCTTTGAGATGTCTGCTGTAGTAAAATACATAATCTTTTAATCCTTATGTGTGTCTCCTTCGCCAGGCTGGCGAGGCTGCACAGACGGAGACGGTATCAGAGGAGAATAAATCTCTGATCTGGACTCTGCTGAAGCAGGTGCGGCCCGGCATGGATCTCTCTAAGGTGGTGCTCCCCACCTTCATCCTGGAGCCGAGGTCCTTTCTGGACAAACTGTCTGACTACTACTACCACGCAGACTTCCTCTCAGAGTAAGCCCTTCCTATTTTCTGAGTATTATCAAAGAAATGGGGATGATAAAGAACCTGTCTTCTAGCTTTTTCCATGTTATGAATAAATTAATCTGGCCAGAGAAATCTGTATCCACCTTTAAGTACCTTGTCAAATGACTGACAGAAAGGTGTCACACAGAGCTTCTCGCTGTATGTGTCGTACTGACAGAGGAAAGGGTAAAGGATGTGCACAGTAGCAGGAGGATCAGTCTCAGTCCGGACTCTGTTTCATTCTCAGGGCCGCAATTGAAGAGAACGCATACAACCGGATGAAGAAGGTGGTGAAGTGGTACATCTCTGGATTTTACAAAAAGCCCAAGGTCAGGAGAATAAACACACTCCCTCCACTTCATAAGCTTCATAAAGTTTTATAGAAACCCGTTTTCCAATTGTTTCAACATAAGATGAAAACCCCAAAATGATTCTATGGGTCATTATAATACTTTCAAACCTTTTTCCAAATAATTAAATAATTAGTATCTCGAAAATAATGACGATGTATGTTAAAATAGTGACTGTCTGAAATAATATTGGCTTTGTATTGCAAAATAAGGACTGGAAGTAATAACTCGCTAATCAGTGTTGATGGGTTTCCATAGAGTTGACATGCTCAGGTTTAAGTATACGTGTTTGTTTTGAATCCGCAGGGATTGAAGAAGCCTTATAACCCCATTATTGGAGAGACTTACCGCTGCATGTGGCTCCACCAGGCGACCAATAGCAAGACCTTCTACATAGCAGAACAGGTAACAACTGCCGTACTACTGTAGTGTACTACAGTACTGACTACTAGCAACCTGATCAAATAACTTGTAAAGTAGGGGCGGTTGGGTGACTAAATAAATCCATGGCTAATGGTTCAGTCCCACAACATCAGTGTTATTTTTTTCAGGTTTCACATCACCCTCCAGTGTCAGCTTTCTACGTCAGCAACAGGAAGGATGGATTCTGTCTCAGTGGCAGCATCCTAGCCAAGTCAAAGTTCTATGGTACCTTCACACAACTAAATTACCTACACCTTAAATAACAACAATATTTACTCCGCTGCTTTATTATGTGCTAGCACATCTGTCAACTGGCGAGTGTTCTTCACATTGCAGGAAACTCCCTGTCGGCCATATTGGACGGGGAGGCTCGGCTGACTTTCCTCAACAGAGGAGAGGACTATGTGATGAACATGCCCTATGCTCACTGTAAAGGTCAGTGCAACCTGGCAGTTCTCAGTCCAGTAGTGCTTTCTTATTCTAATTTTGCTTTGCTCGTTTTGAATGCTGTAGATCTACCTAGACTGTGTTACTTGGCTTTTATGGTCTGTCAGAGTTTCCCATCTATCAGTGCTGAATGAGATTCCCATTGTAGGCATCCTGTACGGCACCATGACTCTGGAGCTGGGCGGTCAGATCACCATCGCGTGTGAGAAAACGGGCTACAGTGCTCAGCTGGAGTTCAAACTGAAGGTATGGCTGTGTTTGATGGAAATATTCTTATTGCAGATAACTTCAGTGCTTTTTTGACACTTCGAGTGGTTTATAGCTTTATACATACATTAGTTATGAGTAGCGTATTGACGACGTGGGGGTTGTATGAGGTACGTCTTCATAGTCAGTGTAATAACTAAAGTAGGGGGAGTTTGTATTGCTATGGAAATAGTTAAGACGCTTAAAGAAAATATCTTTTAGGTGTCCAGTCTGTTTCTCCAAACTCCTCCTCCTGTAGTTGGAGTTGAGTACTACGCCGTCTATACCGATACACTTCTGCCCCTTTAAGAGGCAACTCCTCAAAGCCTTTCTAGCTACAGCAGCTAAAGGAGTGTAAATCAAAAGTAACAGTTCCTTACGTGATTTTTCTGAATGTCTTACCCCACCACGCCATCTCCACTATGCCACTCCTTCTCCAAACCCTCAAAAACGCCCTCTCCTCCTCACCACCAATCATCCCATCACTGCGTTATTCCATCGCAAACTAGCGACAGGTACACATCAGAGAAAGCTAACAGGGAATCAATACATTTCCTTTTCAAATGCAGATATTGATTGGTATCTCTCTGTTACACCAGTTTGAACCATTAAGCCATATTGGAAGTTGATTTTAAATTTTAATCTTTGTTTGTTAAATTGGGCATAATTCGTCTTTTTTTGAAGCCTGTTTTTTTTCATGACTAAAGCTACATCAGCATTTATTTTGTATTTTAATATTTAATATTTTTAATATTTCAATTTCTCCCCTCTTTAAACCCCCACGTCCTCTTTCCTCTCCTATCCTTCACCGTCAACACCTTTTTTGTTGTTTCTGTCCTGCGTTCCTTCTTTTCCTGCTCCTTTCTTTACTCTCCATTTGTCCTACCTATCCTTTCCTTCTCTGTATTTGCTTTCTCTTTTCTTGCCTTGCCCCCTTTTGGCCTCCCTCCTGCTGCTCTCTTCTCTTTCCTCCAGCCGTTTTTGGGAAGCAGCGACTGCGTCAATCAAGTCTGTGGAAAGATAAAGCTGGGGAAGGAAGTGTTGGCTACACTAGAAGGACACTGGGTGAGACACATTTTCCACACGGCTGCTTATTGTTAGATGGACCTGGATGTACATACATGTTACTTGCAATAATCAAGCATGGCGTTTGAATGCTGGCCCCCATTTGTGATCTCCAGTCTTTGCTTTAGTTTGCACCCTGCGATGTCTTTAAGCAAGTAAAGAGAGTTTTTTGATCCCCCTTCCCCCCTAAAAACCCACCACAGGACAGTGAGATCTTCATCAACGACAAGAAGACGGGGACGGTGGACACCTTCTGGAACCCGACGTCAGAGCTGAGGCAGAGTCGACTGACACGCTGCACCGTCCCACCAGAGGAGCAGGGAGACCTGGAGTCAGAAAGGTGGACTTTTGACTGTCAGCAGATCCTGAAACATGAGAGCACAGCCCTTTGAATCGTTGACAGAATTCACCCTTTCAGCATTTTGATATATTTTTTAGGCTTGTCTTTAAAAGTTTTCTTCTCCTCTGTTGGAGCTGCCAAACGTCATGACTCTGTTCCCTCTTAATTCCCAGACTGTGGCAGCACGTGACGCGGGCCATCAACAACAAGGACCAGACCGAGGCCACCAATGAGAAGTTCCTCCTTGAGGAAGTTCAGCGGAAGTCCGCCCGAGAACGGAAAGCCAAGTGCGAGGAGTGGAACCCCGCCCTGTTTGAGCAGGACCCCGTCACCGGAGAGTGGCATTACAGATATGCAGAGTGAGTGGCTTTCAGTGGGATTACAGTATGGTGGAGGATCTAACAAAGGCTCTTTCAGTTCTCGTGCTTTTATCTGAGGACTACAGCATGCTATTATTAAATGCATTTTAGGGGGAATGGCTCTAGTACTGACAAGAATTGGTCAGGCTATACTTAAGCAATAAGCTACGAGAGGCTGTATTTTATCGTCCAATAAAGTGACAGTTCAGCGGTGCTTGTTGGAGGACCGGCAACCACCGAAACAATCATTTTGTGGGATTTCCGGGGTTTCGCCACCGATCTAAAAGCTAAAATGTCAACTAACGGTCGCACAAAAGCTCCCCTGTTACTTTGTGTGCGCAGTGATATGTAACGCTCGGGTCAATGTGAACAGCAACTGTATATTATTGCTCAATAATGCACCCCCTGTGACTCACTCTCAACCAATGAGAAGGATGGATTTTTTTATTACTGGGACATGGATTAAAAAAACGAATCCTGGACATCCAAATGATGATCCAGTGTGACAGGACGACATCTAGTGTTGATGTGACGTAACTGCAGAGCCGCTGTCTGTCAAACTGGCCTGAGCCATTATCATCGTAATTCTTTGTCTTTGTCATATTTTCTCCCCCCTATGATTCACCCTTATCTGTCCCACATTTTTCTCTTCCTTAATGTCCCCTCGTCTCACCCTCTGTGTCTCTCCGTCCCTCCCCAGCACAAGGCCATGGGATCCGCTCAACGACCTGATCCAGTTTGAGAAAGACGGCTGTATCCAGACCAAGGTCCGACACCGCACCCCTATGGTACGTTCTGGCAGTCTTATTAGTCTGAGTAACCAGGGGCCGCGGAGGGACAATTGCAAGTACCAGGTAGGTTGTCCCGATCGAAAAATAAATAAATAAAAGAAAGCAGCTCGCCACCTTCCACGCAGCACCCGGTGCATCGTTTTCATTGCCGCTTCTTTCCTTTGTGACATCATCGCTGTGCCGCCATCGCGGCTGTTTCTTTCTTTTTGTACCTGTCTGTTCTTTTCCTACCACCCGGCACCTGCTGTTCGCTTTGTATGGGAGGGAAGGTCATGTCAAAGTGCATGCTAAAGTAAGTGGATGAGCAGCTGTTCTCTTTCCTTTTTAGTCAAGTTTCTGAGAGAATGAAAGCTGCAGTGAGTGTAATAGCCTCCGCTCAGTAGGCACTTTTACTGCACCTGGTAAAATATACGTTGAAATCATCTTTATTGACTTAATTTATATATATCTGCAAATTACATGTGTAACGTGAAATGATAATAAACCCTTATGAGGGTTTAAATGGTATAAGAATGCTTTAAAAATTGTGACACCATAAGCTATTTAGAGCAAAATCATACTTTTATTTTTTCCTCACTTATTTGTTTTTCTCCCATACAAAGTCTAAAAGAGAGAAAATCCATTACATCACCTGACCAACCGGCCGCTTCAAGGTGCTTGCCACGCGCTCCCCATCCGTCACTTGTTCTTCATTTTGTCTGTTTTCCACGCTGTGTTGGCTCACAGAGTGGCGACTTGTGCCGAGCAGCTCCACGCTCATGATGTGTTGAGGCGCCGGAGGCCGTCTGTGCAGCTGCTGTGAGACCGTTTGATTAGTGTAACCGCCTGCCAAGGGCCCAAGCTTTGCTCACGTATGCTCATTGCTTTAGCTTTTCAGGTACAAAGTACAGAAGTCATAAGAGACCAATACGATGCAGGTGGTTCTAGTGTTCCTAAGCGAAAGGAAACAATAAGATCAGGCAAATAAAATGGAGCACCAGCACAGTTTGTTTTCGTTTCACTATCTCCTTTTTTAATAAATTCCTGGCTCACTTTTGATCTTCTTGATATTGTCAGGAAAAAATCTGTAATGTTTTTGTGCTACCAACCTTTAATTACACTTGAAACTTGTTTTTCTTGAGAAATGTCATCACATTAAAAAAAGCATTGAGAATGAAAGCGCGATCTCGTTGGATCACTTCAATGAGACTTTGGCAGGTCTGGTTCTTTGTTGCCGCCTGTTAATGCGTCATGGTTTCAAATGGACATGACTGGCGATGTACCTGCATGCCTTCTACATGCCAACGCCGACCAGCATGTGTATGAATGTGTTTGTTTGGGGGGGGTGGGGGCTCTTGCATCATAACATTATTATGTTTTATTGATTGGTAAACAAATCTGTTTATATCGTTTTCTTGAGCGTTTTTGGTTGTAGAGATGCTAACACGTATGTTTATGTGCGCTCATTTGGCTATAGCTGTTATCTGTGTGGCCTATATGGGTTTGACCTCTTTCCTCTTTTGTGTGTGTGTGTGTGTGTGTGTGTGTGTGTGTGTGTGTGTGTGTGTGTGTGTGTGTGTGTGTGTGTGCGCGTGCGTGTGCGCTTATGCATGGATATGTGTATGTGTGTTTGTGTCTAGGTGACGGTGCCAAAGAGGAAACACAAGAGTGACAAGTCTAAGAGCCGAGAGAGTGGCTGCTCCTCACCTGAACCCGACCGCCAAGACTCATCCGGCAGCGAACGTAAGTCCTGCTCATTTACACTTACACACACACACACACACACACACAGATGCTTACATGAATGTAACTGTTTTTATGGTAAAAATCAAGAATTGGTCATATTGACCCACAGCATTTGTCTAAATATTACCGATGCATTATAACAATTCATGCCAGAAGAAAACAGCTGTAGAGGCGGTAAAAATGTCTAACAGCTGGGCTAGATTTTCATGTTTTTGTACACATATAATTGCTGTTGAAATACTAGCCACATGTTACCTCGACAGCGATAAAGCTTTCACTCTCTAACCGATCTGCAGAAGGCCAAATGACTGCTAGTAGTAGGCTGAGACTGAGTAAGTAAACAGCACATTCTGCTGGTGTTGGGGGTTTCTTGTGGAGGTGATGGTGGAGGAACCTGTCCATGTGTCAACTCATGTTAGAATCAATGTTAAAAAATAAATTACAACAGGGTATTTATCCAAAAATTGAACTTTGCTGAATTCAACCCCCCCCTTCTGTCAAAAAAGGTGATGTTTATTGCAGGCCGTAATACTTTATTGAATTATGATGGGTATTGTTATATAACCCTGTGAAAAATAGTCAATTCATTAATGTACTTAATGAATAGTCTTGTTATGTTAAATGCATTGAAATTGTATTGTTTTTGGTGAACAGATAAAATGCAGAAGTAGTAATGAACAAACTTTGTCACAGGACACAAAAGCAAGCATAACAGTCGGCTGAGGAAAAAGGGGGCCGACCTCAGTGAACTTCAAAGTGCCATTGAATCTATAAAGAAGACGCAGGAGGACATAAACAGGTGAGAAGGGCATCAGTCCCACTGTCCCGTTGGGCGGCATATAACGGCTGCCATTCAAGCATCTCCACATGACCACTGTGTGCCTGCAGGAACATCAGCGTGCTGCGGAGCCGGGCGGCCGGCCGGGTGGAGGGCACTTCTTTCCTCCAGCAGCGTGACTACGTCATCATCGTTTTCCTTATCCTCCTTCAGGTCCTGATCAATTACGTCTTCAAGTAGCAGCCATACCCCGAGAAGAGAGACAGTGATGCCCTCTCACACACACACACACACACACACACACACACACACACACTCGCAAACATGAAAAAACTCAATACACAATCACCACTTCGAGACATGAACTTTGACCTCTCACAATAGGTGACTCAGACACTCTTCTTGCCTGTCTTTATTAAATCCAGCTACACACGTCCAGAGAAGTGGAGACTCCCTCACACAAAGACACTTTTAAAAAAAACATTTTGTTTTTAACCAAAACTTTGTGGAGATTTCTTTTGTTGCTGTGGAGCTCGTTGATTTGCCTTTGATGTAAGAGGCAAAGACAGCAGCCATTGCAATTTCTTTTTAGCAGTTTTTTTAAAACTACTTTGTGATTCACATTTCAAACCACAGGGAAGTGTTCAGCATGGAGACAAATGGCTGTTATGGCAACACAGATTTAAAGAGAAGCATACCTTTAATTTGAATGCTCTTTTGTTAACGTTTTGCTCCTCTGCTCGGTATGTCTTTTGTGAAGAGGGGTTGGCTTGGGACAAAAGGAGAGAAAAAGAAATGGGTCCAATCTATGTGACTTTTATTTTTTTATTATTGGAAACTTGAATATGAGGCGGAGTTTCCACGTGTAGAAACGGACGAGGAAGACAAATGACACAAGGGACATTGTTAAAAGGTAAAGAGGCTATAGTTTCTGCTGTATATCAAATCTCTAAATCAATGTTGAAAGAACAAAGTCGGCGTCGTAGTAGACTGGAGGTAGCATGTACAAAATGAGGAGCGTGGTTAGGACGTTAGCGCCATGTACAGTATTTTGACTTAGGGCACAAATGCACTGCAAATGTCACATCGGTGTTATTAGTATATACATGAAAAATGTACATAAAAATTATTTTCAGATAAAGGGAGTACGTTTTAATCCGTCTGCAAGGTTCTCTGAAATCAAACGTTATGACTTATTGAAGGAATGCAAGAAGACGTGCACTTTCTTGCTTGGAGTTAGATGAGAAGATCGACCCTCACGCGTGTTTGATCGATGCAACTAGCATAAGACTGGGAACAGGGAAGAACTATTATAACATATGAAGACCGAACAAGTGGTTTTAGTGGGAAACCTTTGAAAACATAAAGCTAAAAGTGAGTATGTATTTTCCAAAATAAATTCAGTTAAAAACTGTTTCTTCGAAATTAGTTTAATTTCCCGGGTTATGTTGTGCTGCCACATAGACAGAACCTAAAAGATGCAATGAGGAGCTGATCTGAAGTAATGTAAACACACTTTAGACCCCTCGGCTGCTGACTTCAGCCACAACAAAGCAACGATGACCGCTTTCAGTGCGTTTGTGCCTCAGATGTTTACCAGGAGAACTTGTATAGACATTTTAGTTAAACTACTGGTTTTTCTAACTACTACTATTACCACAGTTAACCATTCCAAATGTACGTGAGTACCAGCCAAACTCGATGTGTAGAGTAGGAGACGACCCCGTTCACTGTGTAAATAGCCGGCGGGCGTTTCAGCATCGCGGCTCACGATGCAGACACTCGCGCGCTCTGTGCACAAGCCAGTCTTTTTAACCTTGTGTGTCTTTCTGTCCACTGCTCTGCAGATACACATGGACATTAGCAAGAAAACAAACACAAACAAAACAGATTAGTGGGGTAAACAATTTGGTTCCCATCTTAAATTGATCAAAGAGGCCGTAAATTGTCGCCGTCACTCGTTAAGATGCTTTTGGAAATTTCACAAGAATACATTGGGTTTCTAATTTATTGCCTTCCTCTTAAGAAAAAAAGATTTCGCCATTTTAAAGACTGGGAGGTTCCATTTTAAGGAGGCTGTGAGGTTTTCAGCATCGATCCACAAAAAAGGCAGCATATTACCAGCCACGCTGGACCTTCCTACCACACCCTCTGTCCATCGTGTCCCACCAAAGATGCAATTAGCTGGCCACCAATTCAGGCGATTGAAAATGCTCCTAAACACTTGGGGACCGTATCTGAACATTGATATTGTGTCATGATGTTAGCCTTGATGACGTTTACACATCCGATTGCCTCTGCCGTCAGCAGACTGTTGAGCGTTGATAACTCTGTAATGTTAACAAAGGTATGAAGAAAGACTGGTAGCAACGTTGGGAGTCCACTGTAAGTTACCCGGCTGGCCCGTGTGTATCTGTACGAGTATTTTTGTGTATCCTCATTGCCTCATCTTAAAAAGAGAATCCAGATATCAGAATGTGGAAAAATAAGTACATACCAGTGCCTTCTAGAGTCGGACCTGGGAGGGGGTAGATACGTGGTAGGAGGCAGGGGTGTGGGAGGGTGCGGTTTGGTGCATACAAAGTGTCCAAGTCTCAAGGTGAGCTCATGATAGTGGCAATAACCTGGAATAAGTCCATGCGCCGGGGGGCCCTGACGCGGCGCGGCTGTAGTCACGGTGGTCTTTCCCAGGGGACGCGCCATAAGAAGCCTTAGCAACAAGTGTGACTGCGACTCCAGAGCTCACCATCCCACCCCCCTCCTCTTCCTCCCTCCCCCGAAGCATCATCATAGTAAATCAACAGTGGGTTTTCCGGATGCTTATTCCTGCCACAGCAGAGAGAGAGAGAGAAGAGAGAGAGAGAGTATGGGAGAGAGAGCACTCCTCTACGTGAGCACATTCGTCCCTCTCTCGCTCTCCTGTACCAAAATTCCGAGTGCAAATAAACAGCTCTGCTGTCTGTGGTTGTTGTTGTATTATTGTACAGACACAGCAACAACACTTAATTTATTCCTCTTTTGTATGTGGATTTATGTTGATTTGCTTCAGCTTGTAGCTTTATGTCAATACTGATTTTAAACTTAGACAAAGTTGGTTTTATCTCTCAACTCGTGACTTAACGTCTCACACAAGAGACTGTCCTCAGCTTGTGCACACTGCCCCCTCTGCCCCACCCTCACACATACACAGCTTCCCTTTTTCCAATCTGAATATGTGAATATATTTACTGTATTTCCATGGCAACTATAACTTCCTGTAAGTTTATGGTCAATGTAACATAACACAATAAAAACAAATGACATCCTGAGGCGGTCACCGTAAATCGTATCAGCTGTATTCTTGCTTTCGTAATTCATTCTGCATTTATTGCTGGTGTATGAGGGGGTGAGGACGGTCATTACTGTTTTGTTCATCTCTATTATGAAAAAGCATTGAAAACATGTTCAAAAATAAGAAATGACATCAGGAGAACTGCCTCAGGTTGTGGAATAAAATCATTCCATGTGTCTTGTGTCTCCTCATAAAGATGTATGCACATCTGTTTGAGGGGTTCAGGTTATAATTGGGTATGGGTAAGGTATTTAATCTGGATGGTTAAGATTAGGATAAAGCAATAACTAAGCGAGTGTCCTCATAAACATAGAAGTATTCGGATGTGTGCGAGAGAGACAAATGGTTAAAATAAAGGTTTTCTTTGTGCATTTGATCAGCTGTTAGAAAACCAAATTTCATCCCCTTCTGATAAACTCATGCTCGATCAATAAAAATAGTCTCGGGCGTCTGTCCCCTTTTTATATGCTGCTCTAGCAGGTTGGTAACTAACTTAAAAATGGAAAGGTATTTAAGCAGCCTGAAGACTGAAATATATAAAAATGTACTTTTATAAATCTGCTAGGAGCGATATTCTCTGAAGTTATGCTGCAAACCCTGCTTTCAATAAATACTAATAATCAAAATTACAGTAATTTAAATATCTTTGATGTTTTCTATTTTTCTCAGATGTATAAATATGTGTGTAATGTATAAATATGTGTGCTGTGTCACTAATGTATTGGCTCTAAAATTCCATAGAATATTTCCATAGAAAATTGCATAGAATATTTGGAGAGATAAATCCATCATTTCAGAGCCTCTGTAAAGGAGCTGATCCACCGGTAGAGGGTGGCGCAGTCCGCCTGCAGCCATGCACCACAGCATCACCATCCAGCTGTGAGCCCTTACGTCAGGATCAACATCCGTCCCAGAGGGGCGAGGCCCGACCCTGGGATGCTGAAGTGCCCTTGAGCAGGGAACCTAAAATTCTATTTTAGGTGCAGGTGTTCCAGTAACAAGAGGTGGGGAGACTGTAGCAGCAGGATAAAGTAAGACAGTACAGTAAGTAAGATAGTAAGACAGACAGTAAGACAGTAAATCTTGTTTTCATGATTTATTTATAGCTATTGTGACAGGGTGAAGACGCACACGACAGGTTTGAGTAAGGCCCCGAGGGGTGTAGTTTATTCGGAAATATGCAGGGAGGTGTCTCCGCTAGCGGTTCCCCCGCTGCCCGGCGCTCGTGGGTCCCGTGGGTCCTGGTGCCGTCTGGAAGGCGGGGGAGTCCGCAGAGTCGGGGAAGCCCGAGGGGGTCGGGGGCGGCCGGTCACCCGTCGAAAACAGAGGTCAAGCAGAGGTCGGGTTGTACAGGAGATACGCGATACCTTCTCCCCCTTCTCTGGCCCCGCCGGTTATGTAGCCGGTCTCCACTCTTGCGCAGGTGTGGCTCGTCAGCCTGTCCTGATGAGGCGCAGGTGTGTATGCTCTGTCTCCCAGGGCGACGCTGAGGCCAGCTCAGGAGGCGTGTCACACTATAATTATTATGAAACGCTCAACCACTGCGCTTAAATTTCACCAAACTGAACCCACAAAGAAAGATATTCCCAGTGGGCTCGAGCAGCCAAGGGACATTTCCTCAGGCAAGGACGTTGCCAAAGGTGCATTGATCAGCTCGGTGCTTCCTGTCCATCTCAGATAACTACTAAACATCTGATATCAACCCCCAGTCTGCCCCTTATACTTACTTCACTCTGCTTTGCATCAATAAAGGTGCTGCCATGGAGGGAGGGTGAGACACAGCCGTAGAAACAATTAGGAAAGTTGTGTTTTCCACATGATGTTAGATGCAAATTGCAGCTTTGTATGCGGAAGTAGTTCCAAGCTGAATGTTATGTCATTTCTGTCCTTTAAAAAAAAAAAATCAGCTTATGTGTCAAATCTGTGGGCAGATTCTCTTTACCGCTGTCCTTGAGACATGAACTATAGATGCAGAAAAAGGTTCTGTGTGGATTTACAGCCACTACAGGAGGAGATAAGGAGTGGTTTGAATCTGTAGCTCTATGTCGTAAAGGAGACTGGACCTTCCTCATAATACATAGTGGATAAAACTGGCACAGTGGCTTGTGTCCCTTTGTTGGCCTCTTCCTGGCTGAGCTGCATAATCTTCAGTCGTCTCTCCTGGTCTCTTGAACTGATCTTCAGACTGGCCAGATACTGATACGTGTCCGTGCACGTGTATCTCGTCAGCTGGGCAGAAGATCTCCAGAAGTCTCTGATGGTACGAACCCTGTTTTCCAGGTTCTCCACAGGATCCATCAGAACAACGCATCTTTGTGTGCACTAGTTTGTCATTTACATGTGCTTTTGTCCTCTCAAGTGTTTGACCACAACAGACTTCAGATCAGTGGGCCTCCTGTAGGAGTGGCCAAGAAGATTTGTTTTGTTGCTTACTTTTGTGCTACACTGTGAGGGCATAAGCAGATTCGCACTGACAGGTACTGTGAGTACCCGTGACGGTCCGACGACTGATCGCGGATGCTTTTGACCCTTTTAATGGTCGTCGTCTTTGCTATGTAGAAGAATGGGAGGAAACACCAATAGCTTTGGAGATATTGGGGTTTTTTCTACTTTCCACTGTGTGGATCAAGTAAAAGTAAAGTCCCATTAATTTCTGTGAAGTTTTAATACATTTGTCAAGTGGCAGGCCAACAGATGATTTGGCTGGTGGATACTTAATAAGAATATTTCAGTGACACAAAGAAAATGCAATTCCTTCGATGCAGTGCACTGTTTAAAAATATCTCCTTATTACCTTTCCTCGTCCCTTGTCTCCCTTCCTCGCCTTCTAATCACAATCTCCCCCCTCTAGATCTAAAAGTAAAATTGTGTCTATCCTGATACTCTGGGGGCGGGATGATTGCTGTTGCTTGGATACATCTGACTTGATGGCTGCCTGACTGGCTTTGCGTCAAGGCCAGAGAGGACAGATGGAGGATTGACTGGGGAAAGATCCAGGTAGAGGTGGAAGGAGCGTGGGTAACTTGGAAAAAAGGTTGGTGGTAGGCAGCAAGGAAAAGAAAGAAATGAGAGGTGTTGAGGAGGAAAAAGGAAGATGATTAAAGAGGCACAGCTGCACAAGGGAGAGAGGAGAAAAAACAAAGGAGGAAAAGAAGGGCGAGTGAGAAAGGATACAACATATGAACTACTTAAGGAAAGTAGTAAACAAATTAATTGAGAGTAAAATGTAAAAAAGGAAAAGTGATGTGAGGGACAGTAAATGCGAGCAAAAGGAGGAAGGACGGAACAATACGAGAGAAAAAGGACATTTTCCCACAGAAAGAAGAAAAGCAAACATCAGAAAGCCGCTTTTCTTCTCTGTGTTGCCATCGTCGTCTCCCCAAGACGCCGCTCCCCCTTGGCATCGCCCTGGTAACGGACCGTCAGACTGATGTTGCCGTGCATCACTCCGCACTTAGGCCTTACATTGGTGGACATTGTTTTGTATAAAGGGCTCCGATGAAAATGCCGGCATGGCACATTTCCATAAGCACCACGTGCCTCTGATCAGTGGAAAGTCAGACATTTTGGTTTAATGAGAAGAATCTGTGCATTTCTCCACCCATGCTCATTATTCATTATTAATATTTACAGCAGCTATACTGTAGTTGCTGTTTGGAGAGCTTAGTAGGACAACAGTGTAAAAATAAGAACACATGTGTCCCCCTGCTGCTCATTTAATGACGCCATGTCGTTTCCCCTTCTACAGTATTTCTGTATTCTGTTTCTAATCAGGGCATCTGAGTTGGCAGCAGCTAGCCCACCTAGCGCCACTGAGCTAACTACAATTACAGTTCAGCCAAGGATGATGCCTTTATATTTGACGTGTAAATACAGACGTCACAAGCCTGCGCCACTTGTCACTTTTGTGAGTTAGTAAGATAAGAAAGACTACGTCCGCTGCCTTCTGCTTTGGTTGCTGCTGCCGCTCCAGGGTTCTCTGAACACAGCAGGGTGTCCTTTTTGCCTTCTCCCTCCGAAGACAATTTCAGAGTCGACCCCAGTTTGGTCTCCAGGAGCTTGAACCTGTCGTCAGAGCTCTGGCCACACAGCAGCCTCTTCTTGTTCAGTCTTCTCCTTCCGTCTCCTGTCTTAAGTCCCACTGTTTCCCCATTGGTCCATTTGTCCATCAGCCACTGATTGTTAACGTGTCACTGGGGATGATTGTTAATTGGTAAAAGTATGACACAAAACAACTCAAAGCACAAAATAAATAGTCAATTGTAATAAAACATGCACGCGATCACAAATCAAGAAGTCAAACTAAAATATGTAAACACATATTAATAACCCAAAGCATGCAATCGTAAATCAATACAAAACATGCAATTGTCCCTGATTGTCCACCCCGGGACACCTTCACCTTAGCATATGACAACCACCACCTTCTTGTCAAGTGACCACAGCGAACCGTTTGTCTGCTCCACTTCTATTCTTCTTTAGATCTCAGCACACAGTTAAAGATGCCTTCTAGAGCCGTGGATGAATAGCTGAGCGTTTCCATTATGGCCGACAGCGGGGGCGTTGCATCACCTGACAAGTCCTCTGCCCACTTTGCAGCCGTAGTGGCTAGTGGGCTTAAATGGGTTGACAGACACAAAGTGAGGTAATCCGCAGTGCCAGCAGAGCGGCGAGGTTGCGCTGGTTTGCCGGCTCAGCATTGTGTTTATGCCACCACCCCCACCCCAGTGGAATCGACGTAGCATAAAAGAACTGCTGCAGCGAGCCGCTCTCATTCACAGCCGGATTAGTTTAGCATTGAGTCGTCTTTTTCTTCTTTCTTTTTTCTTTTTTGACTGCGCCTCGATAACACAGACCCAAACGCAATGCGGAGAGATGTAGCCATCTCCCTTTACAAACAACCGGCTGGTCCCTTCCCTCCCCTCTCCTCCTTCCTAACATCTGGGTCAGATATAAGGAAAGTGTGACGTGTGATTTAGGAAACCATCACTTTCTATGGAGCCATCCTTTAGTCTGGGCAGTTTCCCACGTGGTGATTTCTCCTCTCTAAATCATGTTACCATCAGACCGGGTGTGAGCTTTAGTGTCATTCACAGCATGCCAACGAGACGTGATCGCTGGCCAAGAGATGTGTTTGCCACTACTCTCCTCATTTGAACGCATCTAGAGATGTTTTTCATCCTCTCGTCCAAGTCGACAGAGCTGCTGCTATTTTTAGACAGAGGAATTGCTTTGTTGCCCCCCTTTTCTCCAAACACGACGTCTGCTGTCGTACAAGCCTAAATAACAGCAGTGCGGCCCTTTAACTCGTAGCAGGCAGCCAGCATCTTGTGAAACGTTTGATATTTTCTCTGGGGAAGCCGGAGAGAATGAAGTGCTGCCAGACGGCCGAGAGGATGGCTGGTACCAGCAGGCATATCTGGGAGGGTATACATATGTATTGGTGTTAAGCGCAGACTATGTTTATCTGACATTTTGAGCCGAGGCAGCAGGCGAAAGTGTGTCGCTCAGACGTTGGCCCCTTAGTATGACGTACTGGAGCCATGATATTAAATATGCTTCCTAATCAACCAACTAGTCCATCACGAAGCCTCGCAGCTAAACAGAATAGTCATGTTTTTGTTGAGCGAGGCTTTTACTGTAAGGGAAAGTGGAATTTGCCATGAAATTGGCAGTTGGTACATTCTAAATGCTAAATGCTAAAATGCCCCCCCTTCAGCAGAGGGTTACACGATTAAATCTACCGCAGATTTCAGTAATATTTAAGTAAAACGTAAACTAGATTTACTGAAAGAGCTCGCCTTCTCCTCTCCTTGGGGTTGTACGGCCTCTTCAATCTGACCTAAATTTCTGTTTTCTTGACACCATGTAATAGCTGTCAAGATGCTGTTTACAAATCTCTCTCACACGGTCGAGGACTGACATGCATCACCTGTCCCAGGGCCATCAGCATCGCCAAAAGCTCTTCCCAAGGAGAGTAGTGGGCACCATTTTGAGGCTCAATAGTCAGGCTTTGTGCAGGCGCACCCAGGCGAACTGTCAGAACTCCTGATGATCCGGCACCTTTACCAAACACAAATTGCATTCATTACCCCTCTTTGTTTCATTCACAGTTTCCCTCATTAAGCCTTGCATCCGGCGTAATGGCCGAGGTCATCAACACAGCATGGTTTGCTCAGATATAGTTTCGCCGCTGCAGCGTATTTTAACAGGTGTTGGACAGCGAGCTCTCCTGGTCTGCACAGCTGGAACACTGTGGATGTCTGGTTTGAAGAATACAAAGTATTTCAAAGGAAGGGCACTCTTTAGAGTGGATCTGAATCCTACAGTGCCGATGATTAGCAGGCATACTGCTTGTTTCCTTCACCATCTTAGTTCATCATGAAACGCAAAGAACAGCTGAGGGTGATGGGGATCGCCGTGGATTTTCGTATCCAATTGTTCTTGAGGTATTTCCCTCAAACCATCGTGGTGGTGCTGGAGAACATGATTCTGTAGCAAATTCATCCAATAGCTGCCCAGATAATTTGTCTCATCGTGGGTTGAAAGCCACCCTCACGTTGCCATGCCCAGAAGAGTGGGAGAACTTTTTAGGTTAATTCTAAAACTGAATAATAATCTCTGTATGTCAATGCGTGTGTTATGTTATAGGATTACCCATAATGCACACACTTGCACAGATCTGACATCTTTTTCTGTCAGTTTGTAATCAGGATTTTTCAGCGAATAATCTCAACCTGCCAAAAACAGCAGAAAGGTCAGAATGTATTTCTTTTCTTGATTTGTATGCAGCATCTTTTTCGGCCTGCAGGTGAACTGTTCCTTCACACAACCACAGACAGCTCCCACGCTGCCTCCCATCACAACCCCAATTTGTCTTCCTGCCCATTGTCTTAGTGTCTGATGTTATGCACCAACCGCCATGTCAAATTCCTTGCATGTCTAACATATTTGGGCAGAGGACGGATGACCCAGAGGTGTTGAAGCTGGGATGGGTGCCTGTCTGTGTGGCCGACGATCTGCTGACTCTCAGCGCCTTATACGATGCCTCTGTGTGGCCCCGCTGCCTCCAGACAAGAAGCTGTCTGGACGGTTGGCATTTGGGTTCTAACTCTGTTGCTATGAATACAGGAACTTACTGTATGTTGCGTCTATAATACTACTGTAAAAAATGAAAAAACAGAAACAAGCGGGGAACCTATACCCCCTGGAGTGTTCTTGGATAACTCAGGGATGCATTTATTTCAAATGTCATGTTTTGCACTCTTAAGCGGCACTGCATTAGTATTTTACTAATAATTGACTAACTTCCACAAGTACTCACCCAACATATTCATCACATTTGAATTCATTTTTTCAGCTTCGGAGGCTGCCTACTTTATTGGTAGGCATTAAGCTACGATACAGCAAACTATAGTTTCACCTTTACCCAAACACTGATTATAAGCAAATAATATAATGTTTTTCTAAAAAAAAAGGACTTTTGCATCATAAGCCTTGTTACTTTTAGTACATCAGGTATACTTTGATGATGAAACACTTGAACTTGTCACGGTTTGGGTTCACTTCCTGTTTTGTTTTGTAGTTTCATGTCTCTTGTGTCCCTGGGTAACTTTACTTCCTGCCTTGTCCTGTCTTCCCCTGTGATTGTCTGATTGTTTCCACCTGTTTCCAGTCACCTGCACCTCCCCTGTGTATTTAAACCCTGCTAGTCTCTTTTCCTTTGTTGCGTCATTGTCTTACATCCGTGTCTTTCGTCGAGTCCATGTCAGCGATTGCTGATCCTGATCCTCGTTCGTCTGTTCTGCCTTATTGGAGAATAAATCCCTTTTTGTTGTTTTGAACCCTACGTCTGCGTCTTACCCCCCTCCGGTACGCACCTCAACATTCTGTGACAGAACTCTAGTGAGAAATCAGATTGTCACCCTCCTAAAATACCATCACAGACTCCAGCTCTGTGTTTCTGTGTGTTTGGGCTGCAGTTAGGTTTAGGCTGGCTTTACAATTAATTACATCATGTATTCACAACTCACACATTTTCTGTATAGCTGTACACAGGATTGTTCCCCAGACTTGGTGTCAAGAAAATACTTTTTTCATTGTATCCATCCTTTTTTTTACTCACCAAGCTGATAATGTGTGAAATCCTCACGTGGAGCGACTCTCAGCTCTGCAGCGAGGTTTGTTTCAGTCTGATGATTTAATGCCACTCTGCCGTCTGTTCTTCTCAACAACGAGCCACTGGCTGCCTCTGATATCAGCACTATTTCCACGTCACATGTTCTTAGCTGAAGGGTGTGCATGTTAAAGTGGACTTAATAAAATCAAGTGTTAAAAGTCTGAGTCACGACACTGCTGCAACTGAAAGTGGGTTAAAAGAATACCATTTTTTTTCTTTCTGACTTACTGTTTGTCAGCTGATGTCTTTGCCATAAATACTGAAAACACTTGAAAAGGGAAAAGAAGACGTGAGCTTAGCAGGTAAAGGCCGTCTAATGAAAGCCACAGTGATGATGACACTAATGATTCTGAACTGTCAAACACGTGGAATCCTTTTCGCATTCACTGTCTCTTCTCTGTTTATAGCAGCAGACAACACTCATAAAGCATTTTGCGGGAGCCGGCTTATGAGACTACGGGCCCCTGGACACACACACACACGCACAAACACCCACACACACACACACATACACATACACATACACCTGAAATGGCCCCCACAGAGACTAAAAAACTATTTCACACTGTTTTGCATTTCTTCTTCTTCTGGCTATTTTATCTTCTGATTCGTTGGTACCTATTTTTGGTGTTTTTATCGTCAATGTGATCCGTTTGTTTTTGTTTGTGACCTTTTTTTTGGATTTGTGCCTCTATGTTGTTATTTTGATCCCCTTTTGATTGCTTTGTGTCCCTTTATGGTGGTTTTCTGTAGTGGACATTTTGCACCTCTTTTTTTAATCATTTATGCCTGTTTGCAGTTGTTTTGCAGTTTTTGCCGTTATTAAAATTATTCTGTGTCAAATTTTTTATATTTTTTTATCTAGTGGTAATTTGGTTGCTTGATTGACTTTCCATATAGAAATGTTAATGACTTTAAACAGTCCAAACTCCTTAACTTGTAACCGAAGAGGCCTTCGGTAATCAATGTAAGATAGTAATACGCCAACTGCTACCATCTTCTGACTCTCATAAGTGGCCAATCTAAATCCAGACACCACTTTGCCTTTTTGCCATCAGACTAGATTGTTATGGTGATGACGTCTTATAGGAGGTTTAAGTGTACAGTACTTCATACATATTTCCACACATTAATGATGAATGCCTCTCTGGATGACCACTAAAACAACGTCATGCCTCTCTGTCTTACGCTATGGGAAAAGGATCAACAACAAATCCAGCCAGTAAAAGAAATGCGTTTTTATTGGAAAATAAAACCAGAAGGATGAGGACTGAAATGGGTCTTGTGTTAACAACAGACAATGGTGGGATGACTCAGAAGAGAAGTCACTGCTCAGAGCTTTCTAGGGAAGCTTTTCACTTCCACACCTACAAATGCTGCTGTGGTCCTGTGAGGAAAGTGGCTCGAAATCGCAGATGCACTGTCAGAATTCAAAAATGAAGAATGATTTCATTGCCTATGTTGATGGAAGCGATCAGGAAATATGAGTATATACGGTGTAATAGATGGACATCAAATCTATCCATGTGTCCCCACTGGATGCTGAAAGGAAAAGGGGGATAAAATCAATACTACATATTCACTGTGTATGCACAGTATTTGATTTTAACATGAACTCAACAGAGAGTGAACATGATTATTAACTGCTAAGAATGGTAACAGTGTCCTTAACATATCACCATGCAACCATTTACATTTCTCTATCCCTCTTCATGTGCTTCATCACACATCGCGCTCAGGATCAAACAATAATTGGTTGCTGTTCGGCAGCGTTTGCAGTGTTCAGCAGAGACTGGCCGTAGCGTGAGAGCACTCTGAAGGCCCCGGAGCCAGCCGGCCCATGTGGCCGCGGACAATGACCTCGCTCCTCCCAAAACCAGCCGATGAGGCGCTTTTCTTTGAACCTGAGGATTAGCCGCCAGTTGTGCCTCTTCTCCTAAGAGGCCCACCCCGCTGCCCCTGTGGACCACTGCTCACGCACACCGGCAGTCAATGTTGCCATGTTGCAGTTTAATTCACTTTAAAACAGTGGTCCTGTTTAAAGGGTCAAAAAGCTTGAAATAAGCAGCTGCAATGTCTACCCTGTTCATTGAGTTTAGCATGTTTGCATGCTAACATGCTATCTGGGGTTCATAGGTATGTCAGTATTTTTTGCAGATAGCCCACGACCATGCATTTTCTGAGCTGACAAATATGGCATTTGCTAGCTTTTATGTTGTTATTTATTATGGACGGAACCATGAATTTTAAAACAATCCAGCTGCTGTCGTTATTGTGCAAGAGGTTATGAATGGATTCATGTGCTTGTGAAGCTGCTCAGAGATGAGCCTTGGCACAGCACCGTAATGGATGCATGAGTGGCTCTGTAAATAGGCCATGGCACAGGAGCAGCCCAACGGGAGCACAAAGTCATGAATAATGCATAGTGGTGAATTAAAAAAAAGACTAACGCCTTCAAGTCGACTCCTTTTGGAGAAAGTCTGTATCAGATCTAGAGCTGAAATATGTTTTCTGCTGGGCTGGCTGGGCCAAAATGTCTGTCTTGAAGGACTTGCAACATGCCTCCCTGCATTCGCATTATTCTTGGTTTTGTTTTCTCGCGCATCCGTTCTTTATTTACACTGATGCCAGAGGGCTTCTGGAAGTGACAGTTGTCTAGCAACTGATCCTCCAGAGCTTTATTTTTAATACGCTCTGTATATTTGTGACTTACCAGTTCTGTTGTATCCTAACAGTACTGATACATTTTGTGCATCACAAATGGATGAAATTATTTCCTTTCATTTTTATGTTTATGTGTTTTCATCGTGTTCTGTTCCTGATAAGCTTGAAATATTTCAACATTTCCCCCTTCTCCTTAGTGAATCTGAGGTGTCTCCTAAGTGTGGCAGTCAATTTCTTAGCATTCACACAGATTTCAATCACTAATTTCAGTACTGAACAGTAACTTTGTGATATTGTCATAGTTATCCTCGTCACAGACATGAGTGTTTATCGGAGCAGTGCTTGTTTAGATGTTCTGTAGTCATCACAGTTGAAGGACTGAATAGTTGTTTCTTTTTCTTTCTCTGTCCCCAGTGTGCAGTGCCTGCATGGTGGGTACGGAAAGTATTCAGATCCCTTCACATTTTTCACTGTTTGTTTAAAAAAACGTTCCTTTTATTTGGCTGGGCCAGTCAAGAAGGGTTACAGAGTTGTTTTCCCGAAGCCACTCCTTTATATGTTAGCTGTGTGCTAAGGGTCATTGTCTTGTTGGAAGGGGAACCTTCAGCCCAGTCTAAGGTCCTGAGCACTCTGGATGAGGTTTTCTTCCAGGATATCTCTGTACGTGGCCGCATTCATCTTTCCTTCAATTGCAACCAGTCGTCCCGTTCCTGAGGTTAAACCCCCCCCCCCCCACCCCCCATAGCATGATGCTGCCACCACCTTGTTTCACTATTGGGATTGTATTGGGCAGGTGATGAGCAGTGCCTGGTATTCTCCACACATACTGCTTAGAATTAACGCCAAAAAGTAATGACAAACAATAGTTGATTCTACTTTTGTCAAAAAGCCCTCAGTCGTTTAACAATTATATAAACGAAAACAAGAATGTAGAACACGGTGAAATGTTTTTTATTCTGATTGGTCTGAAATAAAAAATAGATTTTATTGACTGAAAATCTTTGAAATGACAAATCTATCTTTGAAATCAATCTACTTTTATGATCCAAACCAATCATCTCACGTGCAGCTTTCAAATGGCTTTGGTTACAAAAAGAAAAAGTCAACATTGGACTCCCAATCCCATCAGCCATAATGTGCTGCATGCCGGTGCCACATCACCCTGATGATAATATGAATGTGATGCTGTCAGGCAGCATTGGAACAATATTCAGAAGATTACCTCGCACAGATGGAGGAGGGCAGGTTAGGGGTGTACCCTCTACCCTCTCACTTCCCCCCCTCCATCAGGCTCCTGTTTCTTTTTATTTGTTTATTGCCATGTGCTACAGCCCAGTTTTTATCAAGTATTTATCAAGCGCCTTGTGTAGGTTGGAGACAGCAGGCGGCTGCCCGTTGCCTCTCTCGCTTTCTATCGCCCCCTCTGCCAACTCGAGCTATTTTTCCTCCCGTTAACTGTGTGTGTGTGTGTGTGTGTGTGTGTGTGTGTGTGTGTGTGTGCGCACAAGGTACCCAGATGTCACGACTAATCCTTCCAATCAAACGTGCAGGCTTCTGACGTGATGGCTTGTGATGGTGCTCTATTCCGACGCGCCTTCCTGCTGCTCCCATCCCAGCGTACAGCACGGGACGAGAAGAGGCAGAGACAGAAAATCAAACACGCAGCTATTGAGCTTCTCTACAGCAACAAATCACCAACGTTTTACAGTGGTGGTTTGTGACAAACATCCCATCTGGCAATGCAAAGAGTAATTCCCATAACGGAGGCCGCACAGGCGAGATCCAGTCCGTCCGGAGCTCGGTGGATTACTCCCATCACAGTCTTGTCACAGTTTTTGCAGGAGGGCAGAGCGGTGGGGAAAAGGTCACTCTGGGCTCTTCTGCTGTGTCATGTTGCAGCAGCAGAGGCTGTGAATACAGGATGTGAAAGGACAAATGTTGTATGGAAAGACCAATTCTTGAAGAAAATAGTTGTATTTGAACAATCTCGCGTAGTTAGACTGAAATATTCCTGGCAAAATGTGTTTGCATGGTGTGGTGAAGCGTTAGTTAAATAGAGTGGGGTTCCTGTTGTTACCAAGTGGCAACCTCTGGTTCTGCAGAGTGAATTTAATGTGGAAAAGATAAGTATTAAAGATCACATTTTCTCTCCTGACCATCAGGGCGACCTCAAGAGTAGTTCCATGTCTTCTTTAATACAGCGTGAAGTTCATGTAGTAAATGATGCTCTGGCTGGCGTACGTGCCACATGGATGGTGTGTACTGGCATCTCTTGGTTGGCTAATTGGCAAAATGAACTTTGACCATGGGCCATCTGTGATGTGTAATTGATCTTTGAAGTGTTTTCACCTTCTTAGACAATCATCTCTGCTCTCTGAGCACAGGACTCTATGGGCGTCCACAGCTTGTGTTCCAGTATGTCTGTAGAATATAGTTCACATGTACAGCCTAGCAGGAACATATCTAGCGACATAGTCCTCTTTCTCCTTTCTTTCTTTTAAGAAAATGCATCATAGCAAGACGGCATGGATTGGCTCTATTACTGCGGCTGCCACATGATTACTCAATGTCTAACTAGCCCACTTGGAGCATTTAAAGTGCATGCATTTTGTGAGCTGCAGCTGATGGCCGGTTCTGGTCAAGTGGTGTGAGGATTTTAAAATGCAGAACACAATGAATAATAAATACATGTCAGAAAGACTTTGGGGACCACTGATATATACCTTCTACTCTCATGTTTGCCTTGCACGAACGGCAATAGTCGCTGAACGACATCTTGTACACATAACTCTCTGACCGATCGCCTTCTTCCGCGTAGAACTTCTCGCTAGGAACAGGCGCATTTGACAGACATTCGTAGCGCCCAATAAACGGCTCTGGGCATTTGTAAACCACGCCTCCAATACGAGGAAATGAACATGTGGTTTCCAGACCCCGTCTCATTTGAGCTCAGGGTAAATAAAAACATTTAAAGTTACACAGGATTTTCACAGAGATTATTTATCCCCATGTTGAACGCATTCCTTATTGTATCGGGATGCCATGGAGCAAACACCAGCCCTGCAGCTAATAATGCTCTTTCTCCTGCTTTGTTCATAGAGGCCCCATCTGAGGTTTGCCATCAACTTCCTAATAATCACTGTTTCTCCTCGGTGGGGAGGGGAGAGCGTAGTGAGAGAAGGGAGAACCATCTTCCATCCAGGAAAGGGTTAAAGGAATAGCTTCCATTAATATTTAAATTTGGCATCTCAGTCGGCATCTCTCCTTACGGATTCTGAAAAGACGTCGAGTCACATCTTGATTACAGCGTTGTCATCAGTTCCATCCTGCAGAGCCACAGAGCAGAAACCACTCTTTAAAGCTCATGCGTTTTGGTTCATATTTCACGTGAATTCTGAATGTATGTGTTTTCCTTATATTTTTTTCCACAGATCTTTAAGTGGGCGGGTCTCGGCGGGGTGATAACAATGGCATGAACTTCTGTGCGCTAATTACAATTAAGGAGATCTCTTGGTTCATGACCAATTACATACAGCTGATCTGGACTTTGTGTTTAGTAAATGCTGCTAATGACGCCAAAGGGTCGAGGAACATGATAAACATCATACCACTAAATATCAACACCTTAGCGTTGCCATGGTGAGCACCCAAGTAGGCTACGACCTGCTAGTATGACGGCAGGCTGTATATAACTGTTTGGATCCATGTGCAGTTTTGCTAAGTTTTAAACTCATTATGAATACATTTGAACTTTTGTTATTGCCTTTCCCAAGAAGGTAATGTTTTTAATTTGTTTCCATGTTTTTCTGTTGGTGTGTAGGATTACTAAAAAGCTACAGGCCTGGTATAAATGAAACTTTTGTGGAAAGGTGAGGCAGAGGCCAGGAAATAACCTGCTCCATTCTGGACTGCACAGAGAGGATGAAGCAGGAACAAGAGGAATCAGAAGGCGGAAACTGTCAACAGACCGTGTGCAGATGGTGGATTACCGTGACAAGAATTTGCACCGCCAAATATTACGAGGTAGACACAACAGACAAATAGACTTTATATAGTACTTGAAACGTAGCTATGAGCTGGACTGTGAGTCATCAGCTGGGCTGAAGTGTGACAGTGCACATTCACGCCTTAAAAAATGAATCTGCCTCCCACAGTGAACACTCTGCAGACGAATGTTGTGTCAACCCCAGACGCCCTGGAGCCGGGTGCCCGAGAGTCACATCTAAGGTTGCCCTTTGCATTTGATGGTCTCATTAAGCGGCCCATCAGGGAGCCTCGCTGCGCGTACGGGGGGCTCTGCATGGCAATTTGCAGTTTGATGGCCACGGGGTACTCCTACCGCTCTGCCAGGTGCCCTCCAGAGGGACCTGACATTTCTCTGCTTAATGGAGGGAATATTGTTTGATCTGAGGTGCATGTATTGGGTTGCAGTTTTGACACAATAGCAGACTGTAGCTCTGAAAATGATGCCATCCAACTCCAATACATACATATTTAGCCACTCTGTACGTCTGTGTGATCAACAGTGTTGGTTCTACAGCAACTCCCATTGATTTCCTTCAGGCTCTAGATTATTATTCTTATACAATGCTGATGCTTGCTTGTACAGAGAAGCCCTAAAACCAAGATGTCAACTCTTTCTCTGAGTCACCTCTGCTGAAGTTTGTCATTGAATTTTCAATCCGGTGTACATTTCTCATCCTCTCACTGATAGATCACCATCCCTGTGGGCAAACAAACTATTTATACGCTTCAGGCTCTTGTAAACAATGTTATAGGTGGATGCCGAAATGAGACGCTTCAACTGAGAGACTAGGCTCAGGGAGGAGTGTGAGGAGTGTCAACATTTAGCTGCCAGCTCATATTAATCCAACAGGTCAACTCTGCAGATTCAAATTTGCTTGGCTTTTGGTACTTCCTCCATGTATGGCAGACATTGTTTTTTTGCTTTTTTTCATTTTTAACTATCTATTTATAATTTTGTGCTTGTATTTTTAAGATTTTGCTGTTTTTGTGGTTAATTACATGTATTTTATTGATATACATGCTTTCTGTTATTAGACAATACAAATATTATAATCCCAATTTGGAATGTTGTCCCTATCTGTCCTTTGCATGTACCGTTAAACTATGGTTTAATGCCTTTGTCTGCCAGGTCCATCCATTTGTAGCTTTTTATATTCTGTCCTCGCTGAAATAAAAGCTCAGTAAGTGAAAATAAATATTGGTTTTGGTCTGTCTAAATGAACTTTCCCAGTGCAAACGCATTACTCACTGTTGTCCATTAACACTTGCACAAGGGTTAACTACCATGTGCGCTGCCATTTTCCTTTCAACCCGAGGAGCAGCGCTCTCTTTCACTTTTTCCCAGCTGAAGGGATTCAAACGTTCTTTTTCAGGAGAAGTTAGTGGCAGTGTTGTGGCTGCTGATGCAAACTCACCCCCATGCAGCAGGGCTCCCCGGACTGATGCTGCTACTATTAAAACTATCTATTAAAACTGTTCCTCCAATGATCCAGTGCAGGCTGGCTCGCATATCCTGCTGACGGACCAGGCTGCCTCCTGAACTGCACAGTCAGCGGTGAGGGTTTTGTTCAGAAAAGGGTGCTTGCTTTGTTATTGGAATCGTTGTAGTGTAAATCTGATGTCCAATCTCTAAAAAATTAGTTTTGTGTCAAAGAGGGATACTGCATAAGGTTATTTATTTGCCCATTAATATCTTCAGTTTTTATTATGTAATTGTAATTGTAACAATTGATGTGCATTTATTTTATGTGGCATATGAGACTCATTAACTACAGTGAATGGGGAAGAATATGATCAAGTGTCAGGTCATGTTTTAGTCCAAACTGGATGTCAGTGGCATTCACTCAAAGAAAAATTGATGATGGATAAAAACATGTAATTTTTTCAGGTAGAAATGTCAATATCTATGCAAAGAACAAATGCATTGTTGATATGGGTTTGGTACCAGGTGCATGATCACAACAGTCATAGTCAGAAAGCACGAAATATCCACACTTGTTACTGTAGACCTGTTGACCTTGAAAAAAACGGCTTCTACTAGCAGGGAAAGTGTTGCTCAAGCTGGAATAACTAAATCAGCAGTTTCCCAGCGTTTCCACCAGCACACCTGGTGTTAGTAACACTGGGCCCGGTGCTGCCTGATGGAGGAACCACACTGCCTGCAATGCTCCCAGTCTCTGGCTGGCTTTGTTCAGGGTCCAAATATGTTTTATGAGTGTATCTGTGTTTGGAGGCACCTCATCACTGAGCATTTTTATCTGCCAAATACGCTTTAAACATTTAAAATACACACACTCTCCTGAGAAGCGGAAGCAAATGGAAGCTGCAGGGAAACCGAAGATGTGAGATTTTTTATATAGAGAAAGTAATCTGATTGAATAAATATACACTTAATAATCAGGTTTTGATGTAATTTGACTAATAAGCAGAATAAAGCTTGGATGTGTGATTACGCCTAAGTTACTCACTGGAGAGGCCAAGAGGTAGCACAGCGTTAAGGTGGCAATTAAATAGTCTGTCATTAGTATGGGAGGTGTAGAAGCTTCCCTCATACTGGTACAGTAGTAGAATACATAGAGTATAATATACATACAATAAGTATAATACATAGAAGGTGTTCCTGTAAATAACACTTATGCAACACTTACAGTATGCATAAAAACAACTTGGGTCACATTTTACATTTTTATCCTGTGGACTCTTTGGCAGGTTCGCACTGTTCCTCAAGATTCCGATAGTGATGATTGTGACGATGATAAACATCCTGCTGCTATAGTGCTGCAGATGACAATTACAATGAGGAGGATAACTATGACAATGAGGGTGACAGTGAGGTTTGTCAGCTCGCTTCCTCATTCAGCTATAAAATGATGTCTGTGCTGCTGTGCAAGGACATGTTAGATTATAAAGATGGTGGAACTGCTGATGAAACCATTGCTATGATCGTTAGACAAGCACGATCCTGATGATGATGATGAAGTGGTGAGGGAAATGAGGATGAGGAAGGAAGGAAGGAAGAAAAAACGGTAATGGTAAAAAAGTTATGGTGAGGAATAAGAGGGTTCAGTTTTGGTCATGGTGGTGACGATGTGAATCCACAATGTTCTGCCCCTCGCCACCGCCCCTCCCACCAGCAGCCGGTTGCCGGTTTACGTGATGACGTCCGATGTATATGAGCGCAGGCGGCGGGATCTCGCTCCCTTTTACCGCCATCCGAGCGGAGTCTTTCTTCCCCGGGTCCTCTTCCACTGCGCAGCGCCGCTTAGTCAGTCCAACCTCCGGCCAGAAAGCGAAGGTAAGGAACAGGACTTGGAAATGGCTTCGTCCACCAACGCCCGAGCTTGTGCGTCCCTCCAGAAGCTGCATTTCAACCCCTTTGCTCGAATTAGCGGCATCAGAAGGAGGGCAACTCCTCGCTGCTAAAGCTACTGGAGGCAGACAGCGGCAGCAGCCATTGAGAGCCGCGCCACCATGATGTGTCTCAGCGATGCACGCGACTAAGAAAATAACGAAACGATGGTTATCATACGTGTCCGTGTCCACTGCTTCAGTATGACAAGCATCGCATTGACACAACGTCCATGACGTTGCACAATTGCCGTAATTGTCACGTTTTTGGCGATATGTTGGCACGTGTCTTGTATCTTGTATTTTTAGGGGGACTTGACCGTTTTTTTTTGGAGTAGCATGCCCGGTGGGGGAGCTATGGCTGGGAGTTTGGACTTCAGCGGCCTTGTATAAAGCGTTAGTTAAAACGTCACACAACGACAAGGTACCGGACGGTTGTCACCACTTCCTCCGGATTGGCGCACATTTTCCAGCTGCGGCACCGTGTCAGTCGGAGCTGGTCCTCGCTCAGCCCGTGTCGTGCGCATCAAGCTAGTAGCACGCTAGCTAGCGTAAGTAGCCGGACCCATCGAGGCGGAGCGGTGACCGGAGCGGGCCGGCCGGCTAAAGTTGGCCTACAGGTCTGCTTGTCTGTGGACAAAGCGAGTCTGTGGTTTGACGTCGGAAGGTAATTTTACGTCCTATCTGGTTTGGCGTGGTCGCTCGGGCAAGTTTGAAACTGAGGCGTCAGTGAGCTGCCATCCCCCGCTGAGGGATTTTTTGTTTTTTTGTCAGTCATTAACGGTTCTCTGGAGTTGAGCATGCAACACGTGGTCGCTGGGGTGGGATTAGGAGAGGACTAGTATTACGTCAGTCCTACGGACCCAAAAGACTGCAAATGGTGTCCCTGCTGGACAGGTGTTACACGTGGAGTTCAAGCTGCTCAACCACACGTGAGCGAACGATACAATCGTAACTATCTGGGGTTTGATCGCATTTTGTGATACTGGCGAGATGAATTGCACGGTCTCGCGTTACCTCTAAATGCTTGGCAGTTGCCTATGAAACTAATTGTTCAGCTATAATCTAATTTCATGAGTCATCACTCTTACTAGTCAGATGGGGGGGTATACTTATCCTGTCTATCCTGTTGAGCTTTTTGTAGATTGTGTCCTTTAATAAATACCCTGGTCATTTCTTACCATTGTTGACTTGGAAAGCATTGAGTGCTGCGATTACCGTGCCACTGTCACATCTGGCCCAGTTCAGACCTTGGACACCTGTTCGATGCAATTTAGTGGCTCGTCAACCAGAATGAAGAACCTTTGTCAGCCTCGGCCCTTAAGCAGTGACATTCTGCAGGGGATTATAATTCAGAACAGTGGTGCCATCTTGGCGAATTTGATTAGATAATCGCTCCTGAGTTGGAACATTTTTTTTTATTTTTAACATGCATGTTCTGAATATATTGAGTAATGTTTCAACAAATGACTAATAATAAAGGTAGTTCAGATGCATTGTTCTTGAATTTGGAAAAGACCACAAACATCCGCGGCTGTCTTTAAACTGAGGTTTTGGGATTTCTTTAACATGACCGCCCTACCATCACAGTAGTGGCATCAGGACTTGTGTGCAAATGCTGCCTGACCCGAATGTGCAGTTATCTGTCAAAATGAATTGCCCTGAATTAATTGCCTTCTCGTTTTCTCTAGCATCACTGAAGACTGGGCAAAGATGGCAGACCTTGACAAGTAAGTTCATTATCTGCCAGTGCTACTATGATTAAAACACGCGCCTCCTCCACTAGTCTGAAGCTTGTGTGGCCTGAAGTCGGCATTATAATAGAATAATTCTAAAGTCTGCGGCGGAAGGGGAAACACTGAGGTAAGCGGTGCTAAAGCTTCTCCGGTGGAATTGCAGTCCATCGATGTTGTGCTCAGGTGCAGCAATTGATTTCTGGAGGAAATGAGACTGAACTCTTCCTCAGTTACAAAATAAAATAACCTTATAGGGCTATAGCTATCATTTCTTATCCTAGTAAAGTCCACCCATGCGTATTCTGCGTACGTTTTTTAAAAGTTCTTTGCAAGAGATGGTATTTTCAGAAATGCCATTGATCGCGTGTTTAGTTAGAGACCGCATTTGGATAGTCATAGCACACTGAGATTACACCCCCGGTGACATTGTATACCAGATATGCCAACACTTCTGGCTAAAATCAAAATCAACCCTATATTTTGTTGGTTCTGCCTTTTCAACAAGTGATGTTTCTGCATTTTATTGTCCCGCCTTCCATCCGTGTCCCTTTGCGCAGCAAAGACCAGGCTGAGCTGGACCCGGCAGATATGGAGGACGTGGAGGAAGTGGAAGAGGAAGAGACGGGAGAAGATGAGAACAGCAAAGGTAGGAATCTGCTAAATCAAATTTCTGGAAATGTAATGTAACTTATCCAGCAGTGTGTGTAAATAGTTAGACGGTCTTTAAATACAAATGCAACTGCAGAGATAAAGACCGTTTGGATGACACTGTTCTAAATCAGTTATTTAGATGACACCAAACTAATGATAGAATGTGAATAGAAGTAATTATGACATGATTTTTAACACTAGTTCAAAGCTGTGAGGCACAAATCAGTTTAATTTTGGGATCTCTATGCTGTTGACGCAACACTTCAACACCCATTAAATGATTCAGATGGTTTCTCATATCTGCCTACTCCTGGCTCATTGTAGATGGATATAGATGGGTGTTTTGTCTCATCTATTTATAACAAGTTGAAAGTCTTTTAAAGGCCTTTGTAAGGAGGCTTTGTGGCTGCTCTAAGAAAAGCATAACACATTAAGGCCGGCGCATGCTTCTGCGTCTCAGTCTTGCGTCGACTGACTCCTTTCAATTCATGGTTCAAAAAGGCTTGCACGCAAGTACAATAGGTGGCGTAACGTTTTTTGTCGCAGTCTACCTAGAGTGACGCGTTTATATGTGGAAGTCGTTTATTGATCAGATACTTTTTTGACCCGTGCATCGCCACTACTGCTTTTCATCGCTTCTTTTCGAGGAGATATTTGCGGCATATTTTTCTCCAACTTTTTCGCTGAAAACTTTGGATAAACATTTAGAATATACATTTTTTTTTCCCCCACAGTGAGCAAATATGTCTTGCAAGTTATTCTAACAGAGCAGATGAATGTTTGTACAGTTGAAGTCCTTCGCAAAGCAATGTAAGAAATGGGTGTTTAGAGACGATGGTGTCAGTATCGGTGTTGAGGGCCCACTTCTAAAATTAGTTGCCACCCCTCCTTATCAGGTCATTTCACGCCAACCCAATTTATCTATCCACAAAAAAGCAACATCTTGCATTCTGTGAATTCAGACAAGCATAAGTATTTATTGGATCTATGCCGTCTCGGAAATTGCCAACAGAGAAAAGTGACTTCCAATCTTCTCTTACTTGGCTGCAGCTGAGCTTTGATAGGTGCAAGAAATGTCTCAAACACTTGGACTGTACAATCTGTCACCTGTCCACTAGCTGACTAGATTTCCACTTATCTAGGAAGAGCGCTCCATTTCCCACTGCCTGTGTGCAACAGTGGTGATCACACATAATGTGCGTCAGGAAGGGTTGTGTTGTACAGAAGAGATTGATAGGTTATTCCTTGAGCATGGATGTGTTTCCTTCAGCACTAATCGATTTAAACCTCCCAGTTAGGTTTACAAAGGGTATGAAAAGTTCTGGGTTTAAGTGTGGTAATTTGGATTTAAAAAAAGAAAAATGCAAGTGATTTTTAGCAAATGCATGCAGCTATTTTAACATTGTCAGCCAGAAATTGAAACTCTCTGCATGTATGTTTTTTTTCTCCCTCAGCTCGTCAGCTGACTGTGCAGATGATGCAGAACCCACAGATCCTGGCTGCACTGCAGGAGAGGCTGGATGGTCTGAACGGCTCGCCGTCAGGCTACATGGAGAGGTGAGACTATCTTGTAGCACGTTTGTGCAGCATGGGTCATTTTCTGCAAAATGACCTTGAGTCATTTTGACCGTAGACTATATGCAATTGGCAAGAAGCCATAAACTAACCTCCACAACGACGAGGAGGTATTGGAATTGGTTATTTTTTTATTAAAGAAGCGGGAGCAGCAAACCGGCCGATCTGAGGTGAAATTGTTTTTGGGGGTAATTTAATCTTTTGGCTTTGGCAAGATCAAAGTCTGTTAAATATTTTGAATACTCTTAAAGTTGGCCTTTTATGATTGCTTGAACCCATTTTCTGACATCCAGCACACTGCTTTGCTGCTAGTTATGGTGTCGTGGTAGAAGTGTGAGATGCTAAAGATGTGTTAGTCTTTTGTGTAAGGGGTTGTGTCGCCCACTGCTTTTGTCACTACAACCATCAGCAAGCAGCTCTTTGATAAACTTCTCAAATATTTGGCAGTCATTAGCACATTCACTAGTTTACAAGATCCCAGCACTTGGGACCAACTAGACTGCTTGCCGGCATAGTGTTGGTGTTATTTGCCATAGTGCAGAGAACCATCACTCTGCACAGCCTCCCTCCAGCTTTTTTTCCAGGTTTCATTGTAACACGACAACATGGTAAATAAACTCTACTGCAGTGTAGCTATTTTACACTTTAATCTTTTTGTTTTTGAACTGGGTGGTGGCAAATCAAATGGAATTAAATTACTTGTAGGAGCCATGTTATGCCATTTTACCACTATTTAATAGTTTTGTGGTCTAAATGAAGTCTAAACACAGTGGAAGGACCAGTACTAAACACAGTACACTGTAATCCATTTTGTTATTGTGCCTTCTAAGCCGTTCATAACGGTGCAGTCTTCTGACGCAAAGGATTAGGGGTATAACTATTCGTTTCAACAACGATTCGATTTGTATCACGATTCGTGGTTGTCGATACGATTCAAGGACAATATTGGTTCATTTAGAACGATACGATCCGAAACGATTCAGTGACTTGAAATCGATTCAGTAACTTTTTAGCCTAAAATACAACCAGTATGACTGAAATAAATACCTGGATATTGATACTGTGATTGCTGTTTCTTGTAATGGAATCGGGTATCAATTAATTATGAATATAAATGAAGTAAACAATGACTGGCAAATGCATTCACATTTTATTTGAATAAAGTGCAAACAACACTTTAGGTTGAATTAACAGGAAGTTAACATCTTCTGCTCTCATTTTTAATAAAAGTACATTACGTGCAACCAACATTTCAACAGTAGGTTTTTTTTCAATATAAAAATATTACAATATTAATATCCCATTGCGCCTTAGTAGGTGGTTGGAGAGATTTGTCGTGTTGCCGTTGTACTGTACTTGACCTTTACATATCCTACAAACGGCGAGCGACTTATTTAGAACATCTGTCTTTGCAAAAGCCAAAGTGTTTCCACACACCGGGCCGCGTCCGGCTTCCCCTCTGCCATGCTGTGTTTTGTTTTGCGCTGCTGCTGGCGCGGAGCGATGACGTCAGGGATAGGCAGACTGAATTGAGTAATATTTAAAGCCTTTATCATTAAAAGTGCTAAGAAAAAGCTTCCATATAAAGTCTGACGTGCTTAAATCCAATGGAATAGTATCGATACAATCGATTTATTACATTTTAAAACTATGTTCAATTGATATGTCGTCCATAAGGCCAACTCGCCGAGCACTGATTGATGTAGTTTGATCATAGGAATATAAATCGATACATCAACGTAATGGATGGATCGTTACACCCCTACAAAGGATGGTTGCGGAGGGACAACTACAGCACATCTGAAATGTCCTAATGTCTATAAAGGTTTAGCTGAAGTGCTGTTTTTTTTTTTTACTAACCAAAGGACGATGCTCCAGAGTATGCATACTGCAATAAGAGCCCGACCCCCCTCGGTGTCTAAACAACTGGGCTCTCGCTACAATGGAGTCTGTTGCCGCTGCTATTTGCTGCACAATAAGATCCTGTCCTGTGTTATCACATTAAAAGCAGAGACAATACATGTCACAAAATGTATGCACAGCCTTTCTCGAATCCGAAACTGATGTGATTTTTGAATTGCTTTTATTGTTGCAGAATTGACAGTTTAATAATTGCAGTTAAAGCCCAGTGAAATGACTGATCTTTATGCCAGGAGTTTACTCATCTTGTACTCGTATCTGTCATCCCCAGTTTACCAAAAGTTGTAAAGAGACGTGTGAACGCTCTCAAGAACCTGCAAGTCAAATGTGCCCACATTGAGGCAAAGTTCTATGAAGAAGTCCATGAGCTGGAAAGAAAGTACGCGGCCCTTTACCAGCCTCTCTTCGACAAGGTACATAAGCAACGCTCTTCTATCGTATTCCTGCAGCAGTGTGCTTTCTCATGAGGCTGATGTGATCTATTTTCTATTGGTTTAGAATCACAAGTCTATTGGCTTTTAAACGACTGTGGAACTTTTTAGGATTAGTTTCCCATGAATGATTCAATACTTGGTATTGTGCTACGTGGTTGGTAGTCTCCCTCAACATCGGTTTCCTAGAGCTGCCATGTTTATGCTGATCTGTATTGCTGTGCATCCAGGAAAAACAACGTCCTCTGATCTAGCTTGTGATAAGAATCTCTGGTTGTCAGTAAAACGATCGCTTATGAAAGCAAACAGAAAATTGTCGTATGAAACATTTTCCAGTTTAGCTATGATGAGATTTTAAGTCTTTTACTCTTGAAATGTTGACCTGTTACTGATAGAAATCAGAATAGTCCACAGAAGTGGCTCAGTTGTTTTGTTGTCTCCAAAATGACCAGTTTTGTCCTTTACAGCGAAGCGACATAGTGAAAGCAGTGTATGAGCCCACGGATGAAGAGTGTGAATGGAAGGCAGATGAGGAGGAAGAGCTGACAGTAAGTAAGCAGGTACAGGTGACGTATACACCTGCATGCTCCCAGTCTGTCAACGTTTGGCTTGTCCTGTGTGATTCTATTGCTGACAGATGTATAGCTACCAAAAATGTTTTTTATCCCCCATGCGTTGCATTTTAAAATACATTATTGAAAGGAAAATCTCCCTCGACCAGGATGAGATGAAGGAGAAGGCCAAATTGGAGGAAGAGAAGAAGGACGAGGAGAAGGAGGACCCCAAAGGCATCCCAGAGTTCTGGCTAACGGTCTTCAAAAATGTGGATCTGCTCAGTGACATGTTGCAGGTAGGGCTCATCCAGATGGCTCAAGTGGCAGCAGAAGTGGGTCAGAGTGGTGCAATTGTGATGGAAGAATCTGGCTTTGCTTCCACCTGCTGGCCAAGTTGTGTAGAACATTGGTTTGCAGCCAGGAATATGGCTCATGGTGCATTACTAATGCTGCTTTCAAGTTGTCTCCGCCCGAGTTGGAAAGTGTAAATTACCCAGCTTTCTTGTGGCATTTTGCGCAGACACGCCCCCTTTAGGTTGCCGTATCAGCCGTCCGACTCTGAGAGGACCCCGAGCTGAACCAGAAAGAACGTACGACTCGCACAACAAAGATGTCTGCGCCCACATTTCATGGAAGTTGATATGAATTGAATTTGTATTTGTACTACGTTGGTCGATTTTTAAATTCTCTTACACACCTATTTACATTGCTGCTTCAGTCCGGTCACCAATGTATGCATTGCACGGTTTTGCTGTGCGTGCAATACAATGTAACGTTTTGTTTTCGAACTGGTTTGTCCATAGTCTTTCCAACTCGTCCTGTAGCAAGACTTATTTGGAACGCACTTTCCAACTTGGGCGGCTGATTTACGAGACAACTGGAAAGAAGCATAACCACGTTTTAAATGCAAGACGCGCCTGCCTGAATGCTGTTATCAATGTCTCTCTCTCCCCAGGAACACGATGAACCCATCCTAAAACATTTACAAGACATTAAAGTGAAGTTCTCAGATCCCGGACAGCCCATGGTAAGTGAGCGTGACTCATATTTAAAATCTAGAAGCAGTCTGTTAACAACCAGTCTGTAAATGCTAGGGCTGTAGTCAACCAAAGAAATGCTTGGTCGACCAAAGTCTCATCCTTAGTCGACGATTGGTCGACTAAACCAGCGGTCCCCAACCACATTCCTAACCGGGCCGTAGCCTACGACATGAGTTAAAAACAATGCATGCAAACTATATAAATGGCCCGCCGGCACTCCGTGCGGACGCTTGAGTATATGCGGAGGTCCGTCAACCGCTTTGCCCCCCACCTCCCCCCCTTCTAACCATATGGTTCGGTTCTTCAGAGTTTCACGTTAGAGTTCCTCTTCGAGGCAAACGACTTCTTCACGAACACAGTGTTGACGAAAACCTACAAGATGAGGTCAGAGCCGGACGAGAGCGACCCGTTCTCCTTCGATGGGCCGGAGATCATGTGCTGCACAGGGTAAACGCAACACCTGATGTACTGTCTGTATTGACTTTGTCACGGGGGACGTTTTGGGGGCTTAACATTCTTCTATCATTATGTTGTATATTTATAGGCTCGTTTTTGTTTTCAATGTATTTAAGCTCATAAGTCAATAAATTGTTGCCAAAAGGTATCAAATCTTCAAGGTCTAACTGTTCCCCAAAGCTTTTAATCTTTACTCCTGGCATCAAATTTGAGTTCATGGAATTGACCAATAGTCATGTTTGCCCTGTGGGTAAAGGGGTATGCTATTTTCCTTGTTTCCATCAGGGACGCTGCTGTATGAAACGAAATTGTGGATTGTGAAAGTAGAAAATAGTTCAAGAAAGAGCTCATTCTCTAAATGGAGCAGGATTATCAAACTCGTAGATAAGGCCAATATTCTAAACCATAGTCATCAGCTGATAGCGTTTGCTGTGAGATAGTCATGTTTTGACGTCTTTGATATGACGAGTCTTCGATCTACAGCATCTTGACTTCAACTTTTCGTCCTTTCATGCCAAATCAGTGTGGCCAACGTTGCGGCTTTCTCAATAAAATCTGGCAACTTTCCAAACCGTGGCGAATATCTTTGTCAAAAGTGACAAATCTAGCAACTTTTCTGGTGTGAAATCAAATTGTTCTGCAGTTACTTGTCCTCAGCGAGTCAGTCTTACAGGAGCCTCTTGCTGCAGTCAGCACTGCATTACAATTGTACAAATCAGGCCACTGTTTCACCCATAATGGCTTTCAAGGTGTTTACGTTATTCTGTCCTTTTTACTAGAAGGTCGGGTAAAACTGACATTGGTAAATATTTTCTCCCGGACTGGATATAACTAACTTGTACACTGGGCCTTGAGTTTAACATGTCTGCAGTAGAGCAACGCTTGAGATGCACAATTTCTATCCTCCACCTCCCGGCTAAATTAACTACATGTATAAAGTTTTTGACGCATCAAAATCTCAGACCCTGACCTCTCTCCTCCCCTGTCACCAGTTGCACCATCGAGTGGACAAAGGGCAAGAACGTCACGTTGAAAACTATTAAAAAGAAGCAGAAGCACAAGGGCCGCGGCACAGTGAGGACGGTCACCAAAACGGTGCCCAACGACTCCTTCTTCAACTTCTTCACCCCACCAGACGGTAAGTACGCGCTGCGTGTGGCAGGGCTCGCTCACGCATGGTCAGCTGACTCTGCGATTACAGTTTTCTAAAACACAACTGTCTTCATTTGTTCACAGTTCCAGAAAATGCAGAGTTGGTAAGTCACTTTAAAATTCCTTACTCTATTTGCTTTAAGAAATGTAATCAGGGAATTATTGAATGTTGTTTTTGTTTCCAATTGGTAGAATAACCTTCCTTCAAGACCAGAGTTTAGTATTCTAATAGCGTTGCCTGTTGATCCTAATGACCCAAATGTTTTTTGGTTTAACACAAATGAGCTATTGAACTGTCTTCAGGACGAGGACTCCGAGGCCGTCCTGGCTGCAGACTTTGAAATCGGCCACTTCATCCGGGAACGTATCGTACCTCGGGCCGTGCTCTACTTCACAGGGGAGGCCATCGAGGATGACGATGACGATGTGAGTTTCCTTCAGTCGATCAACTTAAAGTCAATGAGGACACATGACAATGTTCTCTACGCTCTGCTTGGTCACATTAGTTTCTCAGAGGAATAAGCATTGCTCTTTGCTGCGAGCACAAGATGTAATGGAATTGGGAACATCATTTGTTTTTGTTCAAACTTCTATATGTGCGTTATTGTGGAAATGCTTAAATGCTTTCCTAGATGAAGTTTCATCTGCTTCCAGTATCAAAAAGACTAAATCCCGACTAGAGACTGGGGTACTAACATTTCCCCCGCTGGAGACTTTGGTTAGGTTTTTTTCCCTATGATAATAAGGACATTTCAAACTCAAGAACTCTGAACAAGAGAAGACTGAACTGAACATTGTCTCATGCCAATAAACAAGCATTTATTTGAATAAGAAAATGATGGCGCAGTGGCGCCGCCTCACGCCAATCTGCTTGTTCTTACCTGTGCACAGCTGAATGTTTGAATTTGATTCTACATTACGAGGCGTGACTGCCTTCCAGTCAAACTATCGCTGACCTTTGACTATTCACAATTTTAGCCACAGTTGAAGTATGTCCTAGTTTTTTGCTAAATGAAAAACCTGTTGGCTAATACTAATTTGCGTTTAACAGTACGATGAAGAGGGAGAGGAGGCTGACGATGAGGTAAGATGATTATTAATGGATAAGTGTTTATTATAGTTGCCCTGAAGACCCCCAGCAGTCCTAACTAGTTCTGTGTTGTGTGTTCAGGAGGGAGAAGAAGAGGCTGATGAAGAAAACGACCCAGACTACGATCCCAAGGTGAGGTCACACGCCCCCTCCCGCCCCTCTAAAGATCTCCAGTGTCTTGACAAAGACCCTTTTCAACATTGATGCCTCAGGATGATCTTTCCAAAAATTTAAGCAGCTTTTACTGTCAGCCATTGAGCTGCAGTGATCGCTCAGAAGACATTTTTAAATGTCCCATTTGACATTATTGTCATCCAGGGTCCAACGGGTAGAGAACAGCTGTCCTAAATTGCCATGTCAATTTCAACATGCAGAACATGGTGTGAAATGCATCTCATTTTACACCAGCGTTTAGTTATGCTTCAGCTTTCATTTTGTCGTAATAATTTTGATTTGACATTCTGACCTAACTTACTGAAACGCTGTTATTTAGAGGTTTTCCCCCTTAACCAGATTCTTTGTATGGTCCTTTTTTTATAGAGTGGCATTTCACCCCAAAATCAACATTTTTCATTTTTCGTCTCCCCTATAGTGCCGTTAGGTCATCTAAATGGCCAAGTAGTTATAGATATGGGCAGGAAGTCGTTCTACTGTTTGTAGTGCTTAATGGCAAATACTTGGAGAAACTCAACCACATTTATCTTAAACGCAACTAGTGTCATATGGTTGAGTTATATTGGAGAGAACAGACTTTCTGGACAATTATTCCAGAACTTGACCAATCCTGCAAACTAAAGTAATAATGGACATCACAAGAGGGGAAAATGTTTTAAAATTGCAGGGTGAACTGACCCTTACAGTTTGCTGCAAGTTGCCAAACTACTGCTGCATGATCTCACTATATATACTGGATTAAAAGTAGTTCTAGTACACATGACGCTTTCTCAAGGCTTTTGCTACTTTTAGTTTGGGCGGTTTTAGGATCTTTTTTTAACTACCCAGTGAAGCGGCCCGTATCGTTGGCACACATAAACTTGACTGAACCAAAACACCTGACAATCTGTATTCTGCTAGTTTTCCAAGTTAATTTTTTTCTTATTCATTAATGTTGCTTCATCTCCAGTCACTTTGGCATCTGTTGTCAGCTACTCTTTAAATTTTTCCTCACTAGGTTTAAGTGGTGACAGTAGAAAAATAACCCTATCCTGGTAGGTACAGCTTGTGACTTGTCAGCTTACTACCATCAACCCCCCCACACCTTTTGGGCTTTTTGCTTTCATTCTCCTCCTGTGCTTTCATACTTCTCTGCACCCTATTCATCAACCCCGCTCCCCTCTTCCTGCTGCCGTGCTGCACCCTCAAGAGTTACTAACCCCCCCACCTGGTGTGTTTTTTTAATTTTTTTTTATTTTGCCCATGTATTCTGTATGTTGAGTCCAGCCTGGCCTGTTTAATTTTTTTTATCCACCTTGTTGAATTCCATCCAGTCCCAAACGGAGGCTATTTTTGTTTTTGTAAGGATAACTTTTATTTTTACATTCTTTACCTTTTTTGTGGATGTTTTGTTTTTAAATTCCATTACTCTATGGTGTTTATCCTCCGTCCTGTTCACATCAGAGGTTTCCAGCTTTCTTTTTCTATAGATCTGCTTTTGAGTTTTTTTATTCATACAGAATGCCAAAACGAGGCCAACAAAATGTTTTATTGCTTCACGGTAATATCATTGCCAGCCTTTTCTTGCTAATCTTAATCCAGAACTAGTCTGTCAACATGTTCTCCCAGCCCCTCTGCCGGTCACCACCACAGACCAGAGTGTAATCTACAGACTAAAGTTGGCGTGCTGTGTAGCGTCTGCTAGCACAATGAGTCACACTAACGCACCAACAGTAGAATGACACCAAACCGGGACAAACCGTCCACGCAGCATTTTTTTAACAATGTTCAGTGATTTCTTACTGGTCAACTGCTCCGACTTTAAATGTTGGTGACGTTGGTCAATAGACATGTCTCTAAATGCAGCAGATAAAGACAAAAGGCACGAAACGGGCAAGCTTTAATCCACACTACATCAGTTTGCAATGGGAGCAGACATTTTTGGTCCAAATGTTTCTGACCTTGGATGGTTCACTTAGCGTGGCATTAGGCCATGGAGAGCAGCTGCAGTGTGCCATCACCTTCAGACGTCTGTCTGTTGGAAGGACGTCCTTGTATTCACTCAAGTGATCCCTTGTTTACGCCTGCTAATTGCTTTGAGCTACAGCGGCTGTTGATGTGAACATAAATCCAGAGGAGCAACACCAACAAAAACTCTTTATGGCTTTTTTAAAGCTGTTTTAGACTAAAGAGTACTATTTCTAATAAAGGCTTTTTTACCAACTTGAAACTATGCTAATTTGAAGTAAGCCTCCCGCCACATTCATGAGTGTTGTGTTCAACAGTGAGGTCTGCATACTAAGAATGAAGATGTTTATGCAAATAAAATGTATACCCTATAACTGAAACGGAAGTAACATTTTCAGCTCAGTTGTTGCAGAGGGACGAGCTGTTTAACCGAATATCTATTTTGGGTCCAAACTACTGTATTTACTAGACTATGTTTTTACAAGATCACATTTGAATGCTCCCTTTGCCTTCAGATTACAGTACTGTCAGGTTTTGGCGTCATGGTATTGGCTCTGTATTTGAGGGGCTTTCAAGATGTTGGTCAGAATTGTAGCGTTCCTGTTTAGGTCGTGTGTGTGTGTGTGTGTGTGTGTGTGTGTGTGTGGCAGAGGTGTTGCTTCAACTGGTTTTCAGCTAACCTCTCCCATCCGTGTGATTTACAGAAGGATGCAGTCCCCCCAGCTGAGTGCAAGCAGCAGTGAGGCCTGGCCGGGCTGCCTGGAGGACTGCACTGTAACAGCTTCTCGAATTAAAAGTAAAAAAGAAACCTCCAAAAAAAAATAGTTACTTACTGCCTTATAATGTTTTGTATTTTTCTTGGTAGAGAATTTGAAGAAAAGTTTCAAGATTTTTGTTACAAAAGTTCATGGTATGATACTGGGAGCTGCGTGGCTCGATATACATAGTATTTTACTAGACCTGTTTATTTCCCTTCTCTGTACAATATATAGAATACAGGGGGAAAACATCTCCCTCAAAGCATGGACTTGTTTCTTCACTGCTAAAACTAGTTTGGATTCTTGTGATTCTTTTGTATTTTCTCCTAGACAACAGCTGTGGTTTAGACTGCATTGTGGCAACATCAATTTATGACGCACCCTTTCCTCTTCCTCCTAAAGTTCCGGGTTGTCCCATTTGAACATCTGAGCGGGGCGGAAGCACTGTAGCATTTGTAGCTCTAGTGACGGAGGATAAATGGGTCACCTGCGGCCTGGGTGTTTATTCCAGTATGCATCCAGAGCTGCTGATTTTTCGGCCACCTGTGCGTGACCACTTTCCAAACGCCATACATTCCAGTTAGCAGACTGGCCGGTGCCAGCGGTGAACCCCCTCCCCTCAAAACTGGAATGGGCTTGTCTAACTTGAGCCACAAATGGTGTTTATATTCTGACCTCTTGGCCCTATCGTAGTTTGTTCCCAGGGTGAGGTGCAACCTGCTAGTCTCATTTAACCAGAGAGTTCTTGGGACAGAGGCTGAGACTATAGCACTTTGTACTAGTGAGTGGTGTACCAGTGGCATGCCCTCATTGGTCAGCTTTCAGAGTAGATGCACTTTGTTCGTGCACGGGGGCTGACCAGTTCACTGCAACAAAGTGGTTGATATTGCAACTGCAAACATCTGTTCAGAGATGCTCGGTAGGAACGGACTTGGGCAGATGTAGCGCATCAAAAAGAGAAGGTCGCAAGTATTCTCGATCAGGTTATCACTTACCTCACCAATTCGTGACAGGTCAGGTGCCCATGGGGTCCTGGATCTTTTTAATCACTGTGAAAGACAGGTAAGTAGTGTCATAAGCCCATCCTACTAGCCAATGACCCTCCCCAATCACAAAACTCCTTGCATGGTTACCCAGAAGGCCACAGGGAAGTACGTCAGAGCAATACTTGATAGCCAGGTAGGGGGACTAGGAACAGACTGTAGCCAAATCCCCCCATCCCACCCAAATATTCCAAATGCCTTTTTTTTTCATTTTAAACAGGGAAGTGTGTTCTGTGTTGGGCAGCATCTGGTCCCTCATTCCGCATTCATCTAATGTTGATTAGAAAAAAATGTGAGCGTTTCAGTAGGTTCTTTATGTGCAGCTGTTGTCAAGGCAAAATGCTATGCTACAAAAATACTAATGTACTCAATAACTGTACGTGTATGTTCATGAATAAATTGGTTAAACATGTGAAATATGGACAACTCATTTCCTTCTGATCACTGTAAACCTAGTTTTCATTCAAGATCCTGAATTCTGATAAAGTTATTGCAACTGTAAACATCTGTAACGGGCGGCTGGGCAGTCTTCTAGATGGGGCTTAATAATGAATGGAAATAATGAAGGCCATGTAAGACTAGGGAATGATAACAAAAGGTAATCCTGTCAAGCATGACGTTTCTTACTTACTAATTGTTTTTTTTGGGGGGGGGGTGGGGGAGTCCCATTGGCCGCCAGTGATCTGTAAGATAATAAAGCCCCTACGAGCTGCTGCTGCTGCTGCGCTTTGCTCGGCCCTGTGACAGATTGGTGTGTCTCCTACCTGAAGAGGGCGCCATTGCCCGCAGCCTGCAATGTAAGACGCTCGTTGACCGTATGGGCAACACGGTTTGTACTTGTGACCACATCACCTCCCCACTGACAGTATGAAGTATCAACCTGTATTCAAAACCAAAAGTATTTAATAAAGGTTCTCACGAACAATGGAACCAAATCGGCTGTTAATTTAAGCACAATGTGATCTGGTATTAATCGTAAAAATATTTGGATAATTTACATCAATGTATTTAAATGTTCAAATAATTATCATGAAAAGTTTAGATGAATCCCTAAAGTATCAAATAATAGAATAAATACAAATCGCACACTAATATGTCTAGTTTGGATCCTTTCAGCTGCTTTTATCTTGTGTGATGTTTAACGGTACATTATGTCCTGGCTTCTTGGTAGCAACTTCAGCTGCATAAAGACCACATTTCTCGTTTGTTTCCTACACGTTTGTGTCTGCCTCTGCTCATTTTGGGACCTATCAGATGTATCTTTGATACCCAGGTGTTTACTAGGTATAGCCTACCTCAATAATACTCATGTAAACGTTAACGTTTTTTGTTGTTGTTGCTATTTGTACAGCAACTTCTCTCCACTACTGCTTTGCTGGACAGTAAAGTCCCCTTATAATGTGCTGTGATCGTTTCTGGGTACCACTGAGGGGGCGGCGCACCTCTCCAGCAGACCCCTCCCGCCCTCTCACACTGTGACCAGCAGCCAGCAGCAGCCTCCATCCCACCACAACCAAACGCGACTCCCCGCCTCATCTAATGCCTCCGCCTGCCCCGGGATAGACCGCCGTCCATCCGCCGACCGCCCGCCCGCCCGCCCGCTGCAGCTCCCGGGGTGCTGGAAGCCCGACGCGACTGGACGAGGATGCTGGAAAACGGGAGGAAGGTGTACAAGGAGGGTCTGCTGGAGAAGCGGAGCGACGGGCTGCTGCAGCTCTGGAAGAAGAAGCACTGCGTCCTGACCGAGGACGGCGTGCTGCTGCTGCCGCCGAAGCAGCACGACCAGCCACAGCAGCACCACCACCACCAGCACCACCAGCAGCCGCACCAGGGCGGCGGGGACACGGCCAAAGTCAAGGAGCTGCACTTCGCCAACATGAAGACGGTGGACTGCGTGGAGCGCAAGGGCAAGTACGTGTACTTCACGGTGGTCATGGCGGAGGGAAAGGAGATTGACTTCAGGTGCCCGCAGGACGAGGGCTGGAACGCGGCGATCACCTTGCAGATGGTCCAGTATAAGAACCGGCAGGCGATCCTGGCTGTAAAGTCCACCCGGCAGAAGCAGCAGCAGCAGCCCGTCGTGCAGATGCCCGGCCAGAAGACGGTGCGCAGCCCGCCAAACGTAGCGTGACCTGCGACCGGTGCCGCGGACTTTGGTGCGCCAATAGCGGGTAAGACAGAGAGCGAAATTGAGGGAAGGACGTGCTCCCCGGGTCCCCTTTGCAAATGAAAGAGCTCTATTTTGGTTTTTGTCTGTTTTTCCCATGGACATGTGCTTAGAACGAGGACTGTTTGCAGCGCCCTTCTCTCAGACCCTGAGCGATTATGACCGGGGACGAAATTAGTACAAAATGAGGATTTGCTTTGGCGTAAAGTTCGGGAGCCTCTGCTAAAGGCCCACACGTCCCCCTGAATGAGGTCCAATATGCTGGATATCCAATGCGAGACAGGTTTCATCTTCTATAAGAGGGGCTTCCCCTTATCCATAATATACGCCAACACTGGACAGAGTGGGCTAATAGTTCTTGGTTCTAACCTGTGAATGACAAATGAAATGTGGGCATGTGGGTCCCCAACGTTTGTAAGCACCACGTCCTAGTTTCCACTAGTATGGAGCTTTAGGTCCATGCACACCACGGGAAGCTGCTCTGTGGCCATGTGGCACAAATGGTTTTAACTCTGCTACTGTCATTGGGATAAAATGGTGGAAACACTGGTGCTGCCAAGAATTCCATTTGAAGGGAGACTTTATATATATATATAAAAACCCTTTCCATATTAGGTTGGCGTGGTATTTAAGTTATGTTCGTTCTCGTGATCAGGGCTTCCCTTCTGCGTGAGATCAGGGAGAAGCATTGAAGTCTACTGTTTCTACAATAATTTATGGATTCTGGCAATGGTGGTAGAGTAAATATTTCAATAAATAACGTGTGTATTTAAGGGGATTTCAGTTTATTTAGACGTAAATTACATTTTTAAGCTTACAGAAAACACAATTATATTCATCAAAAAAATTGTACATAAAACAGCTATACATTGTAGGGTTCTGAGGAAATATCTAACGGTTCTCAAATGTTCATTTATATAATGTGAGAAACCTGTGCGCCCTCAGTTAAAACGTCACGTAAAGAGTTTTTTTTCCCCATAATGTCTGTATGAGCTTGATGCTGACCGGTGCAATGAAGTGAGCAGCTTGCAGTCTTATTATATCCAGTCCATGTTTCCAGTGACGATAGATTTGCCTCCTGCGCCCGGCCCCATGAGTCCCATGTCTAATTGATTGCTTCTGCAGGTGAGTGTGACACTTGGATTGAGGACGGGTATCGACGAGGGTCTCTCCCTGCCGCTTCAACGCAGACCCCCACTCTGCAGGACCCCTCTTCCATGCGCCGAGGTCCACACACCAGGGTCCCCTTTTCAATACAGACTTCTTTCACAAAAGACTGAAGGACAAAAACCCTGTAAACACAACTGTACTCTACCATTGTGATGGGTCTATCCCTTATTTATTAGATGTATATATATTTTTTCTATAAAACAAATGTATTTGTCTATGAATGTTCAGTGTGTTTGTTGCTATTCCTAGCCCACATGTTAAGCACATAGTCCCCTGGGAATAAGCTTGTATTTTAGGATGGTTGCTATTTTAGGTTGGTCAAGTCATTACTTGTGAAATCTGTTATTGATCATTTATTTTTTCAACTGAACCAAAGAATCATTGTTACGTTTTCGCTACAGCTCAGAATATACTAAATACCACAGATATCTGAGATAACTGCATGCTTGCCTAATTTATTAATAGCCCCAACATCTTAGTATTTTTACGTATTTTGTGCGTTCTTGGATAACCAAGCTATATCTTGATTCCTTTGAGTCTTAAATCGTAGTCTCTTTGTTTTTACAGTGGTTTCAGAGAGGAGCTTAGTCTTATGGTGAGTAACATGCTGAGTTGAGTTTTTGTTGTATTGACTGTTCTAAATGCAATTGTTTGTGTTACATCGTAGTTGAAGTTCAGAAATACTTGGTCAAAACAAGAGAATCTTCACAAAAGAAAGAAACCTCCATTTTTTAAGACATTAGTCAGTACTAATCTGCTTCTTGATTAAACTGTCTGGATTTGTTGTCACATTAGATAATGTTTATATTTCTAATAGTTATGAAGTAACGAAATTCTTCATTTCTCCAGAAGAAAAAATTAACAAACTTCATAATGTCCATGTCTGTTGTGAAGGTGCAACTAGGTGACGGGCAACTACTTCCTGTGTAGTCTTTGTTCTGATGGTGGGATGTTGTTTTGTCAGGAAACATTTGATCTAATTGTTGCTGGTGTTTCTTCCGGTTGGCTAGAAAGTGTTTCCCACTGCTTCCCCTCCTCTCGCCATCGACTACAGCCAAACCAACACATGCCTTGGTGTTGTTGTCATCTCCCACACAGGGCAGTAGCTGTGCCCTTTATCTAATGCTACTGGTGTGACGCTTCACCGACATGCCTTCCTGTTGCCATCATTGCATACAGAGTTACAGCTGTGCCGTCTGTCCATCTCCTTATTTCAACGTGAGATCTATTTTATACCTCGAAAAGACACATTCCATTAAAAGAAACCCAATGAACACTGTGTCTTGTGTTGCTTCTTTTCCATCTGCTGTTCAGCGGGGCCATTGAGGTGACCTGTTTAACTAGCTGCTGCCCTGTCGGCCTCATGTTTTTTACAACCACTGACCGCCCCGCCCCCTATTTCCCATCCTAAATGTAGAAGCTGTGTGGAGAATTTATTTTCACTGACACTTGGTGCCGTTCAGATGCAGTCCCAGTGCACACGGGGCCCCGGCTACTCTCTTGTCTGAAAGCCGAGCTGTGACACATGGAGGGCTTTCTGCTGCCGCAGACTTGTCTCTAAATATTAGAGTGGGACAAGAGAGTCACCTGCGACCCTGGGCTTTCAGTACTGCATTTATAACAGAAAATAGTCACACTTGTGCTTTTGATCTGGAATGAAAATGTATTCATATTTTTTTACATTAAGCAACTTCTCTTTTGTTTATAATAAAAATAATATGTCATTTGTTTTGAGGAGCTGCTGTTGTGACTACACAAGGGAATTAAGTGAGACATTTTCAAAACTTATTTGCACCTGTAAAGAAGAGCAACATAGGCATTATCCACAAGCCCAAAAAATGCATATGAACCCATAAACACATAATAATTTACAAACCATTTTGTAACAAGTTGGAATAAGTTAGTTATATTTTAAAATATGGTCATCGATTCATGGTAAATTACTTACTTTTTTTTACTTGTTTGAAAGTTCACTTTTTTGCAGTGTCCTACTGCTATTAAATCACAAGTGAGCCACAGTTAGTTACAGTGAACACACTGCAGTCTGAAGAAAGTGGAGATGAAAGTGGATTTCAGGAATGCAGTCCCATCCACCCCCATCACCTTGTGTGATTCCCCTGTTGCCTGCTTCGGAGTCCTCCCGTTTCCTGGGATCCATCAGCACCCTGAACCTCAACCTGGGAGCTGAACTTTAGCTCTACCGATTTCAATGTCTAATATTTTGAAGAATAAAACGTTCTTTGAAAGAGCTTACAGTATCATATGAGTATGACAGGGTTTATTAACTTCTAACAAAACTAATGAAAACAAAAAATAACGACAGATGCTAATCTAACTTCTGCTCAGACATACCCTTACTGTGCGTTGACTGGTTTTGCTATGTTAGCTCGAGTCCTGTTTTCCTCCTTTGTTGCTGGGATCGACTGGGGATCATGAGGACCGTTGGGTTTCTTGGTGAAGCAGAAGTTGTTTCTGCTGTCAAACACACAAGCTGTATCCGATAGGGTAGTGGAAGCTTTCATTCTTTTTGAGCTGCTTGGGGCGGGAGTGAGGGCCTCTCAGGAGCAGGTCTTTAGGAGGTTTCGTCTGGAAAGCGTTGGGCTGCCGTTGGGGCGCTCTAACTGCCCAAAGCTGGAGAGCCTGAATCCATAATCCTATTATCGACATGTGTCGATCCGAAAAGTTGATTTGAGGAGGCTCGGTCGTCTTAACCTTACATCGACGTCAGTCGATTCGGAAAGGTTGATCTGCAGAGATACTACAGTCTTAACCTAAGAATGTTTTGAAGACACTTAGTCCAGAGCAGAGGGACCCCTGTGGTCAGATTGCAAGACTGTTTCACATCTCGGTGTGAAAACTAATTTCTTGCAGGGGTTAGATGTCCTGTAGCAGCAATGCATTCCCAAAACTCAGCCTTGGTTTTTATGCTATGGAGTGAGCCCAACAGAGTCAATATGCTGTAATACTAGCATGCTACTTAATACACATTGTGTTAGCATTACTACAAAATGTGTAACAATTAATTAAAACATTTAAAAAATCTGATTTCAGATGAGCAATCGGCTCAAAGAAGATGTTCCCCGTCGCTGAGGGTGTATTTACTTTCCTTGTGCCTTGATTGGTTGCCATGCCAACCGTTGCAGAAGCTAGGTCCAGTTAATGCTCTGATTGGTGATGGTTTTATTCGGGGAGATGCAAAAGAGGCAGCCCCTTAAATGGCTTCCTTATTTTAAGGTAAACCAAAGGCCCATTAGAGACTCCGCAGGGCCCCACTCAAACGGAGAAGCAGCTCATCAGCATAGAGAACGGAGAGCAGGTTGTTAACACACTCTCTGTTTTGTTTTCTCCCAACCGTGTAGGCGGGAGATAGATGGGTGTCGGATTGCTTTATTCAAGCTGTGTTTCAGAATCAAAGCCAACTTGTTTGTGCCTTTCTTATGAAATCTGATAGAAGAATGCATACTCAGGAGTGTTCTCCATTGCTCTACACTGGAGGATTATGGGGCAACATAAAATGAATAATCCCATACTTCAGATCTTCATTTTCCCCATTCAGCTTCATTAAACCATTACACTTTATGTTGTTAGCCATAAATCGGCTGTGCAGTGTTGGGTGGGGATTTTAAAATCCATGAACACTTAGACATCTGCTCAGTAGTACACAAATTGTGTTTTATACTTTCCATTGAAAAGACCCAAAAGATGAAAACGCAGAACATGGCGTGCTGGCCTTTTCAGAATGTATTTCAGCTCGCCGTTTTGCTCATGGCATCACACACTGCAGATTGGAGTTCCTGTTATGCAAACATGTCTTGGAGGCAAAACTGCCCCAGCATACAGGGGAATCATTCGCCATCTCTCTGAGTCATAGGGGCAGTCTCTCTAAATGTTATAAATATGGTCGTGCTTTTTTTTCATATGACAATGCTAAATGTACCAAAACGGCGCAGGATTTTTGAACTTGCGCCATTTAATAAACAACGCCCCATCGGAAACTGTGAAAACATCAACAAAACAAAGTAATCATTTTAGTCTTGTTCCATTGCTCCCAATTGGCCCCCCAAGGTTGAAGACAAACAGTGAAAGTGACTCACAAAATATATTTTGCTTGATTAAAGATTCCATAACGTCTCACGGTCCCGTCGTCTATTTCTACCAAATTGAATTGATTTCTTCTTCCACTGGGAAAATAACCAGAGAAAGCTCACACTTGTTTTGTATTCAGTTTTGTGATTATCAAGCCAGCTGACCTTACACTATCAGAATATTTTCCACAGAAGTATTGATGCATTCCAGGAATTAAAAGAGCTTTTATTTGTTGAGTCATGTTTGTATTTGCAAGACAAGGATTTGGGGGAGAATAGTAGTCCTACGTTGTGACTCGGCTGGTAGATCCGTGTCGACGGGACACAAGTGGACTCCGTGGATTCACTGCATGAAAAGTGGGATTTCCGACAATTTCCGGCACCGTAAATTGTCGTGGAATTTCAGGTTTACGGCAATTTTCGGCAATTTCCGGGCAAAGCCGAAAACTGCCGGAAATTGTCGGAAATTGACGTGGGCCTCCCTTGGCAGTTGGGCCCCCATGACTCCCCTCCTCCTAATTCTAGGGGAGTCTTTGAGATGTAAATGAAAATGCTGTGAGCTATACAAATGCAAATCAGGGCTGCAGAGGGAGTTTTAGCCCAGGTGACATTTTTTTAAAAGGTAAGAAAATCTCTGGTACAAATAGATCAGGCCTAATTATAGACTCTACATTTTAGCTTGTATTGATTTATTTAATTTAAGTATGCTAGATTACTGTGTATGCCATTAGCTATGGCAAATGTTATGTAAAAAAAGATACACTAAATTATTTAAAAACTAGTTTCAATCTGAATCAGCAAGGTAAAATGACCATTCCATGCAAAGATTAGAATCAGAAAGAAGGCTCTGCAGAGATCACATTCTCCTAGAGCTCAACTAATGTGCATAGTGGCAGAAATACAGTGACCTTTTCTTTAGTCTTACTTAAATGCACAGAGGACGTATTAACCACTACATCTCGCAGACATGGTGCTTCACAGGCACTGCGGTCTGGTCTCGCGAGTCGTTCCATGTAACAATGATCTCGTATCTGATTGGAGGATCCGGACGTTCAACTCGCGTGCAGCTCCTTTTGGATGCGATCAACAACTTTCAGCCAGTCGAGGAGAAACTGCTGTTTGCTATCAGCGGACTGTCCGTCAGCTGAATCACCATCCTGCCGATATGAACGAGCGGGAGAGACTGACTCAAAGAAGAGACGGGCGCATGAAATCCCAAGGTAAGAATATGTTTGATGACTGCTTGCTAAGCTAAAAGTAGCTTAGCCTAAAACCAAAGCTAAGAGTAGCCTTACAAAAGAACCAGTGAGCAGAACCCGCTTTATTGAGGTGTATAAGGTTTAAAGAACATGCTTTCATTCTGCGGTATAAGGAAATGGATGCCATAGAATAGATACCGATCATAACTGTACATTTTGTTTTCACAGACTATTTTCTTTACCTGAAGCTCCGACGTGCCGTCTCGTAATACGTCTTACAGGCGGCCGTAACATTAAACAAGGAAGGAGAAACAGTTAAATAAAAGTCACTGACCTCCTATTTGCTCGGAGCAACATCTGTCAGTGACTTTTATTTAACTGTTTCTCCTTCCTTGTTTAATGTTACGGCCGCCTGTAAGACGTATTACGAGACGGCACGTCGGAGCTTCAGGTAAACCGCGCCAGACAAAGTTGCTGCGGGCGGAAGAGCGAAGAGTTCCGCGCGAGAACAAAGCGGGTAAGAGTTTATTTGGTGACTATTTTTCACGAGCATTGATAGATGTGTTGTGTCCATACGCATCGCACAGTAATGATTCGTTTTGTTTTTTACAGCTGCTGGAATGGAGACAGCGTGTGCTCGCAGATGACGCGGTGGAACTCTGGAAGTCCGCCAGCGGAGACCTCATGTCTGCCGAATAAGAGGGCATGTTGGCGGGGTCTCTGGGTGGATTGTACGGTCGCCGTCATTTCGTAGAACCCTGTGCTAAGCTGCAGTCCCAAAAGTACAGAGCCACGCACAAGCCACGCACAATGTGCATCTGCGCAACGGACCTGCCTCGGAAAGAACGCCGCCAGTTACCTACAACCCCGAGGAGGCGAACGGACAGTTGTAGCTTTTTGGATCATCATCTACTCATGTGTGCGCAGATCCTCGCTTTGTATATAATTGTTTGTTTTAATAAAGCTCTTTTTGCATAAACATGTTCCTGGCAAATGTTCATTTCCTCTATAAATTCATTAATGTCCTTGGTGGTAGTCTAATAATTGTTTAGTAGCCTACATAGGATAACAATGACATGAATATACAGTACAATATGAATGAATGAATAAATAATATATATTGTATATATAAATTATTTATGAGGCTGGGTGACCAATAGCGACAGATCTGCCAACTAATCACGAGTGATTATCCGCAGCTTCACGTGGCTAAACAGGTCTCCGGCCTCATGCTGGTCAGAGACGAGAGAGACGAAGTGAATGAAGGGAGTTGCGCTTTGCGGCAGAGATACAGATGTAGTTTAGTTAGACCCTTCAGGTTGGGTGCTGTGTATTTTTACGATGAAATATAAAGTGAAGGAATTAATGAGAGCTAGGAAACACAATTTACAGCATGGGGACATTTGCTCCTGATCAGAGGGACTCCTTCTGATCAGTGAGCCAATACACGTCACATAAATTATAAAACATTTTACATTTTGGTTCAATCAAGGCTTGAAGCGCTTCAGTCTGGCATGTTAAGATAAATTGTTTAAAGTCTGCAGCTTTGCTGGTAACTCACTTGTTTCTCTTTGTGGCGGAAAGAAGAATGAGCAGAGATCAGTGAGCTTGGATCAATGTGGCTGGTGCGATCGTTTTTCCTGAGCAGAAATGATCGATTCTTGTGAGTGTTTCCTTTTCTAGGCAGAAAGGACTCCATTCTAGAACCGGAGATGATAGCGACAGAATTCTAACCGTTATTCTACAGAACATTCGAGAAATCCATATGCAAATTGGGTTTAGAACACAGTGACACAAGTGAATATATGAACTCTTACACGTTATCAATTAAGTTTTATCAATTGAATCACTTGCCCAGTAATTAAAATTATATAATTAAATAATTTGTAAAAAAGAAAATGTGTAATTCACCAAATATTCTGATGATACGTTTTCCAATATTACTCTAATAACATTAGATATTTACTTAAAATGGCCAGAATCTAGACTAATGTCTAGTTCAAAGTTGAAAAGTTTACAGATGTTAAACTGGATCCTTTTCAGATGAGAATAGATTAAACCTGTTTACATATTCAACCTTCCTCACGCAGTGTGGGTGTTTTCAATGAGTCTATAATTAGGCTACTGGGCCTGATCTATTTGTACCAGAGATTTTTTTACCTTTAAAAAAAATGTCACCTGAGCTAAAACTCCCTCTGCAACCCTGATTTGCATTTGTATAGCTCACAGCATTTACATGTCAAAGCCTCCCCTAGAATTAGGAGGAGGGGGGTCATAGGGAGACAACTGCCAAGGGAGGCCCACGTCAATTTCCGACAATTTCCGGCAGTTTTCGGCTTTGCCCGCAAATTGCCGAAAACTGCCGTAAACCTGAAATTCCACGACAATTTACATACTGCCGAAAATCCCACTTTTCATGCAGTGACATGATTCATCATCATATGAGTGGAATGCGGCTAATTCAATTTTTTATTTTCAGCCATTCAACCATGGGAGTTAGCTGATACGTCCTCCAAAAGAGCATAGTCTTTGGATTAAATTACAAGGTTATCTGTGTGCCTCAACAGCAGCCCGGGGCAGTTGAGTTTGTATAACTCAAAATACAATTTAGTGTTTGTGGACAGTCTGTAGATTTAGCTTTTCTATGTTTTTCTGCCCCTTGACCTTCTCTGTGCAAGCTGGCTTTAGTCCTAGACCACACACACACACACACACACACACACACACACACACACACACACACACACACACACACACACACACACACACACACACACACAGACACAGACACAGACACACAGACACTTATTGCCAAACCAGCCTGCAGAAGCGCTGCTGATCAACCAGCTTGGCTCAGCCTCTCTCAGTGATAAGATCAGGAAGTGGTGACAAGACCAGAAGTGTCACCTTGGACACTGCTGCCGCCGAGAACTCCGTGAAGACCTGACCGAGGGCTCACACACACAGAGAAGTGCAGTATGACTTTATTACGATCTCCTCGAGTTAAATTAATGAAGTGTTTCCTTGGCAACTCCAAAAGTATGTACAGTTGTGGGTTTGTGGTATTCAATTTTAAGTTTTCTTTAAACTTTCTTGAAAGAGGACAAAGGTTATGCAACTACGTAGTTTTGGCTTCTTCTCCCACATCTTTTATTGATTTAATTTAATTGTTCCTCTTTCTCGTGGTAACCCCATATTTGACGCAGGAACACTATGAATGGTCGGTTATTCATTTTGCATACTACTAAAAACGTACAAAGAGTGCTCCAAATGTCTACAAAGCCATATGAGTCTTTGTGAATTAAACAGTGGCACAGCCCTGAAATGAGCATGTGTAAGTCTGTGTAGATATTACACAGAAGTGTAGATGTTGGGATTAGGCTACACGCTGTAACAATGGTGGCACACTTACCATTGTCTTAGTGCAAATGTATGCCACATGGTGCAACAGGTATGTGTGGTTTATAAAACCGTGGCTAGCGGCATCAACATCTTTGACACCAACATTGCAACCTCTTTATATTCTGTTTTGCCCGATCTTACACATTGGATCTTTTTTAACTTGTAAAGTGAGAGTAGATTTGCATGAATTCCTCGCACTGTTTGGGAGGCACTTAATGAATCACAGCAGGTAGAATATACCTTGGACTTGCATTTTTTTGCTTTTGCCGTTTTTCTGAAAGCAATTTGTCATTAGTTATAGAAAAGATGGTGTCAGCAAACCAGGGAACAAATGTATTTAAGACACACCCATTATCTCCCCTATCAACACATGCACAAAGGTGGTGCAAGCTGCAGACTTCTGAGCACAAATACAGAAAGACAGATATACTTAGTGAAATGTAAGCTGTCACATAGACAAGGACGCCGCTCCCCCACCCCCTAGGTGATATAGTATCGGCCAGAGATAACAGCAGTCGGGGAGCTGAGTGAACAAAACCTTCTCCTCGCTCCCTCAAGGTCACCAATAGGCCAACAGTGGCAAGGCAGTTGTGTCTCAACCAATTGCTGACCTCCCGCTCTTTGTATAAAAAGCTCAGTTTGTCTTTTGCACGAGATAACACTATTGTTACACAGGATTATTTCCCCCCGGAGGCCGAAGTCATTAAAAAGACAGGCGTAAGGTTTTGCAGAAAAATCCATCTAGAAAATGGACAGTTACCCAAGACCGGTTTGGCAAGTAATACTCTTTTTGTTCAAACAGCTGTGGATTTTCTACTCATAAAAAATACTGAAAATGAGCTCTGTCCAGGTTAGGAGGGCTTCATGCTTTCTCTAAATGATGTGTGGGTTTTACATGCTTCCATTTGCTCTTACCTTATTTCTTAATGAGACTGAACAGTAAAGGGAATGTACTTGTTTCGCACTTTTCTAGTCTTATAGTCACTCAAAACGATTTAACACTTTATGTCATCGTTCAACCATTCACACCCTTTCATACACTGATGACAACCACCTGCCCATCATTAACTAGTAATCACATGCAGTAGTCCAAGCTACAGGAGCAATGTTGGGCTAAAGTGTCCTTCCCACGCAGGTTAATAGGACCTCGGATCAAACCACATCTCCTCTTATTGGGAGGACGACTATGCTCTTCACTCACCCGCAGTCGCCCTGGATCTAGTGTCCCGTTCTAACAAAATAAAACGTTAAAGGTCCCGCTTCGTAAAAATCCCTCTCTGTGCTTTAGACTCTATTTCAGTCTGCAGGAAGACATTCCAGGGCCAGACAATTCCCATGGTTTCCCGAAATTACTCTAGGATTTGGTCTGAGAGACAACGCAGCAAGGGAAAAGACTTGCTGCGTTGGTGTGCAAATTTTCCTAATTGGAGTTGGGAACTCTGCATTAGATGCGATCGTTCAGCTCCAGTTAGATGCAAGGAATCCGCCCTTGTGATGTTCTTGTGTAGAGTATGTGGTTATGTTTTCAATGCATACAAAGACAATTAAAACAAGGCAGTAAATAAAATGTTCATGTATACTCCCCCAATGTCTATTTGTTATAGAGCAGCCAGTTGTGTTATTGTTACCCTTTTACTGTTGACATGACACTTATAAAGGAACTGTGTTATTTAATAAGCTTGACCTTAACGGCACCATTTTATTAAGTTCTGAATGTGAGAGAATCCCTCATTTCCTAGATGTGCCTCTGGGATTTCACTGCACTCCTTTCGTTAAGGCAGCCCAATTACTGAATAAGCTTTTCCAAAAAATAAAAAAATGAAAGGATGGGAATGATTCACAACTTAAATCTTTATGTGACGTGTATCTTGAACAGGCATTCCAATTAACATAACGCTATTTATTTACGTTTATGACGCCAGCAGTTCCTCTGCTGATTGGTCTGCTAAAAGGAACATTAATGGAGCCTGTCACGATCCCGCAATTTTCCCATATTGCGTGATCTCATTTGAATTAAGGTGCTTTGCAAGATAAAGCAAAACAAAGCCAGCTATACACATACACTTACATTGCAGTGTGTACATCGTTTAGCTATTCACAACACAGTTCACTGGACTGTGATGGCTTTAGGACAGCCTAGGTAAACAGTTATTATATTACTCCTTACTCAATTTGCACACATTGTAATAACTGACTTTTCCCAATGTAGATGTTTTATACATCATGGCGGAATTATAATTGGAACAAATCAACAATAATTTAATACATGCTCAGGCCCAGATTATAATTCATGAGAAAGTATTCTGGCTATTCTTGCTCACAGCACGTATATTCTGCTACTTATTTTTCCCCAAAATGAGTCTATAATAAGTTCACCTTGGGGTTTTCCACCATGCTGTGTATCTCCACCAACGACTCTATAAATCTGGCTGGAGGGACACAGAGCCTGTGGGCTGGTCTCAGTACGCCCAGGAGGTAACGTTCTATATACTAAAAGAGTCTGTGTGTCTTTGTGAAGATTGCAGCTTGAATAATAAAAGCGGTTCTGAACTGGCCCACCCTTAAAAAACTGAGCCGACTGAATCAATTGGCAAACAATTCCCCAAATAAAAATAGAAAGACTTCCGTGATGTGACTACTGCAAGTCAGACAATGAGGTCATGTGACAGTGTACAGTATGTGTTAGGCCGTGCCGGCTCAGTGACAACAGTACCTGGCATTTTCCAAATGGCTATGAATACGACCCCTTTTTGTCCTCGAAATGCAACAACAGACCAGAATTTTTCCACTCAATCATTACACCTAATCTTTTATTGGCTATTCCCTCCCCCCCGTGCAGAATATCCTGGGGATGGATACAAACATTGTTCAGCCTTCTGGAATGTGAGTGGGCCAAAGCACATGATGATTCAGCACCCAAACAGATGTAACAGTGTTAAGGGCTGCGTAGAGGTAGGCGTGGGGTATGGGTGTGTTTGGGTTTTCAATAGTACCCTGTACCTCCCAAAAAATGTTGGAAAGACCAGGCCAGATTTTCCTTTTATTATTAAAAGAAAGATTACAGCAATTACACAGTACAATAGTGAGTAACATTAGCCCATGTACAATAATCACAATGGAGTTGAAATAGATATGTATAGGAAGAAAAATCAGAACTCTACAACCACCACCAGTGTCTGGACTCCCAAAGGGGGGGATGAGCCTCCTCTCATGTCGGCCTCTTGGCCCCCGGTCTATCCTACGACTGAATAAGGTCCAAAGATGTTGGGGCTTGGAATCCAAATATTTATGCTTTTTCAATAAATCATTGTTCAAAGTTAAGAACTTTGTCTCCTGATTTTATTCCAACCCCTACGGTACTTAATACAAGATCGGAATCATTTATATTGCCACTCAGCTCTCAACAAGGGACAGGCGAGCTTTTAGCAATCACCTTTCTAGCTGCACTACGGCACTACACTGTACTCCTTCAAGGTCAGATTAGTTTTTGTTGACGGTAAACAGTACAATCTGTCTCTATCACAGAGGGAAAAGTGTGTTAGCAGGAGCAGTAAAAAGGTCACTGATCACCCACACCTTGATTGACAGGTGAACAGAAGGCTAAGAGTCCCACAATGCATTTGCGTTTCTTCCAGTGGGGATCAGTATTATGTCATTACAGTACGGATGTAATTGATAAAAGGAAGAAACCCATTTCTGGAGGGTGCAGCTTCGTTATAATCCATAGTGGCGCTGTAGCTCCTATAAACTCTTTCATTAGCAGAGACACACACACACATACTCAAGGTTAGGTAAATAGATTGAAAGATTGTATATTTTAATTTAACTTAAATGCATTGCTTGTAAACTCGACATCAGGAGAGTGTCCTGATTGAATAGTAATTGATTTGGAGTGTACTGTTTTTACCTTTTTTTCATTTTTGCATAAAATTATGATAAATCTCAATAATATAGTAATACAGATTTCAGACAAAAAATAAAAAATGGTAATGAGTACAGATGTTCCGATACCATTTTTTCCCGCCCGATACTGATTCCGATATACGTCCAGTGGGTATCGGCCGATACCGAGTACCGATACCAGTGTCCCCTTAACTTTGGTAAATTTGTCGTGCTCTTTAGCGTGACGAGCCTTCAGATGTTTGATTAAGTTGCTGTTGTTGAAATTTGCACTTGTGCCACCCCTCAAAATTGCTTCTTTGTACTTGTTGCATGTCGGCGTCTTACTGGTGGGAAAAGCCACTGTAAAGTACTGCCAAACCGCCAACATGATGCGCTAACCTTAGCTCATGAGCTAATGTGCAAATGACAGAGAAGGCAGCCCGAGCAGCACCGAGACCAACGGCCGTTTACAGTATACGGATAAGCGCACCCATAATAATAACAGTTCAAATCTAATGTATTGTTCGGTACAGCGAAAGTTGCCCAAGACGAGTGCCCAGATAGCGTTAGCTAGGTTTGTTTGCCGTGCGTGACGTTCCACAAACCCGGTTCACGCTAGTAGAACGCTGGATCTCGCCTGACGTTAGCTAACGCCCGCTCCTGAGCTAACGTTAGCGGCTGACGTTAGCTAACGCCCTCTCCTAAGCTAACGTTAGCCTCTGACGTTTAGCTGACATCAGCTCCTTAGCAAACGTTGAACAATTCTTCGCCCCTCTAAAACAGCAGCTGCTGATGGCAGCACAGCGCAACTTTTTTTAAAAGCGGCTGACACGGTACGTGGTATCGGATCGGAGCCTGGACTCCAGTACTCACCGATACCCGATGCCAGCATTTCGGCAGTATCGGAGGCTTTTCCAATACTAGTATCGGAATCGGAACAACTCTAGTAATGAGCTAACTAAGTCATTATGTCCAGATTATTAACCTAATCGAATATGGGCCTCCATAATCTTTAATTTTAGTGATATTATAATATTGTATAATATTTATATTTTGTTATGTTATAGGAGCATGTGCATTACGGCCAAACTCTTTTAGTTTGAATTTTGAACTCTGTACATAAATTCATGTTCATCCTTTTTTTGTTCCTCTTTACTTCTTTCCTTGGTTCCATCTCCCTTGATTCCTTTAACCTTGTACTTGCCTTCTTTGCCAACTCTTCCCTCTCTCCATTTTCTGTCCTTTTGTCATCCATCCACTCATTAACTTTTATTACCCTTATCGCTTCTCTCATCCCTTTTCTCAGCTCATCTGTAAATTTCTCTGAATTTCGTCTCATTGCTTTTGCTTGTCTCACATCCCCATTTTCTCTATTCTTCATTTTTTAATCTTTCATTCTTATTGTATCTATTTCCCCTTGCCTCTAAGCATTTTGCCCTATCACTCTCCCCACGACACCTTTTATTTTCCTCCTTATTGCATCCCTCTCTATTTCTCTCCATATTCCTCTATTTATCTCTTTCCCAGCCGTCTCACCCTTTCCATCAGCCATACCATTTCCCTCCCTTTATCCCTTTGCTCCTCCCTTATTTTCTCATTTCCTTTTCCCTCCTTTCATTTCCTCTCGTCTTCTCCTTTTATCCCTCTCAACATCTACTGTTTCTGATTTCCATTTCATCATTCCCTCCCCCCTGCATCCTGTCGTGCAGCGTTGCGGCCAAGGACAATGATCTTATTCACGGCTGCCTTGGGGAAATGTTTGTGATACTCCGAGGTGCAGACAGACATTTGTGCATTGTCACCAGACATGGACAAATGTCTGATGGACCCTCACGGACTGGGGAGGAAGGTGGGCGAGAGTTGTTGGTGATGTGTGGGAAGTGAATAGTGGAATAGAGGGATGGAGTAAAAAAGGGACAGGGAGGCTTCTTTCAATGTCACCCTGTAGTCCAACACACTTCATCACTTCTTCTTTCCGTCAGCGCGTCCCTCCTCCCCTCTTCCTTTCGCTCTCTTGCCCCCTTGCCTCTTAATATTTAGTCTTGCAGACAGGTACATGCATTTGTCTCCCAAGAACGATGCTGTCACACATATCGATGTTCAGGAGACTGCAGAGCGGTACGTGAGAGTGAGGAAGAGACTGAATTTGAATGTTGTGATTAGGATCGTGAGGGCGGCTGCCAGACTGGACTGAGTAATAGCTCAAGAGGAGTAAACAGAGCATAATTGGATTTAGCCTGTTCTCTAGGTAACACTCCACAAAGCTCACTGACTATTTATTGAGTTGTCTGCATAAAATGGGCTGAACTGGAGTGTGTCATTGAGCCTTTAATTGCACTGAATGGTTGGATGGGAAGCTAAAACTGTCCACGATGACAGTTGAAATGAGCAGCAGCTATGCAGAATGGCAGTGGCAGTGGATATTAAACCGGGAGTAATACATTGGTTGACTTAAAGCTGCGTTAATCTATATATTTATATTGGGTGATATGACAATGTATAATATAAAAGGTGAATTATCACAAGACTCTTAGGCCATGTCCACATGGACACGGGTATTTTTAGAACCGTGACTTTTTTTACGCGGTTTGGCCTTCCGTCCACACGAAAACACAGTTTCAGGGACACTGAAACCGAACATTTTTGAAAAGTCTAGCCAGGGTGAGCATTTTCAGAAACACTGTTTGCACTGTTGTCGTGTGGACAGTATAACCGGGGTTTTTACCTTGCGACGTCAGAGTGTGCGCCGTTATCCGCTGTGTTTGACGTCAGATTGTGCGCCGCTGACTACTTTGTTGATGATTCAGTGCAATGGCAGATGGCAGAGGTGTGGCATGCTCAATGTTATTGTGTTTTCATGTGGATGGAGATTTATTTTAAACCGAGCATGTGAGGACGGGTTTTATTTTTTTAAACGCAGGAGGAAATAAAAAGACCTGTGTCCAGTGTGGACATGGCCTTAATCAGAGGTGTCAAGGAACGTACAAATACTTTGTTACCTTACTTAAGTAGAAATTTGGTGTATCTATGCTTTACTGGAGTATTTATTCTTGTTACGGGTCTCGTGGGCACGATGACCACAATAGCAAAAAGATATATCTGTAAAGTAAACGGTAGGAAATGAGGAGCAAATACTGCAACACTCTCGTCTCTTTCGCCAGGTTGCTTCTATTTCAATTGTCCCACACATATACAATATACTTCACAGTGTACAGAACAATATTCTCATATTCTCCTATAAAAACTAAAAATATACGTAACAGAATCAATTCAATTACTTCTCGTTTCGAACACATGACAAACATTACATTAAGGATTCATTTAACACATTTTCACATTAGGAGTCATTTCACATTGGTTGGACAATGTACAAAGTGCAAAACCTGCATCAACAATAACCTACACAAAATACATTCAGCTCGGGCGGGCGAAGAGTACACTCAGAGTACGAGCGTTAGGCGGTTCGGCTTTCCCGCGCTTACTCTCCCCCGCGGCTGCATAAACTTTTATCAAAGTGCGTACTACGACACATAAATTAACTCGTCATGAACGTTGGTTAATTACGGAGCTCATCCGACTCTCAACCTTTCATTTATGGCCTTTTTGACCCGTACATACCTGTAAAGTAAACGGTAGGAAATGAGGAGCAAATACTGCGACACTCTCGTCTCTTTCGCCAGGTTGCTTCTGAGGGGGAACAGGTGGTTCACCCGCAATAGTCACCCGGGAACGACCGACTAGCGCCGAAGGTTCCGCTTCACACTACCTCCCCTTTATTTCCCGTATTCCCACTGGATTACAAATAAATCAAAAATAAAGATTGTCTTATTTATATTAGGCACATTTAAGCGCAACATATTTATATGCAGTTTGAGTCTCATACTCATTAAAACAATATCAATTGTGGCTGCACATCTTTTGGGTGCACCACATTCTAAATGACTTTTTACTTCAACTCCTCACATTTTCACGCAAATATCTGTACTTCTACTCCTTACATTTCAAAAATAGCCTTGTTACACCACTTTCATTTTTGCCTTGTTTTCATTCCGCCTGGTCATACTTCAAAAACACACAAAAAAACCTTTCCAAAAAATCACAAGTGAATTTGATTGCGGTTGGATGAGAAGTATAATCATGAGCCATTCCGACACCCTATTGGTTTCCTCCGCGATGCGCCTGCAGATGAGACAAATCAGAGAGACGCCGGGTGCGAAAAGTGTTCGGTGGTCGGATCCTTTTAAGACCGGCACAGGCCGTTGGCATTATGGCGGTTTTTCCATCTCTTCTAGACATTTTTTGTCCTGACAAAGAAAAAAAGTATTTCTTTGCAGTTTTTCTACAACAGGGCCTGTTAAAACGTTACCAATGTGTTGCCGTAACAATCCATTAATTAAGGGAATGTTTTATTTCAAAAAACAGTTTTTGAGCATTGGAAAGGGCTTAAGCCTGCTGCACACATTAACCAAAAAAAGTACTAAACTTTTAAATAGGCATTTGAAATCTCTACTAGTAAAAGCAAATTTATTTGTAACCGCAGTAAACCGGAAGTATCTTATCACTGGAGTGCTACAAGCCTGAAGTACCACTTAAAGCGTTATACAGCATTGAGGTCAGCCCACTAGCTACTGGAGCAGAAGAGTAATACAATGTATAGTTGGGGGAATGGATAAAAAAGTGCATGTTAAAACAGGAATATTTTCCACTGTTCAATCTGTGTTTTTTTTTTTCTTTGACTGAGATTCAAAGGAAATCCAGTCTTTACCTCACTCTAACAGGGACCCTTACTATTGAACATATGCTGCATTATGCGTTATCCTGTTGACTGATAAAAGATAAATGTTTTTCTGGTACCTGTTCATAAAAAAAACGATAACAGATTTATATACTGTACTGTGATCCTACAGGAACATTACTTTAAAAATGAAAGCGTGTAATACACTAGTTTTTAATGTATTATGGAAACTTGCGCATAATGCAATTAATCGCTGTTAATCACAGAAAATAGTGTGATGGCTCAATAAAAGAAATAGAGATGGCTTAATCAGGTAAATAATGACTCAAAAGGTGCTCTACCAAACAGTAGAGCAGAGCACACACACACACACACACACACACACAGAGAAAGCAGCATAACTGCTCTGCTTTGGATGAATAGCAATAATTTTCTGAAATGAAAAGAAATTAATTACCATAGATTACAGATAAACTACACATCACTTTGGGGCATCTGGCATTATATAGAAGTGACCCTCACATATGATGACCCTGTAATATATAATAGAATTGATTTCTAGTACACCATGTCATGCAATCTACCATCTTTAACTACAGCCTCTCTAGTTTAATTATGTTGTCTTATAGGAGCGAAGTGTAAAACGAAGACAATCTTTTAAAATAAATTAAAAAAATGGAATGACCAACAATTACAACATAACTTCACACATTTGTTTTTTGACGGCTTCTCAGATGTGGATTGTGTACGCTCTGGGCACCGCTACACACACAGACATACGGTTTTATTTTTGGTGAATTGGCTGTCGAGCCACTGCCGGCACTCATTACTGTGAAGTTGTGATCAAGATTACCACCTCATTGTGAAACAAGGCCAAGCAATTCATTATTAATGATCAAATCCCTCTGAAGAATGCCCCAAATAGAGCGGTTGCATAATAAGTGTGTTGCTTGTGAGCCGCTGATGAGACTACTCTGTCATTGCCGGCTTTTATGAATGAGAAGCAGCTTCACCCATAGTTCCACTCTTCTGAATCTAGTCACCCTGTTTTTAAAAAAAGGAGCAGGTGGGAATAATTATTTTCATCTTTCTTAACTTTTATTGGAATAATATATATATATATATGTGCTTTAAATCTTTAATAGTTTGTGAAAGTTAACATACCACGCTTAAACTTGTGTGTATTAAATTGCTCACTGTGTTAAAGCAATAGCTCGACATTTTAGGAAGTACATTTGTTTTCTGTCAGTGTTAGATAAAAATTGGATTGATGTCTGTTTATGTGGCAGTGTGCATTGATTGATCCTAGGGGAGTAACGATTCGTTTTAACAACGAGTCGATTTGTATCACAATTCGTGGTTGTCGATACGATTCAAGGACGATATTGGTTCATTTAGAACGATACGATCCGAAATGATTCAGTCACTTGAAATCGATGAAACTTTTTAGCCAAAAATTCAACCATTGTGACTAAAATAAATACCTGGATACTGAACAGTGCAGGTGAAATTTCCTAGATTTCTGTTGTTTCTTGTAATGGAATCAGGTATCAATTAATTATGAATATAAATAAACAAGTAAACAACAATGAATGGCAAATGCATTCACATTTTATTTCAATAAAGTGCAAACACTGCTGTAGCAGTGTAGCAGAAAAAACCCGTATTAGTGATATACACAAAAAAGAACCCTGCAATAATGGTTTCCACCTACCAACCCCCGCAAAAACCACCCCGCTATTTCAACCGCGGTGGAACATCCCGTCGGCTTTGCGTGAACCCCGGAAGTTGAATCGGGGCTCGGGACGGCGGTGGGTTACCTGCATACTGCGTGAGTACGTCACGGACGTGACAGCCTTTATCATTAAAAGTTCCAAGAAAAAAGTCTGACGTGCTTAAATCCAATGGGTTATTTCCTATTATCGATACAATCGATTTATTACATTTTAAAACAATGTTAGATCGATCTATGTCGTCCATAAGGCCAACTCGCCGAGCACAGATCGATGTAGTTGGATCGGAGGAATATAAAATCGATACATCGATGTAATAACTGTATCGTTACACCCCTAATTGGTCCTAATAACTTTCAGCTGGCTTTGGATCACAGCCAATTGCTGCATGAAAATGTGTCGTAACCAAAGCCAGAGGCTCCTGGCGTCTTTCACTCCGCTCCATGTGGTGACAGGTAAGCTGTCGGCAGCAGCTGAATTCGCTCCCATGTTGTTCATCCAGTGCTCACTCAAGCGCTTTGTGTCCTAGAAGCTCACATTGTGGTATGGCTACACGCTGCTCTCTACCTCATCCACTCAATGTCTGCCACTGGTAACTCTCATGGTAGCAGTAGCGATTCTGGGGGGTGGCCTGGATTCTAGGGGGTAAGCTTGCAGGGGTGGCCGAGGCCAACCCTGGAAGCTCATTGGCCACCCCTGTGGCCACCCCAGATCTGATAGGTAGTTGGTCAAGTTCGTCAACACAAGAAACAAGAGAAATGCTGTCAATCATGATGACAGCTGAACAACTGATTTAGGGATAGTTTTACATTTTTGACTAACACAGTAACAGTCGTACTGAGGCTGTGAGAGCTGATTTCAGTTCAGCGGACGTTTGGCATGCAGGTCATGTAATCCATGAGATGAGCGCGGCGCGCTGCAACTGCGGCTGGTCCGTGAAACAGGAGGACGGTCACAGTTTACAACAGCGACGACAAAACGATAAAAACGCCAGAACCAGTCGATTGAGAGGTATGGTAATTTAATGTTTAGTTATATCGTTGTTCCCTTTGAATGTGTAGGAAAACTTTTAGCTGCTACTTAGTGCTAGATAAAGTCGAACTACACTGCACTAGCTAGCTAGCTTAGCTAGTTAAGCATTGAACAATAGCATTTTGTTTTCTTTTATTGTTAGGATACCGCCATGAAATATGAAACGCTGTTTTCTGGACTGAAGACTGCGGGTGTTTGTTTGCAGATGTGTGTTCAATAGAGCTAACAGTGTGTGAAATATAGTGTGACAGTCTAGGTTTAAGTAGCTATAACACTAGAACAAGCTGTAACTTATTTATTTGCTCTGTGATTTAAGGACTGTTTAAAGACTTTTTGCTCTGGGAGATGAAAGACTTTATGTTTGTATCAATTAGCTCATCTTAACATATTTTTAGATTTTTAAATAGGGAGAGGCAGAGCATGTTGCATTCAAATGCCACAAATGCTTGAGATGCAATATGTTATGTGTTATTAAAAGTGAGTTGTAGTTATGTAAAGATAAACCTTTTGTGGATCCTATAAATATGGCACATTGTTGACACCTCTTTTATTTTTGACATTTTAATTGAGTCAAAGCTGTTATTTAAGTATTTTTTTTGTATTTTGCACACTGGTCCTAACCCTATTTGACAGTGATCCTGCTTGCTAGTTATTGCTATTACTTCAAAGTGAATTGACTGACTGAGTGATTGAATTAATTCCCCCCATTTTTAGGGTCCAATGGTCTTGTTTTTGTGTTGTTAAGGTTTGCTTGGTTTATGTTACAACTGTTTATGAAGAAGCACCTTAACCCTTACGTTATATTTGGTCTGGTGGCATTGCATTGGACTTTAAGTCTTGTCCTGTGGTCTTATGGCCCTATGTGAAAGCATTTTGTAGCAGCAGAATGAGCAAAAGCAAGAACTAGCTACCTCTATTGCACTTTGTTACTATTATTAGAATCCTCTATTGTTCATGAGAGTTTAAAGGTTTACATAACCCCAAATAAAGTATATACTATAAAATAGGGTTAAGATTTGTTTGGTGTTACAATTGTTTATGTATATGCAACGGGTTGTATATTAGGTTCTGTTAAATTGCTGCTTAAATAGGGACAGCGGCGTCTACCATGGCCACCCCACACTAGCTTTGTGTCCCATCTTGGCCACCCCAGTAAAAATGTTCTGGATACGCCACTGTGTGGTAGTGTCGATCCCTCAGACCCACGTTAATTGTCAAATGGCCTGACCAGTATGTAGTGCGGTGGCATTAGCTCCCTCCTCCAGCCATGGTAAGGTTTTCATGTCCGTTTTGTATCGCAGGGCAAAGGATCTATTTTTTTTTCTTGGACAATTTTATCCCTGACCGATGTGCAATCGTGACCCGCCATCCGGGGGCACCCGCCAGCTCCCTCTCGGAGACCCCCCCCTCCGAGAAGATCGGACCCCGGTGCGACGGGTGCCATTACCGGCCTCACACCGTCTGGTTGAGCCCATAGACATAATATACATGGTTGAGCCTCAATCAGAAGGACTCCGGGCAAGCGGACTTCCGGACCGTACCCCACATTGGTTGGTAGCGGTCGCTAACCTCCACATACACTCGCGCCGAACCTCGAACATTAACACAAACAATTGTCCAAGGAAAAAAAGGAGGATAAAAAAGCTCCACACCCCGGGCAAGGTTGCCCAAAGTGTCCAAAAATCGATCACTTTATCCGGGGGCGACACCGCACCGAATTGCGGTGTTGCATTCGGAACAGAATGTGAGATAGCCACGCCCCCTGATTTGCATACAAGAACGTGAAATGTGTCTTGAAATGTGGCATTATGAAATAAAAGTGTCTATAAATAAATGTGGCATTATGAAATAAGTGTCTATAAATAAAAAAATGTGGCTTTATGAAATAAAAGGGTCTTTAAATAAAAAAATGTAATTAAATGTATTTCATATTTATGTATTGCCTCATTTATTTATTTCACAATGTATTTCAATTTCATATTTATTCATGTATTTATTCATTTATTTATGTATTTATTTATTTAATTATGGCTAAAACGGCTTTCCATAGAAACAGTGTTCAGCGATATATATGCAGTCACGTTTTTTAACCATAAATGGCAGCTTGTTTTGGGTGGAATTGTTATAAGGCTTTGGCTTTTGAGTATGTTTGAGTTGTCATGTGTTTTTTAATATCACCAAGTTTCGCATAGAAATCCGTCTTACAATACAGGCAATATGCCCGTTTGTCATTACCAATAAACGGCTTTAACTAGCCTTTGAATTTGGCGTTCGATTCCCATTCCTTTCAGTATTTCTGTGTGTACAGTTTAGACTGCGACATGTTGAGCTAACCAGCTAAATGTTTAGCTTATTTAACAGAAGCGCACACACCGTCGTCAACGAGGTAAGTGCGTGACAAGAGCTATGCTTGGTGAGTAAAGACGGTATAGTAACGTCGTTTTAAATCTTTTGGTTAGAGATTTGTGCATGCGCGATTGATTTGCAGTCTCGACGTGGAGCGGTAAACATCTCCTGCACTGACTGCAGCTGGAAGGGACTGCTGCGCGAGTACTCGGCCGCTTGTCAGTGCTCTGGGAAGGAGGTGAGGTTCACGACAGAACCCGCTGCTCGTTGACAAGAGGCGTTGGAACGATACGTTCTTTTCACGTCACCAAAAGTCGCCAATAACAGTCAGGAAAAGTAGCTCAATTTGTCGCTTTTTAAAAAAATTGTCACTGGAGGGGTCTGAAAAGTCGCTATATATAGCGATTACGTATGATAGACCGGCCGTACTTATTATTCGTCTGGCTAATTTGTCTATTCATCAATTTGTTATTTTCCTGTTGTGATTTCGTTTCACGGCTTGAGTTAATTTCCTGTTTTATTTTGTAAAACACGTGCCTCGTGTGTCCCTGGGTTAACTTCACTTCCTGCCCTTGTCCTGTCTTCCCTTATGGTTGTCTGTTTTCCATTCATTATTGAGCGTGATCAATTACCAAAGGTAATCACTTTTTTAAGAGGCTATTGTGACAACACTGCTCCCCTGTGGTTGCTCAGGACGGTGTCAATGCAAGCTGCAAAGTCATTGGCATCACACCAATGAAATCACAGTATGTCATCAACGTCACAGTTATGACTGGCTCAGAAGCTCCAACAGGGACAACAACACCAAGGTAGAGGCCAAACCCCAAAGGTGACAGTTTATTTTGACACAGGACCAGCATAAGGTGCACCTCAAACTCAAGACCAGGGTCCGGTGGCAGGTAGATAAGAGAGCCTGAGGACGGAACAAGAAGGCGCTTATATAGCTGAAGTCAACACCTTCATCCAGGTCCCCTCAATCACTCATCAGGGAGATGCACCTAGGACTTGCAGACATCGAATGCACACACATTCACACCAGGACACAGCATAACACGTAACACTCCTTTAAGACGACGGCCATACGGGTGTGATCCTAACATACGCGGGAGAGAGCATCGGCCACAACGTTGTCATGGCCCTTTTTGTGACGGACCCGTGGACCGTAATTGTCCGGCAGTTCTGAGTTCCGCAACACCGAATGCCAATGATTCCTGGATGGAGTATACCCCATTCTCACCCGTCTCAAGACATTAGGTGCCTAACATGGTCTTCATGGTTTAATGGGACGCTCCAGCGCTCTCTGGATGATGGCCAGTATAGATTTGATGTTTCACAGCGAATAGTGCTTGTTCTGTCTTCCCAACAGTTAACAACAACAAATCATTTTACTAAACTACCTTTACAGCACCAACTCCGAGTTAAATCAGATGGCAGGCCAACACAAACTAGAGCTCCGTACTGAGAGGAAGAAAGGATTTCGGACTTTCAATGAGGACAATTATGCCCACGGTGAGTGGCTCACATGGAGCGTACAAGTCGTGTTTGACGTGGACGTAAAACTTAATGGGGTGTGTGAATGAATTAGCATCTTTCCAATATCAAATGTGTGCTGTGCTTTAGGTAGCTGGTTGTGCTTTTGGGAGGGTAGTTGCATAAATGAGTGAGTGAGTGTGTGTGACTGAGGGAGAGAGAGAAAGCGTGTGTGTCTCACTTGGCTTCCTCTGAAATTCTCCCCACGCCAGGCCACTGCTAAATACGGCAGAAATAAAAAAAGCCTCATATTATTATTTTGTTTGATCTCGGCATTGATATTGTCGACCCTTTTGTGGTTTGTAGATTGGAAAATGACCAAAAATGTCTGAATGGACATTTCCAGGGATTTTCTACATTTTAGAAAGAAACAGTATTTTCATTCACCTGGTTTTGTTGCCTTAAGTGAAACCAAGTGGCGTCGAGATGGAGAAATATTGGTCACTGTGAACGACGCGATGACCCACAGGCATGTCTCCTGGGAACATGTAAATGGCTGGAAGGGGACAGGTTCACAACTGTGGACAGAAACCCCGCCATGAAGGATAAGACTAAAGACATGAAAAGAATAAATTCAAAGTAACTGTATTAAGACAAACTACTGAAGCTATATCTCAGCTACGAGGCTATTAAAGGGTACAGATACACTTCCAACCCTGGATGATCACATGAACAGGAAGTAAAGGCAACACGTGACTTCCACAGGCTGCAAGCGGGCAGCTGTTAAGAGAGTAGAGCTGAACACTTTAGGATTAGATCAGAGGAAGCCGACACACACTAACACTTGTTTAGGGACACACAGACTTACTGAAAAGAAAGGAAGCAGAAGGCCCGCAGAGAAGGAAGCAGAGCCATCTCCTCTCCTGCCGAGTAGGCCAATTGGGAAATAAAGTCGTTAATCTGCTACGCAGCTCTGGTTTTCAACTCTAAACAGTCTGGCATGAGTGTGTACGTTTGTGCTCGAATTTATTGCATAGTTTCTAATACAGCTTTCTCTGACCATCAACACCAACCAGGCGTTTGTATTGGCCTGGAAGGTGAAGGAGCCACGCAATGTTTGACAGGTAGAGAGGTGGGAGGACTTGGAGGGAGTTTAAAAAAGTCAGATCTGAGTAGGATCCCATCTGACTGAGTCATAGAAAATAACCCTGCGGCGCTGGAACACAGGCATCAGCGCTTTGCAAGCAGTTACGAAATACAGCTTAATAAATCACAGATAAGAGGGGGCCGCTGCCTGCGCTTAGCTCTGGCTGAAGACGGATCTGTTCCAAAGGCTGTCTTTGGGGATCCTGTTGAAAGATCCGTCATTTAGTTATTGTTATCTGTGCAGCTGTCAGCCAAGGCCTTGCTTTGATCGATATCTCCCCTCAGTCCTCCGTTAGGTCGTATGCAGTCGAGCCGATTGCTGTAATGAATAAACCACTCTTTGGTCTTTTGCTTTTGTCCAACGTGTTGGCGATCAAAATTCGACTAGAGCACATGTAGGGAAGGAAGAGGACTCCTGTCGGTGCGACTTTGTGGGTCCTACATGTTTGCTTCATTCATCAGTGTCCATAGCAACCCCTGACTGTTTTTTTTCATCTCACCAGAAGCTTCAGTCTTTCTATCATTGTCACTTTAGTCCCATTGTTCTATTATCATTTAACACCAGATTCATAAAGATACAAATTTATTAAAAAAATATTTATAAAATGTAAGCCACATTCTGCCTAAATGTATTTATATAATTGTTAGATATCTTCTTCCTCTATGCCATTATCCTCTATCGCTTTTGTGATTTTGTTATCAGTGCACCACATCTGTTTTTTAATGACACAAATATCCCCAGAAACGGAGCCGACCGACTGACAGAAACGTGGAAACGCTGACGAAGCTGCGCGGTGAGGACTAAAGCCCCCTCTGACTCACTAGATCTGTCATGCGAAGCTCCTTTGATCACTCAGGAAGTATGGAGGCCTACAGGTACTTTGTCACCCTCATTCATTTTCTTATCGAACACCCAGCAGCCATAAATCTGCCACTTGTCTCTGCAAGAATTAAAGGGGAAGGTGATAACTTACGAGGAAGTAACGACGGTACTTTGTGTGACATACTACACCAGAGTGGAGGGGACGGTTTTCTGATAGACTGCGTACGGAATGGGGATCTGGGGAAGATGTGCTTCCTGTTCGAGGTGGAAAGGTAAATTTAAGAGAATTAGGAGGAAGAACAGATGGTGGCAGAGGGTCACATTGAAGTCAATGTGATGTCCCGGACAGACATGCAGGCCAAAACACACACACACACACACGTATACAAACTAAAGCTGTAACCAATAATACCTATTTTTTCTATTTTCTATTTTTTCTACCGTTTTTGTGTTATTTGTATGTATTGAAGAGAAGGAAGATATCTATACAGCCAATAACATTTGAGATTAAAAACAATCTTCTCTGTTCTCAAACCAACTCAAATGATATAATTTATCTGTGGCGGCTCCGCCCAACCCCAGCACCCGAAGATGCCAGCTGGAGGCAATCAACCTCCAGCTGGACTAACGAGGTGCCTCTCCCAGGGTTTAAAAGGGAAACGCGGGAGAGGCACCAGGAGGAATAGCACAGGGAGACACGAAGCCCCGCGCCAGCGATGGCTGAGTTTATGGTCAATAAAAGACTTGCATACACCTTCTCGTCGCAGCGTTATCATTCCGGGTCCCCTGACTACCCACCCTGTTACACTATCTTACAATTCCCTGAGAATAAACCTCATCAAACATCATGTGCCTGTGGGATGAGCCATGCCGTCTATGGCAGGTGGCCCTGCAAGTGTGCGTGTGTGTGAGTGAGAAAAAGGAAGGTTTTGAGTGTGGCTGGCAAGGCAATTAACATTTTCTGAAAATGATCCACGGAGACCTTCGCTCCAGCCCAAACACTCCCTCAGTGACAAAGAGTGGAGAGGAACTGGAAAAAACTTAAAGTGGAAAACTGACTGAAAATCATATTGTTCAAACTCTCATCAGAAAGCCTGCCTGCAGAAAAGTGATCCTCTGAAATAATATGAGCAGAGGTTTAGAAATAATAAACACAGGAGGTTGCACAGAATCTAAATATAAGTTTGGGTGTTCACAACTCAACAAATGTGATTTGAAACGTGGCAGTAAAGAGTCTAAAGTTTCTTGACTGCCTCACGTTTGATGGCCATTCCCTCTTATCAGAAATCTAGTCCTTTTCATTACTTTAACGCATTCATTTATTTATCCATCTTATCTTGTGCCCCTCAAGTTGGACGAATACTAACTATACACAAACAAATGCTCCAGCAGAAAGGATGCCAGTCCAAGTTCGCTCACCCCAGTTTCATTTCTGACTGCGCTCATCTGTTTTCCTGTTGCCGTCCTATGATTCCTGATGTTGAGGTCCCGACCACCACATTCGTGGAATGAATCAGCAGGACCTTGCCTCAGAGTTTATGCCCTTATCAGCATTATCAACGGAGGTGATTGTTTTTCAGTCTGCGGGATAGCTGCAAAAGAGATTCATTCCTGAGTGCAGGTTCCATAGTTTTTTCCTCTTTGAAGATAAATTCAAGGGGATGTTACATCCTTTTTGCTCTTGACAATACAAAGCTCAACATGATCAGGAGTTTACTTCTAGCTTTTACATTAATGAATTGTTGATGTTCAGGCCTGATCAAAGGCCGAACCCATTATCACCCATTATATTACCCATTGGCACAACAGCCCTTTATGCCAAAACACCAATAATACAAAGTTTTTTTGTCCAACAGCAGTATCATACAAACAAACCGGCGCTGTTCTGAAGGTCCTTTACTTCACACACTGGCTTTCATGCCAGCTTCTGTATTCAGCATTTTGGGATCCCCATCACACAGACGATTTTCCTAAAACTTAACTTAAAGAAAGGCCTTCATTTTGGCTTCTAAATGATGAAAGCTGAACAGTTACAGTTACAGTTAAAAAAACATTAGCATATCATTAAAGTTAACACATCCTAAGATACATTCACTCCTTTTAAAGGTGATGTATGACTTCTTACGACTCAGCAGGAGGTACTAATTCACTTGGCCAATGCAATATAGTTCTATGAAGAGATGCTCCTAGTTGCAATGGACCACTGACGCACTGTGCGGTGAGCATTCTGAGCCTAAGTAACTTTTGTTACTTAATTGACTTCCATTATTTTAACCCGAAACACAATATTTTTCTAAACTTTCCAAAGTCACCTGTTGCCTAAAAATAAGAAGTCCAGTTGCATAACCATTTTATGGTCTCTTATGTCATGGTTTAATATTTGTTGTATTTAGCCATGAAAGTGATTTCTGATTGATGCAGTTATATGATTTATTCAATCTTGTGTGGCCTCAGTGGATCAAGAAAAATTCAAAACAACAGATCCATCCATCTCTATAAATATTGTCAAGCATGGAACTGAAGCTAATGAATACCCTCTGTGCATGATTACACTACATTACAGGTCATTTAGCTGACGCTTTTTTCCAAAGCAACTTGTATTGCGTTTTTAACCCATGGTTTACTTTTTTTACCTGGGGAGCAATTAGGGGTTAGGTGTCTTGCTCATTTGAACCACCAACCTTGCAGGTCCCAGTGCACCACACTACAACATGCGGCACCGTCAAGCAAGAGATCCCTCAGAGAGCAGGCTAAGCCGCAAATGGATGCCAAGTGGTCAGTATCTGAGGCTGAGTGAGCAAATCATAACAGTGGTTCATGCCAGCGAACTGATCACTATCTCCTCATTTCTAAATGATACCAATCAGTTCACACAGTACAGCAGCAAGTGAATCTGGGAAAAGATTTGCATCCAGGCAACACTGTGATTCTGCAGACATCCAATGTATTCTAGCATAGCGCAGATGGGCAAACTCATCATTAATGGAAAAATACCACAAAAAAAGTTGCACATAATGATTGCTGAGAACCTACAACCACTCAAATCTGTGTGAACTGGATTTCCACCGTACTCAATCACTTCTACGTACACACTGGGATTTTTAATTAACTCCAACACCGCCTCGTCTGGAGATGCAAAACAGCACGGCGCTCTGCTGACAGTGTGCTTGACAGCGACTATGCTGCGGATCCCAGGATCTATTTGTCTCCTTCGGGGACTCACTGCTGTGTTATCATGCATTATCAACTGGGCACAGGGATGGAGCCGTTGGGGAGAGCACCTATTTGTTTCGCTGCTGCCGTTGTTTATGATTAATGCCATCCTCAAAGACACGTACACACATACTAGGGGTGGCACGGTTCACAAAACCCACGGTTCGGTTCGTATCCCGGTTTTAGGGTCACGGTTTTCGGTTCTGTACGGTTCTTGTTTTTATTTTTATTTTATACTCCAGAAATGTACTTCAGCATGTGATATATAGCTTAATTATCCACAATTTAGGATACAGTATTTAAGAAATTGTTATATCTTGTTATTGTTAAATTATGTACAAACTGAATTTGACTTGACTTTCAGCGCATTCTTGAGACCATCTCTGAGGGAAACTAGGTGAGATTTTGATACAGCGAGAGCGTCGAACCGTGCGACGCACACGAACCGAACGGTTCGGATGTTTCTTCATGTACCGTGCCACCCCTAACACATACCCATGCATTCAAGTCATCTATAGGTGCCGGGACAGAGTTTTTCTTTAGGGTAAGTGACACTGAACACCGATATGTGGTTTGTGAGTGTGCACATACACTCACCGGCAGACACGCGGGAACGTATTTTTGACCAGGGGTGCTGAATAACAAAAATAACGGATGTCCGATGATTTGTCCCCCCTGGACATGTTTCAGATTTTGACTGCTAAATACATAATTTTAGTGTGGTGTGCGCGTGATAGCGAGACGTTTTAGAAAAGTCCTGGGCAGCCACAAATTTCAATGTTCCGCGACAGCACTCCGACTCCTGCGCCCACCTACAACCCCACAGAAGCGCACTTCTATTCACGTGCAAAGGCACAACCGAGCTGTGCTTTCTGCCGTACATTTTGAGGAATACAAAAATTTGAGTAACACAAAAATTGCATATAAATCACAAGCCTGGTGAAATCATGCTGCATTTCTATTACATTACATGTAAAGTGGAGACCCGGTGACATTGAGCGGACTTCCCTTTTTTGTGTTACCACTGAGATACCTGAGAACACCGTGAGAGCTTTTTGATTTGGGGTGTTTTTAAAAGCTGTTTTCATAGTTTTAATGTAAAGTTTAACATGATTCGGTAGAGCCAAACGTTTGTGATTGGACGACGGGGCGGAGTAGGAGGGGTCGATGCGGTCACTGGGTTTTGCACATAACACAGGACACATGACACGTAATGTAGCCATTGCCATTTTGAGTACCAGCCTGGCTGAAAAAAACGTTCAAAAGTTTCTGTCCCGAACCTCCTTCCAGGATAACTGAAGTCGCTTGGCTGACAGGGCTTTTCGAATCCTTCTGAAAAGTTAATGTTGGTGCTGCTAACGTTAGCCGAGTTGCTTGCTAACATTATTTGAGAGTCAGACTCTGGCTCTTCAGCTTCCCCAACAGAGTTTGCCTCGGCGGTGTACGAGGAAACATCAAGTACAACATCAGATGAAATCTTGCTAATTTTTGCCACATTACTATGGCGGATGAAAAAAATCGTGTAGCCTTTTCTGTGACCTATTCTTTTCTACAACTAACTCTCCAGTCAACGAGCCTCAGCCTGCTCGCTCGAACGTGAGTCACGTCACTGACTCACGTTCATGTTGATCTCTCTAACTGTTCATTTTTAGTAGCCTATATTCGAACCTATCCATAACCCGTTTTTGCTGTTTGACTCATCATTTCACTTACAAAAATATAAATAATGTCAGACAGCGAATTAGTAATTATTTTTAAATATATATAATATATTTTTTAAATCCAGCTCCTGCCAGCAGGGGGTTCTGCAGCACCCTCAGCACCCCCCTTCCCGCACCTTGCTTACCGGCAACTTTATTAGGTACACCTGTCCAACTGCTCGTTAACGCAAATTTCTAATCAGCCAATCACATGGCAGCAACTCAATGCATTTAGGCATGTAGACTTGGTCAAGACGATCCGCTGCAGTTCAAACTGAGGATCAGAACTGGGTAGGTAGGTGATTTAAGTGACTTTGAACGTGGCATGGTTGTTGGTGCCAGACGGGGTGGTCTGAGTATTTCAGAAACTGCTGATCTACTGGGATTTTCACGCACAACCATCTCTAGGGTTTACAGAGAAAAAAGAGAAAATATCCACTAAGCGGCAGTTCTGTGAGCGCAAATGCCTTGTTTAATGTCAGAGGAGAACGGCCAGACTGGTTTAAGCTGATAGAAAGGCAACAGTAACTAAAATAACAGTAACTCGTTACAACCGAGGTATGCAGAAGAGCATCTCTGAACGCACAACACATCAAACTTTGAGGCGGATGGGCTACAGCAGCAGAAGACCACACCGGGTGCCACTCCTGTCACCTAAGAACGGGAAACCAAAATTGGACAGTAGAAGATTGGAAAAAGGTTGCCTGGTCTGAGTCTAGATTTCTGCTGCGACATTCGGATCGGTCAGAATTTGGTGTAAACAACATGAAAGCATGGATCCATTCTGCCTTGTATCAACGGTTCAGACTGGTGGTGGTGGTGCAATGGTGTGGGGGATATTTTCCCCTTAGTACTAATTGAGCATTGTGTAAACGCCACAGCCTACCTGAGTTTTGTTGCTAACCATGTCCATCCCTTTATGACCACAGTGTGCCCATCTTCTGATGGCTACTTCCAGCAGGATAACGTGCCATGTCATGAAGCGTGAATCATCTCAGACTGGTTTCTTGAACATGACAATGAGTTCACTGTACTCCAAATGGCCTCCAGTCACCAGATCTTAATCCAATAGAACACCTTTTGAGATGTGGTGGAACGGGAGATTCGCATCATGGATGTGCAGCCGACAAATCTGCAGCAACTGCGTGATGCTATCATGTCAATATGGACCAAACTCTCTGAGGAATGTTTCCAGTACCTTGTTTAATCTATGCCACGATGGATTAAGGCAGTTCTGAAGGCACGGAGCTGTCTGAGCCGGTGGCTAGTGGCTACAGCTACCAACAGCATGAACAACAGCGGTGAGCGGTGACAGAGCTGTTTTGATGCATGCATATGTTTTACCATAAGAGGATTCAGTGTGTGTTTCTCTGAGAACTGATAAGAGAACTGGGGCTGAATTTAAATGCATGTCATTGTGCAGATTGAAAATTCAGGTTCTGTTTCTCTGCGCTGCTCTGCGCTCAGGATAGAAAATCCCTCCAACATGCAACGAATACTGATAAAACCTAATGACCTCCCTCTCACTGCGATCGAAGATTGCTCAGATTTAAGGGAACTGCCGGTGTGACCGCCGGACTTTGGCAAGTGTTTCTGGGGAAGCACTAGTTTCTACGCTTTGATGTTTTTTAAAGGTTGTGAAATAAATTATTTTTGTGCATTTGCACTGGGACAAAACGTACAAGGGCACAGGGATAATTGGATTGATGTTGTTGGAATGTGTGTGTGGCCGTCAGCTTTTTATTTAATTCCTCTGACTCGCTCATTAGACAGCAGCTGGTCTTTAATTATGTTCAGTCCCGGCTAATCTAGGACGGAAGTATAGTGTTATTGGCTTTCTCTTATTGATGCCACCATTAATTTTCCATTTCAAAAGGCAAACCACCTCACTTTTTTAAGTTAAAGGCAAAGTACTCTAGCAATAATTGAATGCACCTACCTCAAGCTTGGGACTGAAAGATGAATAAAAACATACGTCACATTTGTTCCCTAAAATATATCCTACATTTCCCACAATGCAACCACTGACTTACTCACCCAAATTTACATTACATTTTTTTCTATGCGTTATTTTTCCAATATTGACAGCTGGAGGTTAGCAATGTTTTTAATACTGGCCATAAACTCTGAGCCATCTAACAATTTGATATATGTTACAGATTCACCGTAGCTAAATAAACAGCACTTACATTACTGAATGTTATGTTATTTTAAAGAGCATCATGTTGTAGTTTATTATACTTATGCCTTTATTCTTGCTCAAGTTTCAGAGCAACATTACATTGCAGATTGCAAAATCTCTAATACATAGCCTTAATCCAATCTGCTGTTTATAACAAAACAATTTTGCAAGGCCCCCAATTAGGCAGTTTAGCAGGCTTGTGGTAAACAAATTACCGACCGTGGTCTGAATGGTTTTTAATGTATGCCATGGTGAGGAGACTCACTAGATTTAGTTTTGCTGCCTTAAACCAATAAATAATTGAGGTTGTTTACCAAATCGGTATGTTTACTTTAGCCTCCAATCGCCTCTGCTAATTTATTTTTGTGTATGTTTTGACGCAGCAGTTACCTCAGCTTCATTACGACATTTGCTACAAATGATTACATTTAAATAAGTCTAGCAACTCGCAAAACCTGGTGAGTGCTCTCTGCAGGTGTTTGCAGCCTATTTTTCCGTGATATCAGTGAACTACTGGTTTGTTTGATTTGACCTGTGATTTCTTCAGCAGATGTCAGTTCTCTAACCGTTTTTGACAGACTTTCCTTGTTTGGTGCAACTCAGCAATTGCACCATCTGTCAGAAGAAAGAAGTCTTATGGTGCTCTCGATTTATCTTTTATCTCAGTCAATATCTCAGCAAGTGGTTCTTATTTTTTTTAATTTACAATGGTACAATACTCTTAACATGCTTGGCATTGGGAGTTTTTAATAGTTATTTTTGTTCAAGTAATTTTTGTACATGTATGAAATCTTTGTTGTTTAGTACAACCTCAGTGGTTGGAGTCATGCGAAGGAATCTGTCAATCATATACCACTGTTGCCAAACTGACATTGATTTTTACAGCATCTCTCGGTCACTCTCAATGTGTGTTAAATGTGTTAACTTCAGTTGAGTTCAGGCAAAAGAACTGAACTCAAGACCTCAAATTAACAGTCAACACAGAGGATGTTAAATCTGTACATATTGTAAAGCCCTCTACTTACACCCATGGCTATCTGTACCTTCTCATTCAAGGTGCCACTCCTGTCAGCTGAGAATAGGAAACTGAGACTACGATTTGCACAGGCTCACCAATATTGAACAATAGAAGATTGGAAAAGCCTTGCTTGGTCTGATAACTATTGATTTCAGCTGCGACTTTCAGATGGGTGTGTCAGAATGTTGCTTAAACAATATGAAGGTGTAACCAGTGTTTGAAAATATGTCATATGTAAATTAAATAAGTCACATTTTCAGTCACCTGTTTAACCGGAAAAAGAGTTCATCTTTAAAAGTCAATCTTTAAGTGATCTGGCTCTCGACAAACAATCTTTGTTTTTTTCTGTTGACTGAAGTAGGAGTAAGCAGGAAAATTAGGATTAATAAAAATGAACAACTTTAATTTGAATGTTGAAGTATGAGCCATTCAACAACTGCAGTTTTGGGGAAGATGATAACTTTTGATAACCTGGCTGTTTTTTTTGGATAGCTCAATCATCAGAATAATTACCATACATCTGTCCTGTCTGCCACCATCCACCAAATCTACATCCTCTTCATCTACAAACAAGAAAACCTTCATATCGAACGTCACAGTTTCATTTCACCGGACATTGGTTGTGCACAGGCGTGCACATTGGTAGGACATTTTTTGGACAATACTCCTGTAAGGGAGTGGGTCGTCAGGGAACCCGGAATGAACGCACTGAGCCATGAGGAAAGTGCAAGCCAGTCTTTTATTAATGTGAACCACTTCAAAAGTGTTAAACTTGAAGAGTTGTTCCAATTTGTTTTGTCTAGTTTGAATGTGAGTCCATTACACCTTTCCTTGTCATTAGGTGTTAAATGGAGATGGTAGCAAGAGTTTAATCCATTTCCTGTCCAAGAAAGTTCCTCAGTCGGACAAAGGAAAATCAACTGGTACAGAAAGCATGACCCCCACCCTCTTGAAAGTTATAGATGTAATATAAAACTACGACCATATTGGTATTTTAAATGGCCCTTATATGGTCGTCCCATGGACGTGAACATTAGACATGCAGTAGACGTCACCTAGCGTTACAAAACAACCCCTTCAGTGGACCAAAATTCGACGTCCAAAAATGACATAGAAAAGACTTCACTTTGACGTCACATTGTTTAAAGGGAAGATCTCAGAAGTTTATTTATTTTTTATATTACCTGTGTGGACACTTTTGTGTAGAATGGTCAATTTTACCCTATATCCTGTAGCCTGGGTGCCATTCCGAACTTGGTCCCGCCCAGTGGCGTATCCAGAACATTTTTACTGGGGTGGCCATGGTAGACGGCAATGTCCCCATTTAAACAGCAATTTCACAGAACCTATATACAACCCGTTACATATACATAAACAAAAACCAAACAAAGTATATACTATGAAATAATGTTATGTAAACATTTAAACTCTCATGAACAATAGAGGATTCTAATAATAGTAACAAAGTGCAATAGAGGTTGGTCATTCTGCTATTACAAAATGCTTTCACATCGGGCCATAAGAACACAAGACAAGACTTAAAGTCCAATGCAATGCCACTAGACCAAATATCACTTAAGGGTTAAGGTGCTTCTTCATAATGTAACTTGTGAAAATTGTACATAAACAGTTGTAACATAAACCAAGCAAACCTTAACAACACAAAAACAAGACCATTAGACCCTAACCATGGGGGGGAATGTAATTCTATCACTCAGTCAGTCAATTCACTTTGAAGTAATAGCAATAACTAGCTAGCAGGATCATTGTCAAATTGGGTTAGAATCAGTGTGGAAAATACAGGTTTTTGTGGGGCTCTGGAACCCCTTAAATAACAGCTTTGACTCAATTTAAAATGTCAAAAATAAAGGCGCTGTCAACAATGTGCCTAATTATGTATATTTATAGGATCTACAAAAGGTTTATTTTTCACATAACTACCACTCACCTTTTAATTACACAAATAACATATTGCATCTCAAGCATTTGTGGCATTTGAATGCAATTTGCTCTGCCTATTTAAACGTTTAAAAATATGTGAATTGTTAAGATGAGCTAATTGATACAAACAAAAAGTCCTTTATCTCCAAGAGCAAAACTTCTTTAAACAGCCCTTAAATCACAGAGCGAATAAATAAGTTACAGCTTGTTCTTGTGTTATAGCTACTTAAATCTAGACTGTCACACTATTTCACAGTCTGTTAGCTCTACTGAACACACATTTGCAAAAAAACAGCCTCAGTATTCAGTCCAGAAAACAGTGTTTCATATTTCATGGTGGTATCCTAATAATTAAAAAAAACAAAATGCTAACGTTCAATGCTTAACTTGGTTTGCAGGCTACTAAGCTAGCTAGCTAGTGCAGTGTAGTTTGACTTTTAGCTGCTACTTAATGCTAGATAAAGTTTTCCTACACATGCAGAGGGAACAATGATATAACTAAACATTAAATTACCATACCATATGAATGCAACGGAACCGCGGGTGGCCGAGCGGAGCGGGCTGAATATCCTTACTCCTTTATTGGAGGAAACCACAACTTTCAAACAAGTAAAATCACTCGTGATTGGTTGGCAGATCTGTCGCTATTGGTCACCCAGCCTCATAAACAATTTATATATACAATATATATTTATTCATTCATATTGTACTGTATATTCATGTCATTGTTATCCTATGTAGGCTACTAAACAATTATTAGACTACCACCAAGGACATTAATGAATTTATAGAGGAAATTAACATTTGCCAGGAACATGTTTATGCAAAAAGAGCTTTATTAAAACAAACAATTATATACAAAGTGACTATCTGCGCACACATGGGTAGATGATGATCCAAAAACTACAACTGTCCGTTTGCCTCCTCGGGGTTGTAGGTAACTGGCGGCGTTCTTTCCGAGGCAGGTCCGTTGCGCAGACGCACATTGTGCGCGGCTCTGTACTTTGGAGTCGCCTCTCACCGGCACTGCAGCTTCGCACAGAGTTAGAGAGCTCCGTCCTACGAAAGGACGGCGACCGTACAATCCACCCAGAGACCCCACCAACATGCCCTCTTTTTTGGCAGACATGAGGTCTCTGCTGGCGGACTTCCAGAGTTCCACCGCGTCATCTGCGAGCACACGCTGTCTCCATTCCAGCAGCTGTGAAAAACAAAACAATCAATCAATACTGTGCGATGCGTATGGACACAACACATCTATCAATGCTCGTGAAAAATAGTAAACCAAATAAACTCTTACCCGCTTTCTTCTCGCGCGGAACTCTTCGCTCTTCCGCCCGCAGTGACTGTTTCTGGCGCGATTCTGAAGCTCCGACGTGCCGTCTCGTAATACGTCTTACAGGCGGCTGGAAAACAATTAAATGAAAGTGGTATGAATAAAAATCAACACGCAAGTCACCGTAACATTAAACGAGGAAGGAGAAACAGTTAAAAAAAAAGTCACTTACAGATGTTGCTCCGAGCAGTCTACTCTTAGCTTTGGTTTTAGGCTAAGCTACTTTTAGCTTAGCAAGCAGTCATCAAACATATTCTTACCTTGGGATTTCATGCGCCCGTCTCTTCTTTGAGTCAGTCTCTCCCGCTCGTTCATATCGGCAGGATGTTGATTCAGCTGACGGGACAGTCCGCTGATAGCAAACTGCAGTTTCTTCTCGACTGGCTGAAAGTTGTTGATCGCGGAGCTGCACGCGAGTTGAACGTTCGGATCCTCCAATCAGATACAAGGTCATTATTACATGGAAGGACTCGCGAGACCAGACCGCGGTGCCTGCGAGATGTAGTTGTTAATACGTCCTCTGTGCATTTAAGTAAGACTAAAGAAAAGGTCACTGTAGTCCTGCCACTATGCACATTAGTTGAGCTCTAGGAGAATGTGATCTCTGCAGAGCCTTCATTCTCATTCTAATGTTTACATGGAATGGTCATTTTACCTTGCTGATTCAGATTGAAACAAATTTTTTAAATAATTTAGTGTATCTTACATAACATTTGCCATAGCTAATGGCATACACAGTAATCTAGCATACTTAAATAAATCAATACAAGCTAAAATGTAAGAGTCTATAAATAGGCCTGATCTATTTGTACCAGAGATTTTCTTTTAAAAAAATGTCACCTGGGCTAAAACTCCCTCTGAAACCCTGATTTGCATTTGTATAGCTCACATCATTTTCATTTACATGTCAAAGCCTCCCCTAGAATTAGGAGGAGGCCAACTGCCAAGGGAGGCCCACAACAATTTCCGACAATTTCCGGCTTTGCCCGCAAATTGCCAAAAATTGCCGTAAACCTGAAATTCCACGACAATTTACGGTGCCGGAAATTGTCGGAAATCCCACTTTTCATGCAGTGGATCCTGCTCATCTGATCCCATGGGTCACCTGACCCGCATGGCCAAACGTCCGCTGAACAGAAATCAGCTCTCACAGCCTCAGTACGACCGTTACTGTGTTAGTTAAAAATGTAAAACTGGCCCTAAATCAGTTGTTCAGCTGTCATCATTGATTGACAGCATTTCTCTTGTGTTGACAAACTTGACCAACTACCTATCAAATCTGGGGTGGCCATAGGGGTGGCCAATGAGCTTCCAGAGGTGGCCCCGGCCACCCCCCAGAATCGCCACAACGTTTGAGATCGGGAAGTTCGGTCTGGTATTGCTCCATAGACCCTTTTACTGTTTGTACACAATGATGACGTAGCAGCGAATGCGCGCGCATATTGGCAACAGAAGTATGATGAGAATCAGCAGTATGTCAAGCTACGCGAGCAGATTAAGCAGCACAGAGAGAAAGTTATTTCAAAAAGTTGACTATCAAATGGTATCCGGCTACCAGATCTGTGTACTAAAGTGGAGTGGATAGAAGACGTTAGCAGATGGCCATAGCATTCAGTTAGCCGATACATTCATCTAACTGAAGTATGTTAGCTTACATGATGACATAAGCTCAGGGTGCGATTTGTGGGGGAGAATGGGGGGTTTTCTGGTTTTCCTATCCCCCCCTCTGCAAAATTATTTTATCTCCGGTGGGGACAAGGATTTGCCGCATGCACGCATATTTCTGAATCTTATATATTTCTGATCATCGAACACAAACACATTTAGTTCCCTACGCGCAGCGCGTGATGTGCGTGTGCGGATGCAACTTCCGCGAACATAATGCACGATCATATGGACACGCACACGTTTTTTGTCAAATCGCACCCTGCGTAAGCTAACATACGTACGTTCGTATGTATACACGCGTGGATGTTTACTTACTTCACAGTCCGAGATGAAATTTGGCTGAAAGCAAATGTTAATCGCCTGCAGCCACAGCCGCCGCCGGTTCTTCTGAAACGGCCGTGACCCTGTCGGAATCCTATAAAACTTAAGCCCCTTCATGGAATTGCGATTAGTGCAACCGTAAATGCAACAACCAGACATTTTGATGCTTTTCATAAGCTTTCGGAGTGAGTTGCTAACACGTTAGAGCTAGTGTGAAACGCGATCAAGGCATTTGTTGATAAGAAAGATGTTTTTGGCGTCCTTCCTACGGGATTCGTTGTTTAACATACGCCAAACACTCGGTTGCTCTTATTGGTTGTAGGTCTATCCAATTGAGTGCAGAGGCATTTTTTCTTCTGGTTCGTTTGAAACACGCCCCATAATCACAGCTCAATGGAGCAGTACCAGACTCAAATTCGGACTAGACTTGAGTATGACTACGTCAGGCTATATATCCTGTATTCTGCCCTATCTCTAAGCGACAGCTGGAGGCGGGGGATGGGTCCACTCTGCCTTGTATCAACGGTTCAGGCTGGTAGTGGTAATGTAATGGTTTTCTGGTTTTCTTATCACACTTTGGCACAGTACCAATTGTTAAAATGCTGTAGCCTTCCTGAGTATTGTTGCTGACTCTGTCCATTTCATTGTGAGCCCCATGTACCCATCTTATATATATATATATATATATATATATAAAGTATTTCTTTGCGGTGGAAGTTCAAATGGGCTAAAAATAATTTGTAGGACAGTTTTTCTCCTTGGTTTAGGCATGTTCTTGTCCCCAAACGACAGATAAAGGAGCATATGCAATTTGCCTCGATAGCGCTTCATCAGTTCACCCTGTGGCATACACAGGGGTCAGAGTCGACCGGGCCTGTTCCAGCCTCCCCACCCAGTCCTCCACTGTTTCTGCGACCACCGGGATGAACGCCTATGGAAACACTCTCCCTCAATGCGCTCTTGTTGTACAATAGCCTGGAGGTAGCATGATACAGTAGCTTAAATCAAGGCCCAAACACAAGCCTGCTTTCAATACCAAATTTGATTTAGAGCTGTTCTAACATGGCATTGCAACAAAGTAGGAAATGCATATGATATAATTCAAGAAATATAAGCATCATTCTGACTTGGGGAGCAACGTCTTGCTCATTGTCCTCGAGTATAAGATGTGCGTGCGTGTGTGTATCTTTCAGATATGCACTAATTAGGGGTGTAACGATTCGTTTTTAACGATTCGTGGTTGTCGATACGATTCAATGACTTGAAATCGATTCAGTAACTTTTTAGCCAAAAATTCAACCAGTATGACTGAAATAAATTTCCTAGATTCCTGTTGTTTCTTGTAATGGAATCAGGTATCAATTAATTATGAACATAAATAAACAAGTAAACACCAATGAATGGCAAATGCATTCACATTTTATTTGAATAAAGTGCAAACACTGCTGTAGCAGTGTAGCAGAAAAAAAAACTGTATTAGTGATGTACACAAAAAAACAGCCCTGCAATAATGGTTTCCCCCGACAACCCCCCCCTCTTTTTTAACCCGTGTGGAACATTCCGTCGGATTTGCCGTGAAACCCGGAAGTTGAATCAGGGGCTCGGGGCGGCGGGACCTGCATACTGCGTGAGCACGTCACGGCTCAGTCCGCGGAAGCCTTTATCATTAAAAGTGCTAATAAAAAAAAGTCTGACGTGCTTAAATCCAAAGGGTTATTTCCTAGTATCGATAAAATCGATTTATTACATTTTAAATTGATTTTAGATCGATCTATGTTGTCCATATGGCCAACTCGCCGAGCACAGATCGATGTAGTTGGATCGGAGGAATAAAAATCATCATCGATGTAACAGCTGAATCGTTACACCCCTAGCACTAAATTATCTTGAGATAATTACCGGGAGGTGTCCGGGTGAAAAAACGGGAGCGTTGGCAGGTAAAACTCAAAAAAAGTGCGCTAAGCGGTCTTCCTCTCTCTCTCCCTGATCTAACAATGGGGGGGACAATAAACATAACTTTAGAGCAATTTTTGAAGGGGACTCAAATAATAACGTTAGCTAGTTGTAGTGGGGGCATATCCAACAAGCTATTAAACAAGCTGGGTAACATTATATTACACTAGCATAGTGGACTTTGTTATGTCATGACTAATTCATTACTCAGCATCATTTGTATTTGAGAAAATAAAAACTTCATCTGATGTTTAATGTGAATAAAATAGTGTTAGACCGCCTACTTACTACGTTCCTGTCGCTACCATGTGACTGAGAGTCGAGTGCAAATCGCGCTACATTCTAACGTGTAGCAGGCAGTGGACCAAACCACTGTGAGGCAAGGGAGGAGGGACTCAAAATGTTTCAATTTAGCGACTTTTAGGACCCCTCCAGCGACAAGTGTCAAATTAGGGACTATTCCTGACGTTATTGGTGACGTTTGGTGACGTGAAAAAAACGTATCGTTCCAGCGCTTCTTCTCAAAGAGCAGCGGGTACTGTCGTGAACCTCACCCCCTTCCCAAAGCAATGACAAGCGGCCGAGTACTCGCGCCGCATACAAACGCCGAATACAAAGGCTGGTTAAAGCCGTTTATTGGTATTGATACGCAGGCATACTGCCTGTATTGAAGCTCATTGGCCACCCCTATGACTATGAATATGAAGAATATGATTCATATCACTATTACCCTTTCCTAAAATCTTTGCTTTCCCTCCCCACAGTCTTCTGTGAATGGTGGTTCGATATGATGGTGGTGGCCCCTGCAGTGGTCCTGTCGTACACCTGCCTGCTACTTGGAATTCTTTGAATAATTTCTGTTACAGATGTAGAATACATTCAATTTCTATATGAGTCATTCTGTACACATGACATCCATTGCAGTCTGTCCATCCCGGGAGAGGGATCCCTCCTCTGACGTTCTCCCTAAGGTTTCTTCCCTTTTTTCCCGGGAAGGGTTTTTTCATTTTTTGGGGAGTTTTTCCTGTGCCGATGTGAGGGTCTTGGGACAGAGGATGTTGCATGTGTACAGACTGTAAAGCCCTCCGAGGCAAATTTGTAATTTGCGATTTTGGGCTATACAAAATAAAATGAATTGAATTAAGACGGATTTCTATGCGAAACTTGGTGGTATTAAAAAACACATGACAACTCAAAAGGCAAAGCCTTATAACAATTCCAACACAAACAAGCTGTGATTTGTGGTTAAAAAATGTGACTCTGCAAACAAATCTGAGGCTATAATGGCATTATCAATCGCTGAGCACTGTTCCGTGCTACCACAATCACAATTGAATGTAAAAGGGTATGCAAAATTAGGTGGTGACGTCATCTAGCGACTTTTAGGACAGCCAATAGCTACTTTCCTTACTGAGGAGTTGGCAACACTGTCTCCCACACACACGCACACAGCGCAGCAGGCGGAAGGGGGAGAGCGAGATACCGTTTTTCGAGACTTGTTTAAATTATGAGAAATATGCTGTATACATGTCACTAAATTTGTCTCTTGTCGCTTTTGACACAAGTCGCCAGGAGGAGGATTTGTTTGTCATAATAGTCCAACCACAACCGCATCTCGGACACATTCCTTACCTGAATAATTTGTCACACTGCGCATGCGTGAAATGCGTTAAAATTGACGTAATTAACGCCGTTGGTGCACTATTTTTGACAGCCCTAATATATATATAATATATTTGATTAATGCAAATTTAAGAGATGGGTTTCGAAGCTCCACCAAAACCGAGATTGTAAATTGTAGTCATTTTGCTCCCTGCAAAGCCTTTGTTCATTACATTCAATTTGTTGCTGCTTATGAGGAAAGTCCCTACTATACCCCGTCCGCTCGATTGTGCTACACTGTTCTCTTCCAACAGTGCTGACAGCGCTGCAAGAGGATGTCAGTACGTGGTTTAATTATAACCTCTTTTGATCGCAAACTCTGGCAGAATCTGTTTCTCTGGAGAGGGAGAGTCATCCATCTCCCGTGCCAGCGAGGTAAGACACTCATTTGCAATTTGATTCTTTTACTTTTATAATACTTTGAAATGCATTAACAGCATAGGAGAGGTCCTGGACAGCAATGGTGTTCTACATTACTATATAGATACTGGTATGTAAACAAGTTGTGGAGACAGCACATGGATGAGCTCCTGTCACAGCTCTGTCACTTCTACCATGTCATTTCCTCCTCTCACTCCACCTAATCAGCTCATTCTGCGAACCTGCTAGTCACATCCACCTCGTCAGCGCAATCACACTTACCCGTGTACCCTACTCATGCCCTTCTGTATTTAAACCCCAGTCACTCACACACTTTCTCACTGCCAGTTATCTAGACAATAAGTAAAGACTCTATTTTGAACTACTGCTGCTTTGTTGTACTGCTTCTGGGTCTGTACCTCAACAATCAAATAAAAATACAGTGGGACTGAAATTCTGTTAGTCGATTCGCTCTGGATGTTTAAAGGAAAGTGATCAGTCGTCACCTCCAATACGTCTATCCTCCTACAAATGTTTTTATTCTTCCAAAAAGATGGCTATGGCTGTCCAGCAAAGCCCTTCAGTGAAGGAATTGTACACTCCTTCGTGAATAGTTGAGTTAAAATCAGTGGTGGCTGGTCCATTAATGGCAATGGGGCAAAAAATATTTTTTGTTTACATTAAAAATACATTTTACTAATAGTATTTACTAACTGCAGAGTAATAATGCATTGTAACGGGGTGGGTACTCAGGGGACCCGGAATGAGGACGCTGAGACGAGGCGAAGGTGCATGCAAGTCGTTTATTTGTGCTCCACGTCGCCATCGCTTGCGCGTGGCTCTGTGTCTCCATGTGCTCTTCTCTTCTTTTCCCCCGTGCCTCTCCCGTGTTTCCCCTTTAACCCCTGGGAGAGGCACCTCGTTAGTGCAGCTGGAGGTTGATTACCTCCAGCTGGCATCTTCCCAGGCGCTGGGGTTGGGCGGGGCCGCCACATATCCCCACCGCCCGACCTAGGCCGGGGAGCCGTCCAGCCTAGCCTACTCCCCCTCTGGGGGGAGGTGCCGCCCCTGCGGCCCTTCGCGCCCCCGACCTCCGGCTCGTCCGCCCGCCGGAGCCCGGTGCATGGCTTTGCTCGCCAGGGAGGGATGTTGGAGCGCCGGGTCTCCGGGCGCCCCCGTCGGACCTCCAGACGCAGCCGTCGCCGCCACCCACGTCGACCTCCGGGCGCGGCCGTCGCCACCCACTTCGGGCTTCCAGGCGCCGCCGCCGCTCTCGCCGTGGACTTCGCGGTCGCCGCGGGGCTGGGGTGGGCCGCTCGCTGCCCGCTGCTGCGCCCGCCGGGCCGGGCTCGGCCGCCGCGCTGCCGGCCGCTGCTGCTCACGCCGGGCCGGAATCTGACGCCGCGCTGCTGTCCTCCCTGCGCGCGTGCTCCTCTGCCGGCTGTCTCTCCACCGGCCGCCGAGGGGCTGGAACGGGCCGCTCTGCCATCGGGGGGTCCCCCTGGAGCTCCCGTGGGCCGCCGTCTTCCGTCTGCGCGCACTCCTCTGCCGGCTGTCTCTACCGGCCGCCGAGGGGCTGGGACGGGCCGCCCCGCCATCGGGGGGTCCCCTTGGACCTCCCGTGCGCCGCCGTCTTCCCTCTGCGCGCTCTGCTCGGCCGTCCACCGCTCGAGCTCCGCCAGCCACTCGGCATCTCCTCCGCCATCTCTTCCGTCCCGGGTCCCCCGCTGAGTTGGGCGCCAGTGTAACGGGTTGGGTACTCAGGGGACCCGGAATGAGGATGCTGAGACGAGGCGAAGGTGCATGCAAGTCGTTTATTTGTGCTCCACGTCGCCATCGCTTGCGCGTGGCTCTGTGTCTCCATGTGCTCTTCTCTTCTTTTCCCCCGTGCCAGCTGGAGGTTGATTACCTCCAGCTGGCATCTTCCCAGGCGCTGGGGTTGGGCGGGGCCGCCACATGCATTGAATCATGCTGAGAAGTTTACTGAAACTGATTAGCTGGCCCTACCAAAAAAAATCACCCAGCTGCTACTGGTTAAAATTTTGTAGCTCTTTATGATGGATCCTATTCCTATAATGAATTGAATTGAAGTCCTAACCTAAAATAATCTGGGTGGTGTAAAAACTACAGTAGTTAGGTTTACATTGTTTATGACAGCAGGATAACATAAATTTAGCGTCAGCGTCAGTTCTGGCAGGCCAGGTAGTCAAGGCGCTGCTATGCTATTGGCCAACACACGGTCTCATCAGCTGATCGGCTCCAGCTGAGCCACATCAGATGATCTGGATTAGCGCACCAGCTGGTCAACACCGCCCCCCCTGCTAATGGCTACACTCAAACAGGGTGCCCTATTTAAAGCAGATTCAGCTTTGCTCCTACCTGCTTGCAGCTCGCTTCTCTGCCGCCCGCCACCTCCCCAGCTCCTCCTTGTCATGCAGACGTGGCATTTGCGTCTATGTCATCGTTGCCGCTCTATTCATGTGGGGGAATAGCTCAGCTCACACAGTCCTAAAACGGTGTGAGCGTTCCCTAATGTCGCTGCTGTCCTCTGACTCCCTGCTATTTCATGGCGCTCATGAAAGTTCAGAGGACTCCCTGAACAGAGCTCCACCGCCAAAGATTTAGTTCTGAACTCATACTGGATGCAATCTATCTAATAAAATGTTTCCTAAATCATTTTTATCGTCATGCGTGTTCTTGATGTAATGGACCTGACAGAACTAAGTGTAAACAAGCCAAATGCTGTGCCAGCAAAATAAATGAAAGGGGTTTCCCCTACATTCAATTCATTTCATTTTGTATAGCCCAAAATTACAAATTTGCCTCAGAGGGCTTTACAGTCTGTACACATGCAACATCCTCCATCCCAAGACCCTCACATCGGCACAGGAAAAACTCCCCCAAAAATGAAAAAAACCCTTCCAGGGAAAAAAGGGAGAACATCAGAGGAGGGATCCCTCTCCCAGGATGGACAGACTGCAATGGATTTCTATAACAGAAATTTTCTACGATCTGCAGAGACCTGCTCGGCGAGAAAGCCCAAAGAACTCCCGGGAATGAGCTGAATTAGTCATGTGCATTAATGCAACGTGGATTTTAGTAGGAGAGAGTGAGAGAGAGAGGCGTTACATGGGGATCGGAACTGTCTCTAATGATTCTACAGTAGACATTGATTAACCCTTACAACTAACTTTCTCTAACCTTTGGGTTTGTTTACTGGTGGCTTACCATTGTTCTGACCGCCTGTTATTCCAAAGCCCCAACAGTCTGAAAGATAAAAAAGGAAGAAACCATAGGAGGGAAAGCAGAGGCTGATCCCTCTTCTGGTATAGACAGAGAAAAAGGGATGTCATGTGTACAGAATGAACCACATAAAAGATGTACAATACGTTTAATTGATGTTCACAGTGATAGTAATGTGATTAATAATATGATAGTAGCAGCAGGTGATGGCAGGAGGCAGGGTAAAAGCACGCCAACAATGGCCGTTGATCCAAAATTTCATTTCTCTGAAAAATTCTCTTTGCAAGGAAAGGAGGCAAATGGATACTTTTTCAAACCAATGCAAGGGCATAGCTCGTCTTGGTATTTCTAGTTGCCTGGCCTTATATTCCTAAGTCTTCAGTCTTATTAATCTAATAACTTCCCTCTATTTCAGTCCCAGGTTAACTATCAGAGTTTTTGGCCTTTACCTTCCAGGCCGTGGCCTGCCGTTTTACAGAAACATGTTTGTGGCACCGATGCGTGAAATTGTAAAATCACTAACGACATCCCTTGCATAATGGCGTCCTTTGAAATGATGCATACAGCTGCTGGTGCTTTGATTAAGTGTGTGTGTGTTGGAGGTGCATGCCTGAGGACACACGTCCCCCATTTTTCAGTTTCTGCAGGCCAGACTGCCAAATGTGCTAAATGCGGGTTATAAATTTGATTGATTGATTTACAGTGTCGTTTTTTTAATGCCATCCTTTGCCACGTCCTTGACTCTTTTCCTGTGTCTGTCGGCCTTTTTGTCAGCTTCTGCTGTTTATATAGTAAATTTGTCACACGTCATCGTATTTGTTGACTTTGTCGAGATTTTTCTGCTGCCCAATGTTTTGGAAGAAAAAAAAAATTCTCATGGACTTTTAAAGATGATGTAATGTTTGTTCAAAGGTTTCTGTCCCGAACCTTCTTCCAGGATAACTGAAGTCGCTTGACTGACAGGGCTTTTCGAATCCTTCTAAAACGTTAACGTTAGTGCTAGATGCAATGATGGTGCTGCTAACGTTAGCCGAGTTGCTTGCCAACGTTATTTCAGAGTCAAACTCTGGCTCTTCAGCGGCGGTGGACGAGGAAACATCAAGTACAACATCAGATGAAATTTTTGCCACATTACTATTGCGGATGAAAAAATCGTGCATCCTTTTCTGCAAGTCTCCAGCGATCTACCAACGGCAGGTGCTCTATCGGCACTGCGTTAGTGAATGACGTGTGCCCCTGGTCTAACGCATGCGCTCTCTCACAGAGTGTGCCCCCTAGTGGAAGTTTTAGGAACCGCAGCGACTTTTATAGAAATGCAATTTATGTCTTTTTGAAGTTCTCACAATAGCAAATTCATCCGGCGGGCCACACCTATGGACGTAGACTGTCTATTCACTGGTGTCTAGCCAGAAGCGAGTCTGTGGGGCTGCAGCTGGATGCTATTGGATAAAGTTTATCGAGTTTATCTAGCACCTCTAGCACCCCCCTCCCCCCTTAAAAAAAACTCTTCGGCTCTACACGATTCATGTAAATGACCTGAGTTGAAAACGGCGAATTTTGCCTAAAAGGTGACTAGTTTGCAGGTATGACACATCCTGTCATAAGTGAGGGCTGCTTTTGAATGAAATGTAACAATTCGCATTAGCTTTCAGTTCCTTTGATCGACAGCGCGTGCGCCCCCATTTGATCTACCCAGTGCCGACCCAAGCCTCTTGGGGACCCTAAGCAGAATTCGATTTGGGGGCCCCCCTCCCACCACGCCTGTGCTAGAAGATTAGCGAAAAAGTGAAAAGAGAAGGAAAAAAAAATTGGTCCAGGGCAGGATTCAAACCCAGATCTCTGGCTCCCTAAGCGGAGACCTTATATCGGAGCTAATATTCATGCTTGTCAATGCCTGCACGTGAACCGGGTGCTTCCGCCGGCAACTCGCCCAGTGCTCGCCGGCTGCTTGGGGCCCCCTGGTGGCCAGAGGGGGCCCTAAGCAGCCGCTTAGTTCGCTTATGCCTCGGGCCGGCTGTGGATCTACCGGATCGCAAAGGACCTATTCGGCACCTCAGATTTAGATCCATCCGCCAAGCCAAAATGGCAGGAAAAAACGAAATTAAACTTCTGTGTAGAGTTGCCTGTTTCTACCTTGAGAAGACCATTAAAAGAAAAATGGGAGGCAGAATTACTCGATACAGCGAGTCCAACTCTGCAACTCAATGGAGACTGAAATGAATTTTCCAGACAAATTGCGTAGAAATTGAGAAGACTTTGGAACACAATCGCACAGTTTACTCCTTAAAGCTCGCACACTGTGTTCATTGTAGGCAAAGCTGTGTTTTGCACAAGAACAAAGACACTAAAGAGCAGTGCAGCAAACACCATAAAAAGACTTCACAGTGGACTATTAAAGTTCCATTCATTGACAGAGTTGCTATTTCAGTCCCGGGATTAGACTGTGTGTGTGTGTGTCTCTCCATAGTTTTGTGTATCTATATTAATGTGAGGTGAGTTCACCTCTTTCTGTGCATAGATTCATTTGAAGGGTATTTGACGTTGACATTAGCACAATAATAAAGGAACAAGAACTGATTTTGCAGCCAAAATCACCTTTAATGAATCTGGATTTAGCAGGCCATTGAACGTGTGTGAGTGTATCTTCAGCATGGAGAATAGTTCAGTTGTTTTGCAGTGTTTTCGGGGTCAGTGCTGGCCTTGCCTCGGGCTATGTCAGCCAACGCTATCAGACTCAAAGAGGAGCCTCTTCTCACACAAATAATAATTAGGATACACAGTGCCAGTTCACAGAAATGAACCATCCGGGTTTGATCCTTCCAGGCCCCTTATAGTCTGATGTGCTGCTTTCTTCACTCCTATAGCAAAATCACAGAATCATGCAGCTCTGTATTGTAATCTGTGTAGGGCTGTATACAAGTTATTTCAATTAGTTCAAGGATTTTATGTGAGGTGTCAGTGTAGTATCTGTATTAGCTAAGTCTGTTTTACTCACCTTGTTTAATTGCGGTATTTGATAGAAATACGCATTGGACTGTATCACACAATGCATCTGCATATAGTCAAAGTCTTTCCCACATGCACTTTGCCATTCATACCAGTAGTCCGTCCTCAAACAGCCTTCCCTTCAAGTCTCGTGGAAATAAGGTTTTGAGCATGTATGGCAATACTAGTTTACAAATACCTACACATCCAAGAGAAGTAATACAACGTCCGTGTCTGAGCCACAGCTCTCTTCTGTCAGCACTCTTCACTCTCAAACTGAATGAATAATGATTTGTCCAGCGAGGTAAAAGCAACCACATGTCAATCACAGCATTCCCCTCTTTATGGTCTGTATTGAATTTGAACATAATTCACTAAACCGTCATCTTCAAAGCCTTATCCTTTAAACAGGGTTTGCACAGGGGGCGCTGGATTCAATCCCATTTAACAGCGAGGTACACCCTGGATTGGCCATCAGCCACAACGCAGAGACAAATAACCATGCACACTCACATCCACACAGCTACCGGAAATTTGGAAACACCAATCAACTTACTCCACACAGAAAGGCCACTGGGGGGAGTTAAACCCAGGAGCTGTGAGGCAACTGTAGAAACCATTTGATTTGTGTACAACATGGTATTGGCAGCCAATCTCAGGCTAGCCACGGGTGGCAGTGTGTATTTGTGTGACAGGGAGGCTACATAGGTGGGCACAGGTGCCGGGTAGGTTGCATGTTTTTAGCGCTAGTCAAGACGCAAAAAGGGAGATCAGAAAGCAAACGTAAGGAGGTAATGATGTACGAGTGACGGGGAGATTGTGCGTCTTGACTAGTGCTAAAAACCGTGTAAAGAGGGATTAGGAAGCAAATGCATATACAGTGTATTATAAAGTGTAAAAAACAGAAAAACAGGAATTTCACCAAAAGAGACCAAAGACCTGGAATCTTTGCTTGAACCTGTGCAATATTTGAGCAGGATGCACTTTGTGAAATTGTGCAAAGGACTGAATGAAATCACCACAATGCTTGTACAACAGCAAATGTCAGCTTCTTTACCACAAAGGGACATAATCATTTTTGACAGTTATTCATTGGAACTTTTGAACATTGTATTCAAGAAGCAGCAGTTATCAATTAGTAGATTGTGTGTACGTTTTTGGAGCAATACACCAGGGGGGAGCCTAGAGAGCAGGGGTCTGTTCTTTGTACGTCGCTAACTCACTTAGCTGGATTTAATTGTTGGCGATTTGGCATGATCTTGGATTGTTTAGTTCTTCGACGCTGATCCTGGACTTGCTGTCATAGCAACAGGTGCGCAATCTTAAACCTGCTCGCGAGCAGGCTTATTTCATGTCAACAGGATTAGATCCCGGCTATATAAACGGAGGTGATATGGGAAGTCTGTCGCAGTTGCTGAAGGTGCCAGAATAATTCTAAGAGCTTTTTGAATCAATAGCGTTTTGAGAGATCGATCGATCGCCATTGCGGGTACATAATTGTTAATGAAGATCATGCAACCATGATCATGCCAAAAAGTAGCCTGGGATTTACAGTATTTGTTCCTCAGGCTTCTCTAACGTGATTGGTGCCATAGACTGCACACACGTCCCCATCAAGGCCCAATGAAGGGGATTTTGTGAACAGAAAGGGATTTCACAGTGCAATGGTGCAGGCAAATTACTATTACAATTCTTAATATACCAAATTAGAAATTTGGATTTGAAATTTATATATATATATATATATATATATATATATATATATATAAAGAAAATAATGCAATCAAAAAGTATGCAGTTGACTGATTATCAATATTTAAAGATGGTGTGTGTGACTCCATGTTCCACATCACAAATGTGGAAGCCAAATGGCCTGGTTCTGTGCATGACTCAAAGATTTTCAGAGAGTCACATTTATGCACATTATTTGAATGAGGTAAGAAAAAGATTATATTTCAAGCTCACTTTATTACATAAACTGAGACCAATTTGTGCAGGTTAACCTGAGGAGCTGAATACTCCACATAGGTCTGCATGTATCCATTCATCAGCAGCTTGGCCATGCCGGAAGAAATCATATGCTCATAACTGTGCAGCGGGAATATTGGATTACAAGTGGCAAAGGGTAATATCTGACTGTTGGGTCAGTTGACGGCATCAAGGACAGCCAAATGAACAGAAAATGGCTGCCATGTTGAAAGAAAAAAGTAGTCCAGACTTTGCCTCATTTTACCCATAGACATATACACTAGATGTCGCATTCTTTACGATTGCTCATTGGCACGAATACGTCAATAGAGCCGCCATCTTGCTACGGGGGAGCCGATCCTTTTTCAACTGGTTTTGTTTCACCACTGTCAGGATATGAGGCAAGACGCGATTCGTGATCCACATGTGTGTTTTTTTTTTTAACAGCCCAGAGTAACGTAAGCTATGCATTAGACTCCAAAAGTTAGCATCTATGGATACCCAAACTACGGTAGCTTAACATGGACAAAAGACAATCTCACAACAACCACCTCCTGCGTGAGCGCTCCATCTCCCCACGGGCCGCAATGGCTGTGTTGAAATTATCAACACAGGCCTAGAGCGCCCTCTTACGGTTTAGTGTGAAAATAACATGTGTTTTTGCTGCCAGTGTCGGCATGCGGGCTGACCGTGGGGGGGGTGGTGCTGTCAACCGGCGCACCTCGGATACGCGCGCGGGAACCAAATGTGTTTGTGTTCGATGATATTCAGAAATATGCGTGCATGCGGGAAATCCTTGTCCCCACCGGAGATACAAATAATTTAGCAGAGGGGGGGATAGGAAAACCAGAGTGGGGGAAATCCCCCACACAAATCGCACCCTGGATATAATAATGTATAAAATAATTTCACACATAAGTCGCTCCAGAGTATATGTCGCACCCCCAGCCAAACTATGAAAAAAACTGTGACTTATAGTCCGGAAAATAATATGGTGTAACGAGAGACCACACAGTTAGATTTCAAAGGCTTTGAAACATAATGTGATCTCTCCATGACTGTCAAATCAGTAACAGTTATGGTTCATTTTTACATTTTGAATTATGCTGTCATTGTAATATTTGAATCTCGTGTTTTAACTTACTGTCCAGCCCACTTAAAAGTGGGCTGAACCCCCTACAGCAGGAGTGAAGAAATATACACATACAAAACGGCCAATGTGAAACCAAAAGGATAGATTTTAGTCATCTTTTGACCCAAGAAGTTTCAATACTACTGGAATATTTCTGTCAGTATCCAGCTTTGGGGCTCGCACACATACACTCCACTTTATTATTAGGTACACCTTGCTAGTACCGGATTGGACCCCCTTTTGCCTTCAGAACTGCCTAATCCTTGGCATCCGTGGCATAGATTCAACAAGGTACTGGAAACATTCCTCAAAGAGTTTGGTCCATATTGACATGATAGCATCACACAGTTGCTGCAGATTTGTTGGCTGCACATCCATGATGCGAATCTCCCGTCCCACCACATCTCAAAGGTGCTCTATTGGATGGAGATCTGGGGACTGTGGAGGCCATTTGAGTACAGTGAACTCATTGTCATGTTCAAGAAACCCGTCTGAGATGATTCGCGCTTCATGACATGGCACATTATCCTGCTGGAAGTAGCCATCAGAAGTGTGGTCATAAAGGGATGGACATGGTTAGCAACAAAACTCAGGTAGGCTGTGGCGTTTACACAATGCTCAATTAGTACTAAGGGGCTCAAAGTGTGCCAAGAAAACACCATTGCACCACCACCACTAGCCTGAACCGTTGATACAAGGCAGGATGGATCCATGCTTTCATGTTGTTTACGCCAAATTCTGACCCTACCATCCGAATGCCGCAGCATACATCGAGACTCATCAGACCAGGCAACCTTTTTCCGATCTTCTACTTAGTGAGCCTGTGCGAATTTTAGCCTCAGTTTCCTGTTCTTAGCTGACAGGAGTGGCACCGATCCTTTTTCAACGGTTTTGTGTGGTCTTCTGCTGCTGTAGCCCATCTGCCTCAAAGTTCGACATGTTGTGCATTCAGTGATGCTCTTCTGCATACCTCGGTTGTAACGAGTGGTTATTTGAGTTACTGTTGCCTTTCTATCAGCTCGAACCAGTCTGGCCGTTCTCCTCTGACCTCTGGCATCAACAAGGCATTTGGGCCCACAGAACTGTCGTCACTGGATATTTTCTCTTTATTGTACCATTCTCTGTAAACCCTAGAGATGGTTGTGCGTGAAAATCACAGTAGATCAGCAGTTTCTGAAATACTCAGACCAGTCCGTCTGGCACCAACAACCATGCCACCTTCAAAGTCACTTAAGTCACCTTTCTTCCCCATTCTGATGCTCGGTTTGAACTGCAGCAGATCGTCTTGACCAAGTCTACATGCCTAAATGCATTGAGTTGCTGCCATGTGATTGGCTGATTAGAAATTTGCGTTAACGAGCAGTTGGACAGGTGTACCTAATAAAATAGCGGGTGAGTGTTGATGCTCTCAGATAAAGAATTCTTGAACTAGATGGTGAAACTCACACTGCATGTGTGACGCTGTAGAACGACTTCTCTGTGAACATGTGCTGCCAAAGCCCCAGTCTGTTGACATGGCAAATGAAAATGTTTGAATGTGTCTTCTCTGGGTTGGGTTATAACCTCTGATCGATGGAGGCTGCTGGTGCTCAGACCAATCAGCCAGTGGATTAAACTGGATCAATGTGACACTGATGGCGTTTTTTGATGCCAATTTTACGCTCCCTTCTGTCTCTCCCACGTAATAGACCTAGACACCCGGTAATGGACTGTACTTGTAAAGCTAGAACACGCTAGCTCCCAATTCAAGGGTCCCTTTATGGTTCAAGAGGCGTGCGATGCAACTATCATGCTGCTTTTTGTCAATCCACATTGTGAAAGTGGATTCCACATGCTGACCTAAAAAAACTGCCCTTTTTCCCCTTCTCTCGCACATCTCTCAGATGCATTATTAATAATGGATTGCATTTACATCTTGCTTAACTTCCATCTCACAAGGACTTCATGTGTGTGTGTTTGTGTGTGTGTGCCAAGTGTTTTTTGTGATCCAAAGTTAAAAAAAGCTATGAGGGTTAACAGTGTACTTCCATTCTGCAAAGCAGGAGAACATCAGCAGCCTCATGTGATGTGGACCACTGAACCGCTGAGCCTTTGTCTTGGCCTGCTCCGTCTCTGTTTTGGATGAATGTTCTTAATTACTGTAGATAACTTTAACCACCTAATAATAGAGCGAAAAGCACAAAGAAGGTATGGAAAAAACACACCTCAATTATTGTTATACAAGTGTCTAATGCAATTACCTGTGTCGTGATATTCAGTCATTAGACCACAAAGGGGATTGATTAATCAGCAAGCCATGACACCATCTGCACATAGGAGGCGTTTTTCAGTCAACCATATTATGCATCTGATGGAAAGGATAACTCAAATTTGAAAAGATACAGCTGACGTTTTTTATCATACAAGGCTTTTGAGAAATTCATAAAAAGGGCACGGTCACACAATTGCTAAATTAAAATATTTGCCCAGTTTATTTTCAAGTTTGGCACCAGAATTCTGGGGCCCGGGACTTTAACTCTGATTGGTAATGTTGTAACCTTAGCCTATAGCAAAAACATGTTTGCCTAACTTGACTAGGATGTATACAGCAACAATTTCACTGTGGCAGGTGGTTATCACTGGCTTTGACACACCTTTAAAGCTTACTTTTCGCCTTAAAACGTATTTAAGGGGAAAAGTCAGTTTCATGTACATAACTACTAGGGGTGGCACGGTTCACAAATCCCACGGTTCGGTTCGTATTACGGTTTTAGGGTCACGGTTTTCGGTTCTGTACGGTTCTTGTTTTTATTAGGGTCCTCGCTACGACTTTGTCGGAGAGGAACCTATTGTAATTGATGGAATTATTATTATTATTATTATTATTATTATACTTCCCACACTTTAAGGGCCTTTTTGGGGGCTTTATCATGTTCAAAAAGTTGTTAAATTTGGCATGAAGATAAAGACTTAAAAAATTTGATAATTTTGGGGTCCCCTAGAAAAGTTTATCATATTCAAAAACTCTTGAATTTTTGCATGGGCATCGGAAGCGCGTGAAATTTAGATATTCTTGGGGTCGCGCTTTTGGCTTTGAAAAAATGGCTTTCTAGCGCCCCCTTTACATATTGGTTTTTAACCTATTAGCTTACGTTTTCCCCCGATGACCGATTGACCAGACATTTTGCACACAGGTGCTCTTGGAGATGCTCTACAAAAAGGTCAATCATGGTATGCAAATGCACCTACTTAGATTTTCCGCCATTTTGAATATTGTAAAAAAAACATTTTAACAAACTCCTCCCAGACGCTAAGTCCGATTCTCCTGGGAATCTCGCAAATGCATTATTGGCTTACTGCCACCTGATCTTTTCGAAGGATTTTTGATATCTCATTTGGTTACGATTTTATGGACTAATAAACTTCTAAGGGGCGGGGTTCCTTACTTAAAGACTCAGATCCTGAAAACTACGAGGCCTGTCATCACCAAATTGATATCACATGTTCGGGTTGCCTCCCAGAACACACCCAAATATTTGAAGAATAGGGGGCGCTGTTATTGATTGCTGAATGTTTGCACTTTTTGCCTGTTTTTGGCGATAACTAAGCTTCGCAACAAACTATAAGTGGTTGCACCCACTCCACTTAGTAACACAGCTCTCTTTTTTTCTGCAGCCTCAATATCGTTAGCTTCGAAGAACATCTCTAACATCTCCTCATACTATTCCCACGATTGAGACGCCACATCAAACGGAGTTACCGTTCCGATCACCGCCATCCTCGTTCGTCTTTGTGGTTTGTCCTCCTCATCTGAATCAATCGACAAGTCCGACACACTTGCCGTTTTCTTTCTTTGTAGTTCGGACGTTTTGTCCTCCTCGTCTGAATCCACCAACAAGTCTGCCACACTTGCAGTTTTCTGTGTGTCCTGTTTGAATTCTTGCTTTGATTCTCGTCGCCAATTGTAATATCCTCACGATGGTTTGAGTAAAAGGTTTTTTATTAGCTACTGCACAACAACATAGCATAGCCACGGCCTGACTTCTTCTTCCATTGTCTCTCTAACACCCGTGTCTTAACCCTTCACCCCAACGTTAGTCCAGGTGGTGCTTTTCTCTGAACTTACAACATAAAGCTACAGATTTTAGCTCGCTCCGGGAACTGGTACTGACTATAGCCTAAGAAGGGATGACTCTCCTCCCCAGCGTTCAAACGTGCCCGCAAGCTCCAAGCCCGACAAGCAGTGTTTTTATTGTCACAGAGCTGGTCATGTCATCAGTGAGTGCTTAACACTCAAGCGTAAACAGCAGCTTCAACCAGTAGGGCAAGCAAAGGGGGTTGGGGTAGTCAAAATGGTTACTCGTTCGAACCACCTGGTACCACCTGGTATGCCCAAGGAACCGGATGACTGTTTTAAGCCTTTTATCTTTCCTGGTTTTGTGTCATTGACAGGAGTTGAGGAAGACTAGCGGCCGGTGAAGATCCTGAGAGACACTTGTGGTTCACAGTCGTTCATTCTTGCTGACCTACTGCCATTTAGTACTGAAACCTCATGTGAAGCTAGCACACTAGTATGCGGCATCGAGATGGGTTCTGTTCCTGCTCCCCTACACCGTATTCACATCAGGTCAAAGTTAATTTCGAGTCATTCCCTATACCGGGAGTGGAGTTTATTATGGGAAATGATGTAGCAGGGGAAAAGGTACTGCCTATTGCTAAGGTGGTGAACACCCCTGTTACCAATCCAGAGAAGGATGAGGTGTCAAAAAGTCACACTGATGTGTTTTGCGCCAGTGTCCTCACCAGGTCCTAGACGCGAAAACAGAGAGAGGAAGCCACCTTGGCTGACTCCAGGCTCGCACTGGCCTTGGCCGAAGACAAGCTGCCCCTCGCCGATCTTGATCCTGCACCTCCCGAACAGGACCTACCGTCTCCTCCCGCCAGTCTGCCACAATTACCTGAAACGCAGGAGTCACTGATCGAAGCCCAGAAGGCGGATGCTGGCCGCGTTAAATGTTTTGAGGCAGTGACTGGGCTAGTCAATGAGAAGATGGCACATTCATTTTACACGGACGATGGGATGTTAATGAGGAGATAGGTCTCCCGGCCTATGCTCAGGCACGAGGGAATGGAGGAAGATTGGGGTACCGTGCGCCAAGTGGTTGTTCCGAGACTGTACCGTCCACAAGTTTTACAAGTGGCACATGAACACCCATGGTCGGGTCACCTGGGGGTTTCCAAAACCTACGACCGCATCCTCCAGCATTTCTTCTGGCCAGGCCTAAAAGCTGATGTAGCTAAATTCTGTAAAACGTGTAAAGTGTGCCAACTAAGTGGTAAACCGAATCAGACGGTACCACCGGTCCCGCTTAGACCCATACCTGTGGTTGGCGAACCTTTTGAGCTGCTGATTGTTGATTGTGTGGGGCCACTACCAAGATCGAAGTCCGGTAACCAGTTTCTGCTCACCCTGATGTGTTCCGCGACACGTTTTCCTGAGGCTATTCCCCTCAGGAAGATCACTGCTCCAAAGGTGACCAAAGCCTTGCTGACATTTTTCACGACATTTGGCCTCCCAAAACTGGTCCAAACTGACAGTAATGCCTTTTGGGATGCGCAATGCCCCAGCCATCTTCCAGAGACTCATGAATCTAGTACTGGGTGACATTTCCAACTGTAATGTGTACTAGATGATGTTGTAGTCTACTCCTTCTGCTGGACTGACCACATCAATACCCTAACCACTGTGTTTGACAAGCTAGCTCAAGCATCACTGACTTTGAACCTGGCAAAATGTGAGTTTGGAAAGGCGGTGGTGACCTACCTCGGAAAGCAGGTTGGCCTTGGACAAGTGCGCCCTGTGACAGTAAAAGTGGAGGCCATCCTGTCCTATCCAGCACCATCCACCAGACGGGAACTCCGGCGGTTTCTAGGACTGGTTGGGTATTACCAGTTTCTGCAGAAACTTTTCTGTAGTAGTAGCACCCCTCACTCGTTTGTGTAGTCCAAAGCAACCTTTTGCGTGGACTTACGACTGTCAAAATGCCTTTGTGCAAAATCTCTCCTCTGTAGTGCTCTTGTACTGGCTGCCCCTGACTTAATAAAACCCTTCAAGATTGAGGTGGACGCAAGTGCTACTGGAGCGGGAGCAGTGCTGCTTCAAGATGGAGCAGATGGCCTCAGCCATCCCGTCTCTTACTACTCGGTCAAGTTCACGCGTCCGAAGCTGAATTACTCCACCATCGAGATGGAGACCCTGGCA